>JAVDOI010000010.1:10605693-11288592 GCA_032191485.1 Leptoclinus maculatus
TATACTATAGTGCTTTGTGGAACTATGCTTTTCACTGAAGAAACGTGAATATCAGCATGGGATATATTTGACCAAACGCTCTTGTATTAATTCCTGCAGAATATTTATGATTTACATTATTGGCAAAAGTTCCTGGATTGTGAAAAATGCTAATTATTGGTAAAAACAGGGTGAAAGACGCCAGAGGAGGTGTGACTCGTGTCAGCAGCATCGTCCTATCAGGAAGCACAAATAGGGGATACTTTAAAAGGATAAGTGCCGCTGCAAAGTTATACATCTATCTATCCCCAATCAATTTTAACACGTGAATTTGTTTAATGAGACTGTCCGGGCTGCATGTACAGTAAATGTTATGCATACAGCATGTAGGAGTTGTTTACATAGTGTGCATTGTTATGAGCAGGAGATATCCAAGGTTAGTTACTCGTAACCACATAGAATACAGCCAATTAAAACTGTTAACACAAAGGACAACAACAACTCCCATGGCGTGTTTAAACCATGTTAAAAGAAAAGATAATTAATGTCTGTAATATTAAGATTTGAGCAGGACCTATAACGGTCAGTTTTTACGTTTTGCCACTAAAGATAAGGGGTAAAGCTTCACTTCATTTATGTTCCATTATGCTAATTGTGCTCTCAAGGGCCAGGCTGCAGAATCTTTAACACCATTCTACTCTTTAAAAGCACTATACAATGTCACATTATATGATTATGTTTCTTAAATGTCATAGAAGACTAAAATAATCATAAATAACATAGTGCTCAGAATGAAAAGGTCAAATTTCTTTAATAGTTGTAACATCATGCAGCCCGCATCTAATATAGCTTTCTATAGTTGTCTTTAGGTAAAAAAAGAAAGAAAACAAGAATAAATGAAAGTGTTATCTATACACATACTTATAAAAGATTGGCTGTCTTTTCCTTCTACTGCAACTCCTGCGGCTGGCATTGTCTGCCAACTTGTCATCCAGGGAAGACAAAGACACACCTTTGTTCAGTCTTGTTTAATTCGAAAGGAGGGGAAATATGAAGAGGATCCAATAAATTAGTGCAGGCAATGCAGGTTGATGTTTTCTAATAAAAACAGGCCCTGGCAGGAAAACACAAGTAAGGCAAAAAAAAAATGACGCGATAATGTCCTGCAGACGATCCACGGGGGCTGATTTATAGTTGTATGCACATTTATACGACTGCTGCTGTGTCTGTGTCACTCTACAATTACTCTGCCAACCAGTCATGTTGCAGTTAACATCCATGTCTGTCCAAAATGTCATCATGTCCTCATTTCATCCGTGTGTGAAATCGTCTAAATTAGCACATACATTTTTTGAGTTACGACCAGAAATGTGTTTTTGTGAGGTCACCGTGACCGTTGACCACCAAATTCTAATCAGTTCATCCTTGAGCTCAAGTGGACGTTTGTGCCAAATTTGAAGAAATTCCCTCCAGGTGTTCTTGTAACATCACGTTAACAAAAACGGGTACGGGTGGACGCGTGTACGTACATGCAGACGGACGGCGGACAACATATTGCCTTCAGGGAGGCTTAGAAATTCCAATGTCAACTCCATTATTCATTCTGCTTGTATGCAAACCTAACAAGTGGAAAGTATGCAGTGTTTCCCATACATTGATGAAAAAACAAAACAAAAACCCTGTTATCCAAATCATTGTACTGCTGCTGATATAATATATTGTAGTAGTCCAATCTGTCTTAGAGCAGTAGTATTCATTGTGATGCAGTTGTTGGAACAAAAAGTAGTAGAAACGCCCTGGATTTGCAAATGAGAAAGGCCAGAGGCTGATATGCGTCAGATGTAAATCCAGGTACGCATGAACTGGTTCCGTCATGATGTGAAAAACAAGGGACATTGTTTCTTCAACAGCTGTTTATCACGCACAGAGGCGTGCTGCAAATGGAGCAGCTCAGCAGATGAACGTGTTTACAGTGGGTATAGCAGTACGGTGGAAAGGAGGGCAGGAGGGGAAGGTTTTCTGTGGTTTTCTGGAGTATACTCAATTAGGATAGCAGTGGGGGCCTTGTCTATACACAAAAGGCATTGGGAAACATTAGCAATATCATTTGTAAAGAGAAAATTACAAATAAGGTAATTAGTTCAATTAAGAAAACATGATACTGTAATCATGAACTACTGTGTATGGAGGTGTGCCTCTGCTGCAGTAGCAGCCACAGGCAGGTGAGGTAAGATTCAGATGAGGGGAGGAAATAAAGTAAAGAGGAGAGCGGGGGAGAAGGGGAGGGGTGCATGCCAACCTCCTGCCAGCTCCAATTACCAGTGTGAGTGGAGCGTGGCAGCTAGGGCGATGGGTCTAATCAGAGCCCTGCTGAAAGAGACCCGTCCCTGTCCTCCCGTCCCACTGGGAGGCTGCTGGAGCTCGATCCCACACTAACATCAGCTAGCGTTTTTCCCTCAACCCAAACATACTCATCTCAATGGGGGGAAAACACTCCAGACACCCCAGTTCCTCCTTAACAGGGGAGTCCTGACACAGTGGCACATGATACAACAGTTCTGCTTGAAAAAAAAAAAAAAGAAGCTCCTGCCAGATTTCCTTTTCAGTTTGTCGTAGTCTCCTTCCTACTTACACTCTCATGTGCTGCTATGAATGTTTTAAGGGAGAGTTACACCAGACTAAAGTCCCTTCAGAAAACATGCAGTCATGAAACATACGGCGAGGAGTATTCATGTAAAAACACTGCTACGACATGGAACAGGAGTTGTGCGCATACTTGCAAGCTCCCCATACCACCTTGCCTCATTCTGTATCAATAATTAATCTAATTCAGCATCAACGTGCGCCATCAAAACTGAAGGTGATAGGGCGAGCCTTTCTTAAGTTCCTCAGCTTTATACGTCTGCGCTGATCTCAATTCGAGCAAGAAAATAAAAGGCCTTATGATCTCCACGTGTGCCTTTTGCCAAGTGATGGATGACAACAATTAAAGGTGATGTCTCCTTTGATAGTGCGAACCAAAGGACCACAGCCTCATGAAATATTACTGCTCTAAAATCTACCCTTTTAAACATACATCAGTGCACTGTCTTTATAGGTAGAAAAAAGGGGCTTCTATGTCGGCCATTTGGGTATTCTCAATTGCCTGTGTGGGAATGTGTAGCACTAAGCTCTTAACTGATGGCTACTGTAAATGTTTGAAAGAGGTTGTATTTGTTAGAAAACTACTAAGATTACAGTCTCAGTGTTTCCTGTGTTTACTTGATGAAGCCTTTTTTATTCACCTCTCTGCTAGCCCAACCTGTGAGGAAAAGTAAACATAGTACAATAAGTGTTGTCTGCGTCTCAGCTGGTCTTGAGTCAATATGGCAGTGAAAAGCAGACGAGCCAGAGTGCAGAAACAAAGCACATGGCCTGCGGCTGTTTCTAGCCAAGTACATCGTCGAGACAGACATTTGCATCTGCCGGAGACACAGAAGTGTGTGAGGCGTGTCAAAGGCAGCAGGAGGTGCAAACGGAGAGAGCCAACAGTTCAACTGAAAGAGCTCTATGAATAGTTGGATCGCTAATGGTGCTCAAAACATTCAGTATGTTCATTTGGAAAAAAAGTGCATTTGATTTATGACCAGCTGCACAGTGGTGCACTGTTTCTGGGGTTCAGACCTGCCGACATGCTTTCTGCCCGGAGTCTGCCTTTGTGGGCTTCTCAATACATGACACGCCTACGGGCTGTGAGTCGCTGTAGTTGTGTCTATGTGTCAGCCCTGTGATTGACTGGCAACCGGTCCAGAGTGTAGCCCACCTCTGGCCCCAATGTCAGCCGAGACCGGCTCCAGCTCCTTGCGACCTTCGAGGGAAAAAACGGTGATGGATGGATGCACGAGGAACACAAAGGTGGTGGTGGTGGAGGTATCACACTCTGTTGGACAGTGATAATGGAAAAAAAAAACACCTTGAGATAACAGCCTTTCCATTTGCGGCAAGAATACATCATTTCAGCTATTACTAATTAACATTTCCTGTGTTTCGGTCAACCCTCACCTTGTATGTGTCTAGTATAGTATAGTAGTACTTGCAGGTGTTTCTCTCTGAAATCCTGTGACATTCAGGCAGCGACTAATAAGGCCCACAGAATAAGGCAGACACACTCGACTGGTATTCATGTAACTGCCGCTGCGCTCTTGACTTGCAAAACATCGGAGGGCAAGGAGTTTTCTCACATGTTCTGCCATGAAGGGCATGTCAGCAGAATACTAGCTGGCAGAGCTCCCACTGCAGAGGCCTCCTCAGAAGGGATGACACGGCACACCCCGACATCAAAGACCCGGCGAGGAGGCCATTGATGTAATACCGTTGTAATGACACGAAAATGGTAAAAAGACAAAAGTACAAATGTACAATGTCCACTGAAATGAGCATTGAAATACGTCTTAACGTCTTGTCGCGCCTGTTGTCTCTGGCACGCAATCTCTTTGACCAGGTGTTATGGCAGTTGCTATGGAGATAGTAGTGCATCAAACAAATATTGCTCAGGATGAATGAACCGCACACACAGACACACCTGCACCCAACGGGCCGTGACAGAAACACAGCCATAACAAAAGCACGGTTAATGCCATTGTTAGCGCTCTCAGTGCCACATACTGGTGGTTTGCATCACGGCGCGGTTATCCTGCTGTTTATCCGAGTGTACTTGGAGTAAAAAAGACTGTAATGCATGCCACGACCTTTGAAATAATACACTTTTTGTCTGGCAGAGCAGAACATTTGGCCTTACTTCCTCGCCTACAGGCAGATAATCAATAACAGTCATCTAATTCCCCCCAAACTCCTTTCTTCCCTTCCTTCCCTCCCTCTCTTTTTTATCATCTCCCTCTCTCCACTTTCCTATTCACGTCTACTTCTCCCTTTTTCTCCTATCTGATATCATACTTGCACTGTCGTCAGTATGATCTACAGCCCTGCCAGATGCCCTCCGCCTGTTACTTATGCTGCGGCGCACCAGTTAGTACATAACCGCGGCCTCCGACCATTACTGCAACCCGAGGGTGGTCTTCTGAATTCACATGGTTATGCTGACCAAGTCACCTTGTGGGACAAGCACTGCTGCACAGAATCACATCCCCCATTAACTACGCTGTATGAGTAGCACAGCTGTAGGCTTTCCTTTCCAGATTACAGCTCTACTTCATGCATTGTGGTCATACCAACAGGAGTTTGATTAAAGACCTTTCAGATTATAGTATTACGGAGTACACGGTTTGTGGTTTACTCTGCGTTTTAATGACACTGCCTCCAACATGGAAAACCCAAGACCTCATGGTAAATGTCTGTGGTAATACGATGTGGCTAATAAGACAGGCTATTCCTCCAGGTGTCTCGGGGGGGGAAAAAGAACAAGGACAGGACCAAAAATAAGGAAGCGTGACGGTGAATGAAATCGGTCTACAAAAGGAAGCGGAACGGCGGTTTGCAAATAAATGAATTAATTGATCCTCTCCACAACTCAAATTAATCATCGGCAGAGCTTTATTGTGACATGTTTAGTGTAATTACAGCAGATAGGGATGGCTTTTATGAGTTCTGAGAACGGCAGAGGATGTAGTGGAATGTGGCAGGTTGTGTTAATTAAATCCTCACTGACTGGCCTCCTGTGACAGCCTTTACTTATTCTCCCGGTCTGAGATAATGAACAACACACAAGAGCCTGTGAGTCAACGTCGACAGCTTCAACTTTGTTGTGGTTTGCAGAACTGATGTGTGTTCAGAAATATCACACTGTGGCGTGACCTTAACTGCTCAACTCAAAAGAGGCAAATGCAATAATTTCATCTGTGCTGGCCAACAAAGAGGTCTTTGGTGGCTGCTGCTATTCTGTGGTTATGGTGAATTAGCTTGCAGCTATGACTGTTTTAGGAGATCTACATATGATCAGGTTTAAAGTAAAACCAAATATCTAAGGCTTATATTTCAATGACCATTATTTATTCCTATAGGTACAATCTTGGTTCTAACCTCACCACAATTTCATCAAATATGAGAGGAACAAGTAAGTGCATCAAACTACTTGGTGAACATGCCCTCACACTGTGAGTGTTAAGGAGGGCAGTTCCCAATGCTTGCTCAGTCAACCTCCCCTTGCAAAAAAAAAAAAGGTCAAAAATATTGATGCTGATGTAATGCATGCAAAATCAACAGTGCATTTGACAGCTGTAAGCAGAGCGATCAACTACAACCTTGGGGGGGGGGAAGAAAAACACAGCTCAGCAGCTTAGAGAAAATGGGACTATGCCTCTTAAACATGAGGAAAATGTCAAGCTTAAGGCCAAGCTATAAGGCCGATAGTGAGACAAGCTGTTCTCCACAGCCTTCTTTCTATGGCCCAGTGGGTAAGCCAAGAGGGCCTGGTGGGTAAATGTGTGAGGAAAAAAGGGGTCAGGGTGAAAGGACTCCCATTAGCCAGCTCATTGAGTGTAGGTATTAGAACCCCCCTGACATGCACTGGGCCCATCCATCCATAGCCAGTCAGGGCCTGGGGAGCCGTTTGCTCACTGGCCTGCAGAGCTTTAAGGTGGACCTTGCTCTTTACCTGCTGGGGTTTAGACCCAGGCCGTCATTGTGAACAAATAAAAGAATGTCAGACGGGGCTTTTTCTTGTGAGCACTGTGTGTTGTTTTGACTTTATTATTCCCATTCAGAGACAGAACCTTGTGCAGCAATACCAATGCCGCAAATATAACATAATAAAAAGTCTAACAATAAATAGTTATCCATCACATTTAGCTGAGATCGTATCAGTGATGTGTTACCATGGTCATTTTTGAAATGATGTGTTGTACTAAGGGTGGAAACGTTATTAATAATGAATGCGCTTCAACACAACACCATCAACTACTGTGGCCTGAAATGACCATAGTTGTAAATCAGTTTGCAGGGCTTTCTTATAAAACAATTTAATTTAGATTAATTGTCTTTCCGGTAATTTTTCCTGGTGTGTTGTCTAATCTTTTCGGATGATTCATGACAATCTTCTATACAAAACCAACCAAAACAATATGCAATACACTACGAGCTAGGGCTAATAATATGAAGCAATTGTTAGAAATCTATTAAATCAAAAGTTATTATACTCTTGGGTCTACCACAAAAGTAATTTCTTCTACGGAGTTATGTGCAGTTTTTTATTGGAATTTGTCATTTCAGCCCACTTCTGATTTACATTGTTTTGGTTTTCCTGTGCCGTGAGGAGGGAATTAAATGTAACAGACCTATTAACAACTGTTGGAATACAAAAAATGCGGAACAGTTACAAGGGTGGGGGGGGGGGAGGTTGAACCACGGCCGAGCATAAAACACTTTTAGCTAAAGTAAGAAAAACAGCATGAAGTAATGAAGAAATTGATTGGATACAAACTTACACTGTAACTGTCTGCAGGGCACAGAGCGCTCAGGTGGAAGTATGCGTTTGACTTGCATTTGACCCTTCAAATATCAATTTGATTCGGCAGCACATTAGTGAGTGACAGCTTCCATCGCCCTATGCGTTCATTCGGTGAGGCTGCATATATTTCTGGAAAAATAATATTGGATCTTCACCTTTAGATGCTCGACTGTCTCTGCCTGCTGGCCCTCTTGTCTGGTTCAGAGTGAAACCAATAAAAAAACCCGCCAGGGCTCAGATAATCACCAGCAAGTGTATGCAAACGTGGGGACGAACACAAAAAGGAATCAATCCCGGGAAGAACTGCCCGTAACACTGTAATGGAGGAAGCAGAGCGTCACTCTGTCTACGATACACGCATGGTGAAACAACTATTGATAATCACATCGGTCACGCTCTCACAAACAAGTCTTCAGTGAAATCTGTAATTGAATAATGAAAGCCTGTTTCAGCCGTTTGTGGCAGATATTTAACAGCAGATGTCAATTGACGGATATCCCTGTCTGTTCCAGACGATGCGCAGACATCAAAGGACGCGCATGTCTTGCCACATCTCCAATATCTTCTGAAGCCCCGAGACAAAATCCAGATAAGGAGTTCTACATGTCCTGACGATCGACAGAGGCCATGACTTCCCATTTTTAAACAGTGACGGGTTGCAGCTCTGCTCTGAATAAAATGACAACGGACACATCAACCGGAACCACCGTGCAACACGAGGTGAGCTGTTCTTTTTCTCCACCGGGAGCTATTTCACACAGGTGTTACTATTATATTGTGTTTGGGACTTTACACAAGAGACAACAAAGATAGCTTTGACTACACATAATTAGTTCCTCATTGAAAGTTGACATCATCATCATCAATGCAGCAGATGATACTTCATCTACATTCATTTAGCAATCTTCGTTTCTTAGAGTTTCAGCAAACGTGTTCTTTGCGGTAAAAGTGAGAAGCTCTGACACTTTAAAACGTTCTTTGAAAACACCACTGGCCCTCTTAAAATGGGATAAGTACGTCCCAGCGTTTCCTTAACACCTTTCAGGATGTTGAGTTTCGCCAGAGTGGTTGAAGTTATGGGATAAATTAGAGAAATGTAAATCCGCTCCGCGAGTCATTAGGACAGCCTGCAGATGTTTTTTGAGGTTTTAATACCAAATTACAGGCTTTGAACAATTCAGAAAGTGGTGGGACGCAGGCAAAGCTGTAATGATCAAGTGAGCCGCTCTAATTCACCACCAGTGCAGAAAAACAAAAACACAAAAACACATAGACTCTGACATTTTGAAGTTATCCCTATAACCAAAGGTCTGGCTCTCTTGGTTCTACCAACCACTCTTTAAATGTTATTTTAACTCATTGACCTGTTTCTCTCTCCCTCTATCCCTTCAGGCAATAGACATGATCAGCACTGACGCCGCAGACAAACCAGACGCTGTGGTCTTTACAGATACAGCTTGCCGAAAGCATTGAGCAATTGATGGACAAGTACAAACGATTAAAATGTTGCCTCGAAGCAAGAACGACTCCATCCAGATGTCGAGGCTACGTAGAAAACGGAAACTTTAGTCCGGTGTCAAACAAATGTCACGGGACGGATCAATTAACCGGCGAAAGTTTAGCTAGTAAGTTAACTATTGATCATACCCCATTCGTATTAAAAATGTAACTTAAAACAGAAGATAATGTCCGATAATCATAATAAACAATTATAAAGGTGTACATCTTTTTTGGAAATCTGCTTCCCCGTTTATGATAATTTATTGATCAAACACAAAAAGACTAGCAGAAGGTCAGAAATACAACAAGCTGGCAGAGATTAGAGAGTTAGTGTCCTGTTCAAGGACACTCCAGCAAAGTTGCTTCTAATTAAAGCCCCAAAATCTCAACAAACCACTCACCTGCATTCCTCTGCATCGAACAAACGCTCGATTGGTTAAAAAGTCATTTTCATATTATTCACTACAAGTGTATGTAATGTAGTCTTTTTTAAATTCTCTGTGCATTCTGGTGTGGTAAATGGGGACTACAATACAAGTGCTATCTGCCCCCCCCCCCCCCCCCCTCAAATGCCCAAGTCCTTGAAAGTAGGGATGTGAGGATGCAGATTGGGTGGCCAGGAGGGTGATTCCACTTTGCCATATTGTGTGAGTCCTTGGGAGAAGCATGCATAGACAGATGCAGTTTGTATCTGTCAGGCTGGATATGATCTACGACGCTGGGCCTCCAGCCAGCAGATGGTGGGGGAAATTAAATCTGTGACACAGACCGACACAATGGAGCTCAGAAATACAGTAGGGGGGGTACACCTGTAGTTCGCTGTGTAGGTGTGTGTGTGTGTGTGTGTGTGTGTGTCCCTGAATGGTTTAGTGTGCGTGCAAGTTTGTCCTTCTGTATTCATGCAGCATGTTATGACAAATAACAGCCCTGCCCCGAAGACAGAAGTCAAACCTGTTCCACTTGAAAGTAAACGCAAACTTTCACACCCTGCATCATTCTGATCAACAACCTACAGACATGAACTGACCACTTACTTTCTTCCACAACATGACAGCTATTCAAATTGCAGCTTGAACATTACAGAAACCAACCAGCATTCACAAAGAGAACCCGAGAGAGAGAGAGGGAAAAAGTAATAGGAATAGCAGTTACACAACAGACCTTATTTTGGTCATTGTGGATGATTTGAATAGCGGGAAGGAGAGGATTAAGTTGTCGGAGAAGCGGGGCTCGGTATTAAATCATTCCGATATAGCTTCTGTATTTATCTTGCCTGGGAAGAGGCGCAATGCGATTTCTATGCTGTTCATCCAGTCAGGTTTGTTGTCCACACTTGCTTGGCTCCTGAGATATTTATTACAGGCATTGTGTCGCAGTCATTTCTTGCCTCTGCACAGGGGACTATAATGCATGCCAAGCAAATAAAGGCCTTTTTCTAACCAGTGAGGCAGTAATTTGTTTACTGTCACCAAACACAGGGCCACTAAATACATCCAACACAGTGAAGCTGGGACACTGCACTGAATTCCATTTTGAAACGTTTTGAACTGTGTGCAGAAAGCGGCTGGTTTTGAACACGGCTGTGTAATTATAATCCCAATCTTAAAATGACAGAGGCATAACATGGACTCATAAGCAACAGCGCTATTAATATTACAAGGAGCTGTATCACTCCAGAGTTAGATGTTTGGCATGTTTTCACCAAGCAAGCAGCTATTTTTTCTCCACTGGAGAAGCTTTGAACGCTTGCATATTTCTCATTTGACCTTTCCAAAACATTTTTCTTTCTCGACATTTTGTGTCGAGAAACTCACTGCCGGGGAACTTCAAAAAAAAAAAAAAAGGTGCGCAGCTGGCCTGAAGGACAACCTTTCTAATTCTCGCTCTGACGGCGGAGTTTTGCGGTAACGATGGGACTTTTGATCTGGTACCGTTAGATAACACAGACAGGTCCGCTGTCTCCCAAAGGACAAGAGAATCCAGCACAGCAGAAGAATCAGCGTCCGCTCACACTTAAGGAACGTTCTCGACTCGCATGCAGCTCTGCAGATACCCGCTTGACATTTTAATGCTGGTTTTAACTTTTTATTGCAGAAGAATTTTGCTGAAACTATTGAAAATTAGAGGGCGAGCAAGATAAGGGTGACGACTTCCACTTTCCCACGGCTTGATATGACATTTGATTAATACAAATGAATACAACCACTTTGGCTGGAGATAAGATTCCCGGCTTTAAGCTTTTTTGTTTTGGAAATACAGAACTAATGCAGAGCAAACAGCAATGCGAGACATTTTATTCTCACACCATAAACGGAAATGTTTTCACAAGGATTTTTCTTTGTGATATGTGACCTGCTGTTGAATGTTTGTGTTGAACGGCCTTACCAAGTATACGGCTGATTTGTAAAATATGCATTATTATTTATATGTTACGAGTCGGTCGCTGCAGGCTTTTCCCAGGACTTGTCCATGTTGCTGATAGAAGCCGATTAATTGTACCTTTAAGGATTTTGCTCAAGAATTTGGCTCCGGTTTTGGAAAAAGATTCCAATTTTGAAAACAGTCCCTCTATTCATTGCCCCACAGAGCCTCATCAGTTTTATCATCACCGTTAATGTCAAGGCATGGTTTTGACACCACCTTTGTCATTTCCTGATCTGAGTCATTGCATTTTACATTTGACATGCTCATCAAATGCTAACAGCTCTGAGAATATGAAAGATTGCCTCGGCATGGAGAAGTGGCAGCACACTGCATTTAAGACTGATGTTGGGAGCTGAGGTGTCTTTCTCTGGCCCGCAGTAGTTTATTTCATACATCAGCGAGACAAGCACCATTTACCTGAACATTCACTGAGGCACTTCCATTCAAGGTCAAAACATTCGGCATCATTACCCAAGTAATGAGTCATTGTTCCCTCTGGTCATCTCTTTATACTACCCCACAGCTTCAAAGCCACACTGTCCACTATATTATACAGATAGAGAGATAGAACAGAGAAAGTTATAGAGACAATAAGGCAGAAACTAAATGAAAGAGGGGATGAGAGACTGTCAAACACACCTCCCCCTCTAGTCTCAGCATTGTCTGCGTCGTTATTATTTACCCATACAAAGTCAGACCTGCACATAACTGTCTGACTTTTTCTCTCTTACGCACACGCAGTCTGGGCAGGATTGTACTTTTGGAAAGCAATTTTGCATGTCGGCCATTATTCAAAACATCACAGTGAGAAAAAGATGATTACAGCCACTTCTGACAGTGTGACAACAATAAGAGAATACAACTCTGTTCCTCCCGCTGTATGTATGCGTCTCACACACACACACACACACACACAATGAGGGATGGCTGAGCTGACTTTGGGCCCATGTGTAAGTCTCAGTGGTGTGACCTCTCGGGCGGGGGCGTGAGAACCGCCACGAACAAAGAGCAGGGCTGTTACAGCGTGACAGAATTACTGAGTGACTCGGGATTCATGACCGCAAAAGTGCTAAAGCCGAACTTTCGGCTCTGGTGTGAAAACATTGCCTTTGCAACTCCCAACAGGTGAGTGGCACGCTAAACTATACAGCCACACAACCACCCAACTCAGGTTAAGAAAAAGAAAGGGGCCATTGGTTAGACTCCAGACATAACATCCCCACAGTGGACAGAACTCCAAAAACACATGACATGCATATTCATTACTATACAACTGGTAACATTCATCTCTGTCATTATTTGACAGCCCTTGACCCAGTCACTGACTCAGAAAGTGAATTAACTGCCAGTGAAGTCAACTTAAAATGGTGAGTGAAAAATAATTTGACACAACACTTGTGTTTCTATGCAAAAAAGAAATCATCCCTCGAAGGGTATTCTTGAAGACTGCTGGCGTTATCTTCTGTAAGAAGTTGGCAGTACTCACACAATATTGTATTAGGCTAACAAATCCCAAGCAAGTGATCCAGACACTATGGTGCACTTCTGAACCGTGGTATTTTAATTATACAGCCTACCTATGAGCAAAGTGAAAGCACGTGTAAAGCTGCACCGATATGACCGTCATAATCCATATTTTGCAGGATTGGCATAACAAAATAAAGAGCCAGTATATGAAAGAATCATAATTAATGCTCGACCTTCCTGTGCTCTGCTAAAACCTGTAATCCAGATCGACTTAGTGGTATAATGACTTCACCATTCTCACTGCCTCTCCGGATGAGTGTGCTCACTGTAGTTCATGTGGATGCAAAGTCACATGTACTTTAAGTCATGTGAGAAGTGTGCGGCTCTTCTTTTGGAATGCAAAAACAGGAAGTGTATGCTTATAAAGTCATTTTGTCAACCTTTATTTAGGGACGGTTGACATGTTTTTAGGCAACGCATAACTTGATTTTTCTGCCCAGGACAGCTCCACTCCTCTCTTATTGCTCCAGGGCACCACGATGACTGTAATGAAATTACAAAAGCTCAGCTGGTTTCTTTTTTTCGCTTTCTCCAGATTTTTTTCAATCAATTGATTCCAAACAGCAACATTCTTACGTGACACCGACTGCAACAACCTCCAGGCCACCACCGCCCCATTAAGGAGGAGGATCATTAGTCCCCGTCTGTTTGGTGCTGCCCGAGTGTTTTCTTGTGTACTGCTGCTGATATGAACTTGATGTATCGCTCGGCTACATACAATAGCCTAAAAATAGAGCCGAGCTGACAACATCGCTCCGTAAAGTGTGCGTCTTTGTACCGAGTGTGCTTGTCTAAGTGAATATGCATGATTCTGTGTGTATGGTGGTGCGGCTTCTGTGCTCGTGTGCATGTATGAGCAGGCTCAGAGTTGTCCAGCACATCCTCGGGGTGCTGGAGGAGCAGAGCGGTTATTTTGATTAAATATGATGTGTGGTTCTGTTCTCTACCAGCCTCTGGAAGAACAAGGAACTACTTGAGAGGTTAGAACAAAAAGCAGAAGCACTTATTTAAGGAGTGTACTCCTTTATTACATTCAAAAGATGTTCCTCCATTTGCAATTTGATGTATTTTAATACATCAATAATTCAACTATAATGTAAACTATATGTCTAACTGATGAACCTCATTACATAAATTCCAATTATTTACAGTAGAAAATCTGTATGAAGATATTTGTGAACAACAACAGGTGGAAACACTTCACAACATCACAGCAACAAGCCATTGTAATATATAAACTCATATGCTGTGGAATAGATTCCATAGGCTACTTCCAGCAGATGCAAAACAACTTGGCAACGTTCTAATAAAGTCCTAGTGTGGAATTAAATATCCGTCTCTCTTCACCTTGCTAAATGCTCGACGAAGAAGCCGTTGGTTTACTTTGGCTGTCTGCCACTTCACTCGGAACACGTAGCGTGAAACCGGCTTGCTTGAGCTTGTGGGCTGAGAGCAGCTGTCCACAGCGTTTTTTTTCATGAACCTACATTGTTTTGGTTTGTCAAACCAAAACAATGAGCTTACAGTGGCTCACCTCTGCACAGAAGTGCAAATTCAGGAGTTGATTGGTAGCGGAATCATCAACACTGGAAACCCTTTCTTATGTCGTCCCTCGATTTATTATTATCAAAAAGAATATTGATTAATGCAGCTTTAATGCTGCTATAAATGTATGCACTAGTGCACTAGTGAAGCCCAATAGATAAAAGCATCCATCGTAAGCTCTGTGTCTGAATCGTACTTGACACTCAGCACGGGATCACAGAGAGGAGACGACTTCATGCAAAGCACGTCTGCTGGTGGGAACAGTTGCTCAACGTTGAGTAAGACTGTTGCCGTCTTTCTCATAATCTCATTTCATTGATGTGATGTTAGTACAGTTTGTTTGTGCAGCATTCCTCACGACACAGCGCAAAAGAAGAGCTTTCTTTTGCGCAGGAGAAAAGTCCCTTCGGGAAGATTACGCAAGCCGATGACATCATCAATTCAGAGTGGACAGAGGAAGAAGAAAAAGGAAGGGCGGGTGTAAGAAAGATGGGAATCTAACGGGGGATGGAGAGGCCGTATTAGTCTGCTTTAATGCCAGTGTAATGGCTGCCGAGCTCCGGAGCTTTTTTTTTCTTGAAAGTTTTTAATGAAATCAACTCCTGCTGTGACTAGCACCCACATGGCAAAATTACAATCAATTAAGGAGGAAATCCACGCTCACAGCTCAGTGATGTGGAAGGCTGCGCAGGGAGAGGTGCATAAATCGCATACATAACTCTATAGGCGAGGAGGGGAAAGAGGTCCATGGAGGCCAGAGTAGCCTGGAGGCATGGAGGATAGTTCTTTAAGTGTAAGAATGTTATATATTCATGTAGAGAGTTTTTCTTAAAGTTTTTTGGAAAAGCAGGGAAACGCTGACAATGTACACGTATATTTAATTTTTCATTATAAGGCTTTTGATGAGGCAATTTACAATTTTTTTTATTAATTATGGGGTTACTTTGCTGTTTTCGGACGAGACTGAGTAACCCCTTGAGATGAGGAGACAAATTAAATATAGTATTATAGCCAATAAATGGTAAATATTTCTTACGGTATAACTAGATTCCAGCTCCCACATTTTGAATTGCTTAACTGTATTCTATCTTATTTAAAAATGCATTCCTTGCATTTCTTTTCTGACCATGTGGAGATTACATTAAGATAGATCTGCTCCCTCATGACACCAATACCAGGAATCCTCAGCATTTGCAAACGTTTATGTATGAATTATTAAGCTAAACACTCATACTGGCTTTGGGATGTATTGGAATAAAAGCTTTGAAAAGCAGCAGAAGCAGCAGCAGCAAAGGGAGGAGGGGTGAGAGAAAAGAGTAAGAGCAAAAAGTAAGATGGAGAAAGAAAAAGACTTCTCTTACCTTCAAGCACTGTAAGCTTGGCACTGGTGTTGATCTCGCCAGCAATGTTGCTGGCTGTGCACTCGTAAATGGCTTCGTCTCTGTGTGTGCGCAGTGGCTGGATCCGCAGTACGGAGCCCGAGCCGTCATCAAACTCAATCACCTACGAGAGCCACAGCAAAGCAAAAGGGCAGCAATCTTATTTGTAGGGACTTTATTGCAACATATAAATAACATTTGTTTTGTTTTTCTGATGTGAGAGAAGCATTATCAGTTTCTAAAAGCATATTTTCATGTCGTGGCGCAGAATTTAGACTTTTTCAGAAGTAAAATATATACGTCTGTTCTCACTAAAAAAAGCCAAACTTTCCTCTGAAATACAAAAGAGAGACCACTACGATCTTTAAAGAGAACGATATTATGAAAAGATATCCCAAAAACACTGTGGTGCACAGCAGCGCCACAACAGGTTTCATATCAAGGAGCACCAAACAGAGTATTATACAGAGTATAATCGCACCCCGGGCTCCAACCACTACATTATGCTACAGAGGAAAGACTGGTCAGAAACAGTGGGAGTTCCCACGTACGGCACTTCCTTCTGTTTCGCATGGGTTCAAAAGAAGGAGGGGAAATACATCAAGTAATACATCAAGGGGGTGTATGGCTAGCAGCGGTGGAGCTGAGAACCAG
Source organism: Leptoclinus maculatus (assembly GCA_032191485.1). Taxonomy (NCBI): domain Eukaryota; kingdom Metazoa; phylum Chordata; class Actinopteri; order Perciformes; family Stichaeidae; genus Leptoclinus; species Leptoclinus maculatus. The sequence goes on from JAVDOI010000010.1 coordinate 10,622,143, forward strand.
GAGGGGGAAAGATGAGGGTGTGAAAGAGATGAAGAAGACTGTATGAATCAAGATGGAAGGAGATTAAAGAGAAGGGAGGCCTGTCTGGTCTCGCTTGCAGTAGAGAAGAGTTGGTGTGATGCTCTATAATAGGGCAATTGATTGCGTGCGCTGTGCGAGTGTGTGCTTTGTGTAAACGCTGTGAGTGTGTGCATGCGTGTGTGGGTGTGTCTGTGTTAATGAGAGAGGGTTGGAAAAGGCAGTCTGAAGCCCACGCCTGTAATATTTCACGTCACGCGTGTGTGTATTTATGTTGTTGTTGTGTGCACGTGGGTGTTGTATGTGAGTGCTCACAGATCTGAGAGTCACGCGTGAGTGCTCACCTCAAAGCGCTGGGAGCTGACTTTCTTGCCTTTCTTCATCCAGGTGATTCTGGGTTTGGGCTCCCCGGTGGCCAGGCACACAAACGACGCAACTCCTCCCGAGATGCCCGTCTGGTCCTCTGGGGATTTGACGAAACTTGGCCCGCCTGAGGAAGCCGGAGCAAAGAGGGTAGAGGGAGAGGGAAAGTGATGGAAAAAAAAAAAAAGAGGGAGGGAGAGAGAGAGGCAGGGGAGAAGCAGAGCAGAAGGGAGGGGGAGAGAAGAAGGTAATGTTAGTGCCTACTGCAAGTCACATTTCCGTGTGAAACTTGGTTATTTATGGGTATCATTTTCTCCACACAAAGGCTAAAACGACAAAACCCACACTGTTGCCTCGCACACCTGCAGCTCAGTCACGGGAGGAACATCCAGTCTTTGTGTGCCTGCCTGTCATTGTATGCTGTTCAATTCCTCACCTCTGCTTTGACACGCCATTTGAAACCGCAGAGTTTGCCAACCGAAAACAATGAAGTCGCGGTTCTAACTCTTGAACACTAGGGATTGCATTAAACCCAATGGATAAAACAAGATAAGCAGACAAAACTCCTACTCTTCAACAAAAAAAAAATGACAGAGAAAGAAGTGCAAGATGCGGGTAAATTAGACACTGTGGGAGTTTATCAGGTTTTTTAGCATTCAAACTACCTTTGTTTTATGAGGCATTAAAACTGGTTGGCATGTCCTAAAATCCAAACAAGGCGACTACTATGTTGTGATTCTGAAACCTCAGTGTGACGTCTGACATAAAGTGTGTTTACAACAACACAGCGGACTACCTTGGTGAACACCTATAGACTTCCCCTGTTTGCCTTCAGGGTGTTTTTACCAAGCGCCACACCCAACATCATTGTGCGCAGGACAATGGAGTGTGTGTGTGAGTGTGTGTGTGTGTCAGCGACAGCCTGTCTAAGTTGACATGATTCTACAATGAGCGCACCGTAGCTCCACGCTATAGCCGCCATGCTCTATGCTTTATTTATGGCCTCCGACGTGCATAATACGTGCCTGACACAATGTCCTCATTACCAGCTCCGTCAGCTCGTGTTTCATCTCCAGAGTCATTAAAGAGGGAGGTGGGGGAACACCTAAACCGCCGTGGTGACGAGCAGACGGCCCCGCAGAGACGCGCACAATGGGGTGAATCATTACGCTGTATACACAGAGGAGACGCCAGCCTTCTCCCTCCGAGGACACGCTGGGGAAAATCCAGCAGTGGCTGCCACCATTCCTTTCTGTTTTATGTGTTCTAATATAACTTTGGTGGGAGATGGGGAGGTGGCGGGAGGGAGCACGGGGACATAACATTGTACCTTGAATCTTTCTGATATGGATAAGGACTTCAGTGAGCATGCTCTCCAGGTCCACCTGTTGCATCGTCAACCTCTGCCCTCGCTTGGTGAGAGAGAGAGAGAGAGAGGTGGTGGCGTCTGTCCGTGTTTAATTAAGCGCTTTCTTCAACACACAATAAAATATAAACCGAACCGAAAGCATGCAGGCAGAGAAGTGCGCGTGCATACGTAACACGTTAGTGTGGGATGATTTTACACATTCAAATGCAGATGGGTGGAGGTACTAGCAGCTGTCTCAATATCTGTACTATCTGACAAGGTTGGGTGTCACAAAGGATTTCAGTTGGCCTTACAGATAGCAGTGCAGTTGCACTAGTAAACATACGTATATATATATATCAGTCAATACCTTAATACTGCTCTATACATTTCACATGGGAGAAGATACCGTCTCTTCACCGCTTTAAAAGGAATATTGTAGGAATCTATCTGATGTTGTTTACTCTTGAAATAACACATTTTATGACCTGTTCTTTTTTTGGGGAGCAAGTCACTGTCAAATACCTGTCACATTAGCAAAAGAGATTCAAGATAACATGGTTCTTTGCTTAAAAAAAAACCAATGACGATAAGCCAACAAGGACAAAAACACAATCAAATCCACAGCATTTTACATAACACTGACAGGCTGAAGTGTGCTGCAGTGCAGTGTGAGTAGTGTGTGAGTAGGCAGGTATGCGTACTTGGCGATACACCGTAATCCGACACAAGCATACATCCATCTGTGATCTGTGACCCCTTCATAGTACCTAAACCCACCTGACATTTGAATGGTATTTTCGTCCTCCCAGGGACGAGACTTGGCCCGCCACCGCGCAGCACTAAATCGCCTTCAGTAGCGTCACAATGTGACCGTGACACACGCAGGCAGCAGCAGGAGAGCCGTGCTAATGATTCAAACCTGATAAGAGTGTATGCCAGAGCATGCATCTGTGCGTGTTGGAATCCTCGAGACCTGATTATCAGCGTTCTGACTTCCAAGAGTTCCTGCTAACATCTGTCCATAAGTTGTGAGGGCTTTCCACGCTGTTGCTGAGATGGAAGATCAGGCCGCATTCAAATGAAAGGATGTAAGCTCGTGTATATGCCAAAAACATGGAAGTGAAGGAACCACTGGATCTTAGAAATCATAGGGATTTTTTTAGGATAGGTGGAAGAAAAGGGGAAACTGATCCTCGCTGAGCTTTTCCTGTATTAAGCTTCTTAAAAACGCCTGAATTGCGATAGTTAACCTTTGACTAAAAGGGGAACATTCGAAGCTGTCCATCGTTAATCCAGATCTCACCAAGCATTCGATCGCAGGTTAATAGTTGCCTTAATACACTCGAAAGGGCAGACGCATATATTTCTGGACTGAGCACAGTTCCTCCATCACTCTGCCACGACTGGCGGGTGAGGATATCAAAGTGCTGGGTTTGTCAGTTCTTTTCTTAGAGAGACAAAATCCAGACTTTTTCTCTGCCTGTGTCCCATTTTCCTGGCTGTCAGGCTGTCAGGGACGAGGTGGAAAACACATAAACCTACCTATGCAAATCCTTCTCTCAGCCAGTGACTGCGAGCTTTGAGCTGCACTTTTTCTCTGCTTTTGATACATCACATTGAAAACTCCTATCTTGACACTCGAGGCCTTAACGCGTGCACTCCCCTCGCTGGCATGTGTAGGTTGCAAGGTGCCACAATTTCAGGGTTGAGGTTATCGACTCGTAAATACTTCGTATTTACCACATTCTTGTTTTTTTTCCGCGCTAACAAGATGAATGCGCTGCTCTAATTACTGAGGCTATCGTGTAAACACCTCCGCTGGGTTATAAAAATCAAAGCAGATAAGCATAGCTGGATTACAAGTCAATCATTCAATATTGGGTTTATAATTACCAAATTAATGCATCAGAAAGATCAAAAAGTGATCCACATGCAAAACAGTGTTGCTGTACACAACAGCAGCATGCCTGGTGGTGGTGGTGTTAGTAGAGCAAAAAGGCTTTCATGTTACAACTAATGAATGGAATAAGTTAATCAAAGCGAAAAACAGGCCACACAAGCGAAAAACCTTACTTTGTGGGACTAATAAGGTGTTTCTTGTATGCTACCACACACACAGACATGATTATCAAACAAATCATCGGGTTATTAGGGAAATGAATGCAAACCCTTTTAACGCCTAATGTTCAGAAGTGTCATACAAAGTGCTAGCTTTAGTCTAGCCCTAGTTGTTGAAATGTAAATGTGAGGGCAGGCTATTGTGAATATCTGCATAGATATCAGGTTGAGACAGTACCGAGGCTGCTGATTGCTCTGTGTAGGGGGATTAAACAGCTCCTCTCAGTAATGAATCGAATACCTGCAGCAGTATTTCTATAAAAAGGTACGGGGGGGGTGGGGGGGAGGGTTCCCGGACTCCAGTACTGCTACAGGTGTTTTAATTCTCACTAGATTGATCTGAAGGTTTTGGGGAAGGGTAATCAGGAACACCTGTAAATGTACCGCAGACAACTTTCTCAAGGACAAGCACAAGAAATTGGGTCGGATGAATAAACTCATATGGGTCATATTTCAGCACAAGAACAGAGCGTTTAAGAGACTGGATAAAAATGGAAAGTGGTTTACTCGAATACGTTTTTAAGACAGCGTTTTGCTATTCTGAGCAGCGTAACTGTATTGTATACTTCCTGAGCAGCTTTACAGTTTTCTCTTTCATCCTCGTCAGGGGCCTCAGAGCTCGTAATAAATGCAGAGACAGCAGGGAGAGTCGCGTAAATGGCACTTGTGTGGCTAACAATTAGTGTATTCCCAAGCCTGCCACAGGGCCCGGTGAGAATTACTCTGCGGTGTAGAGTATCAGGGATCGATACACACGCGGCAGAGGGAAAACCATTAATTCTTATTAATAATGGATTAGCAGGTTATCATTTCCATGAGGCAACACTTAGTGGAAATTTGTCTGATGGCATCAGCACTGGTTGCATTAATGGAACACTTCCATTAAGGCCTTTTCGGGCCATTAGCAGGCAACTTGTTTGCAATTAATTCCATATAAAGCTGCCTCCCCTGCAAGTTATTTACCCCAATAAAGTCAACTGCACTTCTGGTTGTTTGTTTAAACCAATAAAAATCATGTTTGCTATCTGCACTTCTCTTTTACAGCTGAACACCAGGCATTGAGCATTGTGTTAACAACCCCCCCCCCCCCCCCCCCCCCCAATGACACTAGTACACAGTACATGTTAGAATTCATGCTGACGGACCATCAGACTGAATTATATGAAGCTAGGTTAGCCTCTCCTTGGTCCATGTATCTAAGGTCAACTTGAGTTATTTTTATTATCTCAATTTAAAACGTTATCTCTAATCTGTCAAATTGAGTTCACATTAGAGATAGCAGAGCAGCTGATATTGTGCAACGCACGGCACAGCAGTCCACCAGCTCCTCCGCTATAGTTCCCCTCACTGTGAACTAGATAAACATATACTGTATATATAATATACAGAGTACGGTGAGTGAGACATAGTATAAATGTTTTTAGCTCAGATAATTAGGCCTAAATCTTTAGCATAAACTTATAATGATACAAAGGTTCAGTATTTTCAGCTCAACACTGAGAACATCCTGGTTTCTGAGTGATTTCTTATTTCCCCGCATGTTTGAACAGGTTTTTGCTGGATAGTCCAGCTCATTGACAGTCGGTTCACGCTGCATTCACTCGTCATAACAAAGAAACCCCCCCCCCCCCCCCCAAAAAAAAGAATGATAGCGTAGTGGCGGAAGATTGATGGAGCTTTTAAAGCTTCATCAGAACTTCAGTGAAATCGCAAGAGCAACACCATTCATCATCGCCGAGATACTGTACTCAAGACAACATGTCTAAACCTATAGAAGAGAAAGGGAAAAAGAAAAACATCAAACTTCCAATACCCTGGTGGACCATGAAGACGGGCTTTCTATCAGGCCTTCCAGCCTTCAGTGAATTATTCAAGACAGCGGAGAAGAACAAGAACTCTAAGTGCAATTACCCATCACTCCTCTCCTCCCAGTGTGAGCAGCATTAATGTAATGGCTTTCATCTTCTCAAGCCGATTATAAACGAAGGAGGCATCTCTCAAGTCTGCTCTCTCTCTCTTCTTATCTGTCAGTCAATAAATGACATTTGAAGAAAAAAAAAAACAATGTACTTTGGTGACCAATGCCTGGAGTGGACATTTAAAATGAGCTGTTTGAAAGACATGCGAGGATAAATGCTTCAGTGTGTACTTTTTGATGGTGATGGTGAGGAGCCGAGTGTTATTTGTTATCACAATGTTGAGAATGTGAGGTTTTATATTACCTAGGGTTAGAGATGGAACAATACAGGATTCCATCGCAGGTCATGGAAAAAACAACAACACTCACAATGAGTTGATCGTGGTTAATTTCCATTATTGGGATAATCGTGAATATAAAAGCTGTCTAAGAATACACTCACTCAGGAAAAATATGCTATTTTAATGAAAATGATGGTTGTACAATGAGGGCAAAGAATACTTCATGTTTTACAGAACCTCTTCTCAATGCTAACACCCATAATGTATTGCTGGTTGGAGACTGACCGTATCATTATGTGAGTGGATGGTCTGCCACACAATGGCGACAATGCAAATGTGAAATGCTAAATCTCTCTTTGTCTCCAATGTCCAGGATGTTAATGAGGTATGTGGCCCTAACCTACAAGACAAGCCAGCTAACGTCTTGGCTGAACTGCACAGCTCGTCTGCATGAACCCTGAGGCTACATCACCACCCATGTTCTTTTCATTCACTTGATGAAACATTGTCATGTTTTTTTCCCATTCTGAAACTGTGAAGGACTGACTGACTGTAGCATTTGGAGGCATGTGTGGGTGGGTAACAAAATACGAAGAAGGAAAAGCACATTTTGAATGCGGCTTGAATATGCAATAAAGCATATAGCATGACATCTTTGTAATGGAAATCCAAGCTACTCTGTAAAGTTGCTGTGGGAATACGAAAGGAGATTCGGGGCAAATTATTTGGGGGGGGGGGGGGTTAATGCAGCTGGGTGAAGTCCAATGGTCACCTTGGCTCGGACCTTGAAATTAATAGACCAAATTGGAGAAAATGTTAAAGTGTGTTAAGTGATCCCGGGAGGGGGTGGGGTTGGGGGGTTCGCAGCTGAGATGGATCCTAGCTTCTCCCATTTTGGGGTTGGCTCATCATCCATCACCACGCACCCCCGTGCGACCCCACTAACCTCATTAATTTGCCTCCCCTAGATTAGCCCTCCCTCAGAGACCACAAAGAGCCCCTACCATTGTTCTCGTCGGCTCACCCACACGGCCCTGAGGTCTCAAGTAATTCAACTCTCCACGAGGCAAAATTGAGGGAGAAATTAAATTATGTTACTGTGGGGACATAGAACAACGGAGACATTCTGGCTTTACTCCAGCAGGCTCTTTGTTGCTTCCCTTATGATTTGGCATCTTTGAAAAGCTACGGTGACCATTTACACATGGAAAAATAATGCTTTATGCTGCAACATGTCCGCTGGCTGATTGGGGCGAGTTGCCTTTAAGTACATCTTGGAGGATGCTCCAACAGTGAACAATACTGTACATTACGATATTATGTCCTATTTAATGCCAGCCATCTTGAATTTCCCCAATCTCAAAAACAGCTGTATGGGCACAAATCAAATCCTCATCAACCCTTCAAAATCTCTGGTAATATTAGATGATCAAATCAAAGTAGCAAAACATTAAGTAAGAATGTAATAGTTAACGATGGGGAATTCATGTGTCTTTTGTCAATACAGCCAAGACTTTAAACGTCTTCCTCCATCTGTCCTTTTCCGGAGGGACACCGGCGGTTCTTGCCGTCCTGTGGCATTGCCCGATCCGGGACACAGCAGAGGGTTTGGGTGCCTGCCTCTGGCTCTGCTATTGAGCTCCCTAATTAAACTATTAATCTCACATCATTAACCCCCGATGACCCTTTCCTCCGTCCATTCTGACATTGCTGCACTGGCTTATGAAAACAACTTTCCATCAAATCTCCCCAACCTCTAAATTGCGTTCTTTATCTTGCAGGTGTTTTTCCACACACACACACACACACACACACACACACACACACACACACACACACACACACACACACACACACACACACACACACACACTTCTTTCTCGGAGTGCATATTCTGTTGTTTAGTTGTCCCTCCTCTTCATCCTCTCTCTGTATGATGTGTGTGGACCACAGCTGTGTGCTAACTGCATTACTCTCCAAGTGGCTCTCCAAGGTGGATATGGTTACTTTTAATTAAAAAAGAATCAATTTTCTATCCCTGTCAGTTTTTGAACTGGGTGACCATATGGACACTAAAAAATACAATCCAATTTCCAGCCCCCGTCCCGTCCCGTCTGGCCACCCCTCTCCAAACCACTTTGGCACTTCAATCACATTAGTCCATTGTAGGAACTTTATAAATTGTCAAATCAATCAATGGCGCTTGTCTTGTGGGTTATTCTTTTAAGATATTGGTATTACCTGTATATTTACCATTGGAACTTCTTAGCAGTTTATCCATTGGTCAATAAAGAAACACAACAGCTCAAAAAATACTAACAAACCACAATGAATCGATTGGTGGTACGTGGGGGGGGGACATAAATAAGACACTCAAAGGTTGTGGCATGCGGTTTGACGTAAAAAGTCCCGTTAAACTTATTAAGTTAATTACGGTCCCATTGTAATCCTCCTGCCACGGGGAGTGAAAGGAGCAGGCTTGGACACAAAGGCCCCGGTGGTCTTGCCGCGCCTCACACTAAAAGCCACCCAGGATTATAACGTTGAGAGGCACGAGAAGAGACACATACATCAAAAGCTTATTAAAGCCAATGAAATAACTCACAATGGCAGCGCTACAAAAAGATAACCATTACATTTATGTGCTGGGTATGTATGTCTTTGAGGCTGACCTTCGTGGAGCAGGAGGCCGTACAGAGAGCTGGCTGATTAGGCCGAGCTCCCCGGGGATCGATGAGACGTCTGCGATCAGTACTCAAGAGTAATCGCCCCGTATTGCATGCCTACTCAATGACGATATAAGATGAACGATGTTACAGGGCTCCTACATTGATATGGCTGCTGGCGGATTTCCTGTACTTATTTGTGCTTCTAAATCATGATGAATTGTATTAACAAACAAACAAACAACAACCTTTGAAATGTAGCCGCCCTAAACCAGCACACAATGCACTGTGAATGGAATAACATATAGTTTCTTTATGCATTGCCTGCTGAACTTTTTCAAGGAGGAGACAAGGACACCAGACTGAACCCATGTAATCAGAATCTTGCCAGGCACCCCCGCCCATAATATCTGTCTGGTGTCTGCCCTGTAATACAGGAAATCCAAACCAGCACTATCAAGTTCACATAATTAAGTTGCATCAAAATTACAGGCTGGATGAAATGCACACAACCCTGCCATTAGTGGTAGGTGTTATTTTTTGCACCCCCCCTCCCCCCGACGGTCTTATTTTAATTCTATGTCTGTTTGCTTTACAGTCTGGGTAATAGCAGGTCTAGGCATTTCCCCATGTGTGCTTAGATTAGACTACAACCACAGGTTAACCTGGGACCAGAGCCAGGCTTCTCTAGAAGTCTACACGCTTGTTTTATCTTTCCTTTCAGCTGAAATTCCATCTTTTCTCAAGTTCCTCATTTATCTCTGCGTGCTTGGGGGGGGGGGGGGGGGGATCGTCAATGAAAGCGCTTGTGCCCGCTTGTCACAGGAGAGTATCTTTGTCTCTTAATTAAAATGCTTGGCTCAGGCTTTTTATCCGTAAATGATATGATTACCCGAATTTGAGACCAGGGCAATCTTGCTCTCATGGAGACAGAGAGCTAAAAGAGACTATGTATTTACAAAAGTAAAGATAGTGCAGAACATTGTCCAAATTAACCCATTGTTCACAAAACTGAACACAGTCAAATACAAGCTAGCTAGCTGTTTCTAGCTGTGTGCGATTCTTTGAATACCTCTGTATTGTTTGGCTACTGAATATAAATATAGGCATCAAATATTGTAGAAAAATACAAAATATGTTCTCTTCAATTTTATATTACTTGTAGCTCAATATAGATTCAAAACAGCACAATAGCAGCACAGCTTAATAATCACTGACTCGTCCAAACTCTGGGCCGCACTGCACTTCTGACACTATTTTTATTAATTTAGCTTTTTGTTAAACAAACATGTGACAAATTATGCAGTATCTAATGCCCTTCGATGCCCTTGGCATTACCTTTTTTTTTCCTTTATGATCTCTTAGGAGCATATGCATGTGAATCCATTCTGTGCATTCCCTTGGTGGCAATTAAGAAGAAAGAAAAGAGGAGCACAGGTACACAACATAACATGACCATAAACAAGCAATAAAGAAATTACTGACACTGCAAATCTTGCTTTGTCAAGGAGAGTGCCATGGCAATAATTCACTGTCCAAAAATAGTCTTACAGTTATTTAATGTATTTCCCCCTGACAATTAATTATCAGCAATTCCTACTTTATTTGAATTCTTAAGCAACTGCTGTTATTCCGAGTTTTTTATTTTGTATCAGAATACAATGCCTCCATTGTATCCTGATAAAAAAACAACAACCTTGGAACCAGACGTATTGCAACATCCATCAAGTCTTACTTGATTTGGTCCGATCACATTACAGGCTGAGTAAAGACCACAAGAAAAAAAAAAGACAGGAGGGCAAAACTTTTCTGCAAGGTCAGGTTCACACTGATACAGTGGGAAACTCTAGACGCACCGCAAGAGACGAAGATGACAACACAGGGCTGAGTGAGACAAGGCAACGGGTAAAGAAAAAACAAATCCTACTGGACCCATGTACGAGAGCACAGGGCAGTTGGCGTGCTCGGGTTGGGGGAATGGGAGGGGTTGGGGTATAATTGAATTACAGTGACCCCGTGACAGCACTATAGGTGAAGTCATGTGCTGAATTAAATCTGTCCCTGACCCCGTCTTCGGCGGGGCAGTGCTTCTTGGCCGCTCCCGAGACCCGAAGGCAGAGCAACAGTCACGCATCTTTCTGAGCGCCTTCTTCCAGCCAAACGCATCATTCGGGTCGACAGACAGACACAGAGGCTGATGGAGCATCACTCTGTGCACTGTACGCTTATTTTTAGCCTTCTATGCATTGGGACATGCATTAGACGCGCTGCTATTTATGTTTGTTGGAATCCACCAAAGACACCGAATGTAAATTCAATCTGTATTCTATTTTAAATGCACTGCACAGCATGAAATCGTGTTCTCTGTGAATGTCCCTGCAACAATGTAGTGGGTTAAATATCAACTAAACATTATACTGCGAGTCTCTTTAAACAAGGAAAACGTCTACAAAAGGGACTGCATTTATTCAACTGATCACTAGGTAATCTAATACACCTGAAAGTAGTCTAAAAGACAGTGCTTTTTACCCTCCCATTGTGTTTGATTGTTCACCATGTGTGTCGCAAACGAGGGGCTTAAAATGCTCCTACTGTCAAAATACTTGTAAAGCTTAAAACATAATCAGATTGTGCAGGAAGCAAGGCAGGCCTTCACGGGTGAGTGGGGTTACTTACTGTATGCCTGCGAGGAGAGCACCATGCAGCTGAGTAGAAGCAGGAACGGCAACGCCTCTCTGGGCAGGAGGGGCACTGCCAGGTGACTGTGAGGCCCCATGTTCCAAGATGGCACTGCTCCCTCCTCAGTCCCAGCTAGACACGTCCCACTCTGACAGGATCAAAGACTAACACCTGGGAGAGAACAGGAGCACAGAAACATTAGTATTCAAACCCACTGTATATTTGCATATATTCGAATGAGCATAATAACACAGTATCAAGTGGGATATCAAAAGCAAGTCACAGAGCAGAGGAGTTGGAAATGTTTGCGTGTTTGTAAGAAAAACCGCTCACCCTGCTCTTGTAAGACAACAACAAGATCTTTAGTCGCGATCAACAAGGCGCCCAATACTGAGAACAAAATCCTGCTCGGGGCAGATGAAAATACGAGTGAAGCAAACGTAACACGCAAACTACATCAGCAGAATAGAGACAAAATGCAGTGCGGTGCAACAGAGAGAAATCATGGGAGGAAATAGCAGGAACAAAAGGGGAGGACAGAGCTCAGCATTAAGCTCCTCAGCCATCCTCTCACACAATGGGGATCAGTTGAAGACCCAGAGGACCTCCTGAACAGGACTCCCTAAGGGCCGCCGCCCACTTAATGTTCCCCATCAAGAAATTGAAAACGGTGTCTTCCAGATGGGTTCAAATCACACTAAGTGCCATGATCTCACAACATGGCAACATGTATGTACATTTACATACAACACAACCCAAGGGGGGGCATGGTTGGTCAACAAAGCAGCAGCAGGTGCACCACAAATGAACCATAATTAACAGAGCAATAAAACAGAAAGCATTGCTCCATTGCCTTAAGTAGTGGGAGGAGACACAAAAACAAAGGCTGCCCCTCAGATTAAACCGCAACGGCATTGATTATTATTATTTTTAGGATTAAATTTAGTGTAGGAAATTACTTAGCCAGCTGATAAGATTTGGATGTATGACCTTAAGTTTGTTATAGCCCGCAGTTTCGATGTCTAATGCTATTATAAACACAGTAACTGTGTATCCACATAAATTGAGCTAACTAAATTGCTTATCCCTACACTCTTGCCCATGGCCATCTGTGATGAGTAATCATAACGCTGTTATGAAGACCACAATATGGTAGAGGATAAATATCTCTCTTTTGATGGAATTAAAGCAGCATCTCCAGAGGACTTCAGAAAAAATGGTACAAAAATTAGAAGAGTTTTTAAAGTTTCAAAGTAAGCCTACTTTTGTCTTCAAAGGCTCCTTGACAATGATTCTGTTCAAAGCTTTGACAAGAGGCCTATTGGAATTGAATTGAAAACGTCCTCGGCTCGTCTGCTCCGTCTCACTGTCGAGTTTATAGTGCCGACCGAACAATACTGATTGCTGATATTTGTGAAAAGAGAAAGAGAGGCGCTCGCAATGTGGAATATCTGGAGGCTTGCCGGGTGGCCAGTCAGCTTTCGTTCTATTCAGTTCAGCTAAATAAGTCAGAGTGTCAGGTACACAATGCCTCCAGTATCTTGAGGTAAAGAAAACCGTTGCATTCTTAAGCCTGTGGAGGTGTTGAGTAGCCCATTACTCATGTGGCTACTTCAATGCGTGTGGAAACACAGGGGAAAAAAAACCGCAGACGTCGGGCAACTCTTTGACCACCGTCTTTGTGAAACAAAATCACGGAAAACACTGCCAGGCAGAGATCTGAGGAAAGCTAAATTTCAATAGGTTCCCTTTTTTCTTCTTGGCCGAGTAAAGCGATGTGAAGGAATGGTATGCGTGAGTCACGGTGTAGGGGCCTCACCTGAGCACGGCTGCAGACAGGTATCATTGACGGCCAGCTCTTCATCAGTTTGTCACTCGTAGGAACGTGCCTCTGGGCATTCATGTCTACTTAACCCATTTCTGACGCAACACACCTTGCATCTAAGGAATTCCCAAACACTGTGTGCAGCCGACATCATCTATCGTCAGTGGAAGTTGAAGCTGCGATTGTATCGAGCTGTATTATACATCTCCCTGCATGTGGACTTTTGAGAAATAACCACAAAGTAATGACTAATAAATTGAACACCTTCTGAGATTCCCTTGCGTCCTCCCCTTCACTGCTAATGAGAAAGCAGCTCGTTGTTGCGGTGTTAAGCTGTGACAGTCTGGAGAAGAAAAAGAAACACAAATACAACCGCTCAGGGTGCCAAAGAGCTGGATCCCACCCCCACTCTGCAACCAGGATTACAGACATTTAGGCCTCATTTCTATTTCAACCTAATACCCCAAGTTAGCTTTTGCAAAACGGGTGTAACTCACATCAAGTTTGTTGGCTGACAAATTTGTTTTGACACTCGTTTTGAATGTACGCAGCGTTGGTTCATGACGGCGGGTAGAGAGAGTGAGCGAGCCTGATGGAGTTGGCTACTCGCCGTGCTCCCAACCCTTGGCAGTGGAGGGATATCTTTTACAGCAGATGCCAGAGAGAGGCAGATGCTTTTCATCTTCAATGAGACAAATTCCTCGAGCGAGGTTTATTCTTTATTTATATAGCTGCTTATTTATCCCGGCGCAGCTCGGTGCCTCCCAGCTGCACACGAATACTACGTGGGAGACACTCGCCACAACGTGCATTTGTGCTACTGCGAGAGGGACAGGACACCAACGTGGAAACAGGTGCAGTGTGATCCCAAAAAGTGTCTCAGTAACACAGGAAACATTGTTCGCAACTATGTGGGAGCGCGAGAGGAAAAACAATCGGAACACGTAGCGGCGGATTGGCTGGCCTTGTGAGATTGTATGTGAATCCTTCTGTCTCGTTAGTGATTTCATTCTGAAGCCTGGTCAGTGCACGAGTAAGAGAGGAAAGGGTGCGTGACGGAGGAATAGTTAGCGCTGCGTAATTGCGGCTAAAATGATCATCCAGATTATTCCGCCAGCAATTGACAACCTAATTAATTAATAATCACAATAATTAGTCAGGATGAATTCAGGAGCTTAATTGGTTTACAGCTAGAGTAGGTTTTCAAAATGAATACAGTTTGAAACTGCAGTGCACGAACTAAATTAATGTTTTATAAGCCAGTATGCCAAAGATGTACTGAAGTTCTACATATTTCTTAGATTGCAAATGGTAAAATGATGGCATTCCAGCTAAAAAAATGTATTCATTACTCAATTGTGTCTGGCAGTGCCTCCTTGTTAAAGCAAAATAGAGATTTTCCTTCCAAGGTGCGCTGAGGAGAAACCTCCAGAAACACTCTTTTTGTTGCATTCTTGTTATTTTATGGGATTTGATTTTGTCCTAACCAATCAGTTAGCACAATTAAGCGGGTTTATGGGGAACAGAAATTTGGTTTACTTAGACGAAGAAAATTGTAGACAAGACAAAGTCAAAGATGTGTTAGTTCCCTCCAGCTCATTATCACTCATAAGATATTTAAGAAAGGCTGTGTTTAATAAATCCAAGCTTAAAAGCTTCCTAGGCTCATAATTAGCTAATGTTTAGAACAGCTGTTCTGAAACACTTAACAAAATGTAAGATGTAGGAGGTGATTCGGGCTAAACACAATTCATGGCGTAGCACTGGGTTTTGAGCCAGTTTGTCAAGCTGTTAAGATCATGGATCCTATATCTAGAGAAAGACAATTGTACAGTGGCTCCATTGTATCTAAGCACACAGAAACCATGAAAGAGAACAGAAGGTGATTAAATTGACACCGAAGTTGAAATAACTCTTAGCCACTCGTCAGGGCATCCACTCATTTAAGTGATTTAGGAAGAGGACTTTAGAGTTCTCAGTAATGAAGTGCGTAACATATATTGTATATATATACATATATATATATACGCTGTAATAAAGGCAGATCACTAAGGTGAAGTAATTAACAAGAGAACAATGGGTTGTGAACATCCTAAACTGTAAAATTGCAGAGGACAAAGGCGCTTTTTGAGTGAAGGGAATAAACAGCTATCCTGTTTGCTTGCTTGCCACCCACATCAGGTGCCTGTCATTCAAGCCATTAACCCCAGTGTGTGTGTGTGGCAAGGGAGTGGCCACCCATACAGCGCTGGTTGTCTTACAAGCAGACAATGGTGAGATGAAACGAGGCCCAGCTGCGCAGAGAGCGTGCAGAAGCTGAGTAAACACTACTATTAAACTAACTACAGGTAGCATCTCTGCACTCCGTCGTTTCCATCCCTCCTACTACTCATGTTCTCTCTTTCTCGGGGGGGGGGGGGGGGCTGAGATATATGGCTAGTAGTGTGGGGAGCTAATCATGGCAGTCTCTGGAGGTGATAAACCCAGACCAGAGGGGTTTGTGTTGGCCCAGCCTGCAACGGCTCCATAAACACAGTTACAAGGTGAATTTCGACAGCAGTGTTTTGGCCCCTGATTAGTTTTCCATGCCCTAGAAAGCTAACCCGCACAAGTCTGTGCTCTTTTTTTTTTTTTTTTTTTACCTCAGCCCTGAACACCCACCACAAGACCCCAGGAGAATTACTGCAAGCCGCCGAGCCCCGTAATGTAAAATGAAAGTGCAAAGTTACAAAATGAGGTTTTCCCTCCGACTCTGAAAGCCTTTCTGTACACACAGACTTGATGGTGCGTGTCGTTTTTTTTACAGGGCTGCAACGAGGCCCCCGCATTGAGATTCAAGAGTAATGTCCTGTGACCTATCAAGTTTTACAGCACTTTTGTTTACAAGCTGATTCCACAGAGTTAATTGTTAACGCCTTACTGCCGAGAAGGCGACTGAGAGACTGAAAAGGCAGCTATAACAGATAAATGCACTTCCTTAAGTTGAGCAATAGAAAGTAAGCATCACGCTGATTATGCTGACCTACAATGAAAGCACTCGTGTAATAAATCACACGGTTAAGTGTC
Organism: Leptoclinus maculatus; assembly: GCA_032191485.1. Lineage (NCBI taxonomy): Eukaryota > Metazoa > Chordata > Actinopteri > Perciformes > Stichaeidae > Leptoclinus > Leptoclinus maculatus. The sequence continues at coordinate 10,638,428 of JAVDOI010000010.1, forward strand.
CGCTTGTGTGGATGACTCAAAGAACTCCATCAGGCAGTTCATTACAGTCAATTCAATAATTAGGTATAATAATACTACATCCATGTGACATGTAGACATTTACAGCACATGACACAGAGTCCCCATGACGCATCGTGATGTAATCCGTGACGCACGAGTGTTGGACTTAATGCAGCAGGCACCCGGTGCCCTCCAACTTGCTTCTCAACAGAATGCATAGACCATAGCACATTGGCTGCACCCATTTGATACAGTGTCGATTGGCATTTAGTCTGGTTGAGTGAACATTTAACAAAACTCAAGCACCTCCATAAATTGCCACTGAAGCGGGGATTTACAATCACCTCTGGGGGGGGGGGGGGGGGGCTACCAATCTTTTTCGGCTGCAAATCAATCTTGGAATGAAAGGTGATATGTATTACACTGATATGTATTACACAGAGTAGAAGAGACATACCAGAGTGCCACTTCCATTTGAATTTATTGGAGAGTGATTATTGGCGTTGGAGAAAATGGCTCGCACTACAAAGTGCCGGGCAAAGGGCCCGCAATAAATCAAAAAAAAGCCTGCTCAATGTAAAACAGACATTCATCAAATAACAGCAATGCTCTGCATACCTGGAGCAACAGAGTGGAAGAAGCAGCTTTCTGTAAAGTAGCAGCGACATTAGGAGCATCATTTCTTAAACCATGCTTTTATTCTTAGGACTTCTTTGATTGACATCCTTAAAGTCTGGATCTCAATTTTGGACATTTATATTTGATATCATTGGAGAATGATAAAATAAAGCTTTTGTATTCAATTCGGGGTCTCTGAACAGCCTTGCCCTAAGTTCAAAGACTGAAAAAAAGTTAAAATATCTTTGTGTTTACAATGTAGAGAGAGTTCTACAAATGAATTAGTGCATAATTAAGAATGATTCTGTGCTATGGCCAAACATTAAACTGGCAATAGAGACTGAGACACATTCTCAACGGCAGATGTGCGTATATATCAAAAGTAAATTCACACTGTCAAGCAAGAAAGATGGGAAAGACGTCACCACTTGATGGTTTGCCTTGCAGACAGATGGTGCCATAAAATGACTAGGCAGGCAGCACAGAAGGCATGGAGCCAACACCCCCCCCCATCCCTTTTAACACCACGACTTCAACTCCCCCACCCCCACCGCCCCCCTGGGCAGAAAGCCTCGTCTCCGCCAGTAAAAGACAAACAGAGTGAAGGCTTGTGAGCAGAAAAGACGAGCAAATGCAGAGCTCCATAGATCAATAGATGACCAACCAGGGACACGTCGTGGTGGGATCCTTTAGCAAGCGGAAAGAGCGGGCATTTGAGGAAAATTAAGCATTGCAGAACTACAGTAGGACACGGGTGGACAGGGAACACAAAACAAACTGAAAACACACAGTATAAGCAGGGCTTCTCACCAGTATCGCCCAACAAACCGCCACTTTCTCTTTGTGTACATTCATTTTCAACAGGTGGCACTTAGGTCGGGGTATTGGGCCCATCTCGTATGAGAGGGTAGGACGGGGGCTTTTGAGGGCTTCATACTATTCAGCAGGTGTCTACACTGTTCTAAATCAATTACCTCCATTGAGTCAGTGCTTAGGGTGGGGGGGTATTGTAAATGAGCTTGGTGTCAGGCCAGATTAGCGACTGTAACGGGCTCGGAGCGGAGCTCTTTTGGCCAACAGGGACCGTCCAGAGGCCCGCATGAGAACCAAGCTGTGGCCTCAGTGCTCAGTGACAGAGCAGCAACAATACTTTGTACTAAGGTGGGGCTATAGGAGTATGTATGCTGTGGGACCGCTGTAACCGCTGTACCCTTTCCATCCCTTTGATACAGTATGTCTGGTAATTGGAGAAAATTATGCGAATCAATGGGTAGAACAGCTTTAAAGCAATATTGGATCAACGGTTCCTTGTGGTTGTTTTGTCTAGTTTACACGTATTGCACGTCCCAACGTTGTACACACGTTTACATTTTCACAGTGATTAAAAATTTGCCTACTCATACCAGGAAAATTCAAATTACACACCGCATTGGCTAGGAGTAAAAAAAAAAAGTGTCCATTCAGTGGCTCATGGGTCCTGGGTGGATGGTCTGTGCTCGTGAGCAGCCCATTATCTCTGTACTTCCTTTTAAGCAAATCTAATTCGGAGGAACTGTTATGTCAGCAACGGTATCCAGTAAGCACGGAGGTGAGGACACGCCACCGTAGCCTACATTCACTTCAGAACGCAGAATGTCTTTTCATACCATACTGGATGGTTTTGGGCTTGTTGAAATTGCATATTGACACAATGGTTTTTATTATTCCACCCTACAACAGAGCATGTAAAAGACACAGGGAAAACAAGCCTCTGTGGTCCAAGGTACATAGTAACAAACCCATTGTTTACACAGGGAAGGGTTAGACTAACTCGGGGCTGGGGAAAGCACTTCCTATATAACTAAGCTTTTTCTTTTTTTGCGGGGAAAAGAAACATTGGACCCGATGGTGTCAGTGGCGAAGCACAAGGTTCTATTTACAAAGGAATGAAAAGAAGAAATGAGAAATGTGTTTGGAGGAATCTAAAGGCAGACGTAACATGTGCTATTCTGAGAAATAAAAAAACAAACAATGGAAAAACCAAGACTCCTGGTCTACCTGAAACCATTCAGCCCCAACAGATTTAACCTGGGTTAGTGGCCATTGCAAATGAGGGGAAAAAAGAGGATCCCCAAGTCCTAATCCAACTTCTTTCCTGCTTTTCATTCCAGACAGCTATCGTCTCAGCCCCTGTCTAACTAGTAAAAAGAGGCACATTCTAATAAGCCATTCTGTCTTTCTGTCCAACTGTGTTTCCTCCCCTCTCTCTCTCTCTCTCTCTCTCTCTCTCTCTCTCTCTGGCCATGTCTCCCTCTCTGTCTGAGCCACGAGCCAGTCTGTTGGAACAGATGGAACCATATATCCCCATCGCTCTCCGGAGGCACGGGGATTTAAAATGTAAAAGAGACGAGTGCGGAATATGCAGGGCCGAGTCGATAAAGGCCGAGAGAAGTAGGGACTTTCAGCGTCTCCCTTTGTTCATCAGAAGCTACATCTTTGTAGTGTACTGCTCTACAGGACAAAACTCTAAACTCACCACTAACCTGGCATGTCTGTCCCTACTGAGTGGTTAATCCAACATTCTGTCCGACATGATGTGAGCAGCGAAGGGAATAATCAACTGGCAACGAAGGCAGACGCACAAAAGCTTTCTTGTTTCGGTAGAAAATGAATCTAAACCTCATTTACCAACAAACTAAACAAACAGTTTGTTTTATTTACTAGAGCTGAAAACATTATTTAATTAATAAATTAGTATACAGAACACGCATCTGCAAATATTCTGATAATCAACTATGATTTCAGTAAATTAGACAGTGTGTCATACAGTCTTCCAACTTGATTTTATTTTTCATATAAAAAACATATCTTGAATATATTTGGGTTTTTTGATCAAACAGAACAAGAACATTTTGCTTTAGAAAATGTTTATGGGCATTTTTCACTTTTTTCAGACAAATGCACAAAAAACAGATTCATCAATAATAAACATGAATAATTAGTTGCCGCTCTAAAAAAAAACAAGTCAAGATCACAAATTAATAAACCAACTGATGGCTGATGATCAGCCAGAAACAAACAGGAAGGAATTTTCTCCTGAGGCTTTGGCTTTTAGTTCCATCGGACGAAAATGTGGAGTCAGACCTGGCTTCCCTCTCAGGTAATGAGAAAGTATCCGGACCCTGTATCTGTCGTCTGGGAGAAGATTCTGCTTCGTCCTCCATCTCGGGGTGGCAGGTTGACAGACAGGAAGAGTGAAGAACAACAGGCAGAAGAGGGCGTGAGCAGTACAATCGATCGTCAGCTGACTAGCGAGGTCCATTATACTGACAGGCCAGAGCCACAACACGAGGACTTGCAGTCCACCAACGCCCTCATTACTACCTATGAATCTCTCACTGGGACCAATCTCTCTCTCTCTCTCTCTCTCTCTCTCATGCTCTCTTTCTACAGTACATCTCCCTGAGCGCAGCATAGGCCTGAATTTCACTCTGTCAATCTGATGGAAACGTTTTTAAAAGACGCAAAAGCCACACGTAAGCCTCTGCACTTAGCTCGGTGTACCAAGCAAGCAGTGGATACAGAACAAAGATGACACGGGGTAATACACTGTGCTTCAGAGCAATGTTCTCGAGACAAATGCAGCCTAAATGTACATTTAAGCCGGTGCAATCTGGAAGAAATTTCAACTGTCTCCGAGGGTAAACCTCTGCCATATTAAACATTTCTCTCACTATCGCCCTGTCTTTCAGCTACGCTATCTGCTCTCCTCGTCCTCTTTCCCTCCAACATACCCTCTAGTTATTCTGAAATCCTCAGTCCTGGCAAGACTTATTCATACGCTCTCTCCTACAACCAACCCTCTTCCTCACAGTATAGCTACAGATAGGATTTACCTGCAGCTGAGGCAGCCTCCAGACTATCAATTACCAGCAGTGTAGAGTCACTGTTCTGCAGCTTGGCTAACAAGGCATGCACACACACACACACACACACACACACACTCTCACACACAGATCTCTTGGACACATCCCGTTAGAGAAATTCCAAATTGACTGGCAGTCACAGGATTTTACTGACTAATCAAACAGTTTGGGGAAAATCCAGTTCATAAAAGATTCTAGACAAAAGAGGAATACACTCCAGCCAACTGGTATTTAAATCAAGTGTTCTATGAAAGAATAGAAGAAATAATATGTGAAGATGCCAGAGATGCTATTTTCAGAGAATTAACTTAACGCCATTTATGAAAAGAAAATCAGTAAAACTTAAGAATTAGGTCACTTCAGGAATTATCACATGTTGAAAAAAGGACTCTAGATCCATAAATAACAGCAGAGCTAGTGCTATGACTGAATAATATATTAGGGATGTGTATTGGCAGGAATTTGGCGATAAGACTCTTATCATGATACAGGGGTTATGATTAAATACATTGAAATATAATGGGGGGGTTTTAATCAAATGTTAGGAGAACGGTTGAAGTATAAAGAGCACATCACTGTAATATCTGAGTAAATATATTTTACTTTTTTATGCAATCAGAGCAGTGGGATCTGTGTTTGCATTTATCACAGTTTGTGTAACATCATAGCACTACTTGTGCAATCTGAGCCGCCGTCTGCCACAAATATTTGCATGTAAAAATAAAACTGTGAATTTAGTATCACAAAACATAATGTTGTGATACTCTCTATATTTTCTGACACTTTTATTATATATATTATATATACTACTATGCACTACTAAGCACAGGGCTTGCATTTGCAAATTATTACAAAGTAAAAAAAGCACAAACACACAACTTGGAGCCCTCAGTGCAATCCATTTGTGTAGTTGTGATGTTTGACTGGTCTGCGATGTGCTGAAAACAGAAATCTCACTAAATTCCTCCTGACATATCATCTCACTCTCAGACAACGATTGGAGTGAACACCAGGCCATTACACGTATATACAAAGACGTGCAGCGACAGGACCTGTCACTCACCCCACCAGATCCACCCTGACACCTAAAGTGCCTCTGTCAGGTCAGCGAATGAAAAGCCGTCACAGCCAATGTTGCCGTCATCAAGCTGAAGTCCTTCCATGGACTGGTTAAAGACTCTCTTGCCAGGTCCTGTTTAACTTTGTCGAGCATGCTTGGGCTCAGGGCGTCAGTTGTGATTCCCGGGCTTAGCGCTTTGTTTGACGCACGGAGGCAAACAGAAATCATGCGGGGGGGGGGGGCAGAGGCTAACGTGTCCTAATGCAAACTCTTATGAGGATCACAGCCTGCAGTCCGGCTACGCGTGCTCACGTAGGCAGTCCGCGCAGCCCTACAGTGTAAGCCTGTGAAGAAAGATCTGAGGAACTGAATTCCTTTTAAGTGAGCCATCGGTGTCTAGCCGGGGCAGCAGCGCGGTGATCATTAGGAGAACATAATCGGGTCAAAAGGGTAATGAATGTGCATTAACTGTATGGTAACTCTATGTAAAGCACAACACATTTGCATATCACCATCAAACCATTAACACCATTATCCTCATAAGATACTGGCCAAGGGGGATTTACTTTTTTTGTGCAAAAATGCATTATTTATACATACATACTCATACATAAATGTAGATTGCCTTACCAGTGATCTGAAAGGCATTTCCATGGTTTAACTGTTCATCTGAGGGTGAGTTTCCAGCCACAAAATGCAAAAGGGGCTTTCCTACGAAACTTTAATGGAAACTGGTTATCCCTCGACTTCCCCTTTCCTCAACCAGTCCTCTTGTCTGTGCGTCAGCCTCGCCAGCCAAGTCTCCCATGTTTACTAATGTAGAAGCAACCCCTTTATCAGGGAAGAGATTTGTAGGGAAGAGGCAGGGGATTAGCCACCAAATTACCAGGCAGACAGCGTCCCTGCTCCAGGGTTTTGAAGCGGTAATCTCTGAGGCTGAAGGGGGGGGGGGGGGGGGAAGATCCAGATAAAAGTTTGGGATTGATGCTGTGGAACTCCTAACTCCAAACTGTGCATCAGTAAAATATGAAAGTGTGTTTCAGTAGGGAGCTATTTCTCCAAAGCAAGTCCCCGCTTCCCTTTTCTTGTGGTCATCACTTTTATAGGACCAGATCACCTAATATAGTCTTATATAGTTTCTTTCTTCCATGTTGTCGGGCTATGAGGTGTCATAGCCTGACACCCCCCCCCCACAATGCAATACTTTAGATAGGTGAAAGCTCTCAAAGAGGAATGCTGTAGCTAGGCAGGGCTTGTGGAATTAGATTGCAGTGGCCTTGCCCGAGGTTCTTGCATTGTCACCCCCGCTGCCCTCCCTTAAACAAGCAGTGCTCTCCTCAAAGAATACCCCCTGGACACAGGAATGTTTCATCAACGCCTCAGCCCCCCCCATCATCCTTACGGGGCCACAGTGGGCCAACAGGCGCTGCACAAGGCAGGCTATAAATAAGTCAGGCGTTATAATGAAACCAAATGAATCTCCATCCATCTTCCCAAAACAAGCCAGGGAAGAAGAGTCATTTGCCTTTTGTTTGAGGATGAGCCACGAGATGAACAGAAGCTCAAACTGATGCTGAATACGTCCCACTGTAAAACATGCAACACACGTTCCACGGTCTCAGTTGCTAGTAGGACGAGTAGCCGAGACTGAAAAAGACGTATTATTCCATTATATGATAACTTATTGATAGCGAGAGGCCAGTCCTACTTGCGGCTTGTTGGAGATCAGCAGCAGAGGATTGTTGAAAGAGAAGTTATAACTTCGGGGGGGAAGTGACAGGAGGGCTGATAAAGTAATCAAGGAGAATGTTGAGTCCAAGCCAGGCATTTGTAGAAATTGGGAGGCTGAGCAAACAAGAGCGGTGGTGGAGGCAGAGGGATAAATCAGCCACATGACTATAGTCCCAGAACCAAGCACCAAATAAATCAAACCTAGGTTCAATTTTATTAGCTTTACTGCAGTTTAGCATCGGTTATCCCCTCATGCTCAGGAGCAAGGGAAAGCTGCGACCTTTAATTCCCTTTAACGGAGGCCCAAAAGCAAACAATCCGATCTGGTCTCTTTGTAAAATAAAATAACAACTAATAAGATATTTGCAACATATCCTGAAGTAATTCCATGATATAACATCATGGTATCATGCAACAGAGCAACAACAGTGATCTCCTCTTATTTTCTAGAACTAGTTTAATGCAAGGTAGACTGTATATTTGCCATGGCCACTGTATGTCTCCAACCTGTATTACAACTTAACATACAGAAGCATAAACTTTGGCCTTGTCATACATACAAAGTGCAGGAACTGCAGCTGACCCTGGAAATGGAGGCTGTTTCAATCAATGTGGATTCGTAATGCGATGATGTGGAACTGAAATGAGTTTTGTGCAAGGAGGGAAATGTCCTCTACGACGAAGCAAATGTGTGTTCCACACTGGGAAACCCACGGCTGTAATGTATAGAGCCGAGTCTGAAATGAAAGGTTTAAGGCTATGAGCACAAAACAGACCTCCGATGGCTCGCTATAACTGGGCATTTAATATGTAGATGGACACGTTTACAATGCTGAATAGAATGCATCATGTAAAGAGGAGCACAGTAAGAAAAGAGCCGAATGGTCTCAGCTGAGCATTATGATCCACTTTAATCTACTTTAAAGAGACAATGAGCTAAAGCTACGCTGCCACAGATGCACGGGGTTTTTAACGGGACGGTTTCTATTTGTCACTAATTGGCAACGAAAAGAACATCGCCGTCTCTAAAATAGACCTGTCTGCCGGTTTCGGGTGTGATCTCATGTCAAAACCTTTACATGTGTTTAGCGAGCTTGTGTCGATGTCAAAGCATCAGATATGGAGCTAACTTCAATCAAAAGAGTTCTCAGCTTGGGGCAACTTAGGAAAAGCGTTCTTGTCAAAACACGGCTGATGTTAGTGGTGAAGAAGCCTTCTCAACCTTCTCCTCAGCACCTGTCACAATCAATGAGCGACTGTCTGCAAGAAAGAAGTGTCACAACTGAGACAACAACAGAAAAAGTGCCTATCACAACGGCTAACACAACACGCAGGCCTCTGATTGACATTGCACATTATGCAGGCCATAGCTGCATATGCGTGTTATTTAGCACACAACAGAAGATTGGCAATTAGGCCTCGTCATCTCAGAACAACTACTCACCACCTTGTCAACATCAGGCAACAATTCTTGACGAAAACAAATGAGAAAAATCCCCCTCTGCTGGCGTTATAGAGTCTGAGACCTCATCATAAATAAGTCGACAACATCAAAACTATGAACTTTAATAAGCCAACAGAAGCAGGTTTTCTGTCCATCTATAGTAGTCATAGACAAATGTCTGGCTCCAAGCGGCACAATCGCCTTCACCGACATTGATCTGTGATTGTAAGCAACCTCTTTCATGCCCCAACTGGGACTTGGGTGATTAAGCAGATCCATCATGCGTCAACAGGCCATTACACATTTCCCAATTCAACGATGATTAGAAATCAAGTTCTATGGAAAAATCCATATGCTCAGCCCATAATTACTTTTGAGGAATGCGACGGGGAGAGAGGTTGAAGGATCGACTGTTCCAGTAATTTATTCACAGGGAAAGACTCCGGCTTCAGCTGAGGTAGTCATTCAAATGAAGGATATTTCGTGTGTTTAGTCAGGCGATCAGGAGCAGAGGTACACAAATGGCCTCAGTTGTTTCCTAAGGTCACTTGCTAGACATCCCATAATGTCTCTCCGGAACATTACTGGTGACAAAGTGACTGAAGTAAAGTCGTAAAAAGTGGAATGAAGGGTCAGCGGCCTGCATGGGGGAGGTGAAGGAGGACGACCTACGGGTCACCCGGTGTGGACAGGGTTTGGCTTTGTTTGAACAAATCACCATGGCTGACACTTTTTTGTCTTGTCTGTTTATGTTACCGAGCAGCTGGACAGACATTTCAACTAAAGTGTCCATCTTGAGTTTCGCCTCAAGGTAATTCTTTAATCAAGTCCGAGTTATCACTCCGAGGCGAAGACTAACAGGGCTGAGTTATAGAGTTTGGGTTGCAGTCCTGAGTCATCAACTAAAAAGGAAATATATAAACGATAAATGATAAATGATGCTTTGGTACAGCTAAAAAATAAAACACAAGTTCCCAATGCAGTGATACAAACCCCTGGGGAAGAGTAGTCCTTTTACTAAACGAGACAGACACGTTGTCGACACTATGTTCTTTAAAAGCTCAAGACAGCGTTGATGGAAAAGAGCAAGTTGCAAAAAAAGGATATTTTTCCCACTGACACAGGCTCCTTATTGAGCAACACAGTTATTGTGCAACAACTGCCTTTATTGCCTTTCATTGTGACCAAGAAAAAGATGAACTCAGTCCAAGAGTTTCTAATACAAACGTATAAAAGTTTTATGTTGTACTTGAAAAAAAAGGAAACTAAATATCTGAGACATAACTGCAGATGAGGGGGCCATTCAGAGCCGTTTCTTCTTTGTTGAAATTAAGTTACAAAACGTTTTCTGTGTCATCAGTCGAGTCTTTCCCAGAAATATCTTTCAACAAAGAATTTGTATAAAAGAAGTCGAGCTAATCATCTCAGTAAGAGAAGAACAAACCTTAAACCTTTAAATCACTCCTTTACTTTGTTGAAAGCGAGGCCAAATAGTTGACCAAATATCGCAATTTGTAACTTCCAAAGGTTCTCCCCTCTGCAATTATCTTGGATTTCAAAGCGTTTCAGTGTCTTCTTCGAAGTGGAATTCTTGTCTCTGAAACTTTACCCTCCAGATTGCCGAGGGAGATAAAGACAACTGGAAAAACAGGTTGTTTGGCCTCAGCGTAGGCCTAATGCGGGAGAACGTCAGGGTGCCTCACCTTAGCAGCGGTAGCTAGGGGACATTCTATGGCCCTTCTATTCAACGTCGACTGAATACGTAGGGGAGGGCTCGCACCAGACAGGGCAATTTGCCAGAGAGCCAGCCAATAGAGCTAAGCCAAGACGAGGTTAAACTATTGTTTTGGCTTAACAAGCAAGAGTGACCACGGACAAAGGAAAAGGGGACAAAAGAATAGCGAGGAAATACCTTATCATTGAAGTGTAACGCATCAACTTATTTTGTTACTTTATTGTAAGAGGCAACTTGTAAAAGGTATCTCCTGAGATGAAAAAAAGAAAAGCACGCACTGGAACAACAGACCAACAAAGTTCAGAGTCGAGGACGGACCAGAGAGTTTCAAGAAATGCACCTGTGCCTCTTCTGTTTTTAACAAGTAATAACTTTTGTTTTCCTCACTGACAAGTTAAAACAATTCACACTTACCAATGCATCTCAGTTAGGTCCACGTATGAATCAATTATTTCACTCCTTATTCCAGAGAGAGAGAGAGAGAGACAGAGAGAGAGAGAGAACCCAAATCCTTGAAAAAAACAAATCCAGCAGCATCCACGATAGATTATCCCCGTTTTATGAAAAAGTGTGTGAGCGAAAAGTAGTCCCCAGTTCCTTGCTCAGTTATTCCATTCACAGCGTTTCATTAAAACCAGAGGAACTTTGTCTTTTGGCTCTCCAGCAATACGTTTCCAGCTGTGGCTATAGAGCAATGTGGCGAGAGAGATCCTCCTGAGGCAGAGCTTGTTCACACACTGAGAGAGCGAGTGTGCAGGGACGGCCCGGGAGAAGCCAAACCCACCGCGTGATGTCATTGGTGTCAGATTTCAGTGTGAAGAGGGAGGCGGCTGTGGGGGCCTTACCTTTTTGAACCTTGTCCAATGGGAAACTATTTTGTAGTGCACCTGCATGTCGGAAAAAAACCACGGTTTGATGTACTAGCACACGTGATGTTATGTATTCCTGCAGCTGAGAGACTCCATTGCCACTTATCTATTGACCAGCTTCCAGGGAGAGAATGAGACTTAACATGCAGGCTTATCCTACACTTGACTACAAAGGCCAGGCTTTCTAGGATAGCCAACATCCCCGAATTCTACTTTTCAACAAAAACTCCTGCATATATTTCAAAATGAATTTGCCGTGTCATTATCACTGAAACTAAGGGGTTAACAAAGTGTGACCGTAAAACATACAAGCATTCCCACGGAACTGTGCCAATGCAACATGTCCAGGAACATGATTTGTGAATAATGAACTTGTTTGAAAAATTATAATTTGTCCCCCTCCTCTCTCTGTCTTTTGGAAGGCAATAAATATGTAAAATCCCCATTCCTAAATCAGCAAGGCTTTGAGTACACACACACACAAACTGGTTCTCACTCCCTCCGGTCAAACTCTGCTAGCCGTGGAGCTAATCATCCACAACAGATGTTCAGAAATGTTCAGTTGGATTTATGACAGCTCAGAGGAACAGCCAAGTCAGCCTCTGGTGCTGTTTTTCTCTTCCGTCCTACAAGGACAAGGGATTGCACTAAGAGAGGATGTCAGCATAACCATTCTCTTCCCCCCAAAAAATTCCCCCGCTCTCCGAGATTCACCATCCGAGACGACGGCGCCTTAATAGATCACAGGGCTGCGGGACCTTGGGGAGCGGTTTGCTCATTTATCCCAATAATGCCATGTGGACTGTAACGCGAGTCATCCAGCGATGCTTCGACGTAATGATAGGTTTCTATATATATATATATATACCGGTATATATATATATATACTGTATATATATCGGCGGCATTACTGACGCTGCAAGCTGTGAGTCCAAGACAAATGAAGTCATGTATAATATCACGTTGCATTAATAATTAAATCATACATAACAACTATATCATAATATGTCAATACTCTCTAAGAGGGAAAATGAGCTTGAAGAACTGCCATACTGTGGGCTAGTGTGACTCTTTTTCCTAAAGAGGGCAGTACTGCGGCTGATACACTACAGTCCCTAAAAGAAATATATAACAACAGATATTCAAAATGCACTTCCAAAAGGCACTTATGAGGGTTTCCACAAAAAGCAGCAATGTTGAATGTCTGTTGTGCCTAAACTCTGCTGAAGGAAATGGCGGATTGCAACGTGTTCTACATTTCTCTTTGTTGTTAACAATGGGAGACAGTCTCATTTTACTGGAGGCTGCAGATCTGTGCATACAGCTGACTTTTCAGCAAGAGAAAGAATTGTTTTATCTTTAACTTTCTTCTCGTTGAAGACAAACGGGATGCGGGCCATGTGATTTAAAAGTAATTAAATTTGTTCGGCCTAACATACACTATAAATATATATTCCATCTTTTACGAATAAAAAAAAAAAATGGGATCTCAAGCATGCACCATTTACAAAAGCTTCTACCAAATTGAAATCACGACTATCCGCGAACAACCAATCTGGATATGTTGGAGGCCTCTTATTCCTTGCAAACTCATGAGAGTATGAGAGAACCTTCTGGAGAATAATCAAATGTCACATTCACCCGAGATCTAATCGCTGAACAAATCACACAGCGGTAGAAGGTAGATGTAAAGATTATTGGTCGGTGGTCTTAACAGCAGAGTGGGAGAGAAAATGAGTTGTGAACTGATGTCGTGCAGTGTGTCAGTCGCACAACATGAGCCATTTCATCTCCAGTGTGGGCTCGTTTCGTTTTAGCGCAGAATAAAAGTCAAAAACACAGATGGACTGCAGCAGCAGCCCTCTATGCCAGATTAAAACTGTTGTCTCCAGTGAGTTTGTAGCTCAGGCAGTTTTAGGACTTATCTTTTGTCCCACCCCCCCAAGAGGTTGAATAGAATTGGAACCCCCCCCCCTACTAAGTCAGAGAATTTATATTATTGTGACAACCACCCATCCCCCACTAATTTCATTAGACTGAAAAAAAAAAGACAACCTCTTCAATCTGAAAGGCCTCTCCCTGATTTAAGCCAGTCTGCCAACAGTAGCCTTTAATGGATTCTTGTGAAAAATTGCTTTTGTAAGATCAATATTTTGGCTGTTCGGGCTTTATTCTGTGAGTTATTGTAGCCTATACATGTACAAAATGTGTTGTGCAGCTCCAGGGTTATCTGCAGGTGAAGAGCACCTGGATCAAGCCAGACACCTCAGCTCCTCTGTCGTAGTGTCGGCTGCTGCAGCACGGGACGAATCACATTGGCCCTGGGCTCTATCAATATAGCTGTCTGCACCATCTAACAAGTCTGCCAAAACATTTTAACAAGGTTCGGCTTCAAGGTAAGAAAATGAGTTTCTTGGTGTGGTCATCGACTGAATAGATGATAAGAATCTCTACACGATTATATGCTGTATTGACTGCATTTTGAGACACTGCAAAACCCCATCTCAACATATTATTATCCTTTATCTAAAGTAATAACTTTTCAAAAAAACATCCTTTTAAATGTGCTTTCTGTCCCCGTTCAGCAGGGTCACTGAGTGATGCTGACCTGTGTTGTAAACACTGAGCTGTGAAAGTCAGTGTGCTGCTGCTGATGGGCTCTTAAGAGTAATACTGCGTTGGCATGTCCAGAAGCACAGCTGGGCAACACCTGTCGGCTTAGAATTCCCAGCCCAATTCACAATTTACCCATGCTTGGCTACTGCCGTCGTCTGTTTCTTTGCTAATTTACCTCCAGATTGTGTATCTGTATTCCATACATGGATCATATTAGAATTTACAAAGATGGGTTAAGGGCACTTAACCCACCAAATTATCAATGTAAGATTTCCTTAGCCTGTGATCTAGTGCGGTTTAAGCTACACGGGAAGCACGTGAAAGCTATTCATCTAATCGGACTACATGTCATTTTCTTCACGCGAGCCACCACATTATGTTTTATCTCCCATCAGTTAAGAGAATAAAAGAGCAGCATTTGCACAGAGTAGATAGCTAAGCACAAAGTGGTTAATCTTTACGATACAAAGTAATCTATCCCTAAGCGACACAAAAAAAAGGATTGAAAAAAGCCAAACACGGTGTGAGCATCATACTTCTGCACCACAGTACAAACACCAAGGGCACACTTTGTGGCCCTGAGTTTCTTTTCTCATGACTGTCTTGCAGATAACGCTGGCTCCAGCGCTGAGAGGGAAGGGTGGCGGTGGCACATGGCGACAGGAGGTGTGAAAGGAGAAGGACAGCGGGGGAAACAGAGCACATAAAAACAAAGATAAGATTGGCTTCTCGGAGCTGACCTTCAGTGAGCCCCCGTGTGTGTGTGTGTGTGTGTGTGTGTGTGTGTGTGTGTGTGTGTGCCAATGCAGATGTGTGTGTGGAGCATGTGAAATTGTGCATGTGTCCCTTTGCCTGTATATGTGTCCATAGAGGTGGGAGCATGTGGCTGCATGCCTGTATCGACTTGTTAGCTACCGACAGAATAAGAGTACGGAGAAAAGAAATGAGACTAAGACGAGAGGGCTAGAACTGAGAGAGGAAGGCACATATTTTCCTGCTACTCTCGGAAAAACAAAAACAACGAGCCTTCTCCCGTTACACCGTGCTTCCGACAACTGGCGAGGCCCACTCTCCGAGGGGAACAGCAGAGCATGCCCCCGAATGCATGAGACAAATCATTTTTATCTGGGACCCTGGCGGGTATTGACAAACTGGGGGTGCATTTAGATAGCCCAATTAAAAAGGGAAACGAAGCGGCATTGAGGCACTTTACAGAGCCGTGCCCCCCCCGCCCCCCCTCTCCACCCTCTGGCCCCCTGCGCTCCACAAACCTCTCCAGAGACCGACTTCCTTCTTGCGTACTGCACTCAAGAGAGAGAGAGAGAGAGAGAGGGGTACGGGGGTGGCAATGACAGCAAAGAAGCTGGTGGCTCAGAAAAGTCACTTTGAGGTGAAATGTGCACTTCTGGAGGCGGTGTGGTGCGTTTGTGGGGAGGCGAGGACAAGACCAATAGTAGCATTGTTTTCTTTGATACCCAATGGGCAGCGAGGCATATAGAAGGGGTCAAGACCCGTGTGCAAGGCAACTCTGTGCAACTTCAAAGGGTAGGTTGGCAATCAATGATATGGATGTTGGCTCTATTTGTTCCTTAGCGGCTGACCTTCAATGTCATCCGCTGCCTGCTCTAAAGCCTGCGTGCTTCAACTCACTTCTTTTCTCACCTGGATATGTCTTTTTGATCAACGATCATTCCACTGAGATTACAGTCCGGGTGCATTCTTTGGGAACAGATAGCCACATCAGCACTGCAGCTTCCTTCAAGTATATTAAAAAGGTTACAAGACCAGGATATGATAAGAAGTCTCAGCTCGTCTGGAGGTGGAGAGCGGGACAGCAGAAGCAGTTAGTTTCCCCTAATCAAGGAGAAGTCAGCGCGGAGAAAGAGAAACGCCGTGGTGTGCTGAGGCCAGCTGTTCAGCAGTGTTACATTTCACAAGCTACCGTCAACAGACGAGCAGAGATGCAAGCTGTTTCTACAATGCCTCCTGTTTTGTGATGTTACTGTCGGTGGAGACACGGATACTTGCTTCTTTTTAGGGTGCATTTCTCCCTGAATGTTTCCAAACCTCATCTTTGTCGTTGTCGCACGGCAGTTTGTAAAATGAAGTCTATCATATACATTCTCTCGAGTCATCTTAAGAGAATGAGGTTAACCACTATACCAAACAGAGAAATGTGTAGGCTTCAGAGGTAAACAGAACAATATGAAATTCTGTCTTTTATTGAAATGTTTTAGGGGCGCATTTTCTTCTTGAAACCAGATATTCCCTTTGAAAGAATCAAGGGACATTTGGCTTAGGAACCGGCATCAAAACAAGTACAAAAACTTGCACACAAGCCTGCAGTGTATGAAAGAATAAGGTTGGTATACGATCCAAACAGGGGCCACATGCTGCAGTACCTTCGGATGGAGTACGCGTGCTGTGTGAGGAGACGTTGATGAATCTGAAGAACTTTCAGCGAGAGGTTCCTCATAAAAGCCCCACAGAGCAGTCGCTCCCAACCTGAGGAGGCTACACTTTGTCTCCGACAAGACAGGCTTCCAGATGCTCTCCCACAATAAATGTCTGGATAAGGCGCTCGCACTCAAGAAGACAAGTAGCCTGACGGGGCTACAGTGAAACGTGTCAACTGCTTTTCAAATACACTCTGTGCTTCACGGATGTCCGAAGTCAATACGTTCAACCACACAAAAACAACCACACGGATTCTGCACATAGTGCCTGTCTTGTTTCTCTGGAACCACTTTCCAGAGAAACAAACCGGTGGTGTCCCAATAAGCATTTTATTTGTCTAATAATTTCCCACTGGCATGCTGCGAAAGAAACCAACTCGGACACAAAGGGATGCATTCAAAAACAGAAATCCATTTCAGTATTGTTAATAGCTCTCATTAGGAAATATCCCAGAGCTCGCACCAGAGTGCATCACTTTGCTGGAATGAAAAGAGGGGGGGGGGGGGGGGTATGAAATGATTCCCTCTGTTGCAGAAGGATGCTTCCACTGCTAAAAGGAATTAAACCACAAATTAGGAGTTAGCTTCTTGCACGAGGAACTGATAATGGTCTGAGTACTTATGGCTCAGGCTTTGTGAAGACATAGTTTAATATCTAAATAGTCTACTTACACGATTATACCAACATGGAACTTGAAACTATGCATCCAATATAAAACTCATCTTATTCATAACAACATACGGCTAACTTTAGGCTACATCACATCTTTCACTTCCATCACATAATTGGTAAATTATACCAATAGACATTAAAATAGTTGAACTGCAGTCTAATTGTTTTTTTAACGCTTTATATTTATAAATTATGATCATTTTTGCAGAATCAGCTTCAGTTATGTTCTTCCAAATGTGTAGAGCAAGACAAAAAACACAAATAAAAATGTGTGCCAAACACAGGCGCGCCAATGTGCGCACACACACGCACACACACACACACACCATTTTCAACAGATGAAAAGCCTGCCAAATAAAAGAGTAATCCATCACTTGTGCCATTTTGCATTTCCAGGGTCCTTGTCTTCAACAATGGCTTGACTGACAGGGAAAGATAAGGGCCCCTCTGGTGACCAAAACAGTGACCACACAAATAAAAAAACCTGAAATGGGATGACGTTTTGTGGAAATAAGCATTTAGTATCCAAGATGATAAGAATTACAAAAATCACAAAGATTTGTGATTTTAAAAGTGCTTCTAATTGCTTAAAACACAGACTACACTTAATGGTAAAGATATTATTAGACCTCTATATTTAGGAGCTCTCAGATTATAAGCGTGGGGTGATAATTGTGCAGCAGTGTTTTTGAACACACTTAATAAATAACAAAATAACTGACCAAAGAGTTTACTACCGTTTTACAGGAAATCTCAGCGATGTTCTCTTTCATTAACCATTCATAGTCGGGAGTAACAAATTGACTTCCAGCGACTGACGAGGGAGCTAGCCCAAAAAATAATTAAGGAAATTAAAAATTAAACATAAAACTTCTTATTATAGCATCAGTGCCTCATAAATTTATAGAGATGAAATGAGTGGATTAATTGGAGTGCTAATGGGGGAAGAAAGCCAGTCCTTTCCTCCCATTCAACTTCATTGAGTCTTTGAAGATTTACACCTTCTATTACTAATGGCTGGGATTTCTGGTGCATGGCAGATCAGCCACACTGGGTCCGGGTGTCATCGGTCTCTATTGTAATAAAAGAGGAATCTGAGGCTAAGGGAGCACGCTAAGAATGACAAAGGTCTGAGTTTAAGTGCTCCAGGGGGAGAGTACAATCTTTTCAAACAGCCCACGGTCCTCTGTGCGGTTCTTTCCTCTTGATGGGGAGGTTTTGCCAAATGTAGAAGCGCCGGAGTGCAGTGCTCTTTGAGACGCTAACAAAAAAAATAACCTTTACCTCACTAACAGAAACCTAGTCTGTATCCACACATCTCAACCTTACTTAAGACACCAATACAAATGTCCATTCTCTAATATTTGATAGTTTGTATCATAGAAAAATAAAACAGATGCAAAGCCATTTGAACGAATCAATCACTCATGAATCAAAGAGTTCATGTAACGCTAACTCCTGAGGACTAAAATGTCATTCGAGTGCAAAACAAAAGACCACATTTGATTCGGCTCAAGTTAAAATACTTAATCTAAAATTAAATTTGATAGATTTGTTTTTGTCACGGGTTCTGCGATAGCGAGTGTCTGCGCTGGGTGCGGCGAAGGGATAAGCATTCCTGGAGTTACTAAATTCCATTAGGCGCCCCACTGTCTGACCCGCCAGCATGGCGTTAACAGGGCCACCATGTGGGCAACACTGAGGCGCTCTGCAACAATCTCCACTTCCTGCAGTAACCAAATATTTCAGGCCGAGGTCAAAGCCATTGGTGCAGGTCACACAGTGGGTACTGCTAACCCAGTAAACGCAGCGTGCCATCGTGATCACGGATCGGGCTTTAAGAGGTGCTGCATGGTTTTAAAGTTAGACTGTCAAAAAGAGGGACGGCCCCCCCCTACTTGCTCCACGAGTCCATCTCTCTGCAGCCGTGAAGCTGATCCCATCGGACTGCCCCAAAGTGAAGCGGTAGGTGAACCGTGATGTAATTTCCTCCAGCATCTCCTAATGCGTTTTCGCCCGGTGTTTCGCGATGAAGAGGCTTCCCACTGGGAAAATGTTCAGATCACGTCTGATCTCTGTAATGAGTTTTGCCACTCCGGTTGTATCTCTGACAACATTAAGAATAGCACTGGAGTGGACAAATGCCACCTCTCGTCACCTCGTCACTGTGTGTGCAGGGCTGCACTTGTCCTTTTCAATGTAACCTTTGAGTTTGAATGTGGCGAAGGTGGAACAAAAACACCCGACCACGCTGACGCTTCCACATGTGTGGATCTGTCTTTTTATGTGATATTCTTGATACAAATACTTGCAACGTCTACACTGCAGCCAAAATGATGTCCGCTTTATAGGAATGTGCTGTTTGTAACATTAAAAAAACATTATCTTTTGCACATTGATGCATAATGACGTACAGTTAGTATCTGTATTTGTCATTTTTTAACAAACCCCATTGTAAGACCCAGCTATGACGGTTTTAGTCAAAAAAGGGCAAATTGGCGAACAAGGTTCCAACAACAGGAAGACTATAAATAAATAAGTATTCTTATTTCGGTCTCATTTGTCAAACAGCGCGATTTATGCTTTAGATAATTGAATTATTTGTACATCCAGGCTGGGTTTATGCTCGAGGGCTCAGTGGGTAAAACAATATTGTACTAAAGGAGGGGTTGAACATTTAAAAAGTTTTAAAATGTCCCCCACCCCAAGTATATAATAGCATAATGCAATCAAAGACAATATTCCTGCAATAAAAGCGCCACCATTGTGCTCTGCTTTGTGCTTCCCCACAGACATTCATCCACAACTAAAGTAGAACACTAAAATATTCACACAGACTGTATTCATGGTAAGGCTACAGCATTAGATTGCACTGCACTGTGCAGTTGTATTGTATCCAGCCCCTGTACATTCATTTGGTATTCCTGGGGAAAATGACTCTTCTGGAAACCCGACGCCTGATTTTCCTGAGGAGAGGTTTGGAAATTGTTGTCACCAGATGGCCAATACTTGTGGGCGGACAAGCCACCATGGCAGCAAAATATGTTCACTGCTGAATTAAAGTAACCCCGCGTCCCTTAAGTGACTATGCAAATTAGTCTACATGTCACATGCCCTAAACTAAATTGGCAATTTAAATCAAGCAGCTAAACAGTAGCTAAATAATACAAGTGGGGGAAAGAGAAAAGTCTCTGGGGCTAAATGTCACGACAACTTTAAGTAGCAGGTTGGTCAGCCACATCAAATCTTTAACAATTAAAAGTGTCACGTTAGCTCAATACACTTATTTAAAGAGTAAGCTTAATTGCATCGCCTTCAGTCTACCCTTTGATAGCATACAGTATTATAGTCTATTATTATTTTTCAGTAATTCTCCTAATTGTATGTGTATCTTTTACTCTTATATAGCTGAGTGACTTTAAAAAACCCACAGTTTCCTTTCTTAACATGCTGACAGACACACAATCCTAGCCTTTTCTAGACAAAGAAAAACATACAGGTTTCCATTTGCAAGTGCAAACAGGCCAGTGAAACCCGATCAATACACACTATTGGCTCAGCGAGGGCCAGGATTTGTAAGAAAACAGAGATCCATTGGAAGAGGAAATCCTTTGGACTCCTTCACTTGAAATCGGAATTTCCTGTTAACTCTACCGCAAAACTTTTCTACCACACTGTAATTTCCAAACACAAAGACTAAATTACATCAGCTTTCAACAGGCACAGCACCCCAGTTAAGATGAAAATAATCAGAGCAGACAAGAAACTACAGAAACATGCTGTGACCTTTCAAGTGTGAGGGGGGGGAAAGGCTGCGTATACATTTACAAAATGTAAGGGGACAGTAAAAAAAAAAAAAAAAATCCCCGTCACAGAAACTGGAGTGTGACTAATGGATAGTGAAAGAGCCCGGCCAGTAACCTGAACTCCAAAATAATCTTGCCCGAGTCTCCACGGCCACTTTGGGGGAGCAGGGGGGGGGGGAGGTTGGGACCACCTGCACACCCAGAGAGCCAGCTCTGTGCTGGCACCACCATTTGTTACGCTCTGGATTCCTATTACTTTACAGCCAGGTTGGCTGGGAAATCCATCTCCCGGTGTCAGGTTTATCAACCTTCTATGCAAACCGCAGTGTGGTGGAAATGATCGGAGTCCTGCAAGGAGCCCACGGAGGATATAGAGATGTCTTCACTTAAGGTGCGGGGGGAATCCAGTGCATCAAAGTATGCAGGCCCACCTCGCTCTGATCTGGTTTCCTTATGTTAACATTATGTTAGGACAGTGTGTGAAGTGTAAGATACAAGCCTCCACATTAAAATTGTAAGTAGTAGCATTATATGCATGCAAACCAGCCTCAGCAAGCTTAGTGTCAGCCCTAAATTTAATAGGCACTTGACACACAGCGAAAGCTGCTAACAGAGGTAATATATGCCGTATATTAGGAGGGCAGCGTTGGTCGAGCCTGGCTTGGAACGCCAGCTGGGAAAGTGTGCGGCAAAGGAAACAGGCCTTTAGCCTCCAGTGGGTTAATTTAGGCTGATCACAGGTCAGCAGTGAAGAACTGTGATTCCAGGTCCTGATGCTGCTGGATGGGCACTGACACAACCTAAATAAGGTGATCCGGTAGCAGTTATACGAGACCAACCCCTGTTAAATACTGTAAACAAGTAAGCATTTATATCATTTATCAAGGAGAAACACCAAACATCTGCTGGTTCAAGCTTTTTCAAATGCAAACACTGTGATCTCTTTTCTATATCATTGTAGATTGGACCTCTTTGGGTTTTGGACAAATAAGAAAGAAAGATTAATCGGTAGTAAAAATAATCGTAAGTTGCTGCCCTGAAATTAGCACAGGCCTAAAAACAATTTTGGCGTACAACCGTCTTCACTTATAATTAGTTGGTAGTTAAAGCCTCATGTTAAGAGAGCGATCCCAACCAGTTCCACACCAAGCGATGTAATGTCTGTAACGCTTTATACATATGGGATTTTGCACACGCCCGAGGAATCTTTGATGGGTTCAGAAAGGTTAGAAAACCGGGTCAAACGAGCCTTCCTTGAGGCCTACCCTTCCTGCGTGGTTCTCCGTATCAATAATACAGACTGACGTGCACAAGATGCTCTCAAGGAGAGCCAGTCAGTTTGCGTCGCCACACTGCGTGCCGTGAAATAAAGCAAATGAGAAGTGACAATCCTTGTGATAGTCCATACATCCTCATGAAGAGGACCCTCGTCTACTCTGTCCCACCCCTTATGGATTCTACACAGACTCCAGGTGGCTTTGTTTCACGCTACAGAAGACATTGCCGAGACTAAAAAGGAGCACCACCGCAAAGATATAAAAATAGTTTGGGAGTTAATTGAAGGTTCTTTGCAAAAATGTGAGACACAAAAGAACATCAAGTGACAGTGAGCGTGCAGTGTAAACGGCTATGAAATACAAAATCAGATGTACTGAGCATCTGGGAGCAGCAGCACGGAGAACGTGAACTAGTGAAATGTCTGTCAGGAACTGAAACAGACCTAAAAGAGCAGAGAAACTGTATTAGTTGCAACAATATGGCTCCCGGTGGGATATTGTAACAGAAGCGTGGGAAAGAACAAGGATGTGGTACAAATGCATCTAACTGTACCAATGATCACATTTCTTTTTCACAACAAATGTTGAAAAATACCATGAATAATTCTGACATATTAGCAAATCACCACAACAAGAAGAGCCTGTTATGTTATTACATCCAGCAGCTGATTAAGTTAACTAAGCAAAACATCTGTGTGATGTTCGTTAAAAACTTTTTTTTTTAATTATCTAACAAGTCTTTGTAATTAGTAGCAGCTTTGTGTTGACAAGGTAGCATTTCTTTAAACATACATTTGTGCCGTTAATATAGCAGATGATTTTAAGTACACACAATTAAATAATAGAACAGATCTGGGGAAACATGTGGAATTTTGGCTCCCCTGAGTTTAAACACATTAATTCAAGATTCGTCTCCTCCTGCTGATATTCCAACATTTTTCCTTGTAAAAATCCAGCAGCCCTTCAGTTGAAAGCCTTTTTTAGTGAGTAGCTGTCAATCAATTCAACAAAGGTGCAAACAGCAACGCTCATTTGAAATGATGTTTGATCCACACACAGTATGGATCGACATGGATCATCCAATTAAGGTATAGTTTCCTCTATAGCATAAAAGTCCTATGCAAAGCTTTAGGGATTGAAGTTCAATTAGGATGCAAGAATTAAAGAATGAAAGGATTAATTTAGATCAGCTGTCAGTCAGTCGGACTGTTTAATTGGCTTGTTTTTTTCTGTGGAAAACGTAAAGCCAAAATATAAGACAAATGCAGTAGGCCTGAATAAAAGAAAGGAAAAGAGCAAGTCATACGATGCATTTCTTTGCTCTAAAGCTCCTAATTAGTTGAGACATTTTGCTTAGTGGCTTGGCATTGTAGCCACAGGGGGGCTGATACAGTAGATTGTATTGGACATGCCAGTAGAAGGACACAATGTAAAAAAGGCTGATTCAGGCGTCTAAATCCTGTGCTCCACTAAAACTGTGTAAAACATTGCCAAACAACCAAAAGCAGAGACTACAGTATTGGAATTCCATGCTAAATGTAACTTTCTATCCTTCATGCAAAGTCATGGTATTTTAGCGAAGGTGTGGAAAACAAGCACCAAACTTAGACAATACAAGGACACTCGCAATTTGCAGAAACAAGCAATTACCCTTTTTTAAAGTCTATCCTACACAAACTTGTTAGCACCAGAGTTATTCAGCAGCCCTAGATAGAGATGTTCATTAGCCCATTGCTGAGAGAAACACATTTGATGGATTAAACAGTCAAATATAACAAGATGCTCGAACTGCTGTCCTGGTTGTTAAGGGAGATCAAAGTGGGGCCTGAGGGGTCTGGTAAGTACGAGACGCGCGATTGGTTCAGCGGAGCTCCAAAAGAACAAGTGCTGGACCAAGGAGATACGACGACATCAGACGTGCGCACTGCATTCCCCGAGGCCTGTTCTCTCACAACTGTCAGCCTGCCCTGCACCAAATGAGCTGCAAAGGAGGAGGGCACAGACGTTCTCTCAGAAAAGCACTTCTAATCTAACAATATGCATAAGCCTCATTTGGTAATGTGCCATCTTAGTGAAGCTGGTTGAATATGGAAAAATCAATTGAAGGTTTTAGATGCCACCCCCTATAAATTCTCATCCTACTGTGAAATATGTGACGCATTCAGGAGAAAATAGAATCCTGGAAGCAATTAGCAATTATGGCCTCATGTATCATAATAGGTATGCTTTGGTTTTATTTCCATACATTTGTTTTTTTAATAAAAAATGCATGCAGCAACAGTGAAATGCTTTGTAGTGTAAAAAGCTCTTCACCAAATGACATGTTATGCTTGGGAGACGACCCAGGGTTTTGAATTCCAAGCCAAGCAGACCAGACATCACATGCAGACTTTAAAAATATGGAAGTGTGTGGCACCGACTCTGCTGTTGGGAGTGCTTTTCTCAGTGACACATACTATATTTGTTTGCTGATGGATTGCCTGTCCGCCTGAACTAGTGGGCAAACATTAAGGAGACAGAAGTGCTGATTAAACGCTTTTTTGCGTAGCTTTCAGGGACATCATAACAGACAGGCCTAGGTTATCGGTTTCCGTGACATTTCAGCAACTCAACAGTATCAATTTAGATTTTTTTTCCCCTCCTACTGCAGACTCAAACTTTCTAAATGAATTAGGTCTGGGTGTGTTTATTCCTTCTTCCTGTCTGTTAAAGGCCAGAATATGCTGAAAATGAAGCTTC
This sequence comes from Leptoclinus maculatus, assembly GCA_032191485.1. Classification (NCBI taxonomy): domain Eukaryota; kingdom Metazoa; phylum Chordata; class Actinopteri; order Perciformes; family Stichaeidae; genus Leptoclinus; species Leptoclinus maculatus. The sequence continues at coordinate 10,663,357 of JAVDOI010000010.1, forward strand.
AGCCCGACAGTCTGAAAGCTCTCTTCCGCTATAGTGCTCTCTAAAAGTCCCTCTTGCACAAGCGGCCCATCCCTGAAATGGTCGGGAACATTTACAGGGGGTCATGTGTAAATGGCTGCATGGATCGACGTTCAAGGGTGATACGTACCGCCAATTTGCCACCTCACAACCGAGAAACATTTAGGAGAAAATGCTGGAACGGTTGTGCTGTGAATGAGAGCCGTAACACTGCAGGGAAAAAAGCACAGAAGGAACTACATCGGTCTGACGAAAGACGTTGAATATAAAATACATTACAAGAACATTAGCACCGCACAAAAACAGCCCCTCGCCCGCCGTGTTCCTGGAAATAATACAAGGCGTCTTCCGCCGCGTACGCATACATCTGGCCTCGTCGCATCTTCTTCTTCTTCTGTTGAGTTTTATGGCGATTGGCGTCCATAAGTGTTGGATTTACCCCCATCTGCTGGACTAGCCCTTAGCCACATCTATCATGCTACTGCCACGCCATGTGTGGAAATGACGGAATGTAGTGCAAGAAAATCGCTAGTGGTGCTTTAGAAGGTTATCCCAGATATTTGTCAGGAATGTTTTGTGAAAGAGTTTTAGGAGTAGATACCAGAATGGATTCTTGCTGAAACTATTGTCAAGCAGACAATCAACAAACAATGACTTTGATGATCAATGAGAAGCCATCACTTACAACCAGCCCCCTTCGACTGTTACAGACAGCTCCTCACTGCACCTTAAGTGCAGCCATTCGGAAAAAAATGATAAACAACTTAGCTTCCCAACATGGTGGAGGATGCAGCACACAGCTTGTTCATTTTCTTCTTTTCCAGCCTAAGAGTTAGTCATCCTCACAGTTAGCAGTTGCACTTTCAGCCATACTTGAAACCAAGCTGAAAAGAGGCCATACAGCAAAAAAAAACGTTTACAGGATGTGGTGTGAATGTCAGCTGAGGAGCTGATATTGGTGCATTGACTTGATACGAATGCATGACGATGTGCCTCAAGAGAATGGCATCCAGTACTGCATTGTTGCCATAGAGGAACATATTACCGCAGTCCATGTGCAAAGTGTGACCGATCAATTTCACTTCCTCCTGAAAAACAACACGGCGAGTTGGGGAAAATCAGCATCTGTTATGTCCCAACCTTTGTTAAATCTACGGACCATTCGCAGACACATGATATCCTGCAATGCTCCGTTTTTTGAGAGACGTCAACGAGGGAGAAAGCAAATGGAGGAAACTGTGAGAAAGGGAAGGAGAGGGAGGCTTTTGTCCCCTCATTTCTCACGGTGGGTATCGGAAACAGCCAGATGCTGTCCATCACAAGTGAAGGACAGAGAATAGGCCGCCCTATTTTTTCTAATAAAGAGGTCAAGGGGTGGGGGCTGGGAGGTAAGTGGGGCAAACGCAAGACTGTCACAAAGCCATACCCAAAGAACTTATTCCATAGGTGCCAGATTGGGGCGCCACGCGGTTATGAATTAGTGGAATAAATGTGCACGTCCCAATAGTTTTACATTAAATGGTGGTGTGTAGTGTGTTCATAGTTCATGTAAATTCAAGCCAACAGTGCAATTTTAGATTTTTACATTCACTTTAACTGTTCATGCTCACACTAAATACTCACTTTATTTTTATGGTTTACACGGTTAAGTAGCCCTGGAGGTCCATCCATTGGTGGGGAGAGCCAAGAGCCAGATTACTCATTTATACAGGCAGGCACAATAATGAAATGTGAGGGAACATGGCTCCAGCTTCGTTTTAGACACTTTTCAAATGACGCCATCCCAAATTGTTTGGAATTTAGATTTTTTAATGTCTCCAACCTCATTTGAATGTCGGCATTCAGTTCCAGGCCCGATGTTTGAGGCTATAACTCTGAATTAAAACATCACGAACAGAAGCAGAAACACTCGAACACAGCTTCGTCATCTCTGTTATCACTACAGGGTCAACACCACACAGTACTTTAAGTCCGGGTTCAGCAAAAATAAGTCATATAGAAAAGTGTTATTAAACACCCAGCCAAATTTGAATGATTACAAAAATTGGCACGTATTTCAAACTATTTGGTTAAAAAATCCTGAAAAGAATAATAGTATTAACTGCTCTGCTAGCTAAAGATCCAACTTGGTCGTCTGTACTGCCATGTTCCATTTAATGTGCTGCAGCTTCAAGGCCGAAATAGGCAACACAGGTTTAGATGGAAACATGCAAGTATAAAACTATCAAACCACTTGAGTGGAGCAAAAGGGAGGAGTCGAGGGTTTAATAAGCAGCTCTGATTGAAATAACTTGGCCCTTCTACACAAAAACACATGATTGAATTTCTGCCTTTTGTTCCGCAGGCTGTGCACATTTTCATAAAGTGCAGCTCCAGCATGGAGGGAAAAAAAAAACAGGCGACAATTTTGAGGCCTCATTTCAATTAAACTATAAATAGCATTAGAAAGGAGAACATTCACAGAATTTGTGTGGTGCTCTTTTTTTCTTCGTAAAGCCTGACTTCTTCGGGTGGTGGAAGTTGAATGCGGTACATTTCATTACAACGTCTGCATAACGGCTAACGCTATAACCATAGTAACACCCGTGATTGATGGCTTTGTTAAGAGCAATAGTTACACGCCATTAAACTGGCGTAATAGTGCATGGCAGTCATCTCAATAATCTGGAACAAAGCAATTACCAAGTCATTAGAAAAAAAGGAATAGACTAATACAACCAGGTGCACACGATTATGAGTGACGTGCCTTAACATCAGCCTGTGTGGATCTTTTCAAAATGAAGAATGTTATTGGTGTGTGCAGACTGTGTGGAACTCACGGTATTACATTTTCAACGATATGTCATGGATTTAGTTGAGATAAATTCTGATTATTTCTACATACAAACACTCTTAGTTTCCTGAATGTGAAACAAAGTTTGCATCTTGTATGCTTCCTCACCTTACACGGCAGATGCTCATTTCCCCTGGGATTACATTCAGCTGTGCCTTGATAATGATTTGACGGCTAAGTCAAGAATACTTGTCCACAGGAATACCGTCCCCACGAGCCAGGGACCGAGCACGGCGGCGCCGAAGATGATTAAGAGAACTCAAAATTCAAATGAAAGAGAGAGAGAGAGAGAGAGAGAGGAGATGGAAGGGACACAGATGTTTCCGTTGTTTCGGAGAAAGCGGCATGCATGCAGGGCGAGCAAGCACAACCACACACGCCACTACACACAAACGGCGTACACACGTGCAATAGACAGCAGCGCCACTCAATCATTCTGGTCGTGGGCCAATCCATCTATAGCTGGTTGAGTGGGATCCAATCACCATTCCCAACAGGGCCACAATGAAAGAATGGCAGACAGCCGGTGAAGAAGACCGCTCTCTCATCGCAGATTGATGACACAAATCTCGCGGCGGTTCACGAGGCATCCCACGCCGGGACGAACATACCGTAAAAAAAAGTATCTGATGTCATACAGCACTTGAAAACATGCCTTTCACCTCACTCTGTGTACAAGTGTGTATTGGTTGCCAAAAAAATACATGTTTTGCTAAGAAGGTGTTTTTGCCCTTCAACCATGAGAAGCCCATTAGGATGCGTCATGAGTTTCAGTTGACTTTAACACTCGTTTTCTTGTGTTTAATGCTGCAAAACATTCTCATTCTCTAATAGCAAACGCAGAAACAATTTGAGATGAGTGCAAAATAGAGCAACAGACAAGAAAAGAAGCTTCGGAAAGAGAAAAAAAAAAAGGAAAGCTTTTTGATTGTCAAAGGGGGATTAAATGTTGTGTTTTCAGTGTGTTAGCGGGCTAGCAGTTATTGGAGATTGTTGTTCTATCTTTGTAGTTGGAGGGCTCCACATTAACTTTTGCCCGGTTGCCTGGGGGAAGTAAACTCTGCGTTCAGCCTCATGTCTGATTGAAGTGAAAAATAAATGTGATCTTTATTAGGGATGCCTCTGACTGTTATCTGTATTCAGTAAAAATGATGGAATCTGGAGATCTGCATTAATGCTGTCTAGTCGTCGATCACTAAAGCTATACAGAACAAATCTGAGTTGAAATCGGCGGGATGAGAGCTGGTTAGCGTTAGCTGTTAGCAGCCGGCGGGCAGCACAGTCCTTCTGGTCGAGAAAAACAGCGCAAACAGCTAACATACAGAGGTTGCATTGAGTTACATTATGATGTGTTCAAAAATGCGTATTTGTATTTGTGAGAAACGTGAATAAATTGTAATTGTGTGTTACAAAAGGACAGAATTTAGAATTTTTGACTGTATTTTTTCATCCAATTGTCCATATATCTGTTGAATTTATGTATTTTTCAGTTGGCCAACATTTGGCATTTCAAGTTTGGCTATTAGGGTTATACATTATCTATTAAAAAGCTTAATGGCAGGCCCTGAGTGGACCGGATAGGTGAGTCAGTAAGATAGGAGAGTAAGTTAGGCCTAAAAGCAGAAGAAAAAGCTAAAGAAAACAACATTGAAACTAGCAAAAAACACAAAAGTAGGAAAAACATTTGTGTGGCATTTTCAAGATGGACAGCTCTAATGATGGACGAAGGACTTTAAATTGAAGCTTCAGTTTTTCGCCTTTTGTTGGACAGGCAACAAACTGAGTTAGTAATTTTTGACTAACAAGATTAATCTTTTCATGAATTTTGATGCTGTGTTATACTTGCTGTTTTACATCACAAGTCGGAGGCTTTAGGGGAAATCTTTGGGAAAATCTCTTTGTGTTCCTTTAACTGACTCTGAATAATTTAAAATATATTATTTTTAACAACTCCATAATATTAATTGGCCCTAGCTGTACATTTCGTATTCATGAGTAAGGCCTCTTACCTAACAGATAGAAGCTTTTCTGTAAATGTAATCGGCACAAACATGGAAAAATCACAGAGGACGGTTATTCATGAGGCGACTTAGTCTCCACATCCGTTTGTGCCGCTACATTAACGGGACCTGATGTGGGAGTGTGACATCGATCCAACGCCAACATACAGACGAGGGGCTGCAGGCTTTGGTTACAGGATGGCCATTTAGTCTGTGTTTTCAGCAATGTTCCTAAAAAGTCCGCTAGATACACCTGCCAGACAGTAATCGCCTACACATGGTGTGGTGTTCATCATTTCCCAACCTGACTAGTGGTTACACAATGAAACAAACAAACAAGCAGCATTTCTTTCTTTGTAAAAGTTGATAAATGACACGATGTCATATTTGCTCCAAGTGCCGCTCTGACTCACTATGCGGTGTGGCTGTCGGAACAAATTTGAATATTCATATTTGAGTCTAATATGAAAAAAATAAATAAAACAAATTAAACCACCTTACAAATGAGTTATTTTTCTCTGTTCCTTATTCCTTCTCTTGCGATGTTACAGCCTGTTCCTACAGGTAATGAGATATTTAGATTCTGCTATGTGAAAGGCACACTTTATCAGAATATCAACTGAAAACATTTAAAGGAAAATGAACACTGAAAGGCAGAGTGTACGAAATCAACTCCATTTATAACACGTTAAACATTCATTGAGTCTTGCTTTAATGCACCAGGGCACAAAGCACAGAGCAGCTTGCATGGGTTCATCCACAAAATGAAAAACATCTTTAATTATATCTCATCTTGTTGTATTATCATTTAATGGATGCATCGCCCTTAATATGGAATTGCATATCCTACCATTCCTAAGAGTAATTATTTATTAAACTTAAGGAATTATTAAGTATCAAATGATTTTTCTTTTTTCTTTTCCTTTAAAAGTAGGTCGGTGTGGAAAAGCTTTGATTACAGAACTATAATTAAAAAGATGTGGTTAATAATTAATACGCATGATTGAAACCAAAGGGAATACATCATTACTTCAGAGCGTGACCATTGATGGACGGGATCATTCTTATTTAGCATCACTTCATTTTCAAATATGTGAGGAAGTTAAACTGAAATCTGCATCCACAGCAAATTATAGCCCTTTTTAAATATATATTCCCCCCCACAAAGAAATTCCACTAGCTACCTGTCTATTTGGCAAAAAGTTACAAATGACACTAGAAAACCTTCTAATTTTGTAATAAACTTATTTCAGCAACAAAATAAACTTGTATTGTCGTTAAAAAACACAAATGTAATTTTGTGCAAAATCAAACAAGATGTTCATGGAATTTTTGAGACAAAAATGCTTTTCATTAGCAGATGATGCACTCATACAAAAACCTGATACATTTCAGCCAGTCCATAGTAAAGTCCGATGTTTAAGGCAGTATACTACAAATGCATCTAGTGTGCAATCTCACTACTAAGAACAAGAACAATAAAGAGTGGACAGAGCACAGAGGCAAAGATAACTTATCTTCGGGTAAATATTAGAGCAAAACCTTATTTTTATAGCAACTGGCCCCGAGCGACAGGACAATAGTTATTGTCAAACCCTGCTGGTGGTTCTAATCCTTATTATGAAGATGAATTACACATACAGCGGCCAAGATACTGCACTGTATTGCATCCCATGGAACAAACTGCCATTTTCTTCTCCCGTCTGTCTTGACTGACACATGCAATATAATCCTCATCTTCCTGGCTGTTTATTGACACGTGCCAGAGGACCCGGTCGTCTCTCACCGCTCCGCTTGTGACAGCATCCGACACAAGATCGCGTCGGCCTGTTAAACGGCTCAGTCAAACGGCAGCCGCACTGTTGCTCTCGCTAATGTGAAGAAGCACATGTTCGCATTAGAGCGGCGCACCAGAGGGGAGAAGAGCCTCAGGACAGACACCTACTGAGCTCTGGTCCTGTGGCGGCCACGGAGCTCTTAAAGATCCAGCACGAACCCCCCAAGTCTCGGTCTCTCCCGTCGTTTAATTACGGAGATAACCTTGAAATGCATCACACAGAAGAAGAACAGGTAAACTTCACAGCGTTTCGTCTGCGATTTTGGAAATGGGCGATTTGTCTGGTACTCGTCAGACTTTACATGATTTGTATTCAGGTCATATTTGGATACATTAGGATGAATTGCGGCCTGCACTAGACAAAAAATACTTCTCGAGTATTATGACTTCTGAATTACACCACACTGGTACAACCACAGTGTGTTCTGACTTGTTTATAGATTATTGTTACTGTAGCGCTACTCTATGGTTGTTGGAATATGCATTCATAACTATGGTGCACTGCTGAAATATTGTTGTCTAAAGACAATTGTACTATTTTTGCTTCTGCACAGAAAATGCACTCTAACTTAGAGCTAAGCTCTGTGTGGTGAAGCTTACAAAGTCAAAACTAGCAATGCACCAATATGCTGTAGCTGATACAGATTAACTGTTTAGCATTTTGACACCAATTAAAACTATAATCCACACAAGATTGTAAAGATGGATCATTCCACAGACATAACATATTCAGTTCAGACTGACATGGAAATTCATATAAACATAATCTGCAATTAAGACAAATACGTGTATTGTCCTGACTGTCCACTTAATGTTCATCATTTCTTCTCAAAGTACATTTAACTTAAAGCCAACGCATGGGAAACATACAGCAATGCTTTGCTTGATGATGTGAATTTGGTTGACAGCAACAAAAGTTTCCCGAAGTATCAGGTGTTGGGAGTTCCCCGAGAGTACATGAATGCACCACATGCCATAAGTGACAGCCCCCCCCCCCCCACACACACACACACACACACACACACACACAGGCCGTTGAATGAAAACAGCACATTTTCAGAATGAGCTAAAAACATGAAAAAACACCAGTGTGGTCTTTGAACGTCGCTATAAAACATGCAAGAGTGAAGAATGAGCAACATTAAATTAATCATTCTGTAGCCTAGAGGTGCCTCGCAGCACCAAGGAGGGATGTATTCACAGAAACAACACATTCACTTCTGCACATCCCAACGAACTAAGTGTTTCTCCCATCTCGGAAATTGCTCAACATATGTAAAAAAACGCAATATCCAATTCAACAGTCCAACATCTAATATTGGTTTTAATTATCACCTGCTGAAATCCCATTATTGGAAAAAATAATAGGCTGGTAATTACATTTTCCAATTTCTCTGAGGATAATTTATCAGTCGTGCGCCTCCGTTTGTCAAAACATATGGATGTCCAACCCGTCTCTAACATATCAGCTCGTCTGGAGCCCTGAAAACAGAACTATTTGGAGGTACAGGGATGTTAGCAAGTCAGCGCATCTTAAAGCTAGCTATATTTACATAATTTGTCCATGGCTTAAAACCAAGGAGAGTGTGATCTCATCTCTAAACATTAAGACATTTCACATTTGATGATCAGTCACACTTGTTGCTGATATTTAGATTGTCACACATCCAAAGCAACACATGTCATATCTATCAACCCAGACGGACTGACTTATTACTGACAAATATTTACTTTAACGTTAACGTCTGCCACAAAAAGTCCTGCAGATGAAAGCCTGGGGGGAGCGAGATAATTGGCGAGACATCACGGCAAATGGGGAGTAGAAGAAAATAAAACTTCATAGTAAAATCAACCCATTGATCTGTAAAACCCAATTAAGGTATCAATGCTTATTAAATGATGAGTTTAAAATAAACGGCAACATTTTTTTGCTGTGTTCGCGGCTGCGTGTCCCTTTGAAGCTCCAGAACGGAGTGACTGCTCATCAGCTACCTCCACAGGTCAGCCTGCCTCTAATCAATAGCTCCATCTCTTCTCTCAGAGAGCAAACTCATTGGAATGCTCCAGAGGCGCACGGGAGGAAGTACACACAGTCCTTGACCGCGCTTCTTGAAATGTAAATGAGCCTCCGAATAATGGGACAAGTCAGCAATGAATATGCAGACGACCACAGATTATTTTTTGCTCATCTCATAAATCATTTTTCTGTTCGTTGGCATTTTGGAGGACTCGAGATTGTTGATTCTCAACCAAAACCCGGGACCTTACTTCAATTAACCCCGAGGCGTGGAAAGTCCCTGCGACTATAACCTTGTTCTCTCATTTCTCTGGGTGATCGGATCACAAGTGAACAGCTTACAAGCATAGTAGTTGTAAAGACCATTAGGTTCAGACCACTCCGATGTGGTCAGAACTTCCTGTTTGGTTAGATGAATGTCCTGAACCAGGATCAGGGCCAATCCAGACATTTTTTCTGCTCTACTGAGATCAGTTATACACACTACACTACACACTATCCATTTCCAATCCTTTGTTCGCTACACTAGCTGACAGCTGGTACACTAGCTGTCCAGAACGTCCAATTTCTCGCCATTAAAACGGCATCGCTCGTGCTCTCCATCGCAACCGTTACCCAATGCACGGATGATTGGTAAGCACAGCAGTTTGGGAGGTTGCTCTGCTATATAAATAATAATAATAATAATATTTTGTTCATGCTAGCAACGACTACAGGTTGTCCAAATCCTAAAACTATAGACTAAATATTATGTATATAATATTTATACATGTTTATACATTTATACAGGATCATGAAAACCTAATTTTGAATACACACATTTTTATATATATATATATATATATATATTTATTAATCATTTAAATTTGGCTGGGTGGTTAAATTTGAATGAGATCAACTCTAAATTATGTGTGCACTCTGGAGCTGTAACATCTATCACGTCAAACTTCCAACTCTATTAATAAACGACTTCTCTGTGGACCTCTGTGGACAAGCCGTTCTATGTTTTATGTCCTATTCAAAAAACCCCTAATTAAGTTACTCTTTAAACCTTTAAAACGACTGTTTACAGTGTTTGCTGCTTTCTAAGAGATACAATCTAAAAGGTTCAACTCAGAAAAATTAGAACTCCAATTAATTTGTCAATTAAAATTATCTTACTTATTTCCTGCCTCGTCTGACTTTACTTTGTTGTTTGTTTGTGGTGCTTCCCTATAAAAGCACCAGATAAAGTATGCCTGCACATTACTTTCAGATGGGATCAAAGTGTCCGACTGCTTTGTGCCGGAACAAAAGCGCAGATAAGACTCGTATCAAGCAAACGTGAACAAAACCTTATTTGGCCGTAATGCTGCGTGAGTCTTGTTAAGCACTTGTAATCGTAAAGGCTGCTGAAATAATGCATCTTCAAAGAAACCTCCATCTCCATGTTTTGTTATTTTTACCTCTGTGGGTTTTTACAGATATTTAACAATGAAAAGTATTTGTCGGCAAAAACCTCATAGCACCTGGCAATTTTGTCTGCCATCGCCTGAGGCTGTTTCCCCCCCCACAGTTTCATAATGAACCAAAAATATTTTGACACTTCTCAACTGCAGTCTGTCCGAGGGATTCGAGTCTGCATTGTGAGACTTCTCCCCTCACCGGCCTCGTTTCCACTATGAGGTGCCGTGACGGCCAGCTTTAGGCTGGCTTGGAGAGGCCCGGGATGGAGGTGGTGCTTTACGGCAACCCTTGCCACTCTGAACTTAGTGCCGCTCTGATGTTCACCTTGTGATCATAGCTAGCTAACATAATGCTAAACACCTACTGCCTCGGATGTGGCCGTTCCAGTCAACGACAAAACAACATGTGGACATTCGCTGTTTGAAAAGCCTCGTGAAAGGGTGAAGTTGCTAACAATGTTTTGGCAAGCAACAGTAAGCTATCAAAAGGTTAAAAGTGATCAAAATCTTATTTGATCAAAATCTTATTTGAATGGAAGATGAGCACAATATCCAGAAATGATCATCGTATTCTCTATTTTGTGCACAAATCACAAGGCTAGTCTTCACTGTGTTCCGTTCACGAGCATACAAGACAAGAAGAGGACAATAAAAGGATTAACCGGGCTCTGGGAGTACTCTAACTTGGCCCAAATCACATGAGATGAGTTAGCACAGAAAACTACACAGCAAAGCAAGTAAAGGGGAGAAAAACAAGCTAATCAACATGCAGAGACGGGGAGCCGAGTGAAGTCAGAGTCAAGCTGCCAGGCCGCCAGATAAAGATCCGTCTGACACGAAGCCTTTCAAATAATCCACTTGCAAGTACACCATTTAGAAACATTAGCATCCGGCTTTGGAGAAGGTGATATTGTGATGTGGGGGGGCAGGAGGTTTAGAAGATGGATGACAGCTCGGACGGACACCATGTGGAGACCTCTGAGACATGCACGCTTTGGATGTCACTCATTAAATCCCAAAGCAACTGCTGCTGATCCTCCAGAGACTTCCAGTGACTCCTTGAAGGGAGGAGACGCGAGCCCCCTCTCTCGTCTCGATGTGGATCTTACGTAACAATGGTGAGACAGGACTGGGAATGTTCTAATGGGGCGGACTGCAACGAGAAGCAGGTGATGTTGGCTGAAACATTCCCTGTCAGTTTGCATTTCAAACGCTTCACGAGGTAAGTCAAATCCGGTTTGTGCAACCCTTGTTTGCAGTCAGACTCTGCCGCCCCCCTGGTTCTGCCAGGCCCTGCTATTCTGATGAGAAGGGAAGGACACGCCTGATGTGGAAACATACTCGTTACTCCGTTACGACTATCACTCATACACTAAAATAGTAATCCTTCCTGCCTTAATAATGAGACTAATGCCTGCGTGTGAAGCCATGTGTGTGTGTGTGTGTGTGTGACGCAGAGGAACCGGTGTGGGAATCAGGAAACTCACAGCCCATCTGAGGGTCTCAGCAAAGTTTGTTTGCCATGTTAATTGCTTTTTGACAATTGGAAGCTTCAAATAAATCCGCCTCATTTCAAGTGACTCAAGCTTTTCCAAACATTTTCCGTTTTACTCCGTCAATTAATTATGTCAGATGTTGTCGGCAACATTACCTGAGCTGAAAGAAGACAGTCAGAAGTGCTGGGAGACTCCAAAGCTCAGACATGGATGTGAAGCTTATTAGGGAGGAAGACACACGAAGCAATCAGCAGCTTTTCTTAAGACTCAACTCTCCAGAAGGGCTTAACCACACTCGTTCTTACTTTCAGAGGGAATAGTTTCATCTTCAAGATTAAAAGAAACAATTTTCAGGAGGCAATTTCTATTTCTCTGACAGTGGCTCCTACTTCATGCCAAGGATAAGGTTTATATCTGTATATAGGCCTCGACGCAGAAAGAAAAACTGCTTATCCTTGTGCTTGACATATTAAGAACAACAGGCTACTTCTTTAACTCCACAACTTTGGCGTCATAAATCCAGTTATTTCTCTTCTAAATACATGGCCAGAGTAAACTTAAACTGGAGGAACACAGACTGTGAGCACTGAAGTGAGGAGGTGTGAGTATACATGTGAGTTGGTGCATACAGCACAGCGGTGGCGGCGGTGGTGGTGGTGGTGGGGGCTCGTGCCTACGTTGGAAAAGAGAACCTAACCGCTCAGCGCATCTTGATCTATAAATCAGTGCCCTGGTCAACCTGGCCAAGAGCGTTTTCAAACCCATTTGCAGAAGATAATGCCGGCTATTCCTCGCAGCCCCAGGGATGAGGAAAAGCCAGCCTCATGAATCACGGCCCCTTTTATAGGAGCTGCAGCACGGAGCTCACGGAGCTCTGTCCACAGGGTTCTCTGGACTCTTCCAGTGGTGAAGGGAAAACGTTTGAACTATGACCAAAGCGTTCCAGAAAAATCAAGTTATGAAGCACAACGACGCAGTGCTGACAATAACCGGGACAAGAAGATGAAGATGGCAGTGCACCTCTACAGGGAACTATTTCTGCTGGGTAGGACGGAAATATTGACAAATACCTAACGATAAGTACTTTATTTCAAAGCTCAAAACAACTGCAACTGTAAGAATTACCTCACTAGATGACAAAAGTAAATCCCCTATGTGTGTATTAATGCCAGTGAATCAGGCAATCTTACTGAGTGAGTACAATAACATATCATCTCTTAAGTTGATGAATGATTGACATTAGCAGATAGCAAAAATGACTTGTTCATAGTGTGTTTTATGTACATAATAATAATAATAATAATAATAGTATTAGCCGATATATCCTTTAGATTTTTTTAACTCTCAAATAAGACTACGAGTCGTTTTTGTCAATAAAGATGCATCTTCCTAAGATGAAAAACTTACATGAGCAACAGTAAGGTCAGAGACACGTTTCAACATTTCTGGCTCACGAACTCTGGGCTGATCTTTGGGGAATTGTAAAATGTTCTTTCATAAAACCGTTGGACAGACTTTACACCTTCTCCTTATCCGAATAACTTGCAAAGGATCAAAACTAGGATCACTTTAAAATCCAAGTCTCTGGATCTAAGCAGCCGTGCAGTTATGGATGATCAGGCGTCATCCCTCTGGGTTTTTATGTCCTTTTATGGCACATTTATTTTAATGCGTATTTAATATTTATGTTTGTGTCTTGTGTAATGGCATATGTATTCTGTATGGCACTGTTTTTCTATTAATACAACTCCATCCCGCAATAAACATTGCAAATGAGCTGAGGCCATAAATGCTATGATATGTGGTGTTTGAGGTTTTAGGGAATGTTCTTTGCTTGTATATCTGTCCCTATGAATACAAACATAAACCTATTTATGTATATAAAGGATCTACCACACCCAGTGGAACACAACCTGTAGACCTTGTTGCAATAGAAAGCAACCTTTTTATCTGGTGTCCATAAACATGAATAAATGGAATTTATTACAGATAGAGCCAAATGAGTTCCCCTCCCTCCACCACCTCCACCATCCTGTAACTTCCTGCTGTGATACTACATTACTTTCTGACTGCAGTTAGGGAAAGTGGACAGCGCCGCGTGACAGTGTGTAACCTTGAAAACATTCTTATTGTGAGTCTGATGAATGCCGGTAATGTGCAACTACGTATTTGGTCATTTATTACCGTAGCCCATGTTTATATATCAACAGGATATGAGGCTACTTATCATTCCGGTCACTGCACGGATATTGCATTAAGAGCAAGTTTAAAAGTCTCAGCGATTCTTCATTCCCTCCATTTACCTGTGCAGAGATATGAGAGTGGAACAGTAACACCATGATGTCTGTGATGGAAAGTATCACCAATTTCATTGCCAGTGTTATTATTCATTCATAAAAGTTATCGAGTAGAATAGAGTACATTGCGCTCACAAACACTCACATGCACACTTGTGGAAATTTTGATGTTGTTAAACCATCTTATGTTCTTACAATTTGAATCGGTTTCACTTGTTAACAGCGCAGACCTTGAAGATAAATTCTTCAGCCTGACCATATGAAACGTTCTTCTCATATTTCAGCGTTTGATAAGCACGAGCAGGAGCGCTGAGAGTAAATTATTTACAGCGAGTAGCCTCATACTTAGGTCTTAACATGTTTGCTCGTTGTGAGAGCAGCACATTTATACGCCTTGCTCAGCCCTTAATTCACTTAAGGCCACTAAACTATTGCATTACATGGCTTTATTAGAGCCACTTGTCTTCATTTCAATGTGGTATACATTCGGGTTGCAGCAAGTCACATGGCATCTAGAAAAACATCTCCAACACGAGCTGTGAAGGCTCTCTGGACGGCAGGGGAAATATTAATATTACAATTGAAGCATTGAAGCATACAGCTTATATGTAAACTCAGTAGAGCTTTAATGCAAAAGTGATGTCGATAAGAGGGAAGAAATCTTCAAAGCGCTATGAGCGAAACCTTGTTAATTTAAGTGTGCCGTCTTTATTTTCTTGGTTGCTTGACCGTGAGCTCTGGTGTGACGTGATGACATGCTGTCAACACTAATGGTCTCTGACGGCATCAAGGCTCTGTCGGGAGGACACACTAGGTGCTCAGAGCCAAGGCCCCTTTTGGTAGCCCTCCGCGGACGAAGAGCTGTCATCTCCGTCGCTCACTGCCAACGTGCCCCGCCCCCACTCCCGAAAAATCCCATCCATCTGCCGTATCAGCGGGGCAGACGGAGTGCAAGGCATGCACTTTTTCCGCCATTCACTGTTGTGGATTTGCACGCCCAGCTAGCAGCAGTGAAGGTTCCTGTGTCAAAGTCTACAACATGGTCAGCTAACAATTTTTTTGTTTCTGTAAGCAAAAAAAACAACAAAATGCTTTTGGTTTGTCTTGACACAATTGCCATTAACTCAAGCCTTCTAAAAGTGTTATGTTTTCAGCTGCCAGTCAGGAACTGACTTTTAGCCTTCCGTAAGCTAAAAGCAGCATGGTGGAGCGGCCTGACAATGTGTCTCCATACTGATTTCTAATCCCTTTTTTTTTTTTTTTTGAAGAGTCAGCGTGATTTTTGCACCTGAAAGTGCACACAAAATCTCTGACTGTCCATGTGCTTGTATAACTGTATTCTCGCCAAAAACTGGTAATGGTTTGGGCAGACATTCCCTTGAGGGAAGCAGCTTTTAGAGTAAAAAAAAAAAGAAGGGGAAAGCTATGATGTGCTGACATCCTTCCAATGAAAGAGAAAGTGCTAAAAAGACCAAAAGTCAAGATTGGTTCTCTAAAAACATAAATGCTTCATGACTATCAAATGACAAATCTTTCTATGCCATCATCTCTTATGCAACAGTGTTAGAAAATGTTAAGTATCAATACTGAATAATAAAGTTAATGCAACACCACAAGGACATTGTTCCATCTCTCCAATCTTAAACCATATTCCGCTCGATATTTAATCAGTACAATGAAGATGGCAGGCATTTGAGGAAATAATGACCTCATAGCAGACTATGGCCATGGTGATCACAAAATATTGGCAGGGACATGTCCATACCGTCCCATGTGCAAACCTACGTCCTTGCATTCAACGTTTAATCTACATAAGCTATGAGAATTTTCTCACATCGCCTCCATTTTTGAGTTATGTGCCATTTAAGTCCGGCCTGATAAGGCGGCTGAATGTTTGACCTTCACGTAATGTTCTGCATCAATTCTGGTGCAGCCGGTGTGTGTGTGTGTGCGTGTGTGTGTGTGTGTGTGTGTTCTAATTAGATGAGAGCCCGAAAAGGATAGGTTGACAATTTGACAATGACAAGCAAAATGAATGACACCAGCCGGTGAGCCGTTGCTCCATTTGTCTGCATCGAGCGTTTTGTCTGAAATGAGGGAGTGCGTCATCGGTGCACTTCTGCTGACTGGGCACAGCCGAGGCACCGCGGTCTTACACGTGTGTGTGTGTGTGTGTGTGTGTGTGTGTGTGTGTGTGTGTCACGTGTACCCGTCACCTCCTCGGTACATTTACCAACACACAAGAGGTGATAAAACTGTCCACTGTGCCATAAGCCAAGATGAGCATCCATACAGAATCCGTGTTAAGGTCTCAGAACGGAAGGTGTAATAACCCACAAGTGGCAACTGTAGGACACGAAGCTATTTGGGCTCTAATGACTCATAAAATTCACAGTTGGATTTGATGTATTACAGCGGCATCGCCATTATATATATCTTCAACGCTGCAACAATAATGACTGCCTGAGAATGAGTCTCATATTTCAATTTACTATGACACTCGACTTTATGAAAGTATAAAAGTATAATATTTGAGCGCGCTAAATTAAAGAGTTTGGGCCATTTGGAGTGGTTTTCTCGGCAGGATGACACAAAACAAACGCAGTGCTTTACAATACGATAAAAACAACTACATGTGGTGTCAAAACAAGGGACATCACTTGAGCTGAACAACCACACCACTGTATTGTTTGACAGATGTTGAGTAAATTGCATTGTCGACTGTTTGATTCATCCCATGTACGAGGTCAAGCACATGGCATTGAGTGACACTAAACGGTACAATAGCCTGAGAACTCATCTTATCATCAGTCTGGACAGACCATTGGTACCATTCACAGATGTCCATTGATGGTTTGGTCGAACAGTTAATGGAAGGGATAATTATTTCAGCCCTAGAATGTTTTCTCACAAAAACAGCAAGGCACTGCAGATACTGGGACACATGCTGTACTGTATTACCTTGTTTCTCGCACAGTACCAGCAGGCATGTCATGAGTAAGCACTAAACCCATTAAACACACACAAACCTGGAAATACTGTGTCTGGACTAAAACAATCATTTATTTTCACGTGGTTGGACTGACGATGTCATTGACGTTAAGACAAGTTTGGTAAACACTGTTTTGAATAAATAAATTGATCTTTTTGTATCTTATCAACATGTCAACCTTTTACAGCTGCAGTGAGCACTGTACAGAAAATGAAATGCGTCACACATAATTACTCTTGAATGTCAGTGGAGAGAAGCAAAATAAGCAACCAGATAAGCGAGTATCATCACATGCTTAAACACCTGTACACCAGTATATCCACCGTTGTGTGTTTGGTGGTTAACTCTTATAATTGGATGGCATGTGTGGCGAGAATGCAAAGCCATCTGTGACCATCTGAGATCACAGGGAGAGCAGATGAATAGGAACAGTTTTCTACAGCTCACTACAGATGTTAATATGTATACCAGTAGACGGATAACTGCACATTATGATATTCCACGGCTCAATTTCAGTAAAAGTTCCATTTCTCACGTCGGAAAAAGTATCTCAACGGCAAAAAAGAGCAGTGATATTTTTGTGCCGTCAGCTGGTAATAAACTGAGGACTTGAAACCTTGACCTACTTCTTATCTTTGATTTAAAATTGTGAGTTTGCATGAAAAAAATTCAATTAAATCAAGCCAATATGAAATGATCATGCAGCTCTAATGGTGACTGCGGTTGTGTTGATGGTGGTATCTTCTCAACGGTGATCGGTCAACAAAAACAATATATCCAAATGCAGATTGAAGTAATCTTTGACTTTTTTTGAAAGCTAACAAAATGAAGGTATGGCCCCAGTAATGACTGTACCTGAACACAGACGGTAGCTTCTTCACAATGAAGCCATATGCAATTATCTTGGCTGGAAAGCTTTTACTGTGAAGCAGCTGCAGAAAATGTTGAGCTTCAGTAATGAACAGTGGCAACAGAACACCGACATCCTCCAGATCCAGAACTCAAATGTCAACATCTTTCTCTTTCTAGTTTCTGCACTTTCTCTTCTCTTACTCTTCAGCGGCACTCTGACTTTCTAATGAGTTGTGTGTGTGTGTGTGTGTGTGTGTGTGTGTGTGTGTTTTTTTTTTTAAGGCTTAGGTGGTGAAAACGTAATGAAGGCCGCTCGGTTCATTTAAGTAATGGCTACCTTCTAACATATGTTAATACAGAACAAGTGCAGATAAGTCATAAGGTCTCGACACAGCAAATTGCCTGAGCCAATTTTCACAGAATTTGGGACTGCAGTTCTGATTCACACATAAAGGCTGGAGGAAAAAAAGCTCTGCCGCATAATGCAAAGCAGACGGACCCCCCTATATCTACGAGGGTCCTTCTGATTTAATGAAAAAACAGGACTGATTAACATTTGACCTTTTAATGTCATCCATATTCACTACTTCACTCAGCTGCACAAACATACTTTGGAGAAAAGACAACAAATCACACGAGGAACGGATAAAAATAGGTCTCTAATGGTAGCGCAGGCCGTTTTTTAAGGCCGTGGGTCTGTTTCCACTTTTCCCCTTTGCAGGGGTGCCCTGTAAAACATCGGTGTAAATGGTTTATAATGCCACCAGTGGACTCTGAAATGGGAGACCTGGTTTCAATCAGCAGTCAAATTGCTCCAACATTACCCTTGCAGAGAGAGTAGTAAATCACTCTTTGCCTTTATGCTGCTGACGTTAAGGAACAAGCATTGTTCAGAATCCACCAAGCGTGCTACTAAGAGCAGGCCGCCTCTATGTGGGGATGGGATGCTAAGCAGGACAATGGAGGTTACAATGGAGGTGTCCTTTAGACCCCAGCGGAAAAAAAAACATCCTGAAAAAGCCCACTTCATATCTGCAGCTGAATCAGAATCTTAAAAACTAACAGTTAGTAGCCTTACTAACCTAACTTTAGGTTGTAGTCTGGATCCCGTAACCCCCCCCCCCATGTCAAAGAGACCCATCACAACCAGTTTGAACCAGTTTGCCTAGTTTAAAAAGAGTTCTTGGTTCCTCTGTGCCAACGCCCTGACAGGAGGTTATAATCCCCTATAAACTGGAGAAATGCTGACCCCGCCCACCACAGACCAACACACTATGGGCAAGACCTCTCATTATAACTCCAGGGCCCTGAAATTACCCAGATTCCACCCATATGAGAAGCATGAGAAAGCGTCAGTTGGGAGAGGGTTGTGCCGAGTGGTTTTCCAGTGTGGGGCCACAGAGGAGCTGGTTTTCTTGAACAGTGCCATTCAGCACCGGCACATGAGGAAGCAAAGGCAGATGCTCTGGCTACCAGCCCCAGACCAGGACTGCTAGGAAATACCCAACAGAACTACACACGCATGCACACACAGGCCAGGGATTTACCCGGGACAACAAACACAACAGATACAGCATCAAAACCATCATTCAAATGACATTCATGTTTTAAAAAGAGGGTAACCCTGCCACAAATGTTCAAAATGCAACACCGGTTTCACTCCTGCATTAATTGACGGATCTTTTCATGAAAGGATTCATACCAAAAAACAACTTAAACTAAGATGTTATTGTTTTCTGATTCTGTTTAAGGTGTAATTACATCAGTATTGGTTATTTGAATTATACTAGATATATATAGGTTTATGTTCTTTTAGCCATTAATCATACCACAATATGAACATTACAGTTTAGATGGCTGCAGTGTCAGTTAGCTAATTGTTTCTATGTAGCCTAGCTTTTGCCAGTATGTAAGCCTAGCAGATGACGTCACCAGCTACAGGCCAAGGTCATTTTCAAAAAATCCCAACAGACACCAAATGAACTGTTGACTCTTCTGGCAGGAAACAAAGGAAGAAAGCACTGTGACGATCCATTGGAGTCATGAAGATCAGGTCAAATAATTCAGATGTCTGCTAATGAATCATAATGAGTATAAAGGCCTATTCGCTTGCTATTAGCTATTGCGGGAATGTGTCAGTATTCAGTAAATACACACCAATGATGGTAGAACATGTTCACATATTTTACAGAAGTTCATTGATTGTATAATGGCTTTCACAGCCCACAAAAAGACAGAACGGGGAACATAAATCAGGACGAACACAGCAAAGAAACCCTGCAGCTTCTCAACATCCAGCCAACATGATTGAAGAAAACCATAATGCTTCAGCGGCATGGCACCTAACTGCTGTCAACACAGGTTTAAATGATAAAATATCCTGTGTAACGAAAGGTAACCGTGGATCCCACATCCAAACAACACTAGAAAGAGTCACTTGTGTTATGAGAGAAGTTACAGTGAGACTCGATGGAACAGCCTACATGCAGAAGATATTTTACAGTAGGCCTCCGTCGTGCAGGCTACAACCTAAACTATCCAATTACCCTGAATCCAGAGTAGAAATACACTGTGTCGCTGTCTTTTCACTAGGCAGCAGCTGAAGGTTAGACACCCAAACATGCAGCAGGCCTCGGATTCAGTTGCGGAGAAAGCCTCTGATGCAATTCCAAGAAACTAACACACCCTGTATCATCCTGTTACAGTTTGGCTCACGGTCAGGTCTCTTCATTGTGTCTGTGACAGCTATAATCGGATTCACGTATTGATAAAGGATGGCCATAAGGCTACTTCGGCGTGTCACTCTTGCTTCCAATCCTTTTCTTTGTATAAACAAAACAGGGCTGCGGGCTCCATGCAAACGCTGAGCATCTCTCTTCATCCGCCCTGGCGACGAACACTCCCCTCTATTTCAGATCTGTTCAAGACCTGAAGAGGGCTTTAGGCTAATGGCTGTGTAGCACACACGCACAAAAAGATGTGTTTACATTAATGGTGTGACTGCTTAAATGTAGCCTTTGCTTTTTGCCTCAGCCAGCAAGGAGAAAATGCACGACATCAAACCCAAGGCCAGTGCTGCTGCAGCGATAGTGATGTTTTTAAAGGGCAGATGAATGACACATACACGACAGGAGCTTTTTGAGCAGATCTGTCATGCAAGAAGTCAAAGACCTGTCTCTGGTGATGATGAGAAATAAAAGGAAGAGCAAAGATTTCATCTGGCCTGCTCTGACTGACATGGTCACGCACTCATGCACGCGCAACACATGAGGGAAGAGGAGGAGGGGGGGGGGGGGGGGCAGATTTGGAGAGAGCTATGGCATCAAATCCTTACATTTCAGTTCGACAGAAATAGGGTGACGACAGGCTCGCGCACCACAAACACCACCATTGCTCCTATTTGTTGTTTGGTGAGTGATTCTCGACACATTTGTTTTGCTTGATTGAAGCAAAGACTCTGCTGCTGCGACAATGTGCTCACTGAAAAGTGCGTGCGCTCAGTTTATTGCCAACTCTGCGCAGGTTTGTTGATATAAAATTACTTGTGAAATAAAGTGATTGAGACGAAAAAAAAAAAAAAAAGTAGGCTGCTTCTTTTCCCATCATTCACCTTGATTTCTGTGGATGTTTTGTGAAAATGAGGACCGGATATGTATTTCTGAGATAAATTATGATTTGCTTCGGTAGCGAAATAAAAGTTATACATTCAGGTTTTGCATAAATACATAAAAAAACAGCAACAAACTGTGTGCGTGGCTGTCTGACTGTAGCCGGAGACCGATTTATTTCATGCCCAGCGCGAGCAGACTCAACCGTGAACGTTACACCTTAAAAAAAAAAAAAGCCGTTTCAAAGTAGTCCCAGTTTATAAAAACACGCTAAACAAACACACACACGAATGGCGTTTACCGGAATTTCTGCAAGTTCGCCGACGGCAGAGCTAAAAGCTGCGTCTCAAGTTCACATTGACAAAATAAAGAAGATAACGGTGCACTTACTGAATCTCCTCTTTGTCACCGCCGTTGGCATTTCTCTCCAGCTCTGAACCCGCTACGTTTAGTCCCGTCGTTACTTTGTAGCGGGCACAAAAACAAAAATCCACTTCATGTAATGAACACCAAGAGTTAGAACCAAACCCGGAGAAGAAGAAGAAGATACGAGTCCACTGGCTGAGGAACACGAGGTCCTGTCCCGGTCGGCCGACCGAGGTCGTGGATACTGGATCTATTCTCGTGCCTCTCTCGCTGCTAACGGGTTAACGTCAGCTTCGCCTCAAGTGTTGAGTGTCGCTTGTCCGCGTGCGCGAGAAAGGCGAGACCAAAAATGTTATGTCTTCCCCTTTGCAAGTAAATGTCTTCTTTTAACAAGTTAATTCGTGAGTTTCTCTCCCCCCCACCACCGAGAATGAGCTGTGGAAGGTGGGGAGTTTTTTTGTGTGTGTACGTCTCTCCCTTCACAGTCACGCTTCTCTCTGCCTCTGTGGAGAAAACACATGCAGCGTCGGTCAGCGGGCTCTTCGGATTCACTCGGCTACACTCGCCGCGGTGTCCATTCATTCCTGCAGCCTGTGAAGACGTGCAGTAGACACAAGGACACAAGGGGGGATCTCATACCTGTCACTTTTATTGCTCGGTTCACCCGCTAAAGAGAGACAATGAACCCAGGGTAAATACAGACTTCTTAATATATTTGCCTCATTATAACAGTGGAATTAAACTATTCCCTCATTGTCCTGGGGGGGCCCCTCCAGCTCATCCAGGCAGTGGTCCCCAGGCCCCACTCTGGGAGCCAGTACAATACGTCATGAATCGTCACTGAGAATAGAAAATGTATAAATACTGCCCCTATTATCCCCAATTTTCTAGAGCAAATAAAATGCACCAACAGCACCACTCCCCTTTCCTCATCCTTGCTCTCACCTTGTGAAGCCTGCAGACAAGACTGTAATTCATAATTTATATACGCGCTGGACAACTTTCTGGCTCTTTCACCGGTACTTGAAATTGTTTTTTAACGCAGCCTTTGGGAGAGGATTTAAAAAAATATATATATTCCACACGGGTTCGGTGACACAGGCATGTTTACAAAGCTGTCTGGAAGAGGAATACTTTCATGATTTTGCAACTTGCAACTATGAATATTAAGAAATATATTAATAAAGACCATAAACTCTGCCGTCCTTTTTTCTTTTTTTGCAGATGGTATGAAAAACACTTAAAATCTAGATTTTGGTATTTCCAATTTCAATACAACCAACTGTCAACAAAGAGCTGATTTGGGAAACTAGAGAATCCATAAGTGAAGCCATGTAATGGACACAGACAAGAGGGTTCTGCTTACAGTGCAGCTCGGCTGTTAGTGCATGAGCACTCAAGCGACTCGGTTGAACGTGCAGGGCATGGATGCTGCGACCCCCCGGTAATGAGGACCTGAATATCTTTAGGATTCTGACATCCCACCTAGTCCGCCTTCTAACCTCACCGTGATCAATCGTTAGCCTGGCGCAACTCCCGCTGAACTGCAGCCCGGCTATCCACCACACCGTCCTCATGGCTGGTGCAGATGACGTTCACACAGGTTTTACCATGCCAAAAAATTAGCTTCTATGGACCCGAAAAGGAAAATTCAGTTCCTTTTAGGTTACAAATGATAACACTAGACAGTGCACAATGTTCAAGGAATAGGATCCCATCAGACCAATAAGACCAGCCAGCGCTTTTACAATCAGAGGAAGAAAATTGTTTTGATACAACGGCCATCAATATGTAGGTGCCAGACAGAGAAATTGGTGCATGCGCTCCATAATGCTGTATTTCTGGTGGCACCAGGCCTGTTTTTCAGCAGACCTATAAACAGCTTTTGCCTGTGAAGGTCAAATACAATGTCTTGTGCTGGTTGTTTTGTTTTTGCAGCTAGAGTCCTACAAGGAAAAGAAAACATGCTTTGCCCTGGCCAGATTGAATAAAAACATCCACCAAATAACGTTTTTTTCTACCCTGAGCACCAAACATTTGCTGAGCAACACATTTTTAGGGCTGTAATCTTGGTCCTCTTGATGTTGAATCATACATAATAAACTTATTTCCATCCAATCGGGTTTCACAAAAACGAGACTTTAACAGAACTTAACGTAGAAAGTCTGCAGCTGAATGTATTAATTAAGGAATGTCATTTAGGATCTTAAACCCAGTCAATTAAACAACGTATATCCATCAGAGTATTAGAGCATAACTCCCACTCTAAACAACTCCCTGCTCTTAATTATTACTGCAATTTGGAATAAATGGTTGGCTGAATTACTGCAAATCAAAAAGGGTGTCTCACCATATCAGGCCCGAACCATAACACTCCTGGAATAAAGCTTCATACATGGATCCCGTTATCAGCTGTTCCTCCTTATTAATTTCTTTCTCTTTGGGGAAATTAGTTGGGAAAAATGACTTGCTGTGATTAATTTCTATCAGGAGTGGCCTCAGTTGGCACTTGATAGTTTGAAAGCTGATTCAATACGAGTGCAGTTACTTTTCTGTACATTATCAAAAAATGATTTAAAAAATACAATACAGACCATGAGCATATTTTAAAAGAGTAACTGTATATTTTAAAAGAAACTTGGGTAGCAAAGAAATGAATATTGTGATCTGTAAAGAAATAAATGTTGCCATTTGCTGTATTTCCCTTGGTGGGTTATAATAATAAACAGTATATACACTACCAACCTCGAGAACAAATTCCTATCAAATTAAAATGATACACAACCACAAGTACCCAGGGATAATTGCATGCTTGAATATTCTTTCTCTAGAAGTATTGTACTTCTGGTGTTTAGTGCAGTGATGATGTTGTGTGGGCTTATTACCCAAAATATATCTATTACATAACAACAAGTACTTTATGTTGGATTAAGCAGAAATTGCATTTTTTTCAGAAAACTAATGTATTGGTATTAGTTCCTGGTTAGAGAAAGTTTTTGCTAATGAACAGATGAAGCATATATGCACAATGTCCTCAGCATACATGTATTATTCCACTCCGTGACAGTGTTGTAGGAGATACAAACTGAATCCCTCAGTACCGATGCCTGTGGCACAGTATGCTGCTTGAGATTATGGTCTCCACATTTAATGACAGGGGTGACAACAACTTGCTTCAGTGTAATCGGAAATGTGTCTTACTCTGTAAAGGGACGAACTACAATGTATTTTCTGTCAAACTGACACGCATCAGTGGTTTTGAGGCTCTCAAGCAATTCATTTTGTTCACATGTCCTTCATCACAAAGCGTCTGCTAAAAAAAATGACTGTAATGACTGTAATCACTTAGAAACTAGTATTACCGCCTAGCAGTTGCAAGCTTCCTAAAACCAGTTATATTGCTATTTACATCCATATCTGTCCAAAATGTGAGAGACCTTTGTGTGAAATAGTCATAATTAGCATATGAATTCTTGAGTTATGGAAAAAAAACGTGTTTTGTGAGGTCAGAGTGAACTTTGACCACTAAAATCGAATCAGTTCATCCTTGAATCCAAGTGGACGTTTGTGCCAAATTCAAAGAAATTCACCAAAGTCCTTCACGAGAATGAACCGGATGGACGGACGGACGGACAGACAGACAACCCGAAAACATGATAAAAACAAACTGTTGTTAGAAAATGATGTCATTTCTTCCCAAGTTTCAACAATTTCCCTCATTTGTTCTCCCCTCAATCTCGCAACCCATCGGCTAACAGTCTGACGACAGATAAGCCTGTTGGCGTATTACAGCCCATCATATCAGCAGAAATGTTCCCATTTTATTCTAATCAATTAATTATCAGACACAGCTTGCAGTAAAAGTCTTAACCTATTTTTGTCAGCTTGCTTCCAGTTAGAAAAATAAAACTAATTGATTTCATTCACAGATCAAATAGTTCACCAATAACAAACTGGCAGTTATTGTAACTGTGCAGAGAGATCACCCTGTGTAAGTTCCCAGTCCTTTTGTTGTTGTTGTTGTTGTTTGTTTTCTTTCCTATGTAGCAAATTGGCACTACAATCTAAATTTCGTTGTGCAACCCTTGTCGTACAATGACAAATAAAAACCCTTTTAACCTTGTAACCATCGTAATTGTGGCTCCGTAATCATCCAGGACCTCATCATGAAGAAGCACAAGAGAGGATGTACTTCCTGCTGCAACTGAAGAGGTCCAACCTGCCAAAGACAATGATGGTGCACTCTTACGCCACCATCATTGAGTCCATCCTCACTTCCTCCGTCACCACCTGGTACGCTGCTGCCACAGCCAAAGACGAGGGCAGACTGCAGCGTGTCATTCGCTCTACTGAGAAGGCGATTGGCTGCAATGTGCCGTCCCTCCAGGGCCCCGAGGCTGGCAGGAAAGATTGTGGCCGACCCCTCCCACCGCTCCCACCCCTCCCACAAACTCCTTCAATCGCTCCCCTCTGGCAGGAGGCTGCGGTCCATCAGGACCGAAACCTCAGGCCACAAAAGCAATTTCTTCCCATCTGCAACTGACCTCATCAACAAAGCCCGGGACCCCCACCGACATGGGCTCTCATCCCCTCCCATAGAAATTACACAAAGACACAAAAACATTTCCGCACAAAAACAGAAACTGCTCACCTCTTTCACTTTAATTCAGATGTATTGTCATTTTTTTCGTATGTGATTCTTGATATCTGCAAAGCAAATTCTTTTTGTGAAAACCTGCTTAATAAACACGATTCTGAATCTGTGCTGCGTTATCAAGCGTCCTTTCAAAAACTAAATCTGTAATATGGATCACTGATATTTAATTATACTTCACTTTGTTACCAAACTGCACATATTCAATTTCGTATTAATTAACGCTTACAGAAAGGTGTTTTTGCCCAAAAGGCTAACCGCCTATAAATCAAATAGAGTTGGTACGTAATGATCAGGGGACCGTACACAGACTCCAGAGCAGGATGCTTTCATCTTATAACTGTTGCGCAATTAACGCAGGATTCAATGAGGCAGGAAAACAGTTAATGGAAGTTAATGATGAGTACACACAGAGCTCTTTGTATCATTAACCAACACGCAGTCAAACATGTTAATGATTGCGGTTTCCATCTCAGCGGCTGGACAAAAGGAAGACCCAATTTCATAAATGGGTCCTTGCGGAGGTACTGATGCACCTTGCTGCAGAGGAAATTTGTGTAAGAATAAGGTCACACTCAGCACTATGTGATAATGACACACGTCATGAGAATGTGGGCCTAGTCTCAATTTCATTCATAAAATGCACCCGGGAGTTGCAGCAGCGATGCAACATTTAATAAGCAGAAAGTACTTATTAAGATTAACATTAGAACATAGATATCTACCAGATATCTACCATACCAGATCAAATGTTTGCTTTCACTCAATTCCTTCAACTTTGAGTTGCGCAGGCTACAAATAAATAATTTCTTTCACTGCAAGACACAGAAAACCTATTGAAGATTGATGAAACCATGGATCCTAATTGCCAGTAAACCAGAGAAACGGTGACATGGTGGGATTAGGTTAGCACAGTTGCCAATAATATAGATAACAATATCAATGAAGAGACCTTTTTGAAAATGAAAGCCAGAACAATCACTGAGTGAAAAATCTTTCAAATGTTTCATTATCAGTAGAGGATATTAGGGTTTTGTCTCTTCGTGACAAGGCCGATCAGAGTCTTCTCTCTGACTTTACAAGCTATTCATGTCTGATATCCGTACGACTGATTTATCACGCAAAGATCTTAGAAAAATTCCCTTTAAGTCCAATTGTAGATAAAAGAACGTGATCAACTAAGCAGCATTTTACTGCATCACAAGCACACCTCTTAAGCCACGAGAGCGAGAGAGAGAGAGAGAGAGAGAGAGAGAGAGAGAGAGGAGAGATGAATTATCTGAAATACTCTGTGACTTCAAAGACTGGAGCCACAAGAAACACATAGCAGCATTTTACACAGAAGCTATATTTGAAAGGGGGAAAGCAGAGAAACGAAGAGGAAGAGACAGCAGCACTGCGAGAGAGAGAGAGAGAGAGAGAGAGAGAGAGAGAGAGAGCGAGAGAGAGAGAGAGAGAGAGAGTGAGTGGTGGGTTGGAATGGGATGAAGGACACATAAGCTCTCGTTGAGTTGGCAACGGTGAAAAGAGCCCTTGGTTATTGAAAAAAATAAGAAATCAAAGGCAGAAAATTCCTGCAGAGGGATGCGGGCAGAGAAACAAGGCTGTCCTACTCTTCTTTGTTGTTTTTTCTTTTTCCTTTTCTTTTTTCCCTCACTGTGGTTGGAGTAGTTAGCCACTCAGCAATAGAGGAGAGATGCACGGTAGCCAGCAGGCCGGCGTGGCCCTTGAGCACAAGGATCTAGAAAGGAATAGGAGGCGACAAAGCACAAATAGTTTTCTATTATGCAATGTGGAGGGTTTCGCTGAGTGTCCAATCGCCGCTTTTCCAGGAAAGAAAGAAAAAAAAAACAGCATTTCCCTTTTTGCAGTGCAGCACTTCCGAGCACAACAAACATGGCATCTTGTGCGACGACGCACTAATTATTCATGAAATGTTAAATATATACCGAGCGGGACACTAACTCGTAATATTGCACATGTAAGGACAATAACAGCAAAGCCGTGATACAGAACATATTAATGTGTGCTATGTGACAGCTCAGGAATAGATGGAGGGGGTCATCTCGCGGTAGCCAGCTGTTACAGACG
Source organism: Leptoclinus maculatus (assembly GCA_032191485.1). Lineage (NCBI taxonomy): Eukaryota > Metazoa > Chordata > Actinopteri > Perciformes > Stichaeidae > Leptoclinus > Leptoclinus maculatus. The sequence continues at coordinate 10,691,863 of JAVDOI010000010.1, forward strand.
CGAGTCGGTCGTGATGGATGTGATGGACAGGCATTATCCCTCTGTTTCTTCCTCCCGTCTCAGTCAGCGTTTTCCCTCCAGCAGATTGGGTTCCAAAAGTCATCCCTCACCGATCATCGCTCGGGGAATCTGCCGTTTCAACCGCGTAGAGCATCCCATCAGACAAATGGATATTAGCTGGTTAATTTTTAATTCCTGAGATGCAAGGGAGCCGCTCTCTTTCATGGCTAGAAGGAGAGCTAATGGGCCCGGATTAGGTATCACGGGCGGATATCTGGGAACGGCCCCCTGGGAATGTTGTGTGGGTCTCTCTGAACACCATTAAGAGTCTTAGAGTAAGGCAGAAATCCTCTCAAAGGCACGCTGTCCAGCTATTGACCTTTTTCGGAGGCACAATGCAGGTCCTCACTGAGGAGATATTGAGTGGATGCTGAGAGCGGTTCATTAAGCCATGGTGGGAGTAAAAACATGGTCGTTCATAAGGTGTGTACCCGATCGGACACAGCCAAGACATGGATTTCTGTTTCCCACCAAAACAGCTGCCCGAGCCCATCAAGAGAGATGAAAAAACACAGGATCTGCATTGCTCAAACAAAGGCCGGTTCATCGCGGGGCTGCGGTCCCCTTTGCATCGCCGAAGAAAAGCCCCGCTGCGATCGTCAATGCGTTCACACAAGACAACGACCGAGGACTTTAATACGTCGACTGGCTAAGTGCACATCAAGCTGCTCCCCCGGACAGATAGATTCAAAACACCTCAGCCATGTTTTTTTCTTGACCACCTAAAATAATTTCCTGGCTTTCAGTCGGATTGGCAGTGATGATTGTTTTTATTGACTCAGATGTTCCATTAGGCGAGGAGCTGCTTGGGGTAAATGGCTCCTGACAGCAGCACGGAGCCGGCTGATGATACCCCCGTCACCGGACCTCACACCAGGGCTATTAACTGGCCGCAGAGCACCAGCGCTCCCCTGACAGTGACGCATACACGGAGGAAACATTACGCTGTCCTCCTGTCCTTCTGTTCGCCTAGCAGTGTGTGGGTGAAAGCAGAGGACTGGAGAGAGGAATGATGGCGTTTTAGATCCAAAGGAACTTTCAAAAAAAGGAAATCTGGAGGACATTCGTCAATTCAATTTCTCAAAGTGCAGACACAAGGACAAGAGACTCAATTCAACAGTGCACTTACACTGAATACCATTTGATGGCGTGCATACTATTGCACCTGTTGTGTTGTTATGTGCTGCGTTTTTTAAAAGGACCTCAAACTGCTAAATCCTTTCATAAAAAGATGCAAAAAGCTTGTCTAATTAGGCGCACATAACAGCTGAGGAGATAATGTTCTGCTCTTTTTTTAGTGTTGTCTTTTGTTCATCTGTTGGTTGATTAATTAACTGTCTATTGTCTATAGAATGTAAGAAAATTGTGAACAATGGCTGTCCATGGGCCCAATGGTCTGTTTGGGAGTTTCGGTTCCTTTGCAAAACATAAACGCATCTTACTGTATTAAAGTAATCAGCACTTTCAACAGTCTGCTTACTGATTTACAAACCTCTGGACGGCATTACCTCATACCGATAATGTAAGTCTGACAAAAATGATTGCAGACTTGATGTTCGGTCAATGGCTAATGGATACCAGTGCTAATGCTAACGCATTATCTTACAACCTAAATGAATGGAAGTCAATGGAAGCCAGGAATGGCGTGAAACATCCATTACAATTTCTAAAACACAGCAATATGGTTCACAAAAAGCTGCAATTTGATGATATGTGTGTGATTTGACGTAAATATAAATTGTAAAATCACTGATATGGTCCTTTAAGGTTTAAGCAATGTTGCAATAATTCTTGATTGACAAAACCGTTAATAGACTTGTCGTTTCAGTGATATCGTAACCTAATTCATACTTTTCTACAGATATTGCAGTTGCAATAGTAAAATTGGAGTTAGGAGGAAAAGCTGTGACCTGCAGGGTGACTGCATAGTGGGCGGCTCTCAGTCAGTTCAGGTTCATCCAGTTAACTAAAAAACTAAAAAACTAGAAATGTAACTGCGACTGCAATTGAAACCGGTGGGATGTCAGCAATAAAATCGAAAAGCTGCAAAGTGTGTTTACCAGGATGTCCACCCGTCATGTCAGCTGAACTCTACTTGGGAAAACAGACATGCAGGTGCAGTACAGCGAGTGACAAGCTGCACAGTTGTTTAAATTGGAAAAACACGCGTGTACACACACACACACACTCGAGCCTCGTCAGCAATTCTAAATTCACACACACACACACACACACACACACACACACACACACACACACACACACACACACACACACACACACACACACACACACACACACACACACACACACACACACACACACACACACACACACACACACACACACACACACACACACACACACAACTCAGAAGTGCTCTCCCTCCATAAACACTCCACCTGTGTGCGTCAGCGTTACCGCCTGTGGTACCAGATAGAGCCATGCTGTCACGCCGGAGTGATTAGAGCCTCCTTTTTATAATCTCCCTCCTCTGTCCTTTCTCCACACATCATTACGGTAACACAGAGCCTGCTTTATAACCCCTCAGCACCCCATCACTGCCCCACAGCGACCGCCTCCCTCCAGCCTCCGAGCAGGGCCTCGGAGGGGCGACGATCACGATGGCGTGTTGGGCCCCGGGGTCCCTGCAGCATGGCAGCTTTAATTTCACGCTTTGTTAATGTTCCCCCATTGCAAGTGCTCGTCACGCCCGATGCCCTCCACAGCCCTGAACCAGGGTCGCTTCCGTCCTGGCTGCCCTGTGGTTGGAACAAGGACTTGGTCCGGGAGGAACAGCTTCCTTTTTATCTTTTTTTTTTTTCTCCAACTGTCGCCCATTTGTTGGAAATCTCTCCTTCCCCACCTCCGCCCCCCGCTTACCTTTATCTCTTTCGCTACCCGTTGTGCACTCTGTCACTGTCTGTTTCACTCTCGACCGCCCCCTCTCTCATTCCCTCTCACCCACGTCGATTATCTATCTGTCTTCTATTGCAGTCTCTTTCTCGTTCGCTGCCTTCCCCTCTCCGGTAAACAGCTCTTTCTCTCAGCTCAGCCCACTCTCTGCACATTCACTGTATCTTCCTTGCGTTCTCTCACTCTCACCTCGATCGCTGCTCTTCATCTCTCTCCGTCCCATTATCTTCCCCTTTAATTCCGACACACTCTAGTTTCATTCGGCTCTGCTCGCTGTCTCAATTTGGATGAACACGTCTCATTGCATCTCTTCCCCCTCTCTTTTCCTCTGTCTCCGTCCTTAAGCCTCCATCCACACACTGTACCATCTGTATTTCCTAAGCACAGAGGGGCTGAGAATCATCATTCTGTCAACCTGCTCCTTCTGCACGATGCGGCAAGCCACTTTGAGGCATCCCTTAAAAAAATGCCACCGTAGGCACAAACTTGTTGAACAACAGTTTTCAGAGTCAGCTTGAAAAGGCCTCCCAACCTGCGGCTCCATTCTGTCTACTTTAACTATGCTGTTCTTCCACAAAGTGTTTTTCTTTTGCATTCTGTTCAGCACTATTGTTCCACATACTGTTGTCACAGATTTAACATTAACAAACTGGCAATAATAGAAAGAGCATGGGACCAAACTTTCCCGAAATGTCGAAAGGTTTTTTTCCTTTTCGTCACCGGGTATATCGCCAATATTGCCAATATCGCTCCCGTTCTACAAAGCGCTGATGTTGTCATATTTTATGCACATGGTTTGGGAACCCAGAGACGTACAGGGGTTATAGACCATATCAGGAAGTGTCAGAGCTGCTAATGAGCTATTTCCAATGGTCACAAAACTCCAACCGTCACCGCCGAATACAGCTCATTGTAATGTTAAAGGTAATGTCGATGCAAACATGTCATTTACTGAAATGATGAAGTTGGACGGCATTTCAACTGCTACTTCACAAACCTAAAGAACAAATGCAATAACATACAGCAAGCACCTCCAGCCCAACATACTGTTGAAACTAAACAGCGCATATTTCAGAATTCAATTTGGGTTTGCACAAAACCTTACAGCAGACAGTTTGGATGGACATCAAGAAGCAGGAGACAAGTGCTGCTTTTATCATTCATTATTCATTATTTCCTGTGTTTGTGCTTCTGCCGTGTGTCTGTAGATATTAAAAGGGACTTCCAACCAGATAAGCATGCAACACAAACGACTGGACAATCACACGGAGGCTCTCCGAAAGAAAAAATGGTTGAAAAAGAAGCTCTTTGGTTTGAGGAGGGTCTTGTTTCCCAGACAAAGGTAACAGAATCTCTTTGTGAGTGAAGTCATGAGGTCTCCTGTGGGAGGGCATTGATCGGTGAAACACTGAGGAGAAAGGGAGCACCTATCGGATTCTACCCCCACCCCCCTCCAACACACACACACACACACACACACAAACCGAACTTTACTCATAAAAACTGTTTGTGCTCACACTCTTATTGGCATTCAAGTCCACAAACTTTTCCTTCTACTCACACACAGCACACTCACACACCTATAAGCAGCGCCAGAGCTCGACGCCGATATGCATCAGTGTATCGGACTAATCAGACAGAATATCTATTCATTAGATCCACACTCTGGAACTGACATGCATTGCCAAAGACCACATTTTAACACACACACACACACACACAAACACACCTAGCACCACTGGAAACGGACGGTCACACAAAACAATAGCTGCGCTAATGCTTTGGCAGAGACAGCCGAGGCCTTAACACCGCCATGATTGTTTGTCCCTGAATTTGACTTAATCGTGACAAATTATATGACACTTGCCCAGGTTATAACTATTGTTCGAAGTTCTCTCTAAGCTGCTTGTTGCTAGGTAACCGGCATTTATCGACCCCCTCTATTTCTTTTTTTATTGTACTTTTTTTACTTTTATCGCCTTAAGTTGCTACAAGGCATGCTCCACATTTGGTACACTGTCTTTTGCAGTTACTGTAACGCACTGCAGATACAGTTTCCTACCTTGGGCTAAGGCGCTGCGACACGTCAATACTTAATCTTTCATTACACTTGTCTTAGATGACACTCTGCACGACTGTTTCCAGGTCTGTTTGCATGCCTGGCTCCGCGCACATGCGTGCGTCTGCGTGTGCGTGTGCGTGCGGCGCAGGCCGAGTCCAATCTTTCACGTGAAACTGTTTTTTTTTTTTATCTCTGGACCGCTGTAGAAAATATTATTGTTTTTGCAGAACACTGCGAGGATCCACACTGAGTTTATCAGCTCTCTACTATTTATACTGATACACCCAGAGATGCCCCGGCAGGTAAGATATACGGCAGCATGAAGTATGGCCTTGTCCACAGTGAGAAGGTACTGAACGCTATTTTGTGATGAGATGGGGACTGGGCCAAGGTGACCCTTCAGTAATATATGGGCTGCAGCTGCCAAGGCCTCCCAGGAAGGTATTTGTCATCAGAGTCCCCCAAGTGTAAGGTTACCGACAAATCAGGTTATCAGTCTACCGTTTTTGTCAGGAATGGCACAAAAACACAGATTATCTTTTCAATACAGCCCAGCGTTGCAGAAACAGACACAGACGCACGCATACAGAAACAAATACCAAAGCACATATATACACACACACACACACACACACACACACACACACACACACACACACACACACACACACACACACACACACACACACACACACACACACACACACACACACACACACACACACACACACACACACACACACACACTGTGTAGGATGTACTGTAAGGTGTACCTGTCTACCGGTGTATATGAATTCTTTGACCCCTACCCTTCAACATTACATGCCTAACCTTAACCTGTACCTTAACCCCTGACTCTATTTCCAACTACAGCACTGTACAGTACGGTAGTAACGCTTTACAGGCAACTATAGTGACAGAGATCTAAAGTGCATCACATTTGAAAATGTTCTGCCCTCAGTATTCCTGGTTTAATGTGCCGTATACAATGACAAAACATGGGGCAAAGCTGCTCAAATCAATCAGTGTAAATTAAAATTGTAAGCGATTCAGTCCAACGTTGCTTTTCAAGATGCCAAATCTTTTCTTTTTTTTTTAAAAGACGTGACAGAATTGTCTAAACCCCCTTTTCCTATTGATCATCATATGCAGAGTTTATCTCCCCCGATAGCCTGCGGTGCGCAGGATAATCACACCCAGACAGAGTAGTGCTTTCATAACAGGGAATATGTAAAACGTTTATTGAATAATGAATACGTCCACCGGTGAGCGTGTCTGCCCCGCTCCACCTTGCTGCTATAAAAGTGACGCCGCCACTCCAAAGAGCATGAACTCTCTTGGCACGTCAGCAGAGGTGGGCGGGAGCGGGGGTGACAAATGTGTGGCATTATGCGAGAGGAGGCAGGAAGCTACACAACATGTCAGGATACAGATGCTCGCATCTCCCTCACATCGCCTCCAGTGATGTATTTCAACCCACCGGTTTAATTGTGTTTGCCTTGGAAATATCCATCTTGCTTGCATCAGTGGCGGCAGAGCAGGGGTTAATGCAGGGGTCGGGGCACTTCTACACTAAGTGCTGTATAGAGCTACTCAGGGTTGCGCAACTGTTACATTACATACCTACTGTATATATATATATATATATATATATATATATAGGTATCCCATATGTCCAGACTGAGTTCATTACTGCATACCACAACTATAATATTTACATACCAGAGAGGAGGGCCGAGTAGTTTGAGGCTAAGATTACTTATCAGGCCAATAAATGTGAATTTTTGAGGAATCCATAAAAATTGTAATCTTTGGAAAAGGTAAAAATTACAGAAATAATTTGACTTTTTGATTAATATGTTTCACTTTCTGCCCAAAGATTTGATGAGAAGTTTGATACGACTCTCCTGTCTGTACTTTAATGGAGCTAGAGCAAAGATTAGCTTAGTTTAGCTTCAAGGGAAGCAAGGAGAAACAGCTAGCCTGTCTAAACACTTGGACAAAAGATGCAACCTGTTACTTACTGAACATTAGAAATGTTAGGAGGCATATTCTTTAACTTGTTCATTTTCCCACTGCTTCCAGTTTTCATACCAAGGTATACAGGTAGATTATCCAGCTCCAAACGTCATGCACAGACATAAGAGTGGTTTAATGTTCCCATCTAACATATGACGGCGTGTTAGGAAAAAAAATCCACAAATTGCTGAGATTAAAGTTGTAAATTTACAAGAAACTTTGATATTCTCTGACATCATAGTGTAAAAAAACAAAAACAATGCTAATATTGTGGACTTTACAGGAAAAATAGAGACAAATAACTTCAAAGTCACGAGTCTTTTATTTCAGCACAGCTCACACTAGAAACGTACCATTGAGAAGACGTTACTCTGAACATTACACACCGACGCTTGTAAGGGACTGTGTACAGTTAGTACAGCCCAGGACTAGTACTGAAGCAGCTCACGAATCCTGCTGGTGCATTTTGAAGATATTTAATTGCTTTGCAGTGTCCACTCTGGTCTTGTGAAGCGCTTTAAAAAATAAAATAAATGCACAGTGCCTTTTCAAATCTAAATTTAAACCAAACCTTGATCTTCGTCTCACCACCATCAACCACAAACAAAGCAGCAAAAAAGCTCCCAGACACACAGTGGGCGGCCGGGTGAGTGATGAAGACAGAAAGTCTACGACGGCCTTTTGTCTCTCCAGGGATGTAAGCTGCGCCAGCCTAAGTAAGGAAATAAGCCCTTTCGCAAGCCAGAGCTGACCCACAGCCAGCTAGGTGACAGAACTAAATAAAGATAAAAGCCGTCAAGAGGCTTTGTGATGGGCAGCTGACCGTACGATCGACGGGGACGCTTGGGTGTGCCAGGCTATCGGAGCAGGTCCTGAGCTGTGCAGGCCGTATGTGTCTTAGTGTATGTTTGCGAGTCACTTCAGGTCGAGCCCTGGGAACAGCACGTCCGTCATTCGTTGCTGTTTATACGTCTAGACTGGTGGCTACTCGCCCGCCCTACTTGTATTTGAAAAGGAAACGTGAAAAGCAGGTCAGCAGGCGCGAGTGGGAAGTGTTTGGCCTTGAAAAGTGTTAGAGCTTTAATTAAATATCCGTCTGAAACATAATGCCGTCACTGAATAAATCCCTGTTAAACAGAGCAAAGATAAGTGTACAAAAAGGTTGTTGTTTTATCGCCGCAGACACCTGACCTCTCTGCTTCGAATGCATAACATTACCGTCAAGTATTTCTCAACATGCTGATTAAAAGCAACACCCGGAGGTGAGGAGGTAATAAGAGCAAGTAGTATAAAGTAGCAGATAAACGACAGTTTTACCGCAACCGACTAGCTGGTCCATCACACACAGGAGCAACAAACCCAACAGGCCAAAGATACGAGGAGTGATATCATCCATCTCTGGAGTCATGGAATATGTCTAAGAAGCTCGGGGCAGATCCTATTAAACACGGCTCCGTGACACCTGCTCCTCTCGGCTCTGACCAGGACACGACCTGAGCTCGTGTCGCCGTCCCTCGGATGAAGAGCATGCTTCGGGAACGTGCCGGACGAGCACAGAAAGAGCTGGAGGCAGTAGTTCATAAGAAGCGCTAGTCGTCGTGGCACTTTTGTGATCCTGCATTTTGTGAGCCCCGTCTGTCTCCGCTTGTGTGTGATGAAATTGAAAAACGTAATGTGAAAAAAGCCCTTTTTTGAAATGGCTCTGTATGGAACGGTGCTGAAGTGGGCGCTACACTGAGAGGGGAAAAAGCAGTATTGAAAAAAAATCTTTTACAGCCTTGAGTGAGACCTTTATTGTAATAGTCTTTGCTGTATTTTCTAAAGAGGTCATCTTCTTTGAGTCCTCACAGTTCTATCAAGACTTAACTTTCCGAACTAAAAGCCCTGGAGGACCTCCCGGTGTGCACATTATAAATTGCTTGCATTAAAAAGCATGGCGTTTTAGCCTCTGAATTAGCATAACATCAAGCTGCCAGTAGATTCTTCTACGATATATATATATATATATATATTGGTATTCCTTTAGCCATATTTTCATATCTATAAGCTCACCCCTCTCCCATGGGGCATGGGCATGAGCTTTGCACACAATAATAACAAGCTCTGTTTACGGCACAAACACTGTTACGAAAACGGTATGGGGAGATGCAGAAGGTGGAGTCAGTATGTGAGCGGCCTACCTCGGGGGTTAAGGGTTGGGATGAAGCGACTCGGGAAACAAATAGAAGGATGGGCTCAATGTCATCAATGTCTGCCGTAATTGAGCCAATGACATATTGATCTTTGGGTTAATGAAGACAAAGCACACATGAGATAGGGTGTTTAAATCTCCCACGGTTAATTCCTCCGAATCCTAGCGTGAATCTTAACATATTCACTGTGCACAGGATGAGTGAGTATTGAAAAAGATAAGAGATTTTTACACTACAGAGGACATGGCCGTAACACCATCGATTGTGATTTCTACTCGATGCTGCATTTCAAGTAGGAGTAAAGATTCCATTTGGCTAATATTTGGTTTTACTGTCGTCGTTTTTTTATTCAGTCATAATAACACTGTACTCATGAACAGAGTAATTGATGAGATCTGGGAACATGGTGACAGATGGTGCATGAAACGCACACTCCAGTAAGAGGGGCTGTAGAAAGAAAGAAAAGAAACATTTGAAAGCCTTTATCTAATTAAACCACTATTTGGAAGTAAAACCTCAGGGGTGCACCTGAATTGTTGGTATCCAACCAATTACAGGATTACATTCTGGCTTTATTCTGTATTTTCTTACAGTCAACAAATCTAATGAAATGACCAAACCCAACAATGAGCAACACACAAGTGTGTTCAAGGTAATGAAGTAACATGTCACCAGTAAAACAATTGTGTGCTTCACTGTTGTACTTTTTACATTTTCTGGACAGTAATGGAGTTCTATGGCACAGAGAATAAATCAGGCGTTGGCCATAAAGGCATAAGGTTATTACTAATAGGAATGGCGGCCAAAACTACAAAAATAAGCCCAAGAAATTGCAGAAATTGCTTCTACGTTTTACCCTTCAACCGGGAAACATTTGTCTGAGCTGTGCAAGAGAAAGACTGAGTGCCTTTATTTACAGCAACACTTGCCTGCATGTTAGCGCACGGCTCCTGTCGCTGGCTGAGAGCTTGGCCGGTGAAGAGAGTGTCACAGAGAGCGGCCGTCCATGGAAGCTCCCAGCAGCAGGGGCGATGAGACAGAGATGAATCACGCCGACGTCCGTTCCTGCAGCTTTTCGGCGGAGAGATCGGCCCACGACTTATTCCCCTCCTCGTGTGACTTCAGCAGGGGCGCGACCTTCAGACATCACAAATCTTGCAAGTGTCACCAGTCATTAACCGAAGCAATATGTCCCGAGTCCTCTCTCTGTGGCCAAGTCCACAGCCAGCGCACAGACAGAGGCCTGATAGCCGACTGTCCAGATCCCTCATTGTGCATCCATCTTTTCCAAGTGGTGCAGGGGCTGTAACATGGTGTGTAAACTCTGACCTTCAGCCAGTTATCACCATAAGGCAACGCGGACCAGAAAAGGATTAATTCACGTCGCATAATGTGCATCCGTGTGATATTCATTTTATGCATCTCATAAAATGTACTCCAGCCAGAAGTGGTTAGTTCTGTAGCCTCCGGAGTAAATTCCCTCTGCGTACTGCAGTAGAAGTAAAGAGACAATATTTAAATTTGTCAAACCACTGCTTGAGCTACATGACCTCGGATACGAACAGTCCTCGGTATACGTCTCATTAATAATGCATTGTAGATATTCCTAATCAATTCATCAGGCAGCAGAGCAGAAGTCGAGCAGATGTAAGCCGGTGCATACAGCGCGGGCATTAAAATAAATAGTGGGTATTTCACAACCTACTCGGTTCAGTTGAAGAGATTGCCGTCTTCCTCTTTTGTACTTTTTTTTTTGTTTTGTTTAATGAACTGTTTTGGGAAAAGAGTAAAAGATAACAGAAAGAAAATAGTTGTGTAATTCTATCAGTATTTGTCTCTGTGAAAAGGGCCAACGTGGAAAGCGAAGCTGGCTCATGCATTCTCTAGCTCTTACTGTATTTTGTAGAAAAGGAATTTCACAACAAAGGGCAGCTGAACCCCCCCCCCCCCCCCCCCCCCCCCCCCCCCCCACACACACAATTCACTTGATTGATTAGGCTCTTCCCACCTTGTGGAAGACACGTATGTTGGGAGCCATGTCTAATCAGGGGAACGTTCACTGAGGGTTAGATTAAGACAAGAAGGAGTGAGGTCAACACGGTGGATCCGCTTCACTGAGCTGAGCTGTGGGTAGACTCGGTGAGCCACAGATAAACAGCCTACAGACAGCGCACAATAATACTGATTAAACCCGTAAGCAGATGGAAAGAGGTGTTCATATCGCAACAGGCACTCTTTAGTGTTTAAACCGCTGCGATGATGTCAGGAAATACAGCATCCCAGAGCTAATCACCATTCTGTACCTGTACAATGGAACTGTCTGGAAACCAAGCCACTGCCGCGGCTTTCATTACGCCATTATCATTACCCAGTCGGAGTGTTTAAACAACCCTGCCTGCATAAATTTGTGCACATTAAGGCTGACAATCGAAACTCAAAATGCACAGCACAGTGCGTCTAAAACTGTCCCAGAATGAGCAAATTCGGTCAGAATGTTAATGTGCATTCAGATCGAATGTAGGAGAAAGTTTGCCTCGCTTTACTCACATGAGTTTGACTGCTAGGCTGTTTGTGCAGTCTGTATTTATGTTTCCCACAAACAGCCAATTTAAATCTGTTTGATCAGACATTTCCGACTTTAAATACCACTTTTGCAAAATTTCAGACTGTACTGTACTGTCTGGGGAGTTTATTTCTAAGAAAGATATACCCGACTATTTAGCTGCTAAATGCTACACTGTGCATCGAAACGGAAGATGACTTAATGAATGAATTATTTAATGACATTAAGGAACAACACTGTTCCTGTAAATCCAGGTAGGTCTTTATTCACTGTTACATCATTAATGAGCAAAAGCAGCATGTGGTAGACATTCAGTAGACCTTCAGTAGTTAATGATCTGCTGTACTCTGCTAATGTTAGCGCCACCGATTTTTTACATAGAAACATAACGTTTTAGAAAGGTTGATCTCCTTCCAACCGCATCCGTGTAAGAATTATTACTCAATGTTTAACCATGACTAGCTCGAAATCCACAAACCAGAAAATCTGAACCGGTTCTATGGAGCAGAGCTGAGAGTTGTCGTGACGAAGCTATACTATGATTGACCAGTCTGTGTTTGAGGGTCAATCACACTTTGAATTACACCTACTCTATAATTAATACCTGCCACAGTGACTCACTTGTAAGGGAATTACTTTTTTTTTCCCAGCGGGGTCAGACAATTCCAGCAAAGTGAAAGATTTATCTGTGTGTCATAACCTCGCTCCACTTCTCTCTGATCATTGGGAACTTTCTGAGCTTATTTCGAGCAATGTGAGCAAAGTAATTTCCTGACCGAATAGGATAGAGAAACTTTTTTCCTCCCCTTAAGGCAGCAGCTGTATTTCAGCTGGCCTAGTGTCATCAAACTGAGGTGTGCTGAGCCTTTGTGGAAGACAAACCAGGGAAAGAAAGAAAGAAAGAGAGAGGTACGAGGAGAGAGACAAAGCTGGAAAAGGGAGGCAGAGAGACAAAGACAGCAAAAAGCAACTGTTGCGTGTGTGTGTCTGACAATGACAGCGGGGGGCTCACATACAGTTTATAAGCAACTTGGTTGTCAAAAGTCACACTGTTGTACTGACGCGAGATCAGTCAGGTCACCAGCTGGCTCCTTTCTGGCAGAGCCGGGGTTTTCATTTGACAGGCCGGCGGTGACAATGGCACGACAGGTCTGTTTCCATGGGAACACATTTGTCACTTTTGAGTGCGGCCAAAGTGTTTGTGGGACTTGTGGGAAAATCAGTTCACACTAATGATGATTCGAAGCTTGAGCTGCGGCAGAACGCGAAAAACCACTTGTTTCTGTAGTTGTTCTCCGCTTCCCCTGAAACTGAAGTCCGGAGGGCTGCAGCGGGGGGGGGGGGGGGGGGGATTTCTGTTTTTTGGGAGCGGCTTTCTGCAGACATAAAATTCCAAATAATTTGGATGCTGGATGTGGATGCTGGAAGCAGACAGGAGAGGGACTGCCAGTGCTGTGGAGAGATGTGAGGGTATTGCGGTGGTAGTTTGGCGTTGAATTAGAGAGGAGGACCAGTAAGTAGAAAGATGTTAAGATGTTAAGACGCCATGAACCGGGGCGGGGTTTCCAGCTGCAGAAAACAGCAAGGACTGATGTGCTGTGGCCAACCCTGTTTTCTGTCCTAAATGTGGTGCAGCATGTGTTGTAAAAGTAAATCTCTGCACAGATCCAAGATTTTTCTTTTTTTTGGTGCCAATAGAATGTTGAGGAACAGTTGAAAGTCAGTCAGTAGAAGATGCACAAACATCCTGATTTTATAAAGACCATTTGCAACACAGCCACTAACTTTTAAGGACTCAAGCTGCTAATTGACACTTATTTCAGCCCCCCCTCTTTTTTTATGTTTCCAGCTGGCAAATAAAAATGAGAAACCTGCAAGACGGTCTTTGTATGAATTCGAAGGCTATGCACCATGGCAACTCAGCACTGAGAATGACGACTGAGGTTAGAGCTGCAGGTCTCTTCACTTGTCAATGAAGACTCAGTTAGCTCTAATGTAATAGTACAGTAAATGCAACCTGGTATTTCTTTCTAACACAACTCTGTTGTGATCTCTACAATAAATAGATTGTTTCTCTTCGAATGACAAACAGCTTAGATGTATGATTTTTTAGAACTAAACAACTTGTTTAAATTATAAATGAGAACGTGATCTGAGGATCAGGACAAATTTGGCAAAGTCATCTTCGGTAAACTTTTCCAAATCATACTTAATCGCTGATACAACAATTAGTAGCATCCTGAACAGGTCTTTTTCTAAAGTAACCTGTAAACCCAACAAAATGATGCAGTCACCTATTATTATGCTAACTCTTTGCAACGTTAGCACGTTAGCGCTGACAAAAGCACTGTTTAATCCATTTAAACAACTTAGATACAGAGCGTGCTTCTCATAGAGGCCCGTGAACACCACGCCAACATGTGGAGAAACCCAACGTTTGACAGCTGTTATTGTCAGAAAGAAAAAAAATCGACATATTTTTATTCTCAGACAGACAGATTGCAATAACCGGATACATGAGAGGTACCCCTGCAGACACCTGAACCTGGCAGCTTCTTGGTTTCATAATTCATCATGACCAGCCTCGCAATATCAGAGTCCTTCAAGGCCGTTTGGTCTTAATGTGTGTCAGTCAGATAGTGGTCCTTACGACATCATTTTGATAGCACTCCAGCCTGCTTAGTGCAATCATAGCTTGGATAACTCCACTGCCATTTGTCCTTTTGTATTGTATTACCCCTCAAAGGCACTTCACTGCTTGGAGAGACTGTGCACATTCATTACAGTATGTAGTGGTGTGTAATTTATGCTAACGCTCCATATTAATGGAATGCAATTGCCACAAATAATTGTTCGTGAGAATACCCCTTCTTCACGTTTGATCCATGAATACTAAGTAACGACAAAGTTTTAGGCTTCGGGCGTCATAAAATGAAAGAAGTCGATAAATAATTTATTGAAAGCCACTGAGCTGACCATCTGGATGGTGCGTATCCTCCACCAGAGCAGTGCTCCCGCTGAATCCTTTCCACCGTCTTACCATTCGTATCATCCTCCCTCTCTCCGTTTCTGTGCTGCCATCTCTCAGTTTGGCTTGGCACGCCACACTTTGGCGCTCCTGGTGCTGCATGGTGAAGAAAAACCCTGGCATGGCTTCCAGGAACTGCGATTCCTCCGCCTCATTCTGGGGTCCTCGCGTCTTTCTATTCTTCCCAGACATGTTTCCCAGAAGCCTGCTCTTTCATGGCACGGCAGAGCTCTCCAAATTCCTCCATTTGGTCTTGGTGAGAGCTGATCTGGAGCTGCGCTGAGAGGGTGGTGCCGTGGCCCCTCTCCAGTTGCGGGGCCTGCCAGGATCCACGAGTCTTTCCAGTTAAGACGCTGGTGCCAGGGTGAGTGTGGGGGGGGGGGGGGGGGGGGGGGGAAGAGAGGGCGGAAAGCAGGCAGTTGGATTGTGGGATCACTTCGCTGTGACCCATATCCCTCCGTTCTGCTCTGAATGCCTCAATATGAAAACAACCCAATTACTGTTGACCCCTGCACCGCCTCCAAAACACAGCAGCAACGACTAATTAAAACTGAAAAGGTTCCCATTCCCTCCTTTTGTTTTTGCTCAGTGTGCGAGTTTGAGTGTGTGTGTGTGTGCATATACTTGTATTTAACTGAAAGCCTCCATTTATGTGTCTGTTTGTGAGGAAAAGGGTTGCTAACGGGTGTTTGTGCTGAATGGAAATATGATTGTCCGTGTGTAGTTACAACCCACTTGCTCAGAGCAGGACAGTTGAAAGGGGAGAAAAAAAGAAGCACAGAGCCATCCAAACAGGCTGTTTCCTTCTCACCAGTCAGACCCTGGGGGCCTGAGGCGACGAGTCATCAACCTGCCGATATGTCTGGCTGTGACAGGAGCTTCCAATCCAATCTCTATTTCATTCAATTACCATCCCCTGCAACAGGCCACTGCGTTGTTTGCCCTCAAGAGGAACTTGTGTCGCACCCAGAGTAGCTAGCGTGTTCAGTCTGCGCTGCTCTGTTGCTGGGCCCCGACTAAAAGACATTTCTTTTCAAACACCATCACGGCCGTGTGATTCAGATTAACAACCTGTAGTACAAAGCACGCCCTCCGAGGGATTGTGTCGCCAAACAATGAGCCTTCAAACTAAATATTTCTTATCAAATACATGAAAGAAAAGACCAAAAGAATTAACATGTTTATTCGTTTCATGATGTGGGAGTTAAATCGTTAATTGCTAAAATGAACAAATGTCCAGCAAAACCAAGAAAGCGGGCAAGAAATCCTGTGATCTGAGAAGAAAAAAAACCTGGAGCTACTCCATCGACAATTAATTGGTGCTGCACTTTTTTGGCTCAAAGGACGCTCGTCTGAGCTTTACACCGAAATGATTTCACTGCAGTGCTAACAGTTGTTAACGGGAGAAAGTGCCCATATCGACTCATAGCTACCCTGGGTGGCATCGTGGCAACTACATATTCATTGTCAGATGTCCACAGTTTTTTCTGTTGTTGGCAAACCAAATCTTTTTGTTTCCAGGAGGAGCTCACAAATGTGGACATGTGGCGATTTCATTAACCAATTGAACTCTCCTTTCCAGGAGGATTGCATTTCTACTCAGAATCCAGGTCAATAAGTATTTGCAAGTAATATCCGGCGCTTGTTTAAACTTGCTTGGAGTAGTTGACAGTTCCTATTTCCCATGAAGGAGAACTAAGATGAAGACACATCATATCAAATTGGTTTCAAATACATTTCCTGTGACTGCCTCAACCTGCCCGCATTTTCTGTGGCGTCCTAACTGTCAGGCAGAGACATTTTCCAATACAATTTGACTGAGACAAGTTTTATATTCGGCTGCTGCAATATTTTTGTAGGTACGCTGCCGTCTTTATTGCTAATCTGGAGCTATTTCTTTATCAAACATGGATGAGAAGTCTTTAACATGCTCTGGGAAGAAGAAGAAGAAAAGTAAAGGTGAGCACTGAAAGCTCCAGAACAGCTACACTGAAATAAAGGTTCCAAACAGGTTCCACCTAAAGGGCTGAGGTTCTACCCAGAACCAAGGAATCATTTTCTTTTTTAAAGAAAGTAGTTCTTTGTGAGACTAAGGGTTCAAATATGAAAATCTTTCATCCAATGAACCCTTTTTGTAGGAAAGAGTTCTTCAAGGTTTGTGTAAAGGATTGTCCTATAGCAGGTTACAATACACCATTAAATCTACGAATGTCAAGATTTGTCCTCATCGATAAAAATACAATCTTTTATTTCCTTATCATTGTTGATGGTTTGCACTGACTTCAGAGCGGTTGAAATGATTTTTGGGACGGATGGAGCCTTGTACACCAGCTGCTATAATCAAACAACAAAGGGATCTGTATCTACCGATATGGATCATCAATGATCGGCAATTGGTATCGCGGAAAAAAAACGTGATCAGGGATTTCTAATAGTTACCGTATATTTGCTCCCTTTTTTCTGTTGTGCTGATCCGATCCGTGACTCCGATCCGAACCGTGCGTTTTTATGATCCGCTGCACCACTACTGAGGATACAAATGTTGCACACGTTGCTATTTTTCCGTTTATTTTGTTGTTGTCAAATGCATGTTATGACTTCTAAATATAGTTTGAATGACTTAATCTTGCATTTACATCTGGAGTTGTGCATCAACCTGGATGCATATTGATTCTTGTTTAAAGAAGGTCTAAATGAAGTTTACATTTTAAAAATTAATATTAAAACTTTTCATATTAAGTGGCCTTAAATATCCAATTACATTTCCCTCCGTTTGGTTTCTCTTTCTCCTTCAACCCCAGCAGCACCTCTGTCTGTCCTCTGGGAGACTTAAACTCTTCTCCCATGCAGGGTCGAGCACTTAACTCCGCCGCACATCAAACAGTGAAAAGGAAGTCACTGTAAAATGTATCACAGTAATTCTTTCATGAATGTCACTCCTCGGAGTACAACTGAATAATTTAGACTAAATTCGTCTTTGCGTAGTCGTCGTCACTGTTTTGTTACATATAGCTGTGACATCAATATATTTTGAGATATGATACGATTACCAAACGCAAAGGAAACTGTTGGACTGGCAGATTCTTCCAGCAAAAAAATAGAGCTAAATGTTTCAAGATTTTAAAACAACGGATGTTGAAACGAGGGAGAAGCAAAGACATGGAAAACAGGAGAGCATAACAAGAAACTTCTGACATGCTTCTCTTGTTCAGTCCTGACAAAGAAAGAGATGTTTTCCTCGAAAAAGCAGGCAGCATTATTCATGAGAAATTAGGTCTCTTTTTTTTGTTTTGAGAAAAACATCACAGCAGACAACACTCCTGCAGCGAGGAGGAGAAGAAGACACAGATTATCTTGACATTGGTTTCTGCTTAATGTTGAAAAATGCAGCAACATTAATGATTCAAACTGGAGCTGAAATTGTTGCATGAGCGAACTGGTTAACCTGTTGCCTGTTACATGCCTCCTGTTTCTTGAGGGGGGGAGGGGGGGGGGGGTTGGCTCTGTGTGTCAGATCTGGTCCAGGCCCCCATGAGCCGAGGGCCTTACAGAGCGCAGTGAGGACAGCCACATCAGGGCAGCCCACAGACAGCTGGCTCCCTCAGATGATGCATTGGCCTTGGCATCCTAATTGGCCCCAGTGCCTCAGCCATGGGAGCCTGGTGTTTCTGTGTGTGTTTGTGCATATGTCTGTCTTTGTCTTTGTGTGGTGTTCGGCACTGTGTTTATATTTGCTTTCTCCATGCATCCGTTTTGTGTGTGGTACAGATCTGCATTCTGGGGTTGCTTCTTGTATGTGTGAGAATGGTTGTGTTCAAGTGTGTGTGTGTGTGTGTGAGTGTGTGTGAGTGTGTGTGGCTCTTGCACTCCCTGTCTCTCTGAATGTACACCACATACAGCGCTTTGGGCCGGGATGTACTTCCACTGACCTTTCATCTGCTGCGGAATCCGCACTGAGAATAGACACGCACATATCCGCAGAGGACACAGGCCGTTTTATAATTGTGCATGCAATAGTGCAGCTTTATTGTATATGTGTGGGCTCCTGTATGTGCTGGAAAAATATGTTGTATTGGGTGTATATTGTATTTATTCCATATACCATATTCCATGTACCATCTGTGTTTACTGTACATATAAGATGTTACAACATATATCTTTTTTTAAATCAAAAGCTCATGCACTAAAGCTTCATTGAATTAAATGGAATTAAAAAGAGAGTGTGTGTCATTTTACTGCATGTGTGTATGGCATTAAGCGGTCCAACAGTTTAAGTGTTAGAGTGTGAGAGTGTGTGTGTGTGTGTGTGCGATCGTGCTGTCATGACTAATATCAGTCAAGTTAATGCTTCATAAACAGAAATGACACGAGACATTTACATTATCCCGGACTATGTAATAAATGGAGTTAATTATTGTTGTCATCCTGTCTGTTACAGAACTGTCCGGACACTCGAAGTAGTGGCGTTGGCCTGGTGGCCAGAGAAACAGTCCTGTAAAGGAAAGGGTCACAGGACCAATCCCAACAGTTTATGTGTGCATCACTGCAGAGGAGGACGTTTCAGTCGTACACGCCACAGGGATACGAGATGCATCATGCATGTACATCCATCTCAGAGGAATATCTCCATTACTTGACTTTACTGTACTGACTCGCTGCTGGTAAAAGGGGGTCATGTACCAAAAACTGCATCAGTCCCACATGCATTTATATCTAACAGCTGATCACTTGGATCACTGCTGGTTCAGTGTCTTGCCCCTCCCCCTTTTCGTTCAATCTCAGGACCTCATCCTGAAGCTGTAGGCTATAATAGCAATTTTAACATGGACCAATGTCGACTGACTGGAAAAATAGGCTGCGACTTGCTCAGAATTGGAAGTATATAGTGGACCAATTACCCCCTGTGGTGATGGCAATATACTAGTGTAGCTATAGGCAGGAGCTGCAGTGGGTGTAATTGATGTTGCCTAGTGGCTGCCTGAGCGGTTGGAGGCATGTAGACTAGAGAGACATTTCCTCTAATAGTCCCTGCCAGGGGTCATGGCACACGCTACACACCAAAGCACTTACAACCTGACCAGCTCTCCCATGTCTCCTCCAATACACACTGTAGCACATGTGTGGAGCAGGCTTGTTGCTTGTGGGGGCATAAACACACAAGTCTCTTGACCCACGGGTTACACGTGGAACAAACTCCCTTCTTAAGGTTAATACACTTTGTACGCTCTCAGTTTTAGTGTACGCTGTGTTCAAAAGTTTGGGATCGCCTGTCACAAAAGCTCGACTCGTCACAGCCAGATGGCTGAGAGGACTACTATGCATTTTTTTAAATGTTGTTCATGCTTTTAGCCCGTAGTCATCTTTACAAATAAATGTTAGTTTGGATATAGTCACGTTTTGTTGTACAATGGTTCAATCAGACTGACAATTAAAAGAGCAGCAGGAGACAAAGATCCCTCCGTGTATCAGTTTATTAAGAATACAAGAAGTCATTGGTCAAATAAACTGGAATCTTAGCACCAAATGTGTGCAGATTTAAAAAGGAACAATTCCCTGTTTCAGTGTCAAGTGCACTATAATGCAGCCTGTAATAAGCTGGAATACTAACAGGTGTGTTGCCTAACCAAAGCTATTCTTAAAACACCCCCATAGAAATGGAAGGTTAGTCCGGGTCAAATCATAGTTTAAACCTATTCAACCTTAAACTAAGTAGACTACTATGGCACTTAATCGTAGTTATTTTTTTCTCATACCTGTACACATGCAGTAATGTACAATGTCAATTTGTAGGTTTACTGGTATTTTGTGCGCTCACTATTTCTCAAACCTGCATTCATTTCTTTGGCCATGTGGGGGCAGTGGGAAACTGCTGCAAACACGACATTGACAAATAACGTTCGCAAATAGTTGCCAATATATTTGGAGTTTTGTTTCTGTCTATCTGACGAATGTCGATCCAAAATTGACCATTCTTTCAACTCCGTTTTGGTCTCCACCAACTCCTGAGGGAATGATCTGACCCTCTATCTGCTAAATGCTCCACATTCACCAGCTAGCTGCTAACGTTATGGGTCTGCTGTTTGGCGCTGAGTAGTGCACAGTGGATCTTTATTTCCTTAATCAATTTGTTCTACTACGAGTGAATATGCAGTTATGAAATGACTGTTGCGGTACCTTTTGGATAGAAGTTTTCCACTATGGTAGTTATCAAGATATAGCTCCCTCTTTTATGAGGACATGAATTATCTAAATTATCTACGAGTCTATGATGGACTGTGCTTATGAGGAACCTAATGAGCCACAGATGATAGATATCACGTTCATTAAGAGCAAGCACATTTGAATAACTCGATTTTGGAGAATGATTGATTTCACTCAGAAAACCTCCACCTCAGGGTTTTATAATTAACGTGCTATATACTGTACCGTGGGGAACATTTCATAGTTATTGGGGAAGTCTACCTCTGAAAGATACAATGAAAAACCCCAGTAGTGCTGCAGGCAAAGGGATCCAGTAAATCTTAGTATGCTCATGGAAAACATATCCGGGGACGAGTTTGGTTTTGGTAAGATTCCCGACATACATGCTCACCAATGTGTGCTGTGTGTTGCATCCGTACATGAATTTGCTCATCAATTGACGCATATAGAAGGCTTTTCAGTTTGACGCTCAGCTGCCATACGTATGCCAAGTATGGTTGGAATGGAATGGTATGGAATCTCAGCCAAAGAGCTACAGACAAATGTATGGCTTTCTTTTTACACCAGCACGATAACTAAAAGTATAAGCAGAAGTAAGTTTATTTTTTGGCAGTCGTGCACAAATGTCAGCCAGTCCTGGAGGAGTAACCTGTGTTGCAGTTCCTTGAGTTTGATTTGTGAACTACATGCCAACTTCTCAGACAATCACTAGTCAGGTGAGTGTTCGACAGATAAGGGTAAGATTGCCTCATCCTAATTAGCATTATGCTGGAGGAGGAACAAGTCCTGATTCAACCTGAGGAAATATATTACAGGAGATATGAATCCACGTGTGGTGGTAAACACTAGGAGGACGACATCTGCAAGGGGGAGGGGGAGGGGGGGGGGGGGGGTGAAGGGAGAGATACGAGATAATGCGCATATACTGTATACTCTGTTTTGTCTATTCATTGTTGTTAGACCTCCGAACCATCCGTGGGGAAAGAGCTCTATCCATTCAGCTGAATTATTATTAGTGTCTGTTAAATAAATATGTTTTTATATCTTAAGAGTTTTCTCATCTCGATTACTTCTCACCGGGAGGTTAAAAAGATTATTTTCCACCACAGTACACACATTCCAGCATTTGTAAAGGAAAAAAAACAACCGCTAATTCATGACGTATCGAGCAGTTTGTGATTAACGCTGAGATATAATGTTCCGTTTACGATGACATAAACAATGAAAAGCAGCAAACCGTCACATTGAAGACGTTGGAACAAGAGTTGAACAGTTAATTATCAAGACAGCCGCCAAATATCTGTTGATGGACTAGTTGCTTAATTGAGAAATCACATTAACTCTACTTGTGACTGCGGCTGCTCTTCATTAGAAGTCACTGTGGAATCTGATTTTATACGATTGGAATTTGCATGCTTTATTGTAAAGTGTCACTATGATTGATTCTCCCACCCCCATGCCCACCTATGCTCTCTCTCATCTTATAACCTAACATAAAGAGATATTCTTTGATATAGACCTTCTGTCACTGTCTACCCACTGAATCATATTCTGTCTCCTCCTCTCTTATTCTAGTTGGTCTCAAATGTCCTTTTCATCTGTATCCTTGACTCTTTTCTTTCCAATTTGTCTGCTTACGTTCTTTGTTATTCCACCTGTGCGCTCATACGAGGTCCTTACGACAGCTCGATTGAGGCAGCTGCAGTCATTCTGAGGTGTCAATAGTCGGTAGCGACGCCTTTATCGGGAGAGAAAAGTTGAACGTTATTCTAATATGAAACTTAATGAGGCGATACAGACCTTTCTCTTCGCACAGCCTCTCTGCAGAGTGGACGTGTGGCAACTGAGTTGTGTACCACCTCCACAAACTGCTGATAGCCACAGAAGCTCCAGAAAAGGTCACACGGTTTCTACGTGTCCGTCAAGGGCTGATCAAACAACTTGCAATGACACCGCCTCACCTACTGCAGCGTGAGCATGATACGACGTGACATTTCAGTGGATTTGTCCTTCAGAATACACAACCTTTACATGAGAGGTTTACATCATATATTGCCTTTCCGGGTGCAATTTCATAGAAGCCCCCGTTGTGCAGTATTACATTATCACATCTGAATTTCATTTCCTCCCTGGCTAGTTATTTTCTGACATTTCTGTCACACATGTGATTGTTCTTTTTCCATTACAGCCTTCAGCAAGCTACTCCAGACAAGAGGAAAAAAGTCGAAATGCTAAAATATAAATGTTATTTTGTTGACACATGAACCTTTTTATGAAAGTGGCGCTTTAAAAAAATAAAGCCCAATTTAATACTGTGACCACATTGCCACATTGTGTTGATACTGTTTGTGGCGAGGAGAGTACGTGTTGTAGTCAAGCCCTCCTGCATTCTGAACCAGTGTACTGTTCCTCATTAACATTTACTGTGGTGGTGACCCTGCCATTCATTGACAGACAACTGCTTCCTGACAATGTTGTTTTGGGTTTTTTTTCACCTTCCTCTCAAAGGAGAGCAGAACTATTCTCTCCAGAATGCTAATGCCTTGTGAGGCTGAGTTGAGAGGGAGCAAACTACCTTCTCTTCTTTTGGTGAGCATTATTAAAAAATTCAATTAAGGTGCTGAACCACGGATGAAAAAACAAGGCCTTCAGTATCGATGTGCTTTTTTTTTCTTTTCTTCGAGCACAAAGCCGTTTTCTCTCAGCTAAAAAAGGGAGACATTTGCCAGGTTTGTACTTGGCAGAAGATCCAGGCGACACAAAAAAGGGATCGATTCTCAGTCGTCTGCCGGGTGAATTCAGAATCAATGTCTGTTCTGGGGCAGCCGCAACAATGGGAAAGGTGCATATATCAATAAAGATGTCTGCTGGTGGATTCCTGTGGATCCAGTAATCATCAAATATGTTTGGGTTTTCTTAGTGCGTGTGCAAAATTACTTGAAATCAATCATTGTTGAGATTGCATAAACACGGAACATAATTTTTTCCATTTGTTCAGAGATTCTAGCCAGAAAAGTATCCATGCAGGCATGAACCTTTACTGTACTGTATTTAAGTACATGTTTTACTGTATTTAAGTACATGTTTTACTGTATTTAAGTACATGTTTTACTGTATTTAAGTACATGTTTTAGCTGTACTTGAATTGAGTATTTCCATTTGATGCCGCGTTGTATTTTAACCACATTTCAGAGAAAATGATTGTACTCCACTACATTTATCTGACATCTACAGCTTCTTGTTCTTTGTATGATTGTACATACAAAACACATTATTGGCTTGAAAAAATGATGCAGTGCTCCAGGTTGAACTACACAACAGTATGGAGTGTAGCTAGCATTAACTCAACAGTAAAAATCTGCTCACACGGTAATGCATCAGTAATAACAATCCAATAATATAATAATGATACAGCGCTGAGAGGAGATGCTCTGCTCCATAATGAGCACTTTCACCATTTGAACGCTCTAAATGTGAAGCAGCAGCAGTAGAAAAATGTTTGGTTTGCATTAGCGGTAACTTGATTGAACAGTAAAAAACAGAGGCTAATATAAGTGGGGTAAAATAAAAAATAAATGCTATACTGGTTTATAAACATGCATCATTTCCTGTACATCAGTACATTTTTTGAATGCAGGACATTTACATGCAATGGAGAATGTTTTAAGTGTGGTATTGCTACTTTTACTTAAGTGCACGATGTCAACCATTGGTCTCCCACCATTGCATGCAGCTTCCTCACCGAGTCAAGGACAACACGATGAATCTCTCAGCCTTTTGCCGACTCCCGGAGCCATCGCACCTCTTGGTCCGCTGTTCTGCTCGGACGAACACGACAAGTTCAGCCGATCGATCAGAAGTTGTACTATCACCGAGCAGCAGATCAATGCAGAGCACCGCTGTTAACAGGCATGCGAAGGCACACGGAGAGCAGACCTCCCCTCGGAGTCGGCATTTCGTTGCCGCTGTAATTTTGCGATGCGAAACACATTATCACCATCAAGCAGGGTGATGCATTCATGCTGCCATTATTACCTTTGGGAGCAGAAATATAAATTACAGTTGCGCAGCATGAAAAACATGAAACATGAAATTTGTCCACAAAGGATATTGAACTAATGTTTATGGCACCAATAAAGGCCACAGACATCCAATTGCCAAGCTGCCTGTGCTATATATTTTTCTCCTGTTAGGTATAGTGCAGAGCTTTTTTTCTGCTCGTGCAGCAGCTGACCGGGAGGCATCCTGCGGCACCTGTATCAGATTGATTCGAAACAAGGGTTTGGTGCCGGTTGGCTCAAACAAGATAGCATCTTTCTCTTTTTTCCTCTCGGTCTCTTGCCACCGGCCAGCCTCCTCCTGTTTCCTTTGCTTCCTAAACCAAATCTCCCTCCTGGGGGATGTCAGCAGGCAGCCTGTTGCTGGGTAACCAGAGAGGATTGTGGGTCAGTGGAATTATCAGTTGAATACCAACAACAGCTCCTCAGCCTTCAGCGCGGATAATGATATCAAACCTAAACATTGATCAAATATACCGGTAAGCTTCACCTCACTGACCGTGATGGCCACACATGGTAATGTTATTCCCTGACTCTCTCACCTCATTAGTCTGCTACCTACACAGGTTCATTTCATTTAAAGTCAACCTCACCTAAACAGTTAATATCACATCTTTTAACCTTACGTGTCAGAAGGCGGCAACCTTTTTAGATAATGTGCTATTCTACAAATGTCTTGTTAATCATTGTGCCATACAAATGTTTAATTTAACATTAAGTTTAATGATGACACAACATTAAAATGTAAATCTCCTGTGATTTTTATCAATCTATATAGCAATATTACCAAAACATCTCACATAATCGGGACGTTGTAGTTATATATAACAACACTATACGGGACGGCCACCGTCCACATCTGAGTTTGAATCCTTAGCAATCTTATTCATCAGCAATAAACTTAGCAAATTCTGCGAATAAAGACACGAGTACTAGCCAATCAGAGGGCCAATCTAATCAATCAAATTACTGTAAATAACCGTCCGCGCAACTGAAAGAGGTCGTTTGGCTTTTAAGCAACAGCGTGCCCAAGATTCCCCACCGAAGTTTAGTCGAAGTGCACATGTTGTAACACTGTCGGGTTACACAGGCAAACTGTTTGTTGTTTTGATCATTAGTGTCTTTGTCGTGGTTGTTTTTGGGAGGTCTCTTCCTGGTGGAGATAAAGGCATGGCTGAGTCAGCTCATTGGGCCGAACCATGTGCTGCCATATCATGGGGGGGGGGACTTGGATTTAGGTAGTTCTGCTTAGCATTTAGTGGTTGTGTCCACCTTGGTTACCCTTATGTGTAAGTTGGTTTGGCTAAGTCACTATATATGTAATAATAACAACATTAACAATAATACATAATAAATACGCATCATTTTATTTATTATCTTTCAAAGCCACCGTCACAAATGGCTTCACAAACATGGGCAGATAAAGAGAGCAGGAACAATCAAATACAAGATCACAGTCAACAAATACAACTGCCTTATGTCCCCTCATGTGTCAGAGGGCCTCATGCAGGAAGCTAAATATATATAATATAAACTAATTTACTCTCCATTTTGTTTGTAGCCATGATGTGTTCTTATTTTGTTAGTACACATTGATTTCTGGGATTCACCAATATTTTCAAATTTTTGCTCTTCTCTACGGTAAGAAGCTTTCACGGGTGGTAGAGAACACTCCGACTAAGATAAGACAACTCTGGCATTCACAATGCACATCTACAATTATAGGGCTGTATTGAAATTGACAGAAAAAAGAAGAGAGAATAGACACTCTCCTTTCATAAAACACTTTTCACAGCTCTGAGCTCTGACACAATAGATTCCTGTAGCTTCTCACTGTTCATTGGACTATGTCAGCGAGTTCAGGTGGTCTACCTTTATTCAAGTGATGCCCTGTACATTTTGTACTTTTTGTTTGTACTGATTGATATAATACACCGGTAATGCAACACTAGTTCAACCATTTAGGTACATCCTGAGGGCTGCAAGTGTCGGTACAATCGGAGCTTCACCGATGAATTTGTTCACTGTGAAATGTAAACCGTTAGGTAAACAACTGCACCGCTCGTCCAATCACTTCCTGGAACTGTAACCTTCCTGGGTCAACAAAACCCTGGTTTTCTTTTTTTTCTTTTTTAAGAAACAATCGAAAACACAACTTTTCCCAGCCTGGCTAATCCTCAACCGGCCATATCGCCAGCTAACAGCGCCAAGAAACCCATCTCCCTTCATGGACTGGTAGCGCTGACTGGGCATAGCGTAAGATTACACGGCTAGGCCAGTCAGTGTACGTATATTGATTTGGTTTAACGTCATTCTCTGAGCTTCATTGTTCTCTTTGTAGTCAGGTAGTGAGCTAAGTTAGCTAAACCGCTAAGTTAAAGTTGGTTATGCTTCACACAGAAGTCTTGTATGAGCGACACTCAAAATTGGTTCACACAAACATACCAGGAAAACGATGTAATGCTTAGTGCTGGGCGATGTAGCGATTCATCCGGTATACGACACACGCATTCAAGGTAACGTTATGTCTTCAGCCAAACCGCTTTCCCTTTATACCAACAACACCGACGTACAGTCACCTACTTTTCTACAACAGACCTGTGGTCAGTTTATAGTGTTTAAAAAAGAAAGTTGTTGACATATCTAACTTATATATTTTTCAAGTTCTTTTCATACCATGTCGCAGTTTGTAAATTCTGCAACTGTTTCATGCATATCTGATTTCTATAAGCAAACCCTATAATAAAGCCTTCAGTACATACATGACGATATTAAAATGTTTTTATATTCCATGTACTCCTGACTGTAGAATAAGCCACCATAAACCTATAAAAAGGCCAAGTCATGCAAAAAAATAAATAAACCGCCAGCGTCTTAAAAAATACTGTGATACAGATTTTTGCTAATAAAAAAATGCCGATGATAGCAGATTACCACTTTACCACTGTACACTACTATTCTCAAGACTACCTAAACCCAATGCGTTGCATTGCAGCTTTGAATGGCATGCAGACAGCAACAGCTTGTTGCTGGAGTCAACGGAAGGTGAATCATCTGCTGACCCACTTCAGGATTCTAATCAGGCGCCTTAACTTAGTGATCCAGTCCAGGGAGCCAGGGTCAGCCACGCGTAAACGGCCTGAAACACGTGACCGCAGTCATTTGAATGGAAATCGCCCCGGCTCGGCAGAATGCCACCGCACCCAACACCCAAGTTTTAGAAAGCATTGGGCTATTCGCCCCACGAGACCCACTTTGTTTTCTCTCTATTCTAACGGCGCTTTAGTTGGGCACATTTGGGTCAACCGTTTAAACGCTTTCACCAAGTTGAATGAGTGTATCAACAAAGACCGTCTGTTTCTTTCTGCACCAAAATTAGGAAAAGAGGTTGATAGAACCTCTTGAAATCGAGGCAATTTTTATATTGGGACATGCTGCTGCAGTCAAATGACGACAGTGTTGGTTGGGTTCCCTGGAGGATATCTGATGATTCGTGCTTTGGATTCCGTTTTGTACAACGTTGTTAGTGAGGAGGAAAAAAAAAGAAAAAAAGATGGTGGTTTATATTCCCCTGTGCAGATACCAAGATTAATGAGGCCAACCCGTGTTTTTATTGCGACCAGACCACAAACCACCAGGACTCTGAACTCCTACCCACTAATTACTTTGTCAATGTGTGCACAGTGTGTGAATGTGCATTCCTGAGCAAGTCTACGTGTGTGTGTGTGTGTGTGTGTGTGTGTGTGTGTGTGTGTGCACGATTTTACGTGCACTGGGCTACATGGACAAGTGTGTGTAAGCAGGAGAAGGAGAGTGAGCAAGAGAGAGAGACTATGATAATAGTTGTCTGAATCAATGAGTTACTCACCAGAGTTACTAAAAGCCTAACAGCGATAGCGTGGGAGGCTCTACTCGTGTGTGTGTGTGTTTGGTATGTACAGTATGTACAAATGGGGCTGTAGATGTGGTATGTCTATTATGTCCGTGTGTGTGTGTGCTGTTACCGTGGAGGGGGTTGAGAAGGGGCCACTGCTTGGTGAAGCTGAAAGAGGAGAGATGACATGCTGTCAGTCTGAGTTGACGGTCACTGCTCAATGCTTTAGCGCTTCCTGACACTTCCTATTGAGACCAGGGAGACCGCGGAGCGCCTCCAGCATGCCGAGGGATCCCGCCTTTTAATTGAGCCTTTACCCAAGATTCATTTCACTCTGCACCTAGGGCTTCACTGGGAGCAGGCAAAACCATGAGAGTGACAAAACTGGGCCTCACATTGTTCGCGCTTAGAGGCTGATGAAACCTAGACCTACATAAAAATGTTAACCTTTAGAGACATTATTCCCGTTTCACAGGCATTGAAACCTCACTAATCTGAACCTCTAACACATGAAAGTCATTGTATAATGAGAAGACCCCCATTTTACTGCGGTAAGACCTCCATTAACCAATATGGCTTTGTGGTTAGACATGGATCGCTCGAGTCGGAAGATATTCGTGACAAAAGACAAATAAGAGAATGAGATGACCTTGTGCAAGATATCTGAACACTGTAATATGATATGAAGATATAAAAGACAGAATGTATCTGTCATCCTGTCTAAGTGCTGAAACCATTCTTTAATAACAGAAAATCTATACAAAACAATTTGATAATCATTTTAGGGAATTTGGTAACACTTTATTTTACAGGTCTGTAAATTCAAAATAATTTCATAAAAACCTACAAGGGAGTTTCCTGGAAATAATAGTATGTCATTTGCTACAGACTACGGGGAAAACATAAACAGTGTTCGATTTAGTACATTTTTAATGAATTCATTCCCATTAATTACTAACTCTTCTGGAATCCAGCACAGCAGGTCAACTGAATACACGGAAATGTGAAATTTGTCTACAGGCATATAAACAGTTTCTCTATAATTAGCTCCAAATTACATCGTTCAGCCTTCAAGGGTGGTATTAGGACCTGTAGAATAAAGCCTTACCGGTAATTTATCAAACAAAACAATACCGAACATCTGCGGGTTCCACCTTCGCAAAACATGAGGATTTGTTGCTTTTCTATGTTTTGTATGTAAATTGAATATCTTGTGATTTTGGAGCATTTTGGCGCACAAAAGAAACAATTTGAGGATTTGCCACATTGAGCTCTGTGTAACAGATCGAAAGCTAAGATTCAGACATTATGTTTTATGAGGAAATACTCATCATTGTAATTATTACCTGAGCCATACTGTACACTGATTAACATTCCATAAAGGTGACGCCACATTAAGCTAAGGTCCGTTTCACAAAATGCAAGCACATGGAAACCCCTTACAGACTGTGAGAGCAGGAATGGGTCGATGACGCATGGTTTTGCCCCTCGTGTTCTTACGCAACATCACTTCAGAAAGAGAACCGGATTTCTCTGTGACTTAATCTCTTAAAGCCCCGTTCTGACAGCGGAGACGAGAAACCACAGAGAGTCCTAGCAGGCTTCATTAGCACCAGCTGGAAAGGAAGGGCCTCACCTGCTGTGACAGATCTTCTCAGACCTCTCAGAGCAAACAATGCGCTTCATTATTCTCCTCCTACGGCGCCTCCACCGGTCCAGTGTGACGACTTGCTGCTCGAGGAAAGGATGACGCACAACGCTAAACTGACTTTATTTGCAAATAAGTAGAAAGATCCAACGAGGTACCGAGATGTGCACAATCAATTATTGAGGTTTGAGAGAAAGTTAACTAGCATGTGAGAGAGCACTGGAATAGCACATAGTGACATGTTTTACTGGGAGACAGAAAGTAGAGTAAACATGTCATTCTGAAAAATCTGAAAATGTGTAGTTTTATAGATATTGTATTATGAATAAGCATTGGTGTCATTCCCCTCAAAATGAGGGAAAATCAGATCACCTGCACCTGAGCTGTTGTCAATGGCGCATGGACAAAAAAATAGAGTATGGACAGAATTAATCAAGTCCCCCCCCCCTTGTCCTCTCTTCAGGTGGTCGCACTTGTTGAGCAGGGATTTTTAAGACTGGACCAAACCGATAAATCGCTCTTTAAAATGGCCGTTTTTTTTTTGCAGTGTATGGACAGGAGCAATTTCCCTGGTGACAGACAGCTCAATAGTGATCCCTGTCTCCGTGGCTCAGTGTGTGTTCTGACTCCCCGCCTGTTAATAAGCAAAGCTCCCAGAAGGCACAGCTGGCTTCTCTGTTTGCCTTGTTACCAAGGTCTGTCCTATCAACAGTAAATTTAATGGAGCGGCCAGGATGCAAAATGCATACCACAGGGGTTTTCAATGTATGAACTGTGTACTGTACACACATACTGTATACAATTACTACCCGGAAAATATAAATATACGCAATCAATGCTTTCATAGCCATGGGAAGCTGTTCTTGAGCTGAATACTAATATGTTTTCTATACGTTCACCGTGTTAGCTTAGCATTTTGATCTCCTAACATTTGCAACATGGAATGTCAGTTTTGCAGGTATGACAGTATGGACATTTTAGAGCCACGCTACTACTAAGTATTGTACTGCAGAGGGACCTTGTTACTTTGAGAGAGATGTATTATGTGCATTACTCGATAATCCAGTTAAGACAAAGATACTGACTTTTATATATATATATAAACAATCCAAATATCTCTTTTTTCCCCTAAAAATAAATCAAAATGTTCTTTAACCTGCCGAAAGCATACACAGAAAGTCCAATTTGCGATACTCATGCCTTTCCTTCTGCCTTAGTAGACGCGGTCTTCTCTATCTGGAAAGACGGGAAAAGTGACAATAATGGATCTGTATGCAACTCTGCAACTATTACAACAGACCCCATGGTCTACCATCTATCTGCACATTTCTATAGGTGCCTCCAGAATGGGGATTTTATTCACCGCCACACTACTAACACATGCCCCAAACATGACGTATACTGGACAGCATTTTTCGTCATGTACCCGGCCCTATAAGGGGTCAGTCTCTTTCTCTTCTTTAAATTCCTTTAGGACTCCTATATTTGACTACAAATCCAAGCCCTTTGATGAAGCTATCGCACTAGATCCTCTACCAGCTATCTTTAGATCAGTGGTAGTTAATCCTTTCATTTATTAATATGAGGGGCAAGCCATTTCCCTCTGCGCACTGTTGGCCAAACGCCTTGTCCTCCAGCAGCGGAAGCCAGAGGATGGACCTCTATTGCAGCAGTGGCTCAGGGATCTGGGGAGTGTGCTTCGATATGGAGAGACTTCGCTGTAAGTTATATCGTTACTTGAGGACAGGAAAAGTAGATGGTAAAATATTGCATTGATACATTGCATGACTTTTATCTGTCCGTCATTATATAAGCTTTTTGTTTGTTTTATTGGACTGCATTATAATGAATGACGTATATCCCTGAAATGACCACAGACTAGTATCGACAGTGCAGACGACTACAGATAAAATGTAAGTACTTATTACAAAACTGTCTGCTTGCATTTTAATGTAGAGGGCTTACATGTATGCATGCCAGACTTATCACATTTTCTCACATAATTTAGATCTAAATTGAAAATAATTTAAGTGTAGTATGATTAACAGTTATGGAGTTCACCAGTAGGCACAAACTGCAATAAAAAGAATAGAATTTGAAGTGTTTGATCGTAGAAATTGCTCATCTTAATTTGAGTTTCCTGAAACTGTTGATGAGAGACGATCCCATTCTTTCAAATGTTATCTCCCAACCAAAGGTGCGAGATGGCTAATTACTTCATGATATAGTACCTTTTACTTTTATTTCAGTACTCACTTTGTAAAAGTGTCACTCTTCCAAAACGGTATTTCACTCCGTAATGAAACTTTCCTCTTTTCAATACTACAGACTTTCTGGTGTGACGATTTTTCATTATGATGAGTCATGAGGACGGGCATAAATGGTTGTTTCTGGCAGCCCGAGGTGCTGAGACAATTCACGAGGATATAGCCAGGCTTTTTTTTTTACTAACAGAAACAGCGGGTGTAGCAAAATTCTCTTTTCCTTCATTTTAGCAGATTTTTCGGCGGAAAAAAAAGTCCTTCCTCTGCACCATTGTGACTCTAACAAAAACAAAACAAAACACACACAGACAGACAGACAGAGGCGGAATGAAAGTATACCTGCATATATAAACCACACACACACACACACACACACACACACACACACACACACACACACACACACACACACACACACACACACACACACACACACACACCTACACACACACATGCCATAGCTTTGAATGAATATGCGATATCACTCACTCCTTGACCTCTTAACCTCACAACTCAACTTAATCCTTCTTCTAAAGTTAACCTTAAACCTAAATCCGGAGCATGAATTAATCCCTCAAAGAATCCCAGAGAAGACACTTTCAAGAGAAGAAAAATAAAAAGCACGCACACACACACACACACACTCACACACTCTCTCTGGTGGTGTGTTTACTATGCGGCGTGGAGGTGAGGATGATCTCTGTTGAGTGTTCCTGCTACTGCGCTGATCTAGTGTCCTCAGCTGACAGCGGCTCTATCCTTGAGACGCTGCCCATCTCTACGGAACTCATGCCAGTGGACATTAGTCTCGGCCCCGTCCCTCTGTTTGGGATTTATACCCATTAATAATGCATTCACTGTGGCGGACTTATGAGGGGGGGGGGGCTTTTTCCTTTACTGCAGCGCACCGGCCCCCATTTACACGCTTCAAAATGACGCACAGTGCAGAGCCGCTTTAGTGGCCGTCGCATTCAAGCTGGAAGAGAGAAAGAGAAGAGAAAAAAAGAAAGAAAGAGAGGAGATAGAGAGCTCCCACTTTGCTTTCTGTCTCCAATTCCCTTCTCTCACACACACACGGTTGCTAGGCTACACCACAACTAATCACCGGGAAAATTATCTTCGTTCAAAACCGTATCGCTCACTCGTATGAGGACATACAGTATTTACCCCGCAGTTTAGATTGAAGATACGAGAAAATAGAATTTGTAAAGCAAGCAGGAGGGTTGTGTTTATGAATATACTTGTGTCCAGTGGTTAAGGATGATTTAGTTGACAATATGCCTAAATAAATCACCAATTCGGTTCTTATCAGTGCTCTCAAATTGAAGTTTAATATCCTCTGCTCCTGGCAATTTCCTACATCTTCGGGGCCTGTGCACCGCCAACCAGACACCCAGGACTTGCATGGAAATCTTTCCCATCACCGTTCACCACCTCTGAGGGAGAAGATTATGAAGATTAGATTTGCCTTAAATAGATTTTTTATGGCAGACAGAAACAATGCTATCCCGGAGTCACTCTATATGCAATTCACTCTGCCCAATGCCTGACAAAAAGCACTCGCCTTTCATTGTGCATGAAGCATGGCTTTGTGTGCTGGTGATTGAATCTTGCAGGGGAAGTAATGGCAAATGTTATGACCACTGACGTAAGGGGATGGAGACTAATACTGCTCCCTGCCTTCCTCAGCAAACCACGAGTCGACGCAATCTGTCTGCAGGCCATAAAAATGCTATACCTGCAATGCACTGCTGTAGGGGCTGCACTGCATGGCTGTATGTGTGTGTGTGTGTGTGTGTGTGTGTGTGTGTGTGAGAGAGAGAGGATGTAAACATGATCGCGACATAACGTGTCAACATAAAAGTCTGTGTGTTTGTGTAAATGTGTTCAAGGCTTCAGGACTTAATTTTAGTGCACAAACTATCAATTCCGATGGGATTGTCTTTCAATAAGTGGATATAAATTTGCTTTAAACACATTAATTAGACATTTCCTGGTTCCTTTCTGTTCAGAACATCTAAGATGACAATGGGTGCTGGAGATGAGCAGTTTTATCCTCAGTTTATTGGGTTGCAAGGTTCTTTATCTGGTCAAATCCATGTAAATCTACTGAACTTAAATGTATGTAACATTAGATTAAGTTATCTTATTAGTCTTTCCCACTAAAACGCCGCAACCACATGCAGTGAATACAAGAACCTAACAATGTGAACCATTTCTGTTGTCTTCACACTTGGTCTTATCCACTCAACGGTATCTCTTAGACATGACATTTACACTACTAACAACTTGCAACAAAATATGAAAACAAGATGATCAACCGTTTATATGGTTAGGAACTCTGTTAATATCTTTTTATGTAGCCATAAACCACAAAGTTTTCCTAAACCTAACCGAAAGTGTTTGTGTTGGCTAAACTTGACCACGCTTGAGCAACAAACCCATATCTCCCGTGTCAAAGTCCTGCGCTTGTAAATGAGTCATGCTGATGTATCAGATGTTAAATCAGCTGATGTATCAGATGTTGTATACAGTATTAGCTTATCACAAACATATTTAACTGAGTGCAAATGTTGGCTAATAAGTAACAGGGAAATTGCCACACAGCAATGCCAAAGATTGTTAAAGGGGAATTAGAAAAGGTGTTTTTACAACTATTAGAAAATTAGGAAAATCAGTCACAAAAGTTTTGTTTTACACAATCTCGACATTTTCCATATTATACCTTATACACATAGAAAAAAATGATATTGATAATGAAATTGATATCAACTCTTTCCTCCAGCACCACATTTTAGCATGTGGGGAAATTGAACTTCTAAAACTGGCAGTGTTAGTGCAAAGTGTTGATTGCTCTAAAACCACATGATCACATATTAATAATGAACTAATTAATGACCATGTATCTAAATAGCTCACTGGCTGCTGTGTTAATCATACTTATTATTTGATTGGTGGAGTTTATTTTTTCTTTCACACTTATATTATATATATAATATAATATATTATATTTAAACGCTCTTTGTTGCCTGCTGACCCAGATGAAAGCAAGCGGCTCAAACCCGTCACTTTTGCGTGACTACACTAAAGTGATTCTGGAGCTTTGACTCTTCAGTGTTAGTGAACGACTCAGCCCACTGAGCTACAACACACCAATACAGATGCCGTTGTTCATTAACATTTATTGGCCATAATTAGCCCCGGTGACATGCCGGCGTTGTTTACGGTCATCTCGTCAGAAGTAATGACCGCAGAAGTTGAAGTCTCGTGGTGGTAGCAGATCCAATAACCATAATTCATTATGCAGCACTGATGAAGGGGCTGTTTATTGGATCCCTCTAGAACATAACTGTGTTACCAACAGAAGTGACTGGCACGACACCTATTTTCTGTCCTCCTGTCCTGGATTGTTCACCGGAGGCAAGCAGGGTTTGGTAGTGTCCTGCGGTGGCAGAGACAGGTAGGCGAGAGCCAGCGAGACGTAATGACCCACACCATCAATGGCCGAGCCCCACCAGTAGCTATGCATGGCTGAGACAGAACACCTGATGTTAATGACAGAAGAGCTATAATAACCTCTGCTGCCTCACTCTCTTCTCTGTCCCAGAAACAGTCAATTGAACAGGCTGCTGGTGTGTGTGCCAAGTGTGTGTGTGTGTGTGTGTGTGTGTGTGTGTGTGTGTGTGGGGGGGGGGGGGGGGGGGGGGGGGGACATGTGTGTCACTCTGCACCTGTGTCACCCACACACATTTACCACCTGTGTGCGAGGAGTGTTTTTATGAAGCAGAAAAGGCATTCTCATTTTGATTTTTATTCAGATAAAAACTGGGATCATTTTAATTTGAATGAAAAACAGACGTTAGTGACTAGCTGGTGAACACGATGGAGCATTTAGCAGCTAAAGAGACAGATATTTCCTTTAGTGGACCAAAGACAGAGCTAAGAGGAGAGTGAATATTGAACTTACCAGGTGACCGAAAACACAACTTCAAATGATGGATAATTTTTCTCCGTAACTGCTGGATGTGTAACTAAGTAACTGATTTAGTCATTCCTATTTTTATATGAATTGTCAATAGTTTTATCTAAAAAGGAAGAAAATTGTCTTCCAGCAATTTTCCAGAAATGCTCCTGTTCATGTCAGCCGGTTGGAAAGGCGTGTCTGTATTTGATTGACAGCAGCTGGCAGGCTGCCAGAGTGCAGGTGTTACACCGAAGGGGACAAGACACAAAGTAAACACACTCACGCTGTCATGTTGGTGGAGGAAGAACCACTCCAGCATCTAAGAGTGCACATTGTTA
Organism: Leptoclinus maculatus; assembly: GCA_032191485.1. Classification (NCBI taxonomy): domain Eukaryota; kingdom Metazoa; phylum Chordata; class Actinopteri; order Perciformes; family Stichaeidae; genus Leptoclinus; species Leptoclinus maculatus. The sequence goes on from JAVDOI010000010.1 coordinate 10,729,050, forward strand.
GGATTGAAATGTATGGAGGCTGTCGGAGAAATACAAATTCATTGTTTTTCGTTACTAGTAATAAGTTACTATTGCATTAGAAAAGCTGTGTGAAAATGGCAAAATTCGATTTCCTCAACTGCGGAAAAAAGTTTTTATGTTCTCTTGAGTTGTTTTTTTTGCTTTTATCGAACAAGAGTAGATGCTCTAAATGAGATATGGAAACGCCTTTGCCGACTAAATTCTGACCTGGCGAACATTTAACTTACATGACGAATCAGCTGTTTCTGCAGTCAGCATCTTCTCGGAAATTACCAAAACATGCGAATGCTTGTCTTCGTCTCCGGACAGCATGAAACATGGTCAATACTAGCCGATATGAAAGTCATTAAAAACTTGCCCAATTGAAACTAATTAACTTTGCTTCAAGCTCGCTGGACAAACGAATAGAAACTAAAGCAACAGACTGTCCAGAGAAGGAAAGATGAGATGTTTAGCTCTGAAACAGCCAATGTCTCCCTGAAGAATGTTATCTTGTTGTAATGTCTCAGTAAGTAGAAGACGAACAGAACAATACTGAACATGGCAGCCTATCTCACTGTCTTCTAGATAAATTGAGCAAAGCCCAGAAGCCTATGATTACCCGAAACCCAGAGAGTTCATTACTTCAAAAGTAGAACCTCATTAGTTTAGATTTGCCTTTCAAGTTCACTTTCTCTCAGGATGCCGACTTTAACTGTTAATTACTGTTCAATTAATTAAAGAACTGGTACCTCAGAGGCAGGTGCTGATACCACATAAAACTGATCAAGTTCAGCGTATTTCCATAATTTTGAGTAATATCACTACTGGGAATACACAAGAACAAGAATAGAGACGGGAGCCCATCGTCGAGCTGATGGGGCACACTATGAGCAAATATTCATACAAGCATTCCCGCTGTTTGATGTAAATCTTGATTAAACATCACAGTTATTAATTCAAAGGCAGACCCTGAGTGGCTAGTTAATTACAAAAGCTCTGTTTCAACAAGACTTGTGTTCTCCCACAATTAATCAAGGCAGTCATAAACCAGGACACAAGAACGCCGGCCCGCCCCTTTCTCACAACGACCTGCTTCAAGAATCAATTCTGGAGGGAGGGAAGTATTTGTTGGGTCAAAACAAAGCCACGGGAGGGTGAAACAAGAGTGTTCAGCTAAAAGCCCAGCGAGTTATGATGTCATACGTGTAGCAACGAGTTTCAGTTGGCTGTCAAAGTGTGATTTTTATGCTCACACGTCAGCCACTTTTTCGTCCGCCTGTCACCTCGGGTCGGAGCTTGCAGAAGTACCCGGTTAGGAAGGACGCACGTGTGCGGGTTTGAAAAGAAAGATGTGAGCCGTGCTGAGACACAGACGCATATACATGCCTGCCTGGGTATACAGCGGCTCCACGCACACAAGTGAGCCACGAGCTGTCATGACGGTTTTACCTCCTCGTTTTTCATGTTACAGTACTGTTGAACTCAGCAGGGGAGATTACGTGCAAAGATTAGATAGAGGGAGAGAGAGAGAGAGAGAGAGAGAGAGAGAGATAAACCTGTGGATCTCCGGTTCCTAGAGCAACAACATTGAAGACACAATCTCTGCATGTTATTGCCATGCTTGGTGTGGTACACCTGATAGGCGTGTTTTGACAATACTTTAAAGATTTTTTCATTCCGAAGCAGCTGAAATTGGCATAATTGGCAAAATAAATCGCAATAAATGACAACAGGATACTTTATTTAAATAAAACGGATCATATATTATACTGATTACATGAGAGAGTATCATAAAGTTACGTCTGAGCAGTGGCCCTGCATTCAAAACAACAATGTATCATATTCAGTGGCGGCTGGTGGAACATTTTCTAGGTAGGGCCATCCAATCAATTTCAGCAAACATCCCAGTATGATTTAATGCAAAAAAATTAAGGTATCAAACACGCATTACTACTTTGCAGTTAAATATTTAACATTTATTCCAACACGAAAAATATATATATAGATATAAGCTATGATGAGTTTTCACTGTTAATTTACCATCTCAATTAAATGTTGACGCCTCCATGACTAAGTTAAGCAGATGAGACTGAGGACAACTATGTAGGAGAAAAGATGTTCACTTTGCCTAATATGTAGCTTGACAGAGTTCTCCATGTGTGCCCCGGTGTTCTCATGTCTCCTTACCTCCTCCTCCCTCACTCCCCTAACTGTCCGTGCTGGATCTGTCCCCGTTGTTTTAAAAAGCTAAATAAGTTATTAGCATGACTGCATCCAGCTAGCCAAACCTGTCTGGTGTACAGCTAGAGAAGCTTCGCATGTACTGCTTCCCTTTCCCGCTAGTCTGCTGTCTGATTGTGAGGTCAGGCTGATCTGGGATCAGCTCTTTGGCCTGCAGAATCTCCGCCAAAGTTCTCCTCTCAAACGGGTCTTGGAGGAGTAGTGCTCGCGCTGGCGCTCGCCTGTAGAGCTTTAATATCTTATAAGCTTATATCTTTAATCAGCAATTGGCTAAACTGCCTCATAGACCCTCCTCTTTTGGGCCAAATTCGTTTGGCCCCCCTAGCTGCGCGTTCTGAGGCCAAATCCCAATGTCCCCCCTTACGGACTCACGGACTTTGAGGCTCGCTCCCGCGAAGTCCATGAGGGTTTAGGGATGTCCCACTGTCAAATCATCGAGTGTTTGAGGGCTCTCTTGCAGACATTTTGAGCCCTTTATGAACCCTTTCCGTAAGTCAGCATGGTATGCTGACTTAGCCTAAGGGAATTACCCACAAATCATTGCAATGTGACGTTAAACACAGGGTTACCAGTGGACGCATGGAGACGTAAAAAAAAAGGAAAACAAAGAGGATGGCTCACGTGTGTTCAGCCTGGAGTATTACATTTACTCAGAAACATTAAGGGTTAAAGATGGAACAAAAAATAAACATGAAATCAGAAGATATTTATTTATTTATTCATCAAATATTTGATTTTGTCATTGAAGCTGTTTTGAAAAAATGAGTAAATAGATTATATGAAATCACTTCTCATCTTGTGAGGAAAGAGCCTGGAAGACGTTCAAATCAGGGAGTACAAAGTATAAAATAAATATATATATATATATATATCATATTTTTTGTCGTTTTCATGGTAACGTGATATGTTGCCGCAAAGTGCTGTCCCATTTGTATTTACACCATTTCGAGCCCTCACAGTCTCTCACACTCAACCACTTACCAGGAGACAGTAAGTCCTTGAGGGTTCAGGGTTTGAGGGTTTAGGCCTGAGACGTGTCGTGCACACAGGCGGAGAGGACGAGCATGAAATATTTTACCAGTGGTGGTTGGTCAGGGCCTGCAAAGCCTTCTCTGCTGGCCTAAACAGAATCACAAAGTTATAGCTATTTCATAATTTTATAATTTTTCTTAAATACACTACATGTATTATAATTGATAAAAAAAATGTTCCCATTATCTTATTTTCTCATTGCACAGCTACTGTCTTCCTCAGTTGCTCTGCTTCCAGTGCAGCTTGTTTTAAGTAGAGCTTTTATCCAATCAGATTTCACCTCTATGTCTCTAGGTAAGAAGAGAGGCCCGAGGCCTGCAGACTCACAAGTGAATCCCTTTGCAGTTTAAGTGAATGGGGGCGATATTGTTGATTGTCATAGTGTTCAACCAATCAGATCTTTAGTTTGACATGATGGGCGTATTTTTTGACGTGTCAGAGCCTGCTAGCTGGCCTAGCCATACGTGATTGGTCAGTGGGCTAGTGTGACATGTTGGGCGGTGACAATCCCAATATCTGCTGCCTCTGTCGAGCGGACATTTTCAGCACTCAAACGCATTAAAACGTATTCAAGAAATACAACTGGGGAGGCTCGACTGTCTTCACTGGCGTCCATGAATCGAGAAGGACTTCTTACTGGAACTAAAACGCACGGATGTACTGAACAACCGTGAGATTAAATTAACAAAGAAAGGAGGATGGACTTTGTCTTTAAATAGTGAACAGCAGCTCTGGTAAGTTAAATGTGTTTGTTTGTACATCTGCAGTAGCTTTAATATGCTTGTTTGTATATTATTATTTGTACAACTTTTTGATTTTTGTCTGGTTTTATATGTGATAGGAACCATTGTTACGTCCTATGTTGCTCTGGGGACATATTTAGCGGTGCCAGTGTTGCCAACTTGCTCGCTAAATCTGGCGACTTTCCAAACCCTCATGGCGACTTTTTTTGTCAAAAGCTACTAGCGACAAATCTAGCGACTTTTTGTGGTGTTATTGGAGACTTTGCTGGTGTTTTGACTCGATGACGTTAAAGCACGTACGTTCTACAGTTACTGCTGTGAACGAGCAGCGGGTGCTGCCGCCCCAAAGCACACACAGGCGGTCACTCTCACAGAAGCCTCGCGCAGCAGTCCCAGCTGCAGTCAGAGCAGAGAGGAGACACACTCTCGGCGTATTCTCTGCAGTTAGTGGATCTACAGGTGTTGGCTTTATTTTTACATGAAACAAATAATAACCGTAGCTGTGTTTCAGCTGCAGGACAGCAGTGAAGGCCCAGGTATAAAATGCACGGCCCGCCACTGTATTTTACACATATTACTGGGTACATTCCATAGTTCAAAAGCACAAATATTGACAATTTGTATAATTTATTATTATTATAATTTTTTTGTTGTTGTTGTTTTTGTTGTGTGGCCCCATGGCCCTCTATTGGCCAGCCGCCACTGATCATATTGTATATGCTCATTGTGGGTTAACTGTAGCTGTCATATAAATGTAGCGGAGTACAGTATTTCCTTCTGACATGTAGCGGAGAAGAAAGTAGCATCAAATTCAAAAGTCCAAGTATCTCAAACTGGTCCTTAAAGGCATAGTTTGGATGTTTTGAAGTGGGGCTGTATGAGGTAAATAATTATGAATCATACTAATCTTAAATACTTTTATGACGTGCTGGGGTCAAGTCCAGCTCCAGACTTGTGTTGCACGTCATTCCTGTCGTTGTCTTCCTGCTTCTTGTCCTATTAAAGCAAAAAATGCTCAAAGAATCTTCTGACTTGTTACCTCACATAAATCGATGACTGGGCTCTCTCAGTCGAAGTCCTCTTAGTGAAAGCATCAAATGGCGTCTCTTGTTTAAGTGATTAGCCGTGCGACAGGCTGGAGTGTGTTCATTTGATAGATTCTCAGAATGACTGCTTGAGCCACGTTGCTTTGAGATGCCTTGAGGCAATTACAGGACAAAAGTATTTCACACAAGCGTTTACAGAGTTGAAGATGAAGCACTATTTACTAATTACCATCTATAGTGCTGCCGGTTTAATTATTATATTTTTCATCAAATGCATTAGCCCATCTGAGCTCGGCTGAGTTCACAATGCATTCCTTTTGAGATCAATTATTAACAATTAAATCTTTGATTCTTTAATGCAACCTCAATCAAGCTACGCTTTATCACTGTTCCCCTGATTCAAGTGTTCCAGTAGTGAGTGCTGCTACTGCAGTCCTGTGCAATCCTTTCTGCTTTACTTCACATTTCCTACACAATTACACTCCCATTCAAACGGAACAGCGTTCTCAAATACGTTTAAAAGGAAACCTATTTACTCCTTGATTACGGTCACAAAAAAAAAAAAAAACACAAAAACAATGGTTAAGTAAAAACATCATGGTTTGGCTTAAAGGTATAGTATGTTGTAGCATTGCCAGTTGCAGTGTGTAAGCACAGCATTCAAACTTGTTGAATATTATACCTATGAAATAAGAAATTTAAGTTTCAGGTGTAAATTAAAATAAGTCAACGTCGACTTTTGGTGTCACATGGGACATGAGAGTCCTGTTTGTCTCACCTGACCTCCTCCTACATGGACTATGAACGTAATCTGGGAGAACATCCGTTTCCCCTCAGAAGGTAAGTGATAATGAAGTTTTGTTGTAAGGGAAAGACATTTTTAGAAGACACGGTTGACATTAGTGTATTCTGTATTTAAGACATTCCGCTTTTATTCAAACCAAATTGCAAGGAATGTAGCCACACAATAAACATCATTTCTCAGGTAAAAAAACATGACTTCTATGCAACAGTAGCAGTGCAGAGGTCAGGACCGCAGTGCTCCAACAATATTACAGCGACCGCAAAGTGATCAATCCTCGATATATCGCTTGTTTTGAATTCACAGTATTTATACTTTGGTCAGGTTTTATGATTACAGATTGCCCGTGTGTCCTCAACCCCTTGACCGCTTTCTGTTCAGCCCATGCAGTCCGTGGCTCTGGCCACCTTGAGCCATTGACCTCATCAACGTACTACACAAAGGAACAGGAATGACAGGCTTTTCATTATTGCCCAGCCATTGTGCCGGAGGGGGAAATCAATTATAAAAACACGACTAACAGCAAAGATAACAGCAGTGTCCTCTATTGTGGTGGAACGAGCTAACTTTTTTTTTTTTTCCTCAAGGGTCTCTTGACCAGTCCGGCATCACCTTGGTGCAATTTGCTCCCCATCTCAAATCCCATTGCCTTTTGGAATTGGATTTACCTGACTCATTCACACAGTGAATGGACTCTCCTTCCACTGAAAAAAAACCGGAGAGATTCTGTGTGAAATTGCCTGAGGAGTCAGGCGGTTTTGGATTCGTAAGGTACCTCTCTCTGTATGCCATTAACCTTCCAACAGGAAGAATGTCCTCATTACAGGGAAGGACTGGGGGCTTCTGTTAGGAGGGGGGGGGGGGGGGGGGGGGGGGTTGGAGAAGGAAGTGGGAGCACGAGCTGGACAGGAAGGGACATGCAAACAAGGATGGGAATGCTAGTGAAGAGAATGAATGTGTACCATAAGCTTCTTCCATAGGGAAGAGGCTCATGATTTATGTGTCCTCTTGTAATTACAAAGTCAAATACTGCAAGACATGTCCCACGGTATGAAGGGAAGAACACCACACTTCTGGGTTCATGGGGACATAAGGAGTACACTATTGCTAGAATATAACGAGTGATGTACCTAGAAATTAAGGCAGAGAAGCAAAACAAGCTCATGTCTCACAGTTGTCAAGTGTTTAAAATGCAAAACTGCAGCTTTCCTTTGAATGAACAACATAAATGAAAATGAAAATAAAGTCCTTATAATGAAGGCTTTTGGCAAGCTCTGGGACCTTCATTCCCAGATGAAAAGCTTCTAAATAAGACATATGACACCCGCACACAGCTGGAAATTAGGCTCAATCAGCACGGAACCGACACAGTTGGACATTTCTTTAACAGTCACTTCAAAAGTCACAGGATTTCAGTCACTGCGAACCCAAAACTGAGGAAACAACAGCAAAACTTAATTCTGTTAAACCTAACAATCGCCATTTTGGTTCAAACAAAGTATCGTCCCTGTTTGATTTAGATCTGTTTTATCCAAGCTCAACGATAACAAAGTCATTACTTCACTTATGCAGGGTGAACAACAACATGTCCACTCTTATATTACATCTCGTTCAATTCTCTAACTCTCATCAATGTTGACTCATTCTGCTGCAATAGCAGTATATTTTATAGTACTCTATAAACAGTAATACCAATCATGGCAACAGCACTAGGCTCTCAGCCAAACATGTTGGGAAAAGAAGTACAATACATTAACACAGAGTTCTGCAAATATCCACAAAGCCCACTGCCAGTAAGAGATTTGCTGTACCATGTTTTCCACAGTGAAGCATTAAGGTCTCAAAAAAACAACAACTTGCATTTACAATAACAAAATAACAGGATACATCTATACTTTTCATTCATCGACCATTAACACCCAGCAAAAGCAAGTATACATTACCCACAATAGAAATGGTATGGAACCAATTTTAGATTAAATTAGCTAGCAATGCTAACATAGTGGGGACGCAGAAGAAATGCTTCGTCTTTAGTGAAAAGAAAAACAAACTTAAAACCCCTTAAAACGTCATTAATAGATCATTTTTTGCCACTTGGGGGAAGGAGAGCCAGATGAAAACTACAGTTGGCTAAATGTCCGGTTTTGCAGTTCCAGCCCAGAGTACAAGCTAACACCTCTTTGTTTTTCATGCAAACCCTCTAAACTGGAGGCATTTGTCCTTATAACACGTTCAATTTAAAAAGTAGCCTACATCAGCAAACTGGTTTGGCTCAATATCAAAACGGTTTAAAAATGTTAACATCAGCCCAACCCTTTCTGAAGACACGTCTTAAATCTTACTGCCTCGTAATGATGGTCATGTTACCAAACGTTAGCCTGTTAACACATTCAACAGACACGGAGCGACACTATCCTTCGTTTGGAGTCAAGTTTCTGGCCATCTGACCAACGTAAGTCCAATATTCACTCTCCCTTTGGCTCTGATTAAGTCCTTGGGTTCCTCACAACAAGGCGCCATCTTTCACATTCGACACACTTATTTGATCCGTGGTTAATATTGAATATTGTTTTTTAAAGCAGTTAAAGTTTTTTAAAGCAGACGATGAGTGTGAACTCATTCTGCTGCTCATGCTGCTGCTGTTCTCTCCATCTTTCAATCTGTTTGAGCGACCACGTTTTAGGTAATCCATTGACCTGTATTGGATCTGGACCTTGAAATCTCCAGGTATAATCTGAACCAAAGCACTCCTGAGTGGCTAAATACACTTTTACTGTGTTGAAATATACATAAAATTAAAACAGAGTCAATATTATAATTCTGTCTCGCTACATATGATAACCAGGCTTTGGTTGCAGAGACAGAAAGATACAGCTGAAGGGCCATCCACACCTGTGAGAATATATGCAGACAAGGACATATATATATATTTCAATATAATGTTCTCGCGTGGACCCATTAGAAACAATGACCTTGTCTGTATTGAATGCATTTTATTTTGTGGTTGCTGTAACCCATTGCACTGGCTCACTCTACTCCACTACCCTACACCTACAACCCCACCACCTCCTCCTCTCTCTCTCTTTCATCCCGACCAGGTTTGATCTTTCTGACCCATATTCATCAACTCGTCTACATGTTTCCTGCTCCCATGAGGTCTGTTTGTTTGTTTCTTGCTCACGCCAGCAGATTATCGGGCTGTTAGCCAGCAACGTGTGCAACCTGGTTTGAATAAAGGCTGATTTTCTGGCAAGCGTGCTGCGTTACGTCATCCACAGGGAAAGGTAATTGGCGGCTGAAACAGATAATTCTATAATCTTCTGAGAGGTAGCTCGCTGTTGTCCAGTCCTGTCAGATTAATCAAATGTTACCCCATCAGCAGTGACTGAATGAGGGGGCCAGCAGCCCCAAAAACAATAGCTGTTTAGTGTTTACCGGTTAGAATCTGAGTTGGATCTGGATTGAAACCCATCATCGACTGTATGGCTAATTCAGGCTGACAGGATGTGTCAGAATAAATAAAGAAGTTCAATACCACTTTACTGAGAGGGAACCCATCCAGAGTCATTTGTAAAAGCCTCAGTCATTGCAATCTTTAAAAAGAAAATCTAACACAACACTTAATAGGGTTTTATTTCTCGCAGTATTACATTTCACTGCCGAACAATCGAGCACAGCCAAAGAAGTCGATGTGATTTCCACTGTATTCCATTATATTTTGGGTACCAAGTGAGGCAATATGTGTTCCTTATGGGCTTTCAGTTCAATTTGCACCGCTTCAAAACAATCGGTGGTGTAGAAAAGATGCAGTATGTTTTTGAAGTGCTAGGTCACAAACTTTTCACATTATCAGTTTTTCACTTCACAGCCTGTGTGTATTTGTCCTTAAACAAACAACGAAAGGAGCAGAAAGGTCTGAAAGGTGACATCTATGAATGATTAACACCTTTGACAGCATGTTGTTGTATACAATCACTAATATCATCAGTTTTACAGGTAGATAATATCATCACTAACAGTGTTTAGTGGTAATTAGCTATGCGTTATGAAGCCAAGGCCTTCTCTGAGTTCTGGCATGTTGTTTTGCACAGCTTTTCAAATGCAGTATTTCAACTCCATCAAAGAGTCAGTAGTTAGTGCAATTAATGTCATTCTTGGCTTCATCTGGGTGAGACTATGACGGGCAAATTGGTTTTATCGTATATGTTCCTACGGCTCATGCTGGTGTCAGTATAATCTGATTGAACACACACACACACATGCATGCAGGCACACACACACACACACACAGACACACAGCCACAGGCCCGGCACAAAACAATACAGATGTAGGACTAATGACCCACTCGCAGAGTAAATGACAGTTGAAATAGGTTTAGAGCAATCTGGAATCAGATAAATGGACCTAATCTCGTTCTGGTTCGGGACCCTGGCCGGGGAAATGGCTCCTGACACCTGAGACCCTGCAACACGTCAAGGCTCAACCGAGGCTAGCGGCACAAGCCCATACATCTCCATTTCAGATGACAAGACACGAATCTGAATCCTCAAGCAGAAGAAAGCCTGGTGGGGTCAGTTGTGTTTTAGTGTGAGATTAAAAGGAGGAGAAAAAGAGGAGGCGGCCGTGGTCAACAGAGATGTAATGTGTACCTTTTACTAGATAAAGGTGACAAGAGGAATTGCTCTGGTTTAGGCCTCATTAAGGCTAAAGGCTGACTAAAACACAGCCGTATATCTGGGAGTGGTGCTTATTTATTTCTCCTGCCAGAGTCGGTCGGAGGATTAAAACCAGTTTATTTTCTTCAAACTTCAAACATCGAGGGACAAAACAGAAAACAAAGCGAGCATTCATTTTAGATCTGCAGGAAACAAAGCACGTTAATCCAAAGTTTTCTGTGTTACCGTGAAACATTCTTTTAAGTTCAGAGATATAAACCAGAGTAATCCGCGTCTTATCCACCAGAATATGATTTATACTTGTTGCTCTTCAATCGTAATAATCAAACTTGTCACGTAGACGAGAGGTGCCAACTGACTACAAGAGAAATGTAAAGTATTCATCTTTAGTACCGCAGTGATTAGTCAATTAATCAATAGCCTCGGTCATAATGAAGATGAATCAACAAATGTTATGGCATTTATTAGGCAAAACGGCAAAAATTGTATTATAATTTTTTTTATTTAAAAAAATGTCATTGTACAGATGAAATAATTCATTGATCAGCAATTAATCAAAATTGAAGAAAAAAAAAAAATCCCTCTCAGAAAAGGCCCAGAGTCCTCCCTCAGAGTAACGGAGAGCTGTGGAGGACACGCCACCTGTGCCGGCAACTCTGAAATGGGGCACCTGTGATGTCGGATGACAGAGAAATGTCAGCCTCTAATATTCACCCCATCACCTTCAATCACCAACCTGGACACACCTCATGAGATGAGAGCCAGATAGCAAAGATCAAAGTTGGGAAATAACTGGCAGGAGACATGCTGGTAAGACAGGGGGAAAAAGGATCACAGGTCCAGGAGTGAGAGTGAGACTAGACGGCTCACTGTCGGTCCCAGATATGAATCTGCACTGACATCCAGGTCAGCTGTCTGAGACAGTTCACACCTCATGGGATCTGTTGATACTTTTAATTCTCTACCATTGGATTACTGACACGTCATGTGATTAACTACCAGCTGATTTCAGTCATATGATACTGTTTCCTAACTTACTTACTGCACCTCTAGTTGTTATGCTCTCAACTCCCATTGACAATGTTTAGTGCCATAAATGGTGATGCAGGTTCATGTGACTGATTTGACCTCCTGTCAGTTTTAGGGTAGATTTTCATGATTTTTACTGATGGCTTTAAAAGACCCCCCCCCCCCCCCCCCAGCTGCATTACTGAACGTTGAACTCGTTGAAAAGCTCCTCCCACACACACACCCTCGGGGGGGGGGGGGGGGGGGGGGGGCCCTTTCTGATCATTCCAACATCTAGGTTTGATGAATAAGTGTGACCCTGCTTCTGCCAGAGGAGCCAGACTTTGGAGCAACCTACCGGGGAGATGAGAGGGATGAAACACCCATCCTTGTTTCAAGTGTCCCCTTAGAACACATTTTCACTCTGGATTTTTCTTTTTTGTGGACATCTCATGGTGGTTCTGTTGTATTTCTCTTCTGAGGGTCTTTCATTATTTTATCTCCACTTGCTGTGAGGCACTTCACAAACTTTGTTTTCAAAGTGCTATTTAAACAAAGCGTATTATTATTGGCGGTGGACTAATGCCCACAATCATCAAAGTACTGCAATGCTGCATTTTGAACTTGTGAAATCCATCTATTAATCCGCTTATTGGAACGTGTTGGTGCAGAGAGACAATAGCATGGACATTTTTCAGATGTAATTTTCGTTTTCACATCACAGGGTATGACCATACTGATGAAGTCTATTTTTAAGCATACATGATGAATACGCTCTCCGGTTATGGCCATTTATCACCAACAACATGTGTCACTACTTCTTTAGGTATTAACTGAATTCAAATGAGAGGAGAAGCATTAATTTGCTTTGCTGCGGGTCATGAAGATGTAAAGTTACATAACTGCTTGATTTGATCATCTGTCCCTTTAACTGGAGTGATAATTGATCAAGAAACCTTTAAAACGCCCATCTGCACCAGGAAGATAACTGGACTTGATTTAACAAGGATGGAAAAGGCTCACAGATTAATACGGCCGTAAACCGAGTGTAAAATCGCAGTTCTTATCAGATACAGACACGATGTGAAGTTCATTACTCCGGCAGAGCGTATTCACCCATAATGCATCAGGGTTGGCGACCTCTGAATCACTCTTTGTTTGTTTACAATCAAGTAAAAGGAGGTTTTATGTGTGCAGACATTATACATATTTGCACTATTTTCATCCTCTTCATGGCTACCTGTCTTCTGCAATTTCCATTAGGAGGCCGTGACACTTCGGAGACGTATTTACATAGCTGGTGTGCGTATGAAAGATACGGATCAGATTTGTCTCATTCAACAAGGGGATGGAGTTTGATGACTTTCATTAGCTTTGTTGGCTTTGCGATTCGTTACACAGGAGGGCGGATTCAAGTGGTAATAGGGAGTGTGACACATGGCTGTATTATGATTCATTCTTTTAATTAAGACGTTGAACGTGAAAGATTAGTTGTGGCAATTACATGCCGATTTGAACATATGTAGAGGCTGTAGATGAATCTATAGATGCATGCTCATGTATGCACACAGTGTGTGGCATCATTAAGACTTTTTTTTTAAACCGCCTTCTTTGAAAATCAAACACTTCCCCACTGTAATACAAGCTGCACGTACTCGCTCTCAACACAAACATCGAGCAGAGAGGTTGATGTTTGCCGGTCAACACTCAGCGGCTCATTAGCTTATGTTTCTAAAAAAAAAAGTGGGAAATGCTATCCTCCCCCATGTTCCCTCCAGCTTCACTGTACCGCCTGTCTCATAGAGTGCCTAATGTAGAGCAAAGTATCACATTCCATGGCCAACAACCAGATATGTTCCAGTTACTCATTAGAGCTAAACAATACCGGGATGATGACTAAAGACTAATATTGCACTCCGAGCTAATTGCGGTGGAACATTCAGCCGTCTGGAGGAAATGGACGACAGTGTGGATGACATCCTCCCCTCACAGAACGAGACGGGGAAATCACAAACTCACCAGACATGTGACGATCATAACATTTTTCCGAGCTTCCTCCAATTTCACGGCGATGATTCTTGCATAAAGTTTAAGGTGACAGTGTATGCGCACCGACATCAATGGCCCCCCCCCCCCAGTTCATTATAATTAATCGCATATCTCCAGGGCACACACAGAGAGAGAGCAGGAGAAGGAAGTCGAAAAGGCAGGACGGCTGTAATCTGACATTGATGTACAGCAAAAAAATGGAAGTCCTTGTTCACCTTCCCTTTGTTCCGGGGAAAGGGAAGCGGTGTGTGAAAGGGTGTAATTAATGAACCTACAAATAGCTCCGGTTTCGTTTAATGACAATCTATGTGTTAAGAGGCAGTACCCTTTGTTACTGTGGGTGTGGGAGTGCTGGCAACACCGGCTGCCGACAGAGTCCTGACAGGTAATTCTGCATTTTGAAATGGTAATGAAGCAGAATGCATCACTGGATTACACCTGAGGGAATAACATGTTGAGCGTCCTTCAGGGTGTAGAAAATGTAACGCTCTTGATCATCAACGGGGGCCACCGGCAGCGGAGTATCAGCGGGTGAGAAGGTCGAGAACTGTATCTGTGTGACTTACCCCAGGGCCTCGCCAACGCGGCCGATTTCTAATTGCTGCTTTAAACGGGGCAAATGAGGCTGGCATGACGAATTGCGTCAAAACAAGTCTGTAGGGCTGGCGCTCCAGTTCATTCGTGAGACACAGAGATGTATCTGGTGCCAGGAAGAGCTCACGCGTAATGAATATCATCTCCCAGGTAGCAACTTGCAGATGATGTATCACTGCGTACTGTGCTCGGTGGCATCGCCGCGACAGGCAGACAGCTCTTTGTCTCATTTAAAGGGAACCTGGGCAATGCAGTGTCTACACTGCTACTGCATATACGAGTGGTATTAAAGGGAACATTAGTGGCTTTCATGTTGTATCAGACTGTTGCCATAAATTAGATGCTTTCCTCATCAGAGAGACTTAATTAATTTTTCCCATCAAGACCATATCTTCCGTCTCTCATCCGTCAGTCCCCGTCCCCCCCCAAAAAAAAGAAGAAGTTCCTGGCACCATCGCTGCCCATCTATTTTCACAATATGCTTATCTCAGTCCCTGAAAGATTGTCATTGTTCCTCAGCTAATCCTCCCAATCTGCAGCATGACTCAGAAGTTAACCACACTCTCTTGTGCCAATATAATTCTGTTCTGCATTATCCTCCAAACAGGAGCCACACGTCACTCTTCCCACTGAAACAATGCGCCCAAAATGACTCCTTGTCTGCCAAACAGATGATAAAGTGCCCAGCTGTGAGTTCTAATAATGCTCGCTGGCAAACACGAGTCAAAGGAGCGCTGGAAGATAGAACGGCGCACTTTGTTATCATGAAGCTCATTGTCTTACACAACAGTGGGTGACCCGATACAGAAATATACTGCTGTGCACGGCGAGTCTTGTAGTGCCCACTTCTGTTGTGTAACTAGGACAATAAAGAAAGGAGTCTGTCCGCCGTATTTCTCTTTGACAACCGGAAAAATAACAAGTAGTAAAGTCTACTTAGAGTACGTACTTTCCTAAATTAGGAAACAGAGCTAAACTTAGATGCATGTCACCGATAGCGTCGGTACATTATTCTTCATTCAACCTTTCAATTGAGATTAATCCATGGGAATGTAATGCATTCTCCAGGAGGGGTTGGACAGTGGTAGTCGCATGTCAACCTTCCCGTCTCACAGGAATTTAGTCATTACGGCAAAGAATGCTGGCGGCCTTAATACAAAAATCATGGCAAGCTGTGACATTCCAGCGCAAGTGTGGGTGCGTTTTCGGCGTGGCCCCCTAATCTCCAAGGTCTATTTCGGACATCGCATCAGTCCCCAAGGTCCCCTTACCCCATGTCTCGCCACCGCCATCTGACCAACTGCACACTGTCACATAATACACTGCCTGCCTTTAATTACTGTCTGGAAGTATCGAGGTTAAGGGTCACACATTCCATTGGGAGCCTCTTTGTGCATGCGTGTGTGCTGCATGTGTGCGTACGCGAGGCCCTCGGCTCCGACCAGCAGAATGCCCTTTGTATGACGGCCGGAGTATCGAGGGAAGTGCTGAATTCCGCAGCGCATTTTCCCCCTCGCTCATCACGTATCGCACACCATTGACCTGCAACTGCATCAGCCCCTCTGACCTGATTTAGGAGTGCAAATGGTTTGCAAGGAGCCACAGAGGAAGCACCCGGAATGTGTCGGCGGAGTGTAATTGCAAGTGTCTAATTTAAGTACGAGACAAACTTCTAAAATGATATCGGACACAATTTAATCCTCCGAGATATGCAACCCAAAGCCAAAAAAAGGTTTGTTGTCCTTGAGGTTAAAGCCTCGCTGTCCTCCGGGGGGGGGGGGGCTCAACTTTCCCCCGACAAGAGACAAGATTAGCCAGCTGTAGCGGGGACCAGACCGCTCTCGGCAAAAAGCAGCTAGTTCGAGCTCTTATCTAAAAGTGAAAAAGGTACAATTATTTCCACATGGAGGTAAAGGCCTGTAGCTTTTGTCTTACAAAGGAAAAACATCTCCACAAGTGTATCCTACAGCTCCACTATCTAAACTGTGAGGCCAATGCTGTGTGAGGGTAGAAACCCCCAACACCACCACACCCAACACACTCATTTGATTACAGATATGACGGCGTAAATCAGCTGGTGGCCTTTCATGCTCCGCTGTCACCAGCAAGCCATCAGTCCGTCCGGGCTATAAATTAAAGCAAACAAACTGAGATGTCCGGCTATAGTGAATAGGTTTTCTGTCTGTTGTTTCATTTTCATATCTGGCGAGTTGTTATGCATAATCATAAAATTCAATGACTAAACATAATAGCGTTTTCATGGTGGGGAGACAGCCAAAGCACAAGGGTGGATTTGAACACACTTTAGCTGAGATTTAGCACCTCTGCCTTCGGCACTGTGACCAGCATCGTTTTTTTTTATCAAGTTTTTATTAAATCTTTAGAGTCTCCGGCACAATTCAACGCAGACAGAAATAACATATTGTTAAATGCTGATGCACTGCTCCCTGAACAAATAATCTGGACAGAAACAGGCTGTTTATCATGGGCTCTGTTGACTAAACTGACTCAGACCATTGAGCAGATCCCTGAGACACTGATTACTGGGGGTGGGGGGGGCCAAAAACATAAAATGCAAATGCTTACAACGACTGCAAGGTGCAGGGCGTCGATGCACATCTACTCAATCGGGGAAAATGATGATGTAACACTTGCACGATGGAGCAAAAAAAGAGAAACGACGGCCTTCACACTCGCAGTGAGAAGGTGGACATTTTCATTACAAGGAAGAGCACAATAGAACATCAATCCCACTCACCGGTTATTCAATGCAATATGCATATATGCGGCTTCTGAATTATAAATGATGCACTTTAAGTGGAAGCATGAGGGCATCTATTGATTAAGCCTTTTACATGGGTCATATGACCCATAGATTATCACATGATCTGCACAGATTACCTTACTCTCAGTACACCTCTGGCGATACAACCGAGCACAGGAACCGGCCGTCCGATGTAAAATGCGTGGGGGTGATCCTTACTGCTTATCGAGTTCCCTTGACCTTGACCGTGTTGAGGAAATATATGCAGCTGGTAAAGAAGAATACGCTATTAGCAGGAACAACAGCAGTACACGGGATCTGCAGCTACAAGTATAGCAGCTATTTCAGGAGCAGTGCTTTACAGTTAGGGCTGCAACTAAGGTTTGTTTTTTATTATCAAGCCTGCTTAATAAATGAAACGATCGATCTACCACCTTGGTTTGGTTAAGTTAAGGTAGCTAAAACAACCTGGTTAAGATGAAATGAAATGAAATTGGAGCGACCGGTGTTCTATCACTGGCGATATGTCTATATCGTTTATATGTTTATATATCAACCCCAGCGCAATTCTGTTATAATAAGCTGCATATAGCAACATATTTTTGATTTAAATTCTGCTGTTTTCCATTTTTCCCACTGACGATTATGAGACGTAAACATGTCCCAATATCTGCGAGTAGAAGAGGTGGTGACATCTGGAGTAGCGCTGTAGACGCCGTTCTCCTACTGACAAGGGTGGGATGATAACAAAAAACTATTTCCTATGAAGTCCCATCTTCAGATATAGTAGAGTGTAAAGCTGCCACGATATATTTTTTCTTCTTATCCACCCAAGGCTTAGGTGCGTTCTCTCCCACGGAGTTGCCTTATCCTCCTCGGGCATCTGTTTTTGAAGCCAGGCAGCTTAAGCGCAGATTAATGGAGAGTCCTAGAGTTCTTGCCGCGAGGGCACAAAACAGAAGCCCTAGCTTGAATTTTTGGCATCAGGACCTGCAACCGGCGACTCGCCATTATCAGCAACATATCTGTTGGGCTGCTGAGACAGCAAGTTTGCTATAACATTGCCACCTCGACTTATCTCGCCGTTGTACTTTTCTGTTCTTAGGGGGCAGCAACACCTCGGATCGAGTGCCCAATGGGCTTTCGCTGTACAGTAACTCTGCTTCCATTTGGGCCTTTTGCTACATTCTTTTGTTTTACTGGGGCGGGATGCATCGGTGTAAATGTGATGTAATAAGATAGTCGTCTTGTACTTTCATTACCACTTTCATGTCCTCGAGAAACGCTGAAACAGCTTCTGTTGTGGATGGTGCTGTAGTAAATGCCCACTGGCATTTATTGCCCAATCAATACTCACCTTAATCTAATTTAGTGGGAAGTAGTGGACTCTTTCACTCCCCCACCGTCTCATTGAGGCTCTGGTTAAAGGCCTCTCATTCTGGCATTCTACTGCCAGGCTTTTCATCCTACAGACAGATACAATGTTCCTGAAGCCCTGCAGCGACTGTTCTCACGCTTTCTCCTTCACTGCTCTGAAAAAAAGGGAAGAAAAAGGAGGGTCTTTGCCCGAGCCCTTTCTCTTTCTTCCCCCGAGGACAAGAGGTTTGGTAGAGTGTTGATGGAGGGATGGCGGTGATCCAGCCACCCCCCCCCCCTCACTCAAGTGGAGCTGCGACCCTGCACGCCATGCTCGCTCCCCAGATCTAACCAATCGCTGCAAAATGCGCCGAATGAAACAGTGAACGTGCATGGACTACCAGCCACGATGTTTAAACAAAGATTAAATACACACTGCATTACATTCTCCAGCCCTCATCATTCTCTGCTATTTATATTATATAGACAGCAGAGAAGCACCCCTAAGGTCAGGTCTAACCATGTTTGTATCTGTTGATTGTCTTTTTTCTCTCCTGTTGTTCTTTCTGATTTATTTACCTCTTTTAAAAATCGAATTTGATTTGTTTCCTTTCATTTGGAATTTCTACTCTCGACAAGTACGAGGCCATCACTGGACCGCATGCTGCGCGACTACCAATTCAAACTGGTAATTCCTATGCAAATCTTGTATTAAAAGTAAAGCCATTAGGCTTAATGCATTGGAAACATTCAAACATTGCCCACTAATATCTAATCTCCTCTAATCTTGTGGACTAGTTGACTTGTTGACAATTGACTAGCAGAAAGGATCCGTGTTTTTTAGCCTGCAACCTCAGACTTTTAATGACGTAAACTTCCCGGGATGGGTGGGCCCACTGCCATCGCTCCATGTTTGCTGTGATATTTCCCTCTGTGTGTCTGTAAATGAGTGTGAACACAGCAGGGGGCCAAACCCAAGAGTAGGAGCCAGCCTTAACGCCATCTATCTACCCACAATGCCTAATTTTGCTTTCAGTTTCCCCCCCCTCGTCTTCACATTCGCAATTTGTATTCCGGACAGAAGCATGCGAAAGTCTGATTTGGTCTGATTTCCACTGATTTTGTTCCAACCACAGCACTTAGTGGAGGCTGATTGCTGTTCTGCTTACCACTACACACCACCATTGAGAAACTAGTTACTGTTCAGAGTAATTTTTGAAAAAAATGCATTGAATGATATTAAAGTGCATATCCCATTAACATGTTTAAGCAATCAAACTCAGTCAATGGCAACAGATTGCCCTTGTGGTTGGTGTGACTGTGAAGTGAGATTTATGGCCTATAGTGAAGCTGTTGAATGAACAAAATCAATAGATTCGTGTCTGATATAGTGTGTTGCATTCAGAAACACCTCCGCACACCATTGTTCTGCGCACACCTCTAAGACGGACAATTTTTCATTGTCGTTTTTGCGAGACGTGACATTCACCGCACACCTTCGACAATGGGCTTTTGTGCCTTTCGCAGATGCCTGGAAATACTTCAGAGGCAGCTGATTTTGATATAGATACAAACGTTCACTCCTCTACCTACTTATAAAGTTATGTTATTAACCAGCGCTGGAAGGAGCAGCCACATCCTTTACTTCAGCGAACGCATCAGTACAACAATAGAATAATACAAAAAGCCGTACACTGAAGATTATGTTAAGTATGAAAGCATTCATATTAATAAAATGTACCAAAGCAACAAATTAAATGTTGTATTTGACATTTTATTGGAAGTAAACCAAACAACAAACAAACAAAAAAAAGAAAGAAATTTAAATAAATTGTATTAGAGTCGTCATATACATATACACATACATAAAATGTAACTTCTGCATTTAACCCATCCCTAGCTTATTGGGAGAAGCGGTTAGGGGTTCAGTGTCTTGCTCAGGGACACTTCGGCACAGGACTCGGAGCAGTCAAGGATCGAACCGTCGACCGTCTCTACCCATTGAGCCACGGCCGCCCCGATCATTAACATGATGTAAATCAGTGTGAGCCACTCGTGAATTGGTTTAGTTTCATTAATAAATAATAAATAAATAACTGTCATTAAATGCAATATTCACTCCTTTTTATTCCTTAAGCTTCACAATGTGCATCACACTGGAAGTTAACGTTATGGAGATATAAAAAGAAAACTAACTGTAAATACTGTACTTTGGTTACTGTATTGTCCATCTAACACCATTAGATGTAGACCCACTGCAGTGTGGATATCTGAACATTTCTTTACACCTGGCATGTAAAAGGCATCCAGATCAAAATGCGCCAGAGATGAAACGAGAGCCCATCCATCTGTGGCATATATACTGTACACTGTACACCATAATTGAGCAGCTGTAATGCCTCCCTGTACCAGACACACTGCATACCTGCTCTCTATTAATATGCAAACATCTGCCTTGCTCTCTTTACGAGGTGTGAATTTTAAGTTTCCTTCAACAGCATCTGCACGCCAACGGTGCTCAGTTGGGGTTTGGCCCCGCTAAACATTTAGCAGCTGTTGACCCTACGGATGATGGCCGTGTGGAACAGAGCGCCGTAAGAGACGACAACAGTAACCGCGCTGGTCCTCTGTGTCCACTTCCACAGGAACCTCTTTATCCACTCGTCTGTCTTAAGCAGATAGGCTGCTCAATGAGGGGAAGTTCTCCTATCCACAGATGCTGTGTTAAGACACACTGAGGGACCTATTAAAGCTTTGTTGCCAGATTCCAACTCCACAGTTTTTTGAAAAAGTGAAGTTGTATTTAGTTGGTCTTAGTTGTTCCACTAGCTGAAACTGTTTTGTCAAGGTCACGTATTGCTCCTGGACATAATCGCATTGTGCGCTTTTCTTTCCAAGTTGATGAGCGATCGCGTCACCGACAAAAGGCAAGAGATTGAAGACGAAAAAAAGCTTTGTTGTATCTTCATTGTCAGAGCAAGCATGTAGAAAGCAATACAAAAGGGCTCTGTTCACGGGGCCAGAGTGACAAGCTCCTGTTCTTTAGAAGTCAAAGGAAAAATCAATACTGTGCGAATGTAGCCTTGTCTCCCCCCCATCCACCTCCTCTATTCTGTCATTTCTATCTCAGTTTGGAGAGTTTTGTTTGCACTCAAACCAGCTACACTTCCATCATCCACCTTCCCCTCACCACGGCATGGATCTGCATCACTCTGTCACAGCCTTCACCCACAAATAAGACGCATTCGAGTGCAGTTCCACGTACTTCATATTATGGGAGCACTCCAAGCTCCCTGCGTAAATCATCAAGATGTGCTGAGCATGCGAAGCATATTAGAAGGCCTGTTAACCATCTGATTGGAGAGAAACTGCTATTTTGTTGATAGCTATTTTCTTGTTTGCCGTTTCCTGCTGATTAGATACCTAAATTCTCGACTCTGGTTTTGATGATGATGAATATGATGCACAACCAGTGATTCAGGCTGGAGATCTGTATGCTAATTTAGCATTTGAGACGAGGTAATTTGGCCTAATGCACTGGAAACATTCAGATTTAGCCCTTTCCAGGACTCTAACACAAATCTGATTGAATGAGAGAGAGAGAGAGAGAGAGAGAGAGAGAGAGAGAGAGAGAGAGAGAGAGAGAGCAAGTAAAGGATTGTACAGCATGAAAAATAGACCTGCATCAAAATAATTAAGGCAGTAAAGTCAATAACATCAATTCAATAATCAAAATATAACTAAGTCTTAATACAAAGGGTAAAAAATGAATTCTGTGTTGTTTTATAATGACTTGCATGGTAAATTCAGATATATGAACCTTCCGTTGCTCCCAGTGTCTTTGTTCCTATTAATTGCATATCAGAATGAGAATTCCACAATATACGCCTTCCATAGAAGGGGAGGGATCATGCCGACAGAACCGATTAAACGTTTTTAATTTCAAAGTGTTGAGATGTGTTTACAGCAACAACAATCACAAATAGACACAGGAAACAGATAATAGTCTGTCTGATGCCGTGTGAATGCCGGCGTGAATTATCCCCGCGAGTAGATTACATACAAAGTCTATGCACAGACGCGATGAGACTGGAATGGCGCCATTTGCGTGTTTGGTGTGAACGCGCCATAACATCATATTTTGCAGTATCTTTAGACGGAGACGACTGAATTAGTGAGCGACTATGTGCCACAAAATGCACCCGTACTCCAGTAAAACCTCCTTTGGTTGCAGTCGGAGTCCAGGGAGTTGTTTCAGTACACAAGGGATTACAAGGGTTAAACACAGAGGTCGAAAAAAGATTGAATAGCTTGAAAAAATTATCCAAAATCTTCAGGGAAAAAAAAAAAATCCCGTAAATTAAACCTGAGTTGGTTTAGTTTTGTCAAACTATTATTTCCAAGATCATGAATTAACGTTCATGCTTAGATTTCTGGAAGAGTGGGATGAATATTTCAAGATGAAAGCTCCAAAGGTAGAAATCTACTTCCAATGAAAGTTACAGAATTGAGTTCTGGTCATTGTGGAGGAACTATAAAGCGTTTGATGTCATCCCGGTATATTGAGGTATATTGAGGTGCTTTCTTCTTGGGATACAGGAATGGCATAAGAGAACAGTTTCTGCACCACAGGGTGCTTCAGTCGAATGGCATCGTATTCCTTGGCGGTTATATGACCGTGCAGAGCAATCATCACATCTAATGTTTCCCATGGCTGCTTATATCACTGCGGATCCACCACCATGTTTAACAGCTGCTAACAGACTGAGAGCTGGGTTTTTTTTCCATCCACATGAAGGGAAAACAGTAAAAATTATTATTTAGTGCATGTAATGTCATTTTCTTTCCCACTGCAGATGAGTCCATGTTTTCTTCTTCTTAGACATGTCTTGATGTCTAATGTCTTATGTCTTGAATACAATTATTTTTCAAATTAGCAAATCTGCCGTATGTACCAGGCCTGCTGAGCTCACAGAGATCTTGATTCAGTTCTGTCTTTGTTTAGTTTTTTAGGCCGTATTTCTGTGTGTTAAGTGTCAGTGTGTGTAAACTGATGATTAATGTTCCTCTTCGCTGATGCAGTTTGACAGTTTGCAGTTCGTCTTCAGCAGATGATTTTAAGGCCTGTGTGCCTTTTTTGTGTCACATTTTGCAATTTCCTAATTAATGTTTCTGCCATTCGAGCCTCTTTGAGACCCCTGTTTATGCCATTTATCTTTGAAGGTATTGGAAACTTGAATATAAATTGTTGGTGTCAGACTTTAAAAAGCTGAAAGTAATTGTGATTTATTTTACCTCCCACTTTCAGTGTCTGTGGAGATGATTCATGTTTCGGATATGACAGTCATTTCTGTCCCTTCTTTGACCTGCTGCATGTCTGCCTTGTAATTGTGGCGCAGGCATTTTTAAGAGCTTCTTTCCGAGTCTCAGAGGAGGCCAAGAACCACCAAGGGAGTTTCCTCCTCGGAACGCCACTGATCAGAAACCACATCAGAACTCATTGGATTTCACTGAAACACAGTTAAACAGATGCCCTAGAATTAGCCTTTGAAATGTTAACAATCTGGAGACTGAAATAGCCTTTCAGAGATTCTATTTCTGCCCTAAGCCCTGGTTTAGATTGATAGTGGGTTAGATCTCGTCTGAAGAGCTGTGTTTAGTGCCAACATTTGTGTTTGTGTGTTTGACCATATGTTTTCAACCTCACAAAATGTCCCTTTTCAGTTCCAGTAAATAGGCCTAAACAGAAAATCCCCCCAAAAACACATTTCTGCTGCATTATATTAGTCTGTGTCCTTTTTCATATTATTTCAGTATGTTCTTGCTGCTACTTTTCCGTAACATACAAAGCAGGTTTTCTTTCTTGATGACAACGAACGTCTATTTTCTTTCTATTGTTTTGTTCAGGTAATGATTTGAAAGTTCATATTTCATAGCTTTTTTTCTCAAGTAAAGGATCAACCATGGAATGAGACAGAGGGTCAGCAGGAGATAGTGTATTTCAAAATTGTGGCAACTTGCCTTTTGATCTCCTAAATGAATTAGCTGACCGAGCTGCCTCAGTCGGTCTACAGAGTGCAGTGTTGATGTTTAGGAGCTGCCTTCATTCAAAGATATTGAAGCTGACTGCTGATAAAATTGGTTATTTAATGCTCAGGGATGAGAACATGGACATGATTAAATGTGTCACCACTGGTGACACAATGATTTTTAGGAGAAAATCTAGCAACGTCTGATTAACTTTCTGTAGGGAGGAAGTGCAGATTGCTAACAAATTAAAGAGGAAAAAAACACAACAGACAGTCTTTGTAAGCCACCAGAACAGATTCAATGCTTCTTCACCAAGTCTCTGAACTCGACTGGAGGGACGAAACGCCATTCTTCCAAAACGGATTCACTAATTTGGTGTTTTGATAATGACGTGTTCAGGGACCTTTGTGCCTTGTGGATGACATTACCATCTTAAAAGAGACAATACAGAGGATATGAATGTGAAAGCGCCGATCGCTCAGAATTAGGGGTGGTACGATTCTCCAAATCCACAACTTTAGACACAATACGATTTTGGATTTAAACTTTTTTTTTCATAACTGACAGTTAAGGTCAGAAAGTTGCCTTCAGGGAAGCAGGAGGATTTCAGAGCTCTTTAGTTCCTTCATTATCTCTGACTCCGGCAGTAGCCATAGTGTCTGGAAAAGTGCAGCAGCAGGCTCCTGGTAAACGAAGCTGTGTCGTCTTTAATAAAGTGTTTGTTTTTTTTCTTCTTCTTTTTTTTTTTGGACACACGCAAGTAGATGGGGGGGTGGAGAGAGAAAAAAAACTGAGATAATTGCCGATCCTGCTTTTGATTTCAAAGGTTGAAATGAAAAGCTCATTTCGATCGATTTACAATCAAAATCGTGACACCCTTACTCTGAATAACTTTGCAGTGATTCTTAAGTCGGAGGCTGTAATTACGGGTCTCCAAAGAAACAGGACGATGTTTCTGCAGGTCTACGCAGGAAGGGTTGTTATATGAGTATCCATAAGGTTGCAACGGTTTGCAGAAGAGTCGACGTGTGGTTCTATGCTTCAAGCTGTTCGGTTGATCCAACTCCAGTTTGGTGGTTGGTTTGAAATGGAAAAAACTAAAAACACAAACGTTTTACTCAAAATCTGTACAAGTATAAAAGAAACAGCCACACAAACATCTTTGAATGATCCCTGCGCACCACAGAGAAGCAACCATGCTAGGAAGCCCCCCCCCCCCCCCCCCTCATGCTTCTCTATACATTTATTAAGGTTTTTCCTTTAATGTGTCAACAGGGTCCACCCCCATTTTTTGGAGAGAAAGTCCAAAAGTCAAATGATTCTAACAAGCAATGCTCCCCACAGGCTCCGTCTGCAAGCCTGCTGAACTTGGCTCACTACTCTTTAATTCAGTTACGACATATGGATCATCAATTTTGAAAAACGATCCGGCTCAGTCTAGAAACAACAGCCTGAAGTTAAACAGTGGCGCCATCTTGTTCTCTGCTGATTGACAGCTTTTCTGCTGCAAGTAGCATAAACATAACAATGTCACAGACACATTTGAAAGACATATGGCGCACACTGATAATGTTCCATTTTCCAGCAGCTGAGCGGAGTCCAATGAGCATTTTCCTATTTATGGGCCCGTGCTTTCTGATTTGAGCGGATATGTGAACTATTATCTAGCAACGGTAATGTGTTCCATCAGCGCATTCTCTCTCCAGCTACTTATTACCCCTCAACGCACCTGCCCTTCAATATCAAAGACGTCACCGCTGAACACAACAGCAGGCTTTGTCAAATGTCCCTCGAACAGCGTCAATCAAAACGAGTCAATATACATTTACATGCAAAGATTGAGGCCTGCAATTTTATGTACAGACTACGTGGGGGGGGGGCTCATTGACGTCAAAGGAGCATACAAAACGTATTCAGTCTGCACGAGATAATAAGGGAAAGGGAAAAGAAGAAATGAATTATCGTCCACGTACAGCCCACAATGCATTAAGGCATCAGAAGAGCATCAGAATGGCAGCAGTGATTTCCTTTGTTGCCCCTGGGATTGAGGGTTGAGGGATATCTCATTAGGTCTTATTACATGTGTGAGCACACAGCCAATTGATTCATTGACGTGATGACCTGGAAGCTCGCCATTGGTGTTCAGGTCACTTCTCCGACCGTGATTGATCAGCCGCTTCGCGTAGCTCGACAGACGTTCACACAAATAGATCCTACAGAACAGGATGAGGAATGGCTTTCACAAACAACAAGCTATTATTTTACAAAAATAAAGGCTTGTTACCGCAGGTGTGTGTGTGTGTGTGTGTGTGTCAGTGTTAAAAAAAGATCTGCTTTGTTGGTTAAGTTTATAGACATAGTGTCACAGGTAATTTGTAAGAAGTCATTAATTCTGCATAACTGCCTGCTTCGAAATGTCATGCTCTGCTTTGAATGTCTTTGATAAGACCATATGCTTGCTCGAAGAAAAAATGTTAACGTCATCTTCAACGGAGCAGTTAGAGCGGGGAAGAGAAAGAGAAAGAAGAAAAGGCTTATTGCAGAGAGAGAGAGAGCCCATCATATCAGCAGAGATTCTGCCAAGATGAACGGCTCTGTCCCAATAAATTGTATTTTTGTGTCAGAGACACACGTGGGATTCTTGTCTAATGTAGCGTAAAAGTCTCTTTTGTGGAGCCTCAGATTCATCGACTCAGCCTGTCAAAGCTAAACTAGGGAAATTGAAGTGAAGAATAGAAAAGGAAAGGAAAGGGAGGTCAGGGCGTTGAGCTCGTTCCAGGAAACAACAAGTACTCTTTCCAGAGTGATGACAATAAGAGCTCGACTGAGACAGGGATATATTTCTCAAGATTGTTCTTGAGAAACACCACGTCAAATTTATCCAACTGAGTCAATTTTACAGTATCTGTATCGACTTTGAATTCAAGGTGAAATAAACATTGAGTGCAAATACTACAGTGCTCCTATTCTTTTATATATATATTTTTTGTTTCTGCAACACTCTGTCTCATATCACAAATTGCATGCTCTGTGCAACAGCGTCTTTAATCACAAACTGGACTTGTGCGAACATGCCAAATTCATCTTCGCAGCAAATGTGTTCTTCATGTTGTCATCTACTGACCGTCAGTAGAATAATGGATTTCAGACACACGCTGCATGCAAGTAACAAAAATACTTTTTTTGTTCCTTTCTGAAATGTAATTAAAGAACTTTAATCCAGGAATCAGATTATTGTGTTGTGTCAGAATTCAGTCGGCTGTGTGGCCACATTAGCTCGTTGAAAGTGATAAGCACCTAAACAAACCGAATCTTGTCCAACATGACCCCCATTACAATTCCAATTTATTTTCCCACCCACAGTCTGAATCAAATTGAACCTTTTAACCAGGCAGATAGAAAAAGACTGGTAAACAAAACAAGATGTTGCACACTTCCCCTCAATTAAATACCGAGAGTCCATTGAAAATCAACAACTTATTGATGGGAACATTCTACATGTTGCCAAACAGGCGGCTTAAAGGAATTAAAATTGAATTTCTCATCGCTGTTGAATGCATCTTTAAGTCCAGTGGCTTTATGGGAACAGTCTTCCTTTTCACTGAGGATCACGGAGAAATTACGAATCCTGCCGCCTATAATATCACTATAAGCGAGTACATGTTAGCTCCAGATCCCATGCTGCTGGTATTCCTTCCTGTCCTTATTATTTGAATATAAAACCCATCAGCTTAGCTCGACATGCAAGACAATGTTCTTTGTTGTGGGTGATTGCCGCCATGCTTGGGACTGATACGGTTGTACGCCTTTTTTTTTTGTACCCGGCACTCCAGTGGGTCCGTTGTGATTCAACAGTCATTATCAACGCCCAACACATGTCGGCCTGCCTCTAACTCTCCCAGTAGCACACTGACCACAACAGGGAACCAAGCGCGCTAATCCGTCGCGGTCTCAATATGCATCCTGAACAATTGTTTGGCATTTGCTGCCCTCGCATGAGGCTGCTAAGGGTATGTCTTATTCTGAATTAACCGTGAGGACAATATACAGTATTTATCCTGTTCTGAAAGCAGGATGGATAAATCGTAGGGCCCTCTTCAACAATTTAACAGGAACAACACTCCAGTGCGCAAGCAAATTAAACATACATGTAATATTTAATCAGTACACACACACATATCAAATCATTCTGTATGCAATACCAAAGGGGGTTTCCATTATATAAGACTCTACATATTAATGCATCCGACACCACAGACGATGGATGCAGCTGCCCTTCACAACCCATTTACCCGGTTCCTCTCTTTTCCTTTTATTAGGGAGGGTGTCTAAACTGAGCTGATTATTACACGAGCAAATCAAGCCATCTGACGTGCCGATCAATGGCCGCCTTGACTGATGGGTCTCCTATCTAGATGAACGGCCCCCTAGAGGGACGCTTGCGCTGCCTCGCCGCTGTTGCAGAGGCGGGGAGGATGCAACAGCGCTGAAAGTCAAGGTCACCTCGCAGCCACGGCGATGACATGACGCATCAACCCGAAGGAGATGGTGCAGCCATAGATTGAAGGGTATGCAGAATAAGAAAGACCCTCCTTCCCTTTTACAAACGTTGATATGTCATGTGTGTAGAACCATGCAGGGCTACACTGTAACACATGATGACTGTGGTTCATTAATAGACATGAGAGATGGGGGAAATGCCCTTGTGGTTTCTTGAAGACCCACTGGGAGCCTTCAGGGACAGCCTGCTCATTGTGATCCCCTCCAGCAGCAGCAGCCAGCTGTCCCTCATTCTGGGGAGGAAGTAGATACGTGGGGACTTTGACATTGAACACAGCCTGAAGATGTTTGGCTGGCACACGGATAATGCTGGTCATCTGTTGAAGCCACAACCGAGAGGTCACGTCGAACTACTCACAGCGGAGTGAAGTCAGTTCATGGTGTATAATGTAGTCATAAGTATACCATACATGTACGCACTCTGGGGCATTCTAGAGAATACTTATACATTGTAATAAATGTGTTTCTTTGGGGTTATATTTAGCTAGCGGAGTGGCTCTAAAGATGGCAATGTCGGTCTTTCGGTTGGTTGGTCCACTTCAGTTCAGACTGAAATATTTCAACAACCATTGGATGGAATGCAAGGAAAATGTGTATCATGGCACCAAAAGTATGAATCCCAATGACTATGGTGATTCCCTAACCTGCCCTTTAGCTCCACCATGGGTTTGAGATTTCTCTTTCTTTTTTTGTGAATCATCTGGATAATCTTTTGATGGCTTGCTCAAATTAGATATACTTTATGCTTTTATCTTTATATTCATGGTGCCCAGTGGTTCATTTGAATACCCTGACTTTTCATGTATCTAGCATTGGGGATGAAGGGGGGAATTTGCATGGGTTGTTGAGGAGAGTGATGGTTATGTTGCCTGGTGTTCCAAATGCTATGATCTAAGTTCAAACAAATGTATTGTACGAAAATAAATCAGCATAATCAATGTTAGAGTAAATCCTGGTTCCAGTCTGTGTTTGGTGTGGGAAGAAGATGCGGCGTACCACACAGCGATGGAGGTCCAGAAACTCTCGATGCTAACGCTAAAACGTTGCAGACCCCTAAGCTTTTCAACTTGTGCCATCATCAGTGTAAAACATTTCACTTGGTATTCATGACACTACCATCAGCCTCAGATGCACTGTGCAAATGTTAGCATGGCTAACTAAGATTATGAACATAATAAACAATAGCATGTTAGCCTTGTCCTTGTGCATGTTAGCATACTGACATCACGATTTAGCTCAAAGCCCCACTGTGCTGAAGTATAGCCTCGGGAAGCCCCTAGTGTGGCTGTAGACTTTTAGTCTTCTAAACACAAACACAAAAAAAGTGTGCATCTGATATGAGGTTTTTTGCAGTCGCCAACCCTTCTCGGGAAATCCCCAAAAACATCTTCCCAAACCAGGACAGAAACCTTCAAAAATGCTGAGTGTCGTTGCCTTGATCTAACTGCATGACTGACAAGAGGGTTGTCAACAGGGTGGAGCAGTGAGCGCTCACTGTTTGAAGAGTTATGATTTGGGACTCCGTTTCAGCGCGGTACACCTGCTGCTTAGTAATTGACACAACATGAATTATACCTTATAGGATTCCTACAAGTTCAAAGCAGCCATCTTGGTGCAAATACAGACCCTATTACAAATGCACACTGACACTACAAACATCTCTGTTCTCCTCTTCTGCCATTAAAGGGATTGGTCTTTTGAAGTGGGGTTGTATGAGGTACTTATCCACAGTCAGTGTATTACCATTCTGCACGCCCCCAGTTAGGAGAACCGGCAAAGCAATGTACTGCTGTGTAAGCGGGGCAGCGACCACATTTCAAAACACCCAAACTATCCCTTCATTGTGAGAGGATCTTTGCTCTTTTACAGTCTACAGAGTTGCGGACCATGGTCTTTGTTTCTATTTTCTCTTTCATTCTCCATTAACAATAAATACAATTATCTTATAATGGGATCCCTTTTGATAAAAAAGCAGCCTTCTGTCATTCTGTTGGAGGTGCCAGAGTGTTGGATGGTGAGAAACTCCAGGTTAAGTACTTTCTTTTTATCACCGCTCCTTTTTATATGCAAATCATCCCGCCCGCCCATCTATTTACTGTTGCAGGTATTCAGACAGGGCCTCAAACCGTGCCAGCCACAAACCGCAGCCTGCCATCCGGCGCCAGCATGGGACTTGAAATAGATTTGATTAGGATACAGAAGTATGCCTTTGATCTCACGTTTGTTAGGCAAATGCGGCCACATGACAATATGCTTGAGCGGACGGAATGATTCTGCCGGCGTTTACAAAATAATGGACAATCTAATTGTGCTGTAGCGCAGCGTGCGCGCAGTTATTAATTTGTGAGGTGCAGTGAGCCAGAAACTGGATTCATTTGCATCCGGTTCTGACAGGTTGAGAGAGTCACCGGTTTGGCTTCAAACAAATATGCTGTTGCTTATAGATAATCAGCACTCAGTTGCTGTGTGGCACACACTCACTACCTGCTGTCAGGATGAATAGACTGTCATTGTGTCAATAAATATGAAATGCGGGGCAGAGGTTTTCAATAATTAGATTTACCATTACATAGTAGAATGCTTATTGCTGACTACACTTCTGCAAATCCACAGCCCTGGAACTGATTTGGTCTTTGTGACACAAAAAAAAAATAAAAATTGGCTTTCAGCTGCAGTCATCTAAATTGAGGCGTGGATGCTGTCAAGACTGAACATTGAAAGGCCAATACACAAAAGTGCAATCATTCCAGCAATCTCACTGCCTCCATAACACCGTCTTAAAAATGTGACACATTTGCCGTTTTCCAGTCACTTTGCGAAAATGCGCACCAGACGCACCAGAATAAGCCGTTGTCATTTAAATATTGAGTCATACACCCAGAAGACCTCAATGACCCAGATCAAGATCAAGCTCGACATGCATTATTTAGAAAAATTTGGAATTTGTGTAATTTGAGCTGACCCACTTCTAAAAATACAACCATGATGTGAACAGTAATCCAACAATGCATAAACTACAGCACTTCATAGCTGCAAATTGTATGTTTGCACTGTACGCAGCTCTTTTACCGCTCATTAAACCGAGGCCTGCCAAGGTGATTGGACCAAATAACCCACTCAACATTCATTATTAACTACATCACACGCTATCCTCTGATGAGCTGCAATCCTACATGCATGGACACAGCTGGAGAGGCCTGCACAAAGGCTCTTACATTCATCCTAGTCGGAATGTGCAGTGACAGTCTATTAAAAGAAGCCTTTTACATAGGTAAACATTGTGAGATTAGTAGCAGCTGGCTAACTCACATAATTAAATTGTTGTCATAGCACAATGACAGTCGATGTTCTTTTTCCATTCTCCGTCATACACCAGAGTTCTCGCTCCTTTGGGCGTGGGCTCAGTCTGACTCGAAAAGCTCCCCTTTACTTTAAGCTTTTTCAGGCAGCAATTGACAACACTTGATGCTCAGGCTTTGGAAAAGACCATGGATTTCCCAGGATTAGAGTGTGAGGGGCCAAGGCTATTCCATCCTCTGGAACTGGATTAAATCACTTGATTGGTAAGGCGGCTAAGACGACAGCCGTGGCAGATTGCCAAGTTATAACGTACTCGCTCTGCATCCAAGGTGAGAGGTTAACCGCCCTCAACGGAAAGGGCTTCAAACCGTTTGGCCTTGACCGCGCGGGTCAGAGGATATGGGCAGTCACACACCAATGAACTACAATCAAAGAGCTGCATCAGGCCACTTCACACCCCATCTTCACTGACAGGCGGAAAAGCTTCTTTGATCGACATTTTCCCGAATATTTCTAACGCAAAACAAAAATGGGCATATTAGAAGCTATTCCATACAAACACACAAGGTGTGCTTGAAACACAGCCACGCCTTTAATTTCTTAACTGTTCTCCCTCAACAGTCACACAAGCCTGACTTGTTTCGTCAGTTCACGCCGTCATATGCCTCTTCTGTCTCTCTCTCTCTCCCCCCTTGGATCACCCTTCTGCACCGCAGCTTCCCTAAGGCTTGAGGCTCTAAATAGCTTGGGTGCAAAAGCAGAGTCTGCTTCAAATCTCATTTCATGATGTATAATGCAGTGGGTCCTTTACAGCTCTAATCCATGATTGGTTTGCAGCAGTATTTCCACCAATAGGCCAATATACAATTTCTGTGTACAGTACACACAGTGTACACTCTACAGTACATGGTCTGCAATTAAAATGTGGACCATGTGGATTAATTCTTGGACACTTGGGGGGCTTTAAAGAACCACTACCTTTGTTGTTCGTTTGTCTGTTTGTAATAAGGATATCTGAAAAAGTTCAGCGTAGTTCAGGTACAAGGTACAAGCGATCGCAGTTGCTTGTGGTGCAGATCAAGGCCTTTTCTTTCACTGCAGGTACTTTGGGGTTCCTTGACTTTACAGGGAGGGCGCTCTGAAATTTGGGGTTTTCAATTAATGTCCCAGGAACGACTCCCGACACATGCAAGGAAGTGTGTATTTTGATCCAGATTCGTAATTTCAAGATAAAGATTTTCTATGAACGGAACAATAAATATAGCAATTTTTTTCAGCTTTGGCAGAGGTGTGAGATCAGTGATTTTCTGATGAGGCGACTAGTTCGGAATTTATGTGGCTTTTTTTGTTGTTGTTAAACCATCACGTTTTGCCGTTTCGGAATCAAGCAGCTGTCTGCCCCATTCACACACTACATGTACAATTACCCATTTTCTGCAGCAAACGAAGCCATTGCCACTACGACCCTCTGTCTTTGCTATAATATTGTTCATCTGTCATGAGTTAAGGAGACACACAGTAGCGGGAACGCCAATGAAAAGCTGACAGTAAAGTCCCACGATGCCTCTGAGAGACATTTTAACATCCAAAGCTACAGCGAAAGGAAGCAATCACGCGGCCTTGTTTTTGGCAGTTCTTATGCAGTCATTGTCTCAGGGGTGATGAACGGCCTCCATCACAGCCACAGCCACAGCCAACCGGTCCAAACTAATTACCGGACTGGCAGGTCCTGTATTCATTGTGGGCCTTTGCAAACGGCACATGCCCAGTTTTCTATCTGCTCCTCATTCATGAAAAAGGCCATTAACCACAGAGCCCTCAGAGTAAGGAGAAAGAGGAATGATGTAGTGTGATGCTCTGTCTGCAACAAGGTAAACATGCCTCACACATATCCCTTCCATGTTGGATGTGTGGTTCATTTCTCTTTTTTTTCAGTATTGTCATCCCCCCCTGAGGGAGAGTTAGATACCTCACGGGGTCCAACTTCGCAAGCCATCAGTGCCTGTTTACGCCTCACAAAACCAACGTTAGGTGAAAATCTTCAAAGGGACTCACTACGCCGCCACTTCGCCAGATAATATGTTCCACTATAAAAGGGTCTTTCAGTGACATTTAAATACAATTCCAACCCCATCATTCTGCACAATGCCGAGGAAATGCGTTTCTCTAATACCACCTCTTACGTCGCTTCTAGTTTTCACCGGTGCGAAAATATTAGTATTAAACCCCAGACTCATTCAGTATATAACTGCTCTTTTTTTTTCCCTCCTTATTTCTTGTCGAGTCAGAGGGAACCGGAAGAAAGTCACATTTAACTTCATCTTCTGTGGTCAATCTATTTAACACTGTAAGCAGCCTGACATGGTTGGAGTGAAAGTGTCTGGGGAAATATCAGGGGCTGGGAAGACGTCCAATGATGCTGTGATTTATGGTTTCATTACTGCATCTACTAGGAAAGATCCCGGTGTGAATCTCTGCTGTGAACATCTCTGTGCGTCACGCCACTGATTAAGATCACTCACACGAGAAAACACTTGTAGGCCAGAGAGGAATAGGTGCCACCCTTATTCTTGAGTTTCTTAATCTTGCTATTTTACAAAACGGATGTAAAGATGGTGTTGATATAGCAAACAAATGTCTGGGGAGTCCAGTTAGCTTGTCAAGTTTCCACTTTATCATACAGTAGCTCAGAGTTAGAGGAGAGTAAGGAAGTCATAGCTGACGGATTGCATTTCTCTACCCATAAAACATTCATGCAATGAATCACTTAAGATATCAAAATACAGGAGAGCTGGCTGGATGCAGAGAATAGAGTTTTACTGCATTCCTGTGAACGTCATATAACTTACTGACGAATGGATAATGCATCTGAAATGGGCTAAACAAAGGGGATACATATCACAGGTACCCGTGCAGAGGTATTAGTCACTCCTTGAACGATGCATCACAGTGCTTCTTTTCAAAAGGCCAACAGATAGTGCCATCACTCTGGTATACTGACCTATAAAGTGGACATCTCGTCCAGACTGTGTGCTGGAGTAAAGTTTCAGAGTGCCGGGGTAAAATATTTTCGTCTCTGATTCATTGTGTCATGGGTTTCAGATGAGGAACCCACAGAGACATTTCACCCAGCAATGCAGTTAGCTTTAGCTCTGTGGAGCGTTTTAGCGTTACGTTAAACATCCTGCAATGTTACCGCTTCGCTTCAGTCACTCCGTTCTCATCAACTCCATTTTTCAGCCACAACAGACAGCCATGTCCCGAAAAAAAGCAGGGATGAATCATCCACTGGACACAATCTGCCCAGCACCAAGAGAGAAAGACAAAGTTAGCAACTAGATGGGGAGCAGTGGAGCATTTAGCAGCTAAAGAGACGGATATTTCCCTCAGGAGTTGGTAGAGAACAAGACAGAGCTAAAGAACATTACACTTTGTACTGACTTTTTAAAATTTTGTCAGGTGGCCAGAAACATGACTCCAAATGAGTGCTATAGCAGTGTCTCCCATTAATTACCTTGACAATGTCGGCCCACAATAGTTTCATAATGAACCAAACCTCTTTTTACACTTCTCAACGAGTGGGCTGGCTGGCCCGCTCCATACACATTTCCTGCACAGCGGTGCACAGCGACCGGCTCTAGTTTGGCTCAGAAAGTGACACTTGCCTTGTCAGCTTTACAGCCCCCCTCCCCCGGGGCTGTGCCGCTTCCCGGGGCCGTGATGGAGCCCCTTGTACAAAAAAAAAGTATCAGGTATAAAATTATACTTAGGGTACCAAAAGTAAACGTATGCATGCAGAATGGCCAATTTCAAATAACATATTGACGGTAGGCCTATTTACTATTAGGCCACATCAACGCATCAATTATAATTATTGATGCGTTGATGTGTTCATCACTTTAGCATTGCAGCTGGTAAAGGTGGAGCTAATTTTAACGACTTTAAATAGTTAATAATTAGTCTATATTCTACTTAATAATACATCATAGTTTATCAGCAGATTTATATATTTTTATTCAGAATCTGAATGTGTAAAGTAGCCTAACTAGTGACTAATATTATCAACTAAATGGGGTCGTGTTAAAGTACAATATCTCCCTCCGAGATGTAGTAGAAGTATAAAGTTAATATTCAAGTGAAGTATCTCAAAATTGTACAGTACTTCTGTAACCTAAATGTAATTAGTTAGTTCGATTTTCTTCCCGACCCCCCCCCCCCCCCCCCCCGCTAGAGGATTCGTGATCCACCCACCATTGGTCTCACAAAATCCTCTACGCAACACTGATGCTGGAGTTGCTTTGAGCCTTTTGGATGGGTGAATAAGCAAGTGTTTGCCAGCAGGTACACGACACCTTTATGAGAAAATAATGCAAAGAATTATGAACATAATGGTGCTTTCTGTGACAACAATGGACAGAGGGTGGGTACGGTTTGCTCATTGTCAGCTTTGGGTAAACTAATGGTGTACCGATACCCAGCGGATAATCTCTGAAGCTCTGACAGAGGCAGGATATGAACATCACTCCATTTGTCACCGCAGGCACTTCGTTGATCCTGACTAAAGGAGTCCAGGTTCAAACCTCTGAAAGATCCTGACAGGCATTCAAAGTGGAAAGGTAGCTGTGCAGAGGAAACAGAACCACAGCCTCGTTTGAACGACATATCTCAATTAAATTAAATAGAAATACAGCACTGGCACCTTTACAGCGAGCATCAGTGAATCCCACACCTCCTGTGCTTGATTTGTGTCTACTGTCTCCTTCACTGATTACACAGTACATATTCATGATGATATTGTAAGTTAATGAGTAACACTGTAACTGTCACTGTATTATTGAGTGTAGGTCACCGGCGTGTTGGCAGTGCGCAGAGCCCAACACACAATCACTGTCGTTCATGTGTGTAAAAACACACATGAAACGTAAAAAATCCGCTTTGGATCTCAGCTATGTGTGTGCAGCAGCAATGACTCGAGACCCGTTATGCAGCTCGTGTAGACAGCTGTAATAATTTAAGTGTTAAATGATGCATCTGCTCTGTCAGATCAGACAACTGAGACGCTCCTGTGTAGTCAAGCCTCTAACCATTGAGAAGCATTTTCTTTAAGAATGAAAACAAAAAGAAAAGTTGATAATCGCTGAATAAATTCATCAAGCAGAAATGCAGAGCTTTTGCTGAACAAACGTGATACTGCAGTTCCTTGTCTCACGCTGTAAGACACCGTCTCAACTTGTCTGGCTTGGGAGGCGATTACTGTGCAGCTACGGAGATTTTCCACGAGGACATTTATAAGGACAGACACTTGACTAGTACGTGTGAGCATTTCTACATTTGTCTAAGGCTCCTCGTGGACGCTGCTTCTTGCAATAAGTTATCATTCTTTCAATGTGAGTTAATCCTTTGACACAAGGTCATGTTGGTTTTCCTTCTTCCTTCCCCCCATTTAGCCCAGAGCAATGGATCCCAGAGTCGGACACTGAGGACATGTGTCGGCATGCTTCACTGTGACGGCTCCATCTGGACTCACAGCACGGACCTCCTAATGATCACCGGGCAGGATTCCCTCTCAAGGACCTTCTACTATTTTATTGAACGCTTACCGGTGTCTACTGTGCTATGCCTTTAATCATGATATTTGTCTTCTTTTTTTTTTTGATATGTAACTTTATCATCTTCAGCGTGAGGGCGAGGGATGTACGTATTTATCTGGGGAGTTTTAGCGTTTCATCTTACTCACTGTGAAATGTACCCAACAGGATATTGTCTGTCTGTGTGTGTGTGTGTGTGTGTGTGTGTGTGTGTGTGTGTGTGTGTGTGTGTGTGTGTGTGTGTGTGTGGTGGCTGTGCAGTTTGATTGAGATATGCGACAGTAGCACTGGTTATGGTGGACCATTAGATGAGTGTCCTTGTGCTGCTGGGCTCCTCTCATCACTCTTGGTGGCTGGCAGTGGCTGTCTGTCCCTGGGCGGTGTGGCCGGTGCGGGTCCCTGCTTGGTTTCCATTACTTATGACTCTGTCAGTCTGACATCAGGCTCCTCCACCTGTGCTATTCAGCACACTACACTGAATGTCAGTAAAAAAATGTGCAGCAAAAACATAACAGTTGTTGCCAGAAAAATGCTGTGTTGCATCACTGTGATTTGACGTCTAGGACTGGAGAGACCCAAGTGGATGGCAAACACTGCACAATTTTTCCTGTCAAAAAATAAATAAAATGCAGAAGCTATATTTGACTATTCCCACACATTTTAGGATGTTCTAACATCACGAAGCATTGATTTGGCTTTTCGACTCCGGGAAGCTTTATTTGGCTAAAGCGCTGCCCCAAACAGGCCAGGACCAAGAGGATGATGTGACTAATGGACAGTGATCTGGTAGGTCTAAGGCCTTTGACAAGTGCAGGACTCAGTTTGAGTGATTGTTCTGACCTGCCCATCCATCAGTCACAATGTGACGAGGCAGGAGCTCCTTCTCCGGATAGACAACACTGACTCTGTCCCTTCACATCTCCATAGAAGCGGAGAGAAGTCCTGCTGAGCTCAGAGAAGAGGTGTCTCAGCTGGATTGTAATCTGGGATTTTTTCGCGTGGCTTTGGATGAATGATGCCCTCACAACTGAGAGCACATCTTGTTT
Source organism: Leptoclinus maculatus (assembly GCA_032191485.1). Classification (NCBI taxonomy): domain Eukaryota; kingdom Metazoa; phylum Chordata; class Actinopteri; order Perciformes; family Stichaeidae; genus Leptoclinus; species Leptoclinus maculatus. Next base: position 10,767,889 of record JAVDOI010000010.1, read on the forward strand.
AAAGAATGACACAGACAGGTCATTTGACACGCCCAGTGCAAACAAAAGTGACACCGTAAGTTCAGTTAATGTATTTATGTTATAAATGTCTTCTTTGAAAACAGCTTTTTTTTTTAAATGTTAACGCATTTATTTACATGATGAATCGTGCCACCGTCAGCTCAAGAGAGCTCGGGAAAATGACATCTGCACGAGTCAAAGACGCAGTAGTCTGCATGCAAATGAAACAAAGGGGTATTAATCAATACTGTACTTCCCCCCCGCTAAGTGAAGCGTTAACTATTGCACTATTTCAGGAACAAGGCAGTTGAATGAATATTTGATTAAGCTGAAACAGAATACATGCATGTTTGACAAGAAAAATCCATCACAATTTTTTTGGTGAATGCAAATGGCATTTATGAGGGAGGCTTTTTTTCTGTTATATTTGCCAGCAGAGCAACTTTCACCGGAGAATCACATTAACACGTTCTTGTTTTTTGTTATGTCTGTGTAACACGTTGACATGAAGATGTGATTGGAAGAACAACAGGGGACTCAACAGTGTTTAGGGAGCACGTGGGACAAAAGAGAACAATCAAATAAAGACCGCAAAAAAAAGAACAAAAAAAGAAATACTTCAGACTGTGTGGATGAACTACAAGCCCTATTTTTGCTGGCCTGCCATGTTACCATGGTGACCTCAACATGTTGAGTAGCCTTGCTGTCAATACGCTGTGAATTAATAACTTGGTACTTGTTTGTGAAGAGTGATTGAAGGAGAACGGTTGAATGTTGAATGAGTCGGCTGTGGGTTGCAAGTACCCAAATGGCTGGTGTTTATAATAAAGCACATCTAGAGTAGGTAAAGCAGCTTTTAAGCAGATAAAGATGCATTTTCATTCGACACATACTATCTTTTTATCATCTTTTAGTGATTGACTGTGAATTCTACTATGGCAAAAACATCCATCCATCTATCGTCAGAGTTTCATTGTCTTGCGATACCAATCGTACCTCGAGAGGCGATCCTGAGTCACTGCAGCGCCCGGTCGGCCCTCAGTCCAAGGAACGAAGAAGAAGAAGAAGAGCGGCCCCGAGGGCTTGTCAAAAGACATCCATGATTCATGTGCGTTTTGTGTATTTGGATTAAATCCAAAACGGCAGGAAGGAGGAAAGGACTGGCACCCTCGCCTCGTGCTCTCCGCGGCCGGGAGGAGGTTGCTTCACCTGCAGCAGAGCGTGCAGAAGATTGGGGCGGTCCCCCGACTCCCCGGACAAAATGATGCGTTTTCTTGCCCAGTTAGTAGTGGATGTTAAGTCATTTGCAAATAGTCAGTTAAGTGGTGGAAAGACTTAATACTGTACAAACTGCAAGGCAGAAATAAGCATCTGTTGATGTGTGTAAATAACCCCAATAGCACAAAAAGTGTGTGAAATAAATAAATAGATAAATAGTACAAAGAAGGGGTCTTTTATGGAAATACAGTATAACATCCTACCATAGTTTTCACAAGCTCTCTGAGTCAGTTTAATTCATGATAAAATGAAAGAAAGTCATGTTTAAATGCCTGTCAGACAGTTGTTATTTATGTTATGATTCATTCACATTGTATGAGGTGATGAAAATGTCAGACTGTGACACAAGCCTCTGTGTAAAAAGGTAATAGAGCTCTTAGTGAAACCTCCAGTCATTTGTATGGATATGATTGTGTGTGTGTGTGTGTGTGTGTGTGTGTGTGTGTGTACACACATGTAACAACACTGATACAAATCTGTATAGGACAAAATGTAATAGTTACAAATCCTGTCGTGTAAAACGAGTTCGTAAATACACAAGTCAAAGCCTTAAATGAGTGCAGCCATAACGTGTGGTGGTGTCATTTCAAAGCCCAGTGAAGTGCAGGGAGTGAATGTCTTTCTTTGACATGCGCATGTCTGTGGTTACGCCGAATAAGACGGCAGATTAGGAATATTATTACATGTGTAGACTGTAATACAACATAGAAATGGAGTCTGGACTTTTTTGAAGTCTGGAGGTCGGGTTTACTGCTAACTGCCCTTTTTTTAAGCTGTTGATGGACAGAAAATTTAAGTTGGGGCAATTAGATAGAGCCGAAGTGGACAAGCTGTGAGAGCAGCTATCACGGATGAGGCCTGTTTATTAAAGAAACCACACCTCGAAACATGCCCCTTAAAAGCTGTACAGTCCTCAGAGTCAGAGTTTCCATCAAAACACATTGAAAGAGGAGAAATTAGCAATTCATCAACATTGTATACATGAGCAGTTGTGAGTCTGTCCCACAATTATAAGATACCTTTGTAAGAATGTCTAACATAGATTCAAGAGGCGCATTCCTAACCGGGACTTTTAGGTTGTTTTCTTACTTTAAGACTAGTCGACTAGTATAAACTTTCCTTTAAACGTGATGGAAATCACCCCAAAATCTTAATCCATCTCTACCATTTTCTTCGCTACAATAAAAAATGTGACACAGCTTGGAGACGTTCTCCGTGCAGATATTAAGTCAGTGCATACTGTCCTGATAAAGTCCTATAGTGGGCCTAAAGAGGCATAATACGGGGCTCTCAGGAATATTTAAGTTCTTTCATTTCCCAGCCGCCCGTGGGCCAAACGCAAAGTTACGCTTATGTAACCTGGATTCAACATTCAGCCATATTCTTCCCACACCGAGTATGGCTCCTCCGTTATCTTAATCAGGATTGATGGTACAGCACATTGGGTCTAAATTTAGTCTCTCCAAGAACATTCCTCTCCTTGCCGTTGCTGTGGGGCGAAGCTGAGGTTTTTCAGATCCTCCACGGTCACACGCACACGATGGGAGGCAGTGGAGCTGAAATGCACTCCTGTGTCACACTCTGTCCTCTTACCGCCCACCCCCCCCCCCCCCCCCCGAAACCCCCCAATGCCACACTCCCTGTGTCTTTTTTCTCTCCCTCCCTTTATCTCTCCATGCAGTGGGATTTTGTGGATCACTTACTGAGGGAAAAAAAAAAACCTGAGGAAACAAGATTCTGTGTTCAGAGGTTCAATTTTTTAAATCCACTCTTATACGGATCGGCTAAAATGTAAAGCACAAATCAAACTGGATCATTAATAGCAGAAACTTGCTAATTCTCAGATTTTGACACATCATACATTTAAAAAAAATAAATAAATGAAAGCCAACACATTTTTCAACGTGGGTATTGAACACTGCACTCTGGGTTTGCATCTGTGCCTCTGTAAAAATAGAAAAAAATAGAAAAAGACACTCAAAGAAGCTTCAGGCAAACCATTATTATTTCGCCATGATTTGATTTTCAAGGCAGAAAAAAGTAGAAAAGCCATCTCACTACAGTACACATGTTACATTTGAAATGTGCCTCTGGCCTATAGACTAACTAGCAGTAGTGGCAGTTCTTCTGCCGTTGTAACTTTAAATCAAATACTTAATGTAGAATAACTTCTCGTCTGCTCCCGAAGGAGAATTTCTAGAATTACAAGAAATTCTCATTCCTAATAACTCAATACGCACATTGAAATATTATTGACTGCAAACAACTTCCTGCTTCAGCACTAAATGCACACACTGGTTCTTCGAATAAACAACATTGCTGTTTTCTTCTGAAGAGGACAGTCTCAATATTAAACAAGATTTATTTCCCATAAAACATCAAGCGCCGACAAAGTGTTTTTAAATTCGGTTGGCAAGATACTCTGTGTGTTGAGAAATAATGGAGCTTGCTCAGTAATAAGCTCTGAAAGTGAGATCCAGTGTTCTCTTTCAATAATAAAGTGCCTCTTGGAAAATTAAAGTCTGGCACATGTCAAATTGATTTTGTTTTGATCCATAGCCTTTAAAATCTACAATGCAGAGGATTAAAAAAGTGTATGTAATTAGTCAGCAGTTCCATAAAAACACATTCTGATCAGCTGTTGACTCTTTTTGAACTCACTTTGCTTCTGCAAAAGTAGTTTGTAACTAAAACCATGAAGCTAAGACTAGAGAAACACCACTGACCTCCTTGACTGCAAGATAACACACATGTTGACAGAGGAGACGTGTCTGCACATCTCTAGGTTTGCTCAAGAGGAATACAACGTACAGCAGGACCAGTCGTGACCCTTTAGCTGTCATGGTTTAATATATAATGCCATCTCAATCCCAGTCCCATCAGAATGGGTCCTACGGCAACAAAGTAATGAACAAATCTAATCAAGGGAGAATCTTTAAAAAAGAAAAACAATTAAAGGACTTGGACCAGTTTTATTTAGTTTGTAAATACTTGCCAAGTCTGTCCGTAACGGCAAGAATTGTTCTGTTGTATCTTAAACCTGCATTGATTGATGTTTGGACACTTGGAGGCAGTTAAAACAAGCAATGTCTGGAAGCAATACTGATGAGAGCAGTGAGAGTCACCCTGTAAAACCAATGAGCTAAGGTTTAAAAGGTACCCAGTTGAGTTGTTGACAAAAGACGCGATAGACAAGAACAACAAGTCTCCATCATTGTCTCTAGTGGCACCAGCATGGGCACCATGATACCATGGATTTATATGGTAAAAAAGATATCTACATTTTGAAGTCAAATGCATTAATCTGCTGCACTTTGAGAGTAAAATGAAGAGGCTAGAATTGATCTATTCAGAACTTTGTGCTCTTGTAAACAATTTTGCGCTCTAGTGAACAATTTAATCATGATCCTTCCCTGAAGGGATCCTCCCACACCAAGCGGCCGTCTCTTAAAGTCCGGTACCAAGCTCTCTACACAAAGCAAGACACATCAAATGCCAGTGGCAGTAATCAGCTGTAATAGTATTGTTTCCGATAGAAGAAAAGAAGAAGAACTTGTGCGTAAACAAGGCACGTTTCAAAGCATAAAGAAAGGGATCTCTTTTGTTTACAAGATAGAAAACACATTCAATCCGGTATTTGTTGAGCATCAAGGATGCATGGAAGGTATTTTGGTGAGATATTGAATGTAAATAGAACGGTGTTTGTTTACAATGAGAACTCCACAGGGAACCTTTAAAAATAAACCTAGAGATTCCTTTGAAGAGTGTGACACTTAGAGCAATATGATCATCAACAGATCCATATTCTGTTGTGTTTATAAGCTGGGGGTATTATCATTATTTGTTTTTCATTTGGAAAAACTAACCAAGAAGGGAGAGTCACTTTGGTTTTATATACAGAGGTTATTAACTTTAATGAGGTTACTTAAAAACAAACTCTGGATATAGTCGTTCTTGAAATACTCAATCAGGTTAGATTTTCCCCCGAAAATGTAATTTGCCGACAGCATGGGGTTTCGGAACAAAAACCTTTAATTATACCCTTTTTCAAATTCTATTTTGCAACCAATTAGGCTCACCTATTACTCTTGAATGCAAATTTAAAACAACATGTCATTAACCAGTTTAATGATGATTTCTAGGGGGTCAAAAGGCCGACGCTCCTGATCTCACAGTGAATATAAATACCGACGAGGGCACTAATCAATGATTCATTAATGCAGAAACCACGCGATTGCTCATTTCAGTACTGAATGTCTGACAAAAAAGTATTATGCACACATACATGCTCCCAACCTAAACCCTACACACACACACACACACTCCCCTGCCGTGTCATCTAGGGATGTTTATGTGCTGATAGACCAAATAAGTTATGTTCTGTTGTATGATGCAGCATCCCAGAGGCTGCTCGTCAAGGTTATTGATCAACACTCACCTCCATAATTGCATTGCCGTCTATTTAATTTGCTGTTAAGCTCCTTATTAATTACCCTGTTTTTCATGTGGGCATAGCTATTAATCTCTTAGTCTTTGATCTGTTTAATATGCCTTGTGGACTCGTCTTGACATCTTCTACAGTCGTCTGGACACGTTCGGAAGTCCACCGGCTTGTTTTTTTTTGAATGACGATGGACTAGAGGAGGAGAAATGAACGCAAGCAGAAAAGGCCAAAGTAAAACAGAGATCTTTGAACTCTGACAGCGGAAAAAAGAAATGCGTCGATGTTTGTCTGTAAAATGGCATTTACTGAACAGAGTCGCAAGACTGTGGAATGCATCGAAAACTGAGGTTTTCTTTGAGATGTTTCACACTTGAGGGAGGAGGAAAAAATGAGTCTGGTCCCTGTCCAACCTTTCTCTTGCCAAAATCTGAGAGCATCTACACATCATTTTGAAAACTAATCTTGAGTGCTTTATCCACGGTGAAAACTAACTTTCAAACTCAATCTGCCCAGCAATCAATCTTACCCCGGCAGGGTAAGTCTGTCGGAACTAGGAGCCGTGACTATGAAGAAAAGAAACATTTCAATTTCTCTCTTCAACTCTTAGTGGCACCGAGCATATGTTAGCCTTGGCGGTGGATGGAACCATTACGAATGGGCGACAGGGGTGTTCTTGTAGAAGGAAATAAGAGAAATACAATAATTCATCTGAGCTGTCTCGAACAGGTAGAGGAGAAAATAGATCTGTGGGGGTTGCAGTGGCCATGGAGCGACAAAAGAAGTTTGTGATTGAACTTGGTGCTTTATGTTACCTGAAACTACGAAGGAAATAATTTAAAATGTTGCTGCTTTGAATGAATGGCTCTGTATACTGTTTATTATGCATGGGGGTTATTGCATTTCTTGCTTCAGAAGAAATAATACCTCACAATGTTCAGCATCTCGCAATTCTGATTCATGATGCCTCCGAGCACCCAAAAAAGAAAATCAACAAATTCGATGAAAATGTCACGCTAACCTGAGCGCTGACAGCGGTTTTTTGTGATGAGTTACTCGGGGCAAAGCTGGAATACTTTAGAGAGGCAACTTTAAAACCCACTTTCATGTTGTGCTTCAGAGCTTTTCGGTTATTTCCACGGTCATGTCTGCAATGGACAGCTCACAGAGGGACAGAAGTGGATCTTTTTGAGCAAGAGCAGGGTGCTCCTGACAAATGATGCTAATGTGAGGGATAAGACATTCTGCCCTCTAATTACAGATGAATTATCAAATACTTATTCAGTGGCGGAGACCAGAATATGTGCTGTTGAGCATTGTATGATAATGCTATTTGTCCCTGAAACAGTTTTTGATTGTAATCATAGTAATTTACCTCACATTTGGTGATGAATTCATTATTAAAGTTATTTAAAGCAATCAGCTGGTTCCAGTGTCTTAAATATGAGAATCTGCAGGTTTTCTCAGCTTTATATCATATATGTTTGGGTTTTTGACTGTTGGTTCTGACAACATACAAAGTCTGAATGGACTCAAGGACATTTCATGGATCAAATTATTCATCAACCGATCATTAGTTGCATCATAAAGATTTGTCATAACGGTAAAAACCTTATGTATTGTAAACAATGAAAATCAACAATGATGGTGTGCACCTATAGAGCTATAGCAAGGACTTGCTGTGTACGTCTGAATTGTCCGCTCTAGTTGGCTATCAAGAGAGAGAGAGAGAGAGAGAGAGAGAGAGAGAGAGAGAGAAAAGCCCTTCCAGTATATCCATCTCAAAGGAGTGACAAAAATCAATGGGTGAGATGCTTATCACGGGCATGTTAATAATTCATTGCCAGTACATGGCAGGTGTATAATTGATCAAGGGGCGATAAGTTGTAGTGATAAATATTTCAGTGGGAGGCTGAGAGAGAAAAAGAGCCCTCGACTGTCAACAGACCCCGAGCGTTCTCAACAGGAGACTGGTCTTACTGGGTCGCCCCGATGGTGCAGTCATTTTCTCTGAACGCCTGTGTGCTGATAGCCCTCCCAGAGATGATGGGGACGGCTCCCATGGTGAAGATCAAAGGGCTGGAACATGCACAGGCCAGCTAACAGTGTATTGTTCAGGTCTATGGATCAACTCTGACATCCCAAGGGCCAGACCCTTGGAATTGGTTGGGCTAAATGGGGAAAGAGGGAGGGTGGGGGGCACACTGGTAAGAGATATAGCAGTCGCTTGTGAGGTATTGACAGATTGTGACTCTACTACTCACTGAATGTATTATAGGTGGAAACGCCTCCTGCTTTTTCATAAAGCTGCCTTATGAGACGTTGGATCATTAGGAGACATAAATACTCAAGCCACTTGCAAATGTTAAAGCACCACGCTGTCTCCTTTCTCCTCGTGTCTTATTGTCAAGGGACTACAAAAGGCCACTTTTCCTCTGCTTTTGTGAGCATAGGCACCACAGTCAATCTAGCATAAGCACCCGCCCTGAGTTTAATATGGATAATAGTCATTCCCATAGGTTAAAAGCTTCAAGCTTCTTTCATCCATCACTAATGGAATGACTGTGTGTGTGTGTGGTCAGCAGGGGAGCGCTTGGTTAAACCTGTAACCACACCTAACAATTATGGCAGAGAGTACCGGAGTACGACTGTACATCACTGGAACAAGGTGAGAAGTTAAACCCCTGGCGGCCAGCAAACACAACATTTTCAGGGGGGGTTGAGTTACTTTTTATTGGAATCTTTTTTTTAGGTCAGGTACTAGCGGTACTATTTTCATAATGACTTTGACAAGGGAACTGTATTCATTGTGCTACTGTCACATCACAGCTGATACCTGATCCAATTAATGAGATCAGTATCAGCACCAATACCGATCTGGTTAAAAGCAAGAGACCCGAACACATTAGCTAATTAAGCTTTAACATATAGTTTAGAACCAGGACCTTCATTATTTAGATCAGGTTAAAAGATTAAGGAGTAACTATTGTATAAGAATATTGATGAACTAGCAATTTCTTCCTAAAATACTACGAATGTACAAATAATTCTACGGCAGCGAATCGGAGCAAACGGAATCACTGAACTGAACACAAAATGTCAAATGTACCATACATTAAACATTGCATGATGTCTCTGTTTGTGTGTTTCCACTACACTTAATTGTTACCAATTAAATACATGACTCAACTCATTACAGATGATTATTTGTCATCAGACGAGTGAACGCGGGAGACAAATGAAAAATGGGGGAAATGATCTTCACAGCACCTTTTGAAAGCCTGTGTTTTATGTGGGAGTTTTTAATATTTAACATTTTCATCCATCACCGATAGTCATCAACAACTCATGAATATTCCTCGTGTGCATCACCAGTGAACAGAATTTAATTCATGAAGTTGTTTCCAATCTGATTAGGTCACACTTAACCAAACAGGGGAAATGGCAGCAATGTAACTCGTTAACATGGAGATGAAATGAAATGTTGTATTGAGGCTAGAAAGAGGATACAAATGTATATTTGTGAAGTAAGTAGCCTAAATGTTTTTGTAAAATTAGATGTACCTTTCTTTTCCCCCAAATGAAACCAAAACTCTTCATATTAGCCGTGATGTGAGACCTAATATTTCCATGTTGTACCATGTTGACCTCTGATGGAACAAACTAACCCTTCATTGTTTCTGGGTTTACAAAGACACCGTTTCACCCTTCAACGGGAGCATTCATTGAATGAATCACCCCTTCATGAATGAAATATAAAACAAACGCTCCTCATTAGGAGCCTGAATAACCATAGATTGAACCTGAACTTCTACTTCTGCTTGTTTTTTAATCAGAATACATTAACAATATTCAGCTTTATTTAGCTTTTATTCTCTGAGGGGGAGGGAGCATCAAATAAAATAGCAGAGGGGATTCTTTTCACCGGGAGACAAACACAGCTTGAAAAATTAACAAAAGGCAACCCAGATGCTACACTAGCAGAGCTATCTTATTTGGTTCATGCTTTGTAAAGAAGAATATCTGGCTGGTAATAAAGCGCGGGATGAGTGAAAGCTGCTTTTACAAACAAAATATATCTCCTTTGCACAGGCTTTGTTAACGGACGCTGTGAGTCTTTTTAAGTGAGGTTTGGGATTTCTTCAGAAAAGCCAAGGTCACCTACGTCTAATAAACACAATGCTGCTTTCAATTGTGAGAGGAAAATGTTCATCTTTTATTTAGACTACATCTGTATTATCCAGTGACGTCACACTAGCCCCCTGATCAACACAGTCCAGTGTATTCATATTACATGTCAACAGTGTGCAATGCCTCAGGAATACATTGACAAGATGCTGAATACGGAAGAAGAGGGGAAACCTTGGGAATCAGATACAGTATTTAATTCTTTATAAAACGATTGCCTCAAATCAAACATGATGGCAAACGATTCAATTTAAGATGTGATTCTAGCCATATTCACATGCTCCGTTTTATCGCTTCCATATATTCATAACTCTCAAAGCATGGAAATCTTTCAGATAAAAGTGAGCCCTGCACTGCTTTTCAGATACCACAGGATTAATTTAATATTCTAATCTGCGGAGGAGTTGAGCAACAAGGCTGAAAATCTTTTGACTGTCTTCCTTTCTCTGAACCACATTTGAATGACCCCCCCCCCCGCTGTGTAAGAGAGGATTATACTATAATGTGAATTCTTTATTCTCCCTTTGGTAAATTCAACTCAATTATCCCCAACCTGGGCAAAGTTTTTATGTTATAATATAATTGAGCGATCATAACTCAGCAGGAAGACACAGATGGAGATTGTGAAGTACCTGACCTTACCTGATGCCTATTGACAGAGCTCCCTTTTAAAGATTGAATTATGGCTTTGCCATTTGTGCCTTGGATCCCATTTTCTAAAGCCATGGGCCATATGTTAATGGTGGTTTTAATTAAATATTTCCAGCTTTAAACTTTTTAAAGACTTTAAATGAGCACCACTATGCAGCTACAGGCTTAATATAATACTTATTTTACTGCTGTTGGTTAGATATCTGAACCCCTGGTATCCCTCCGGGCTGGAGAATCAATATCTATCTAATGGGGGCACGTAACTTGAGAATATTGGGCAATTATCGGTGAAGGGGTATGATTAGTATCATCGTTTTTTAACCTCTCAGCTTTCAGCAGAAACATATCTGGCATCTCCTTGAATATTGAATAGAAAAACTAATTTGACTCGTCACAAAGGGACCATATCTCACTCTCTCTGCCTCTGGTTTTGATGCCGTTAGAATAACTTGAGAGCGTAGCATCTCACGCAGCTCACATATTATAGTGGAACACTCGAACATTGTTATCGTTGTCATGCTGGTTGAATAAATGCATATTGGAATTAGCTCAACCGATACAGGATTTTTGAGGCAGATACAGATGTTATTATTTCAGAGTAAGAAAACAATAAAATGGCATATATTTGCCCTTACTTTTTCAACATAAATACATAAGATAAACTAGAAAGGTGCACTCAGTAGACTACAGACCTCCGGCAGGTGAGTCGGCAGCGACAACTGCTGTATTGTTTTATTAATGAAAACAACCAGTGCTGCAAAGCACCGTCAAGAAGACTTCATTCAAATTAAAAACGCTATAAAAGCAATAGGTTTGTCGTCGTCACATAACACACTTCATGCAACTGTGCCAAAACACAAGTAGTGTGTGCACTGGTAGATCTGTTAGCTGTTAGCCAAACACACTGACCAGGCAGTTAATGGCAGTATGAAACAGGCAAATAAAAAGTGTTTTGAGAAAGTGTGCATCACCTACACCACGAGAGGTCTTTGAGCATGCAGCCATAACTGGGGACCCAAAATATTGTGCAGTTTGCTGCAGCAGAATGCGAGATTAGCCGTGGACAGACACAGAGGTGCACAGTCACGGACGCACACACACACACACACACAGGACCAAACACATAACCTCTCCCTAGCCTTACGTCTACCGGACATTACGAACATTTTGTAGCCTAATAATAAAAATATATATTACAGTTGACTGTGAAAGTTAATATAAGATCAATTTATTTTGTAAACAGCAACCATGAAAGCCATTGTAATTAGAATCATAATTTCCTTTGGAAATAAATGCAAATACACATGCTGTTACAGTTACATCGACATCGGTTGATAATGACGGGTCGCTGTTGTATCGCCCGGGCTCTGAAACGGTATAAAGGAGGCTAATAACGAGTCGGAATGCAATACATACATGTCAACATGACCTTGTGGACGACCAACATTATAGCGCGCTGATGAAATAAAAAGAATGGGGGGGTATCCATAAACCTTGCAGTCACCTTCTCACCGCAGATTGCTACCTAAACACATAAAGGGCCACCTATTTTGTGTGCTCCCATAAAGCTCTCGCTGACATCCCCCTCGTGGATGACATCCAAGCAGACAATCCCACTCAGCGCCTCTGTATCCTGTTGGCCCGAGATGACTGATAACTATCTCCAATTTCCACAGGGCTTCTCAGATCTTTCCTTAGATTGGCCGTGATTGGATAAGTGGTGGAGAATATGATCAACAGTCTCTCTTTACCAATAATGCTGTGCAGTGAAATAAAAGTATCACAGGTAGAACCTCTCTCCACTGTGATAAACCGTGGCCATAAAAGGTTCTCTCGTCGGGTAATTAATCTTGCAGGAGGGTGGTTCAATTTCATACTAGTGGTTAAGCTCAAAAGGAAGAATCCACTGCGATTACCGACCTCAGCAGTTTGGCAGTGGCTCCTTTGCTGTCTTTGTCAAATATGGTAGCTGAGTCTGGTGCAGTAAAAAAAGAAAAAGAAAAGGAAACCGACAACGTCCGATAGGGAGTATGTTGTTTTTGCTGACACAAAGGCTTCTACTGTTTTCAACAGAAGAAGAAAAACATGTTCACTATTTCCCTCTCATCGACAGTCAGTGAACATCATGCTGGAAATGAAGCTGTGCTGTGCTCCAGACACTTCTGCAGTTGCCTTTCATTCATTATTCACTGCGGTTATAAAAGTGTAAAATGACAGCTCCTTGCCAATAACAATCTCCTCACCAGTTTTCACACGCTCGCACTTATTCTTTCACCTCTCTCCAACCCGGGCTCGACTGTTTACTCTCAAATAGCTCCTGCACCGCACTTTGTTAGAAGTGACACATTTTCTATGCTGCGTATCTCTGGAGGTGTCTGGTGCCACTTGAACGTTCACACCGTCTCTCAATGTCATGGTACGCTTCATCCTACTCCCGGCTAAGGGACGAGCCAACGGGTCACGGTAAAAGATTGTCCTCGTGTTTATCTAGTGTTTGTGCGACCGCTGTGCAACCCTGAACCGTGGGCGCACTGTTGGGCTCCGGAGCAAAACAAAGTCATTTATCTGACCTACCTACTATCAAAGACAACCACTTTATGGCTGGGAGAAAAACATCGCTATCAATACGCAAACCGTACATTTCACCATTAGATCAGCCAATTAGAGTTGAGACTTTGTTTCATGATATTCATGGTTTTATTTCTTTTCTTTTATTCTTGTGCCGGCCTGTAACATTGTTTTTTGCTTAACTGATTTAACTGTGAAGCAGTTAAAAAGTGCTGTATAAAGAAATCATATTAATTTCCATTTTCCAATATTGATATACACGACAATATAGCGGGTTGTATGCAAAAATAACCAACTAATACTCAAACTGATCTGCATATATGTCGCCAAGTAATGAAAGGAATCGCAGTACAGAAATGTTCACCAAACAGCACTGATGAGTTTCGACTGTACAATGTCCCGCCCATATCTCTGTCAAAAAAAGGAAATGCCTATCCAACCAATGTGTTTGTTTTGTGCTTACGTACATAAAAAAGGAATATCAGCCAATATATCGTCATTGGCACTGATCTGTATCTAGATATATTGCTATAGTGTGCCAATACGATGCACTGGATCAGTATCAATGCTGACACTGAACTCATGGATTTTTTTGCCATGATGTGACAGATCCACATTAATTATAGATTATTTCTGAATGTAATTATACATTTTTTTGCGGTTCTGCTGCCGGTCGGATTCATTCTGTCACTCAAGGCTGCCTAGCAGAACTACTCTTAATGGCCTCAGGGTTACCTTACATACAAATTAATTCAAATAGTTTCATACTATGAGGTAATTGGGGAAAAAAAGTGAACACTGGTACTAACAAGCTGAGGTAATATAATTCATATCCAGAGAGAAAAAGTTGGATTGTAGATATTATTATCATTAAAAATGCAGTTATAGCCGGGCTGTTCTGCATTACAGACAAAACTATTCACACCTAAATAGTTAGTTCGTTTAATAGCAGTCGTGGACTCAAGAGAGTGGAAGAAGTTAGGAGAAGGGAAAGAGAACAAATAGAAGAAGCTAGTTGTAGCTGCGGCGCTAAAAGGTGGCAAATAGGCTTATGGTGGGGTTGGAGATAATGCACAGCGGACCCCTCACTCCAGATAATACAACGCACAATCGGACCGGCTTTCCACAGAGGGGAATCCATCAATCTCCCGCCATCAATTATTCATTTCGCTCACCCTCTCTCTCCGGTGCAGTTACAAGACAAAAGCTTTCTCTCGGAATTGTGGCTGAAACAGGAGGAAAGCTCTTCCCCCTCAGTGTTGAAGTTCCTGAGTAACACACTCAATATAGAGAGACATTTTACCCAACTATTTATCAAGTTAATACCATGAAAAGACAATATATGCAACTTTAACAAAGTGCATGTAATAATAGAAAGATCAATAGCTTTATATGAGCAAGAGAAGCCGAGAGCTTAATAAAATGTAAAGCCCATGCAAATCTCCCACAACAGATCAGCAGATAAAGCCCACAGTGGGCGGGTATTATTCATGAGTGGTGACTTCTTACGCTGACGAGTATGAAAAGTATAGATTTATGTTATTGTATGCATCACACCAATCGACAATAGATAATGACGCACGACATTATATAAGCGCTGCGAGTCAAATATGTACAATATGCTCATATTTGATTTCCTGTCGTCCACTGGTCATCATGGAGACTCCACGGAGCCCCTCATCGGGCTGATCCGGTTGTTGCCGTAGACGGAATTAACACAGTCTTGCTGGGTCCGTAATCCTTAATTATTTGCCAGTGAGCTAGATGGTGCTCGTCTATTGTTATGGGAGAGCTGTTGAGTCCAATCGGAGGATCAAGAAATCGCTAATAATCAGTCTGGGCAAGAAATAAAGTTAATTCCTAATTTAATTGGCATTTCGGGCAGAAAGGAATTAATCCATATCAACTTATTTCATACTGGGGAACTTTATGAAGGTGATTCAAGGCCACCGTCTTCCAGGGACGTGCCATGCCTTCAACTGCTTACATGGGCTTAACGGCCCTTTGAGTTCAAATCCCCTCATTAAAGCTGATAGAAGATCTTTGAATGGACTGTTTACACTGCAGCAGGTACAACTAGCCATGATGGCTTCCTGCTAACTAGACAATAAAGAAGCAGGACAAAGGTTGGAATCCAAAGCAATAACGGATATATCATCATCACAACTGTACAGTAAAACAACCTAATCACCAGTGAAGACCATCAACACTGGACAATTCAGCAAAAACTGAAGAGCTGGCAACTAACGATTATTTTCATTATCGATTAATCTACCCATAATAGTTCAATCATTTTGTCCAAACCCCAAAGATATTCAGTTTACTTTCATGAACGACAAAGTAACTGATCAAAATTGTCACTTTTGAGAAGCTTGGACAAGTTCCAAGTCTTTAGTCCAACACCAATATTTTAGTTAGGAAAACAAATCTATTTTGGTTAAAGTATGGTCAGGGTTAGACCACTGAAACACTTGGTTTAAGTACTTATGTTGCTTAGAAGGAGGCACTAATCTGCAAGATGAGCACTGATATGCATATACATCATATTTATGTAAATGGCCCTGCGGGTATACGCCATATACCGGCATACATGCTCCCCTCTGGGGCACACCATATCCTGCATTGGCACCGAATGTGAGCATTAAACATGAAATGGGAGGTACGCCATTGTCCAATATAGACACACGTACATTGCCTTGGAAATGATTTCATCACCCCTCCTTTTGTAACTCACACCTCATTATTTCAAATCTATTCCCCTTCTTATCATTGTCTGTCTGTAACACTGCCTTCTCTTTCCAGTTTTTCCTGGCGAGATTGAAAAAGAGGAGACAGACCAAAATGCTTTTCTATCTCAATGTGAGAATCCTAGCGACAAGTTCTGCACTCGAGCCGTCTCTCTGTGGACGGGAGGCTGTTAATTCTGCGCTTGCATTAGTTGAGGGACATTAATCCCCGTAGATTTACATGCAGTAGCCTTCACTCGTGGTTTGTCCTTTATGTGACAATAAATTGACCCATCGTACACATTACTTCTTGCCTTTGATGGGACATGGAAGAAAAACCTGAACGTTTATTTGTTTTTGTATTGAATGTGGTTGGGATCTGAAAATGGCTTAATCACCTCTGCATTGACAGGTCTGTTCTCTACAGCCTGACCTTCTCAATACCAGGCGTACAGATGTACTGTACCCTCACCTCCGATGTGAGAAAGGTATATTTCAAGACTCATCAACACATCTTTTTGGGGGTCTGGGTTAAAGGATCACACTTTCCGTAGACCCCCCGCCCACTTCAATTAGTGACCTCCGCAGGATTCTCCGAGCAGAGTGCCGAGTTTCTCTTCAAATCCACATGATCAAAATGTATGATTAATGCTTGCTGTCTGTCCCAGCTAAGGCTAATCATCCAAAGATTCACAAAGACATTAATACCTCTCCAGCTGCATGATTGGAAAGCTGCTTTAAGCACCATTTTATGACACCTGATACAGCGATCTTTGCACTCCATTGCAGCATGGAAAGGATTCTATTAGAGATGCACTGATACCGATATCGCTCCACTTATTCTGTACATTTATATCTATGCATTTTTCTTTTTTTGTTACATTTTGAGATACAAAGTTATGAAAAGCAGTCAAGCCTGACACATAAAAGAATCATCCTAGTCCGCACTGTGAGGCATGCAGCCCATTAATGACACACTGGTATCAGATAGGTACTCGGTATCGACCGATACCCAAAGCCCAGGTATCGGTATCTGGACCGAAAAAGTCGGATCTCTACGTCACTAGATGAAAAATGGATTCATTAAGAACACAGCCAGCAACAACAAAGGTAATGGACCCTAAATGTATAAGACACAGCATCTTTGAAGCTATATGAATACATTAAAAAGGCAAAGATGAACTTAAGTAGTCGATTAGGTAGTGATACATGTAAATCTGATTTAAATGGGATGTTTTAGATGCATCGCCATTTCCTAAAAGCGGCCACATTTGGCACAGAAAATGAAGGAGTAAAAAGATGCCGTTCGTTAGTGTTGAGTTACAGCTCTGAAGGATCTGTGATTACAGTCCTCGTTTTTACACTGGGGGCCTCGAGCTCCATATCAATTGGTGGAAGAACAGCATGGCCTTCAGAACACTTCAACTAATCACCCATCTGTGGCCATTGTCTACCAGAACCATATGTGACTCTGATGTCTGTTTATTATAATGAGTATGAAGATAAGTAGCATTTGATTACTTCCTCACAAACGGCACAGTGTGAAGTACTGTATGTGCCCAAGCACTTGCAGATCATTCTGTGCAAAGATACAGAACTTACAGCCCCCTCTCAACTGACAATAGTCAGAAACTGAAATTGTCAATTTTGATGCCGGGGAATTCATTACTGCTATCTTTGTTCCATCGTGTAGCTAGAATACTGACACGGACAGAACAAGAAATCCCTTTTCACTATCTGCTTTTTTGCTACAGAAACGATTAGATCACTTGATACCTTCATTGCTCTGCTTCTATTTTCTCCACCATAGGACCTCCCCCCCGGGAATACACAACCATAATGGTTTTCCAGAAATATTATCGACCTGGCCTGAAGCTGAAGGTGGCCACTACTGTAATGATGCCCTTGCCTTGTGAGTAGATGAGGCACAACTGTATTTGAAAGCAGGTTGGTGTCTGTTCAGAAATGACATCTTTTCCAAGAAGCTACAGGGACAAATTATTAATCTGGTGTTTGCTTTCTGATGATAATGAACACATCAAAGGAGACTAGTGTCATACAAGAGTTTTTCCTTTATTGATTCTACATTTGGAGTTCATGCATAGCTGTGGTTTGATACTGTAAAGGCATTATTATGAACTTAAACCACAATAAAATACAGGCTGTTTATGGTACGTAATAAAATTAAATAATGAGTGGAAAGAAGCTTTGAAAAATAAAAGTAAACTAAAAACAGACCGTAAACACTTCTGGATGGATTTTCACTAAGTAGGATTTTGTGATACTTCTGAGTGTTGGGGGAGTAGAACTAGTACATTTCCACCATTTTAAATTTGACACTAGCATTTAACCAAATGACTGTGCGCGGTGTCAAAGATGTCTGTAGTGACAAACCCAACCCAACCCAACCCTGCATCTTTACACAGCTTTATAGGCTCACTTAGCTCATAGTTTGGGTTTAACAGCCTACAAACGCACATTTATAGTTCAGTCTCAACAACCATGTCTCCAGGAGCAGAACCACAGGACGAAGCTCAGGACTGGCTCGTGACGAACATCAAGCCTCCACCGAGCTAAAGAACACATTTTTGAAGGCTACCAAAACACAGCTTATCTGTTGCACTTAACATTCGTGGGCAAACATACAACTTAATACAAAAGTAGGCGACTGTACGCCAATATGTCGCTAAAACCTTTAAAAGGAGATTAAGTGTCAGGCTTTGTGATTTGTTTTTTTTTGCCTCCAAGTGGAAAATAACAACAACAAAAATGAGTATGCATCATTAAATTTGAGATGAGCTGTCACTGTCCTCCTACATGCTGCTACTAAATGGTCCAAAATCTGGTGACACATTTTGGGCAATATGAAAGCAAGCGGTTCACTTTAAGATGGTTGAAAATGTATTCATGAATAGATTCAAAAAGAAACATCGCTCAGCAAATTATTCAGCCGCATTATACAATTCCAAATGACCCAGCTTTTCTCTAGTTTTCCAGCATTGTGTCTCTAAACCGCACTACTTTGAGAGATACTGAAATTGTTATTAGTAGGACTTCATCATGGAGCTCTTTGTTACATTTTTGTGGAAGTGTCGGCGGGTACTGAGCTTGATGAACATTAGGAGGGGTACTTGTAGACATTCCAATGTGATTTGTACTCCACTTAGTGCCCCGCTACATAAAGAGGTCTATGCACTTTAATAGGCTATTGGGACCGAGAGAGACAATTACATAAAAATGAATCAAGACGTCACAACTCGATGTTAGAACTCTATTGCAATTAGGACTTCCATTCACGCACTTGCATGATGTCCAACTAAATGTGATGTGCATTGCATTTTCTCAAAGATAATGTATTTTAAAAAGCATTATAAGGCAGGCGTGCTACACACAATGGATGTGACTGAGAGCTAAAAGGCTTTCCTTCATCACTGGAAGCCCGACTGGTGACATACATCTGAGGAAACAAATCTCCATTTTCTTCTCGATATGTTTTTTTTTTTTTAAAAGGCTCCTATTGTCACTGTCAAGCTTAGAGGGTACCCATTAGGGATATCCATTAAGGCCTGTTTTCATTTCATTTAGAAGATGCTTTTATCGGGAGAGACTTAACAGTTAGTGCGCAAAGAGAGATGTCATTTTAAGGCGCACCAGAAAGTGATATTTATCCTTACGGTTTCAAAAATGCATTACTTATCTACAATCAGGTTGAGCACACACTGCCATGAGTCCTATTGTTCTCCCATGAATATGGCCATTGACTTGTTTTCCATGGAACAATCAAATGTTGGTCTATTCAGCAGCCACAAAAGGTGAACTGATGGCAGATCAGTCTTTGTTAAGGACCAGCACAGTGTGAAATTAAGTGCTGTTGTTGCATGCTACAGCATCTATTACTGTTTATGCCTGCTAACCTCTGTTTAGCTTATCAGGGCATCATAAACGTTCTAATTTTCCAACAGATGCTTTAATAGTATGGCCGCATGAATATTCAAGAACTGAAATTACACACTGCAATTACTTAGTGTAACATATTACAAATGAGCACTGACTGACCAGATGATGTGTTATGTTGGTTAATTAAGACAGAACATGAATTACTACAAAAAAATGTCAGCTGTGATTCGAGCAGGCCCTGTGAAAGAGTAGCGATACAAGGTTCTACGGGAGTAAACATTTTAATGGTTCTAGATTATTATCATTTTAACATCTTTAAAACAATCATTTATGAATGTGTACTAAAAAAAAAACTCTCGGGACATAGAACAACATATGTTTCCTACCTTATGGTCATGATATATGCAGCAGTATAAAGACAACAACAGTCAAAGTGTGCTTTACTCTGATCTGTGATCTGTGACAGAAAAAGAAAGACGTTGAGATCATTTTAAGACGATCAGAGCGGCTCTGTGGACCTTTTGGAAACTTCACGCTCTCATTATGTTGTAAATAATCACAGCAGCAGCTAAAGCGGCAGTTTGTGTCCGTGCAAGCTCGGCACATCCCATCCTTTTCATCTGGGGACTTCATAAAGTCTCCTGCAATGATAAAGAAGGATAAAAGATGGTTTGTGGCTGCATATTGAGGTCTCTTTAGCTCAGCTGGGGGAAGCAGTCTTAGCTCCTGCCATGAACATTATACGCAAATAAAAAAAAAGGGCTTAACGTGAATTTAAAAAAGAAGGTGCACAATATGCTGCACGGTGATGGCACAATAGACCCCAAAATCCTGCCAGTGTCACCGTCACTCCTCCCGGTACATAAATGGGTCAAAAATAATTGGTGTTATTTGGGTATAAGGGACCTTTCTAATACATTAACAGTTCCTTGGAGAAGGCATTAGTGGGACGATTAAAGCCTTGAGACTAAAACCAGTGAGATTCTTGCCATTGTGGTGTCAGTCTTCCATTTCTGGATAAAAGCAACAGCTTCAATCGATAAATTGCTCTCCTTTCAATGACTCACGCTTGAGGTGTAACGTTAGAATGTGCTCACCTTTGATTTCCTTGCTTCGGAGATGTATTGTCTGGTTCAGTGTTCTTCAACCTTTTCTGAGCCGCGGCACATTTTTTACATTAAAAAGATCACACCAACAACCAAAAACGTTACAAAATGACACCTTTTAGCATAATACAGATATATGCCATGGTGTCAAACTCAATCCCAGGGAGGGACACAATTCAAAATTGGGACTACGTTGAGGGCCAAATAGATTCACCATTTAATAAACAGGATAGAAGGGATATTGGACAAAGTGCAAAAAAAGTACATGTTTAGGTAGGCTACATTATTTTATGCATATGTGCCAGAGCCAGATGTTTGGCATCTTTTCTTGGCTGCCAGTTCATTAATATCTGGGGTTAGGTTCTGTGGAAACCCTCAAGATGGAGTGAAGGTGTGCTTCGACGACTCCTGTGTGGGTTTTTGTTCATCTTCATCACAGAGAAAAGCTGCTCACACAGGTATGTGCTTCCAAACATGCAGAGCATTTGAGCAGCATGTAGGCGGAGTTAAGGCATCGTTTCGGGGATGAAGCTTGGAAACTGTGCAGCGCCCTCAGTCATACTTTGCCTTGAGTGTCATTACACTGGAGGTCTATCAGCTCCACAGGTGCTCTTTCCACATCAACTGCAAACGGATTGCTGAGCAGTTCAAATTTACATTTCTGAGCTGCAAAGTCGGCAAATCGCCGAGTGAACTCCGTGCCAAGTGCACCCAGTTTATCAGCAAAATGCGCAGTCGGTGGAGACTTTTACTGCATCACACATGTCTGTGATCATACGTCCCCATCCCTGAAGCTGTAGGTTTATGCATATGATATTTTCTGGCGGGCCGTTGTACTGAGGGCCGGATATATGCTGACAATTTAATGACAAGTCTCTAAATGTGTTGATCCTTACTAGGCTTTTCATCTGGGTTATTTTGTCCAGGGCCCAGTTCAGAGTCTGCATTTTTCCTTTTCAAATATTTCTCCATCGCTGTTCATCTTGTCGCCGCAACCTCTCCCACGCGTCATTTCATTCTACTGTCCTAAATTAACAAGGTCATTATTGCGCTACCTACTGCCACCCACTGGCATGGAAGAGTATTTATTACTTAGCCAGCCACTATATTGCAGCTCAGACGCTCAACAATGGCAAATTATTTGCAACAACTAAATAATATTTTGCTGGACTCATTAAGTGAAATTGGACATTTTCCCACGGCACACCTGGACGATCTCTCACGGCACAGCGGTTGAAAATCACTGGTCTGGTTTTCGTGGCCCTTAAATGTAAGCGTGGTCAGAGTGTTCGTCTCACACCAACACTACTTGAAAAGGAAATGTGCAGACTGAAATGTCACTCGTGTACAGTCGAACAGAGGGGATAATTGCGCTCTATTAGGCAGTGAACACTGGGAGAGAAGAAGACTCCAAAACAATCTCTCAGCAACAATCCTTTAGGTTATCAAGCTAGATATAGAGATATATATATAGATAGATGTATAGAGAGAGCGAGTGTAATAAGTAGAGTAAATATTGTACATATTGTGTATGTTTAGTCAACAAAACATCAATGATATTCCATCTGTGCCACCCACATTTGTAGCGTTACAAACATGTTCGCACACATAGGAATACTGCTACTGATTTTATTTTTTCGAAGCTGCATGAGCTATGACAAACATAAATGTTACATAATGACAACATGTTGCACAGTCACAGCTCCTTAAAAGGTAATTGTGTGTGTTCCAGGGTCTTAAAACACAAATAAAAGAGAGAGAAAACTCATATTCCCAAGTGGGGTCAGTGTTCATAAACAAAAGTTCTGCTGGAATAGAAGTTTCAAACACCTTCCGCTGTGAACCACCTGCAGGTTTGTTTTTCCAATCCTATCTTAAAGAGTACAGACATTTTTGTGTGTTTGTTGATTGGCCAGGGCCACAGCCAGCTCACCCCTCAGTGAGTGCACTGTGTGACTGCCGGCAACAACGGGTGACACTAGCCGAGTCAGAATAGGCACCTGAAAATGAGCCGCGAGACACTCAAGTAGCAGGTACTCCAAGCAAAAAGATCAGGGTTGTGGAGAAGCACAGAGATGCCTCACGTAGAGGGAAAAAATGAAAGAAAAACATACTGAAATAGAGGCGTTATAAAGAAACATGCAGGAGAAGACTCTGAAGACTTGACTTTTGACAACCCACAGAATACATTATACATACATAAAAATAATATATATATATTTATACACAGCACACACTTATAAATATATACACTGCTTTACATTAATATTTGAATGTGTGTAAGATGAAGATCACACTTAAAAACACACTCATTCTGCCAGTCCCCATGAATCATACATCAATGCTTAGGTCTGTCTGTAATGTTTAGTTCATGATTTAGTTCATGCAGTTGCATGTATGCCTGTGGCCACCTGACAGGGTACAGCACCAATATCTGTGACAGTGACGTCTGTCATTACTGTGTCACAGTCGCACGCACACACACACACACACACACTCAGTCCAAAACAGAAACACCAGAAATACCACCTGGGCGTGGTTACATCTCACAGTAAAAAGTCTATGTATTCATTTTTTCCCCAAGACACACTCTAATGTGACTGGCCATTCAAGCATTGATAACATTTTAATGGACGCTCCTGCTTTGAAGCAGTGAAGTGCGAAATGTCAGCGGCTGAACTCAACAACTTATTCTATTTCAAAAGTCTAAAGGTACAATCCTGAACTTCAGGAGAAAAAGTTGACTAAAGCTTTCAAGGTAAAAAAAAAGAAAAGTCTAAAAACACGTAAGCTTAAAGTTCTGTTCCCTCCACCAATTATTGAAGCTAGACCTTTGTATAATGTGGGAACAATACCCATTTGAATAGCATAGTTTTACATTTGAGTTAGTAATGTACAATTGTATTGTTTTGTTTCCCTAATTGCAATGGCGAACAAAAACATGCACGCACTGTAGTAATTACTGCAATTGAAAAAAATAATAAACCAATGGAAAAAACTTAATTCCCAAGCTTAAAGCTGGAATAATGGTATTTGCGTCAACATTGATGTGTTATGAGAATGATCAGCTCTAACATTAAGTGTGCATGTGTAAAAGTAAATAGTCATGACTTAAGGAAAGTCTGTCTGTCAGTGGGTTGGCTGAGCACTTAATACACCTGGGGTCGCTTACTTAATTAGCCCCGCCCACTAGCAGCCAGCCTAAAAGACAAAGGAAATCAATAATGTGAGCCAAACACTGAACCTAACAGAGGTTACTGTAAATTGAAATGGGGGAAATATTTCTAAAAACCCAAGTGCGCTACTCTATTTACAGAAAGTTTGACGGTTTAAAGATAATGTCCAGAGAGCATAATATAGCGTCTGTGATCTCAAAAGCTGGAAAAACAAAACATTTGGGGAAAATAAATTAAAGGACTAATTCCAAAACAATAGAAAAGTCAATAGTCTTTGTCTTGTACTGGCTTAAAGTTGGCTTCAGTGTATTTAAGTCAATAAAAAAATAAGGCAGATATCTCTATTAATGCAACCCGATCAAACTTTTGTGGATTCATTTACACCCACACGGCAGCTCTTTGTTTTTTTTACGCTATCTATCTTTTCTCTTTCCCAGTTATGATACATTTCAACTTGATGCGCACACAGCTGACACTTCAGTGGACGTCCACATCGACACCAGCTGTTGCTGCAAGATTAACTTCAAAGGTTCTATACATCTTCAAGGATCCCTTTTGTTTGTGAGGAGAGAAAACACAAAAAAAGAACAGCCTGCTTATCCCACTGTGTTACCAGCAAGCGTCCGTTCCACAACATGCAGACTTATTGGCGGCGGTGCAGTCGGGTCTCTGCGCTGCACCGACACTGTGTCTAGATGAAAGATGTGTTTTGATGAGGGCTGTGAGAGAATTTAATGAAGCAAGATGGGACCGAGCCTGAAGCTACGGACGCCTATTGATGTGAGATGTTTTAAGGGGATTCCTCTTTTCTTTGCTTTTTATGTGTTGGATACCTTTTATGGGATTCTGCTGAGTCCCTGTACATGCATCGCAAATAGTAATTCACGAGTTGTTTTTCAAAAAGTCTTGTGGAGTTGCCTGCGACCTTGACTTGAACCGCTTCATAGCCATCATTTGACCTAAAAGACCACGCCACATATAACAATAATATAAAAACGTCTTTGTCAGATAACACCGTTGCACCTTAGCGAAATCCCCCCCCCGATTCATCTTTAGTTGAAAAGCTAGCAGGTTTCAAAGGCACGCCTCGGGCAACACACATCTGAAGTAGAAGAAAATTAGCTTCTCCAGCTACCCTTTGATAACGGGACACCTCACTTTAAGTCTCGGTTCCTCACCATCCTATTTATTAGTTGTTTTATCAGATCCTTGATGGCCTCGAACTGCAAAGAGCAAGAATCCTCCTAAGGGGTGAATATGTGTGTTGAATGGAGTAATATCTTTTTTTTCCTAATGTGCTTTCCATTCACTTCCTCTGAACGTAACCTCTTAATGTTTCTGTCTGTATGCAGGCATCCTCTCCAGCGTTCCAGTAACAGGTCTCCGAGAGGTCAATCAACAGTAATGAGGCCATAATGTGCTTTACTCCAAACCTAATTAGATTTCCTTTGGCCAATGGGCTCTCACGTGTCCCATGTAAGAGGCTAAACTATGCATATCATTTACTGTGCGTTTCATCTTCACTCGGACTCAGAGTGGTTCTCACAGAGGCAGCGGTAACGCCCACCCAGCAAAGATACAATCGTTTGCCTTTTATTCCAGTTACTGTGAATGTTCACAAATCCCTTTGGTGTCTACTCTCTAAACATCCGGTTACATGACGCCTCCTTGGCAATCAGACATCAACAGTCTGGAAAGGAACAGCTCCTTCCTATCTCCAAGCCCTGGTCAAGCCCTACACCCCTGCCCCGACCACTTCGCTCTGCTGCCTCGGGGCGATTTGGTTGTCCCGTCGCTCAGAGGTCCCTGTGGCCGTTCGACCCGGTCACGGCTGTTTTCCGTCCTGGCCCCACAATGGTGGAATGAACTCCCCACTGACGTCAGGACAGCAGAGTCGCTGCCCATCTTTCAGCGCAGGCTGAAAACTTACCTCTTCAAGAAGTACTACCCTGAGACTTCCACTTAGCACTTATTGTATTAGTATTAGCTTGTTTCACTTATTGTATTCATATTAGTTTGTTGCACTTATTACATTCGTTTGTTTCTGCACTGGACATTTGCTCTGGTTTATGCTCTTAGATGCTTGTTTGGAAAAGGTGATGTACTTATGACTTCTGGTGATTAGTAGTTCTCTTGAATACCTATGTTGAATACACTTACTGTAAGTCGCTTTGGATAAAAGCGTCTGCTAAATGACTGTAATGTAATGTAACAGTCAGATATTGAATATGAAAGAAACAACATGTTTTACATAGTTTGCAAGCTATACTGACCCAAACTGTGTGGGAGGAAGAAGCACAGAAGTCAACCAATATTAAGACAAAAGGTGTGAACCATCGGTCCAGCCGGGGGAACAAGAGACGAACCCAAAAAGCCCCGTTCTGGTGGTTTGATTCAAATAAATGAAGAGGTAGGCAGAAAAGTGGTGCTTTAATGCAAATTCGATCAGATGAAATATTACACACTCAAATCTTAAGTGGCCTTTGAAGTCAATTGACTAGCTGCTGAGTCGAAACGTGGCAGGGGGGGGGGGGGGTCCATATTTCACACGCCGTTCCACCGCGCGGAGCTTGTAAGTTGTATCACACGCGGGGAGAATAGCTTAGCGCCGACCCGGTAGCCCTCAGAGGCGCCGTAGCGCGGTCTGCAGGAATGAGCTCTTTTTTCACGGCAATTTGTACCACAAAACATCTCACAGTTATAGGGAGTGATGGGGGACTTGCAGTTTCACTGTGAACAGTTATAATAAAAAAATAGATGAATATAGATATTTAACCAAATTCAATCTGAGCTTAATATCTCATTTGGGGCTAATAGCCTATGTAGGAAATGACATGGTTTGGGTTCATGAAGTGAAGATTTTTTACCCAAAGTCGATGCTGCAGCTCAACCATTTCCTTTATTGTTGATTAGTTGCCTCTTAGCTTCCTTGGCGTGAGTCCCTCCGAACAGATGAAAGGGCAATTTCCATGTTAAGTGGATTGCTTTCCTCAAAATGTGTCTGCAGAGGCATAATATCTATATGTGCACATGTGTGAGCGGGGAGGGGGCTTTTCGACAACTCACATTTGATAAGGTTTTGCGGCGGCTTCCATCTATTGGATTTCCCTCACTCCTATTGCAATTTCCTTCAACTTGCACTGTGTTTAACACTGGCCCAACAATGACATTATTCTCACTGCATTATGAGATAATAATAGAATACTGTAATCCACATGTATTGTTTTTTTAAATAAATATTCAGAAACAGATTGCTCGGCACATCTGTGCATAATTTGATTCTTGTCATATGAGAACTTTTCAGATGAACGCCTGCATCTTCTCCATGCTGAAGAATATCAATTCATTTTTCTTTCTTTTTCTTTTCTTCCTATTAAAGGTTTTCCATCTGCTCCAGTAAAGTCATGAACGTATTACCATTCCTGGATGTGACAAGTGGAAAAGAATGGCTCTTAGTTTTGGCGGAGATACAACAGAGAGGAGGGCAGAGGGACTAAGAAGGAGACGTCTGCAGCATTAAAAAGATCCACTGTTAAATGCGTGCGCCAAGTTTAGTCTTTTTTACCACTCAAGAAGTCTGTACTGTCGAGGACCAGAGAGCTATTTTTGCTTTTACTTATTACAGAAACATTGCTGCGGCTTTTCAAAAGTGGACTGTGAAGAACAGGTTTGGCCTTAATCCTAAACTTGGACTTCATGCTATTTCTTCAGGATAAACTGATGCACGTTAGTATCCCTGCTGTCCAGCTCTTCCTCAGGGACACTGTGTTGTCTTTATCCCCCCCCCCCCTCTCGATCCGGTGAAAAGAGCTGTAATCCCAACTGTGTCACCCCGTAACTACTCCCTGGGGCTGTAAGGAACAGCACCAGCCTCCCAACTCCCACAACAGATGTCAGGGGAAAACAAACCATTCACTCACACTGACGGATTTATCTTTCTCCATCGCGACCTGTCAAAAAAAAAAAAGCCAATTCGAGCATGAGTTGTTGTCTTACTTCTCTCCAAGTTAAATTTGTAACAATGATGAATGTGCTTACAGGAAGTTGAAAGAAATTGCCTCAAGGCAGTGAGTCAGCCTCCCAAATGGACAGGCAGTGTGTTGATGCTCCTAATGAATGTGCTATATGGGGTTTAAATGGTTTCTGTTTTATGTTCTGTTATTATTTATGATATTTTTTAAACTTTAAATGATCTTCGTGTTCGTAATTAGAGGTCTGCATCCAAATATGGAAAGTTTCTCAGCAAACATATAGTTTAACTATTGAACTTTGGCCTCAGCACGCCCTTGCTGACAAAGTCTCTCCTCTCCGGGAAGAGCTACCGACACAAAGAGCATAATTCATACATGGTGAGCGAACTCATCAGTGTTCAGAGCAAGTCTGCTTCGTACACACCAGGGAAACATTTCCCAGAGGAGAACGGCAGCACTCTTGACTGTCAGTCACAGCCTTACTGTACTTTGTTACAGAGCAGAAAGAGATGAATCTGAAGGGAAGATCGATCACAATAATTTGTTTGTCTATGTAAAAAAAAAAAATCTCCCTTTGGGAGCGCGACAGCATGAGCGTGTCTGGCTCCGACTTTTTTTTTAAATCTCTTACACATCAGGAAGTTGGTAATATATTCCATAGCGTTCCCGGTGCCCCTCATTTGCATTCTGCATGTAATTAGAAAGAAGTCATCACTCAATATAGGCCGCTCTGCTGATCCAGAATCATAACAAGCGACGTGTTGCGCATAAAACATGATTATTGTGGCTCGTCATGAATGTGTTCCTCCAGTTTATACTATGCACTCAATTAACTTCAGCACTTCAGGAATGAATATTCCGCAAATAAGACTTTCTTTTTTATTTTACGACTGACATGAATGTTCACAGACTGCATATTTAAGATTGACGGGAGGCATGGGCCTTTTCTTCTTCGAGTATAGTGTAATTGCATTAGATGCAGCAAACACGGACATGCGGCAGCATTGATATGCATCATCGGTTATGTAGCTGTGATGGAAAGTCGATAAATACTGGTTGCTGAGATCGAAGTTTAAGCAAAATTGACAAATCCACAGATTATCTTACAATCATCCCTTACTCAAAGGACCAGTAAGAGCGTCTTAAGAACCAATCTTGAGATTGCTCGATCATCATTGAGCAAAGTTCAACTATCACACAAATGTAGAAACAAGTTATTTTTTGCTTTGCACAGTAGAAGCTTCAGTCTCACAGATTTAGATTCTTGTGACCTAAAACCAACTCGAGTGCACTGTTCTGATTTAGAGATGTTTTTCTCAAATGGTAGAATATATTCTCAGACAATAAGAAGATTGAATTGTGCAATAGAATCATAACTGGCACCAAAACCAGGACCGATGTGGAGATAAAACAAAACTACCCGCTAAGAAACCAGAGCTATATAAAACTAGAGGAACAAACTGTAGCAAAGATTTATCAGATAACTGTTAAGGAGTCGGAACAGCCTCAGTAAATGGATAGTTCAAACTGAATTCCCCCCCCCCCCCATCATCATATAGCCACAGGTACAAAGAAATATCCTGCTTAAGAAGAATTACTGATACTGTGCAGGATGTGTACTCGAGCAGAAGGACTCTTAGAATAAACAGAAAATATAATCAATGTCTTTACAACGGCCCAGCAAGAGGAATAAAGACAGTCCTTGCATTCTTCTTAAGCAGGATGCCTCTGTCACACACACACAAAGTGTGCAGCGTTGACTGCGAGAGTCCTGCAGAGCCTAATACAGCCTGAGCACAGAAAAACAAAGATAAAGTGGCCATCAGAAAACGTGGCACATAATTGGCAGGTGATGTACTGTGCTCTGGAGACTGCCGTCAGTCGAAGCATGAATCTCTCCTCCAACAACCCGTCAACAACTTCTCCACCCTGACAGTTACTCACTCTAATGCACTGTTGACATTATAACACATTCTTTTTACGGGCTCTGCCGAGCTTTCCGTTGACATTAATATCATTACTTAATCTGCGATTTAAGAATTGTTAATCTTCATTGTTCAGTAGTACGTTGATGTTGCTTTTCCAGCTCACCAGTTGGACGACAAAGCTTTTTCGGCTGGTGTTATCTATCTGCTTCAGATAAATGGGAACATTTAATGGTGCAGCTGCTTTACATTCATTTTAGCGTGCCTGCAAAGGTTTGACAAAATGGAATTTATTTATGCAAAATAAAATCTCATCCAGCGTTAGTGGAGAAAACAACAGTCCGTAAATACATGCGATTTAAAAGGACGGCTTTTTCCTGTCGGTCCAATAACCTTACGTTGGAGAACACAACTGTTCAAGAGCTTCTACTTTGAGGGGAGTGAGCTGCTAAGTGACAAAAAATTACATTTAAATATAATGCCGAATGGTTTTGCCTATAATGTGTTTCGGGAACCATATTTTCGATTATGTCTACCGGTGAAATCCTTTCCGGTTAAAGTATTTTGCTCTCTTGTATTGCTCAGATGTTTGCGTCCTATACTCTGTATGTGTTAAGAGTTAAGGCTGTTTAAGATTATGGTTTAGAATACGTATGTTAAAAACATTCACTTAGTATGTTAATACAAAAAAACATGATCCGGGGTGGCATTACGTTTCCTCCAAACCGTACCATACAACTTAATGAAAGATAAATCATATTTTATGACAACATGGGAATTTATTATCCAGTTGGATAAATGTGATTTGTTGCCTGGAGACTGTTCGGATTACAACAAGAATATGTTAAACTGAATAATCTGCTGATATGATATCACTCATTCCCCCCTATAGCTACCACAGCTCATTATTTTTGATTAGCCCCACCTTCTCAGCGTGTTGTGTAGAGCTCGCACTAACTCGTGGACCAAGCGCTCACTCTGCAGATAGAGATGAATGTTTACCGTCCTTAATTGATGCAAAGGTGTTGGAACCAAGTAGCATTATATGTAAAACATCACACGCTGCCCTTTAGAGAGAAGACTGAGGAGAAACACATTCCTCACTATAGAATTCAATGCAGCCACACGACATGATGCACATGCAGCACAGAAAGTGCTGTAAAAAAAACAACTCTCCTGCTGTTACTTTCTTATCACTCTCCACTTATACAAAAAAAAAACATCTAAAATCACGGCTGTTTTCTGGGGCTGCCAAAGGGGATTCTGGGAAATGTAGCAGGTTTAGGAAATTGTGTACACCAAAGACTTTAAAACAAACTTTCTCTCTTAAGACACCTACAATTCAGTAATGTCAGTGCATACAGATATATGTTTACTACGTGTGTGTGTGTGTGTGTGTGTGTGTGTGTGTGTGTGTGTGTGTGTGTGTGTGTGTGTGTGTGTGTGTGTGTGTGTGTGTGTGTGTGTGTGTGTGCGGGCAAGAGCCCAAGGATGAGTTATTTTTCCATTAAGGTTGCATTTTTGCATGTTAAACTAACCTGTTTGCTGCAGGCAAGGAGGACACTCAAAATTCCTCTTGAATACTGTGGGAAGCAGCACCACATAAATCAGATTGTATTTAACAGTAATTTAGTCATAGCGCAGTTGTTATTTAATGCATATATTTGTTTCAATATTTTAAACCCCATACATGGACTAAGGTGCCCTTTAACAATAACTAGAATTTTTTTTCTCCCAGTGCATAAAACCTTGATCGAGATTTCCTCATTACTTCCAATTAACATCACTGCATTTGTTCAGGCTGTATGGATCCCCATAGGAGTGTGTGGAATCAGACAATCTTCTTCTTCGGTTATTCATTTTCATAAAAAATTACCTGCCTTTTCCGTGAAGACGGCGGTCTAAATTGGAAAGCGCCTCATTTTGGTCTCAAACTTCCATTCAGCTGGGAAGGAAAAAGGGACGTGAATTAATTTGCAGTGAGTGAATGGGTTTTGACAGGAGGGGCTATTTCACCAGTCAGTGTCAGTGTTATCCCGGCTGTGCAATAATGCAATAAGGAAAACAATCAAACGGCGAGCTGCAAAAAACATCTGACCTAAGATTCTCATTTGATATGGTCTATAATTGCTTTGTTCAGAAGACTTACACTGGCCTCTGTGTTCTGCTGATTTCTTAAAATAAGTTAGGCTGAAGCGCGGAGCCAGAAGCGTAGCTATTTTCATACCGCCTTTGTTCTGCGAGATCAGTCAGAATGTCTCCGACATGGAGCGCTGGTCCCTTTGAAAACACCCGGATAAACCTTCATCCTCAGATTGTTTCCCACTTCTCCCTCTCACTTCCCACGGCAAACCCAAGAATGTCATGAAAGCTGAGGGGAAAAAAGAGTGCATGTCATCTAGTTTTCATGTTGTTTCCAGGAACAATTGTTATTTCCATGTGTTGAAAAACAACACAAAAACAACTTTGACGTGGTGATGCTGCATCAGCACATCCATTGATGGGTTGATCACACAGTACAGAAACATCTGCAGTATGATGTTACAGTGTGACGTTGCGGTAAGTGGCTTAACATTAATTAGCTACAGCTATAATATACCGGCGGTGACATTGGGTCCTTTTAACCGGCGAATGCTACGGTCAGCGGCAGCTATGAACGAGAAACCTGCTAATGTTACCTGCATATTTCAACATTGCTAATAGAAAATACTGAGGAGGGATAAATGTTCGATATGAGATTCATTGGAATTGGAATCTGAGGAATCCGGGTATTTTGCAGACCAGGAACCAGATCCAAACCTGTTATTATACCTCGTATTTGAGCGATTTATCCCTAAAATGTGCTTTTTCTCAAACATTATACTGGGATGTCAGCATTAGTTATGTATATATATATATATATATAAAATATACATTATGTATGACTGACTTCTTAACTCATAGTAAAATAATTGACCCCCTTCAAACAATTACGTTTTCACTGTGTCGTTGTCATTAGACAAGCACATTTAATGCTAAATAAATTTCCATGGATCAGAGACGCAGCAGAAACAGTCGGTCTTAAAGTGGATTATATTCAGTCTCTCTCTCTGTCCCCAGCATTTCCCCTCTTAATCCAATCATGTCCCAATTACAAAAAAAGGCAAAGATGAAGTCAGGGAGAGACAGAAAGAGAGCACTCTAAATGCAAACTTGGTTTTCTGGCGCCTTTTTTGGATGGATGAGTTCATGACCTTTGTTCTTGAGCATTCATCAGGGCTCAGAGGAGTACGTGGAAAATATCATCAATGTGTTTATGACCATGCCCCAGAAGAGAGAAAGAAAGTATATTTAGGACCAGCTAATTATAAAATTGCAAGTAAACTGAACTCTTTAACGTTTGAATTGCCAGATGGCTCTGAGCACCCCTGATGGAAAACAAAGCGTTTGCATCAGGGATGCAGAGATCATTTACTGGTACACAATATTGTTGTGTAAACTGCAGCTCTAAACCATTAACTTCTACTTAATTTCATTCTTTTAAAGGAAAGGTTATATATTGCATTTTTGAGGGAAAAATCGTTACCTTTTTTATGGGACCTGATA
The DNA here is from genome assembly GCA_032191485.1 of Leptoclinus maculatus. Taxonomy (NCBI): domain Eukaryota; kingdom Metazoa; phylum Chordata; class Actinopteri; order Perciformes; family Stichaeidae; genus Leptoclinus; species Leptoclinus maculatus. Next base: position 10,801,401 of record JAVDOI010000010.1, read on the forward strand.
GACGCCAATTGAATTGTTCTTTATGCTTTTGGTCACAGGAAATGTTGTTTGACATAATAACTGAGATTAGTTTTTAGTGGCGATTTCTGCTCCGGGCAAAAAAATGATTTCTACCGTCTAGGTGCTCATCGGTGTGCGTAATGTAATACTGACTATCCAATAACTTAGCGAGACAGCCTCAGCTAACGTCAGCGCGGACACATTTAGTGTCAACGGTGATCTTTATTTGAATGTGAGGCGTTCACTCAGAAAAACTTCAAATATATTTCATATAGGAAGTATAACTACAGCAGAAAACAAAAGTGCATTTTGTATTTCAGAACCATTTAATGTGAATACATACACACATTTCACCAATGAATCAGTCAACCAACCTAAAGAAATGATCCATTTTCTTCAGGAAGATTTGTTCCAGAATTGTAATGAATTACTTATTATACCCCAAACCCCTTATTATACTTATTAGAGTATTAACTACTGTATGTTAGAGGGCGACCCGTGCTCCCACAAAATACATTCATGAGCTGCTAATACACTTTGTCATTTTTACATTTTGGAGGAAACATAATTGCGGACTTGATTATGTTCAGTGGTATAGTTTTTTTCCAATCCAGGAAGTGTGACATCTTTCTGCTACACAGAGATGATATCAGCAGTGACTTTTTAAATATTCATCAAAACTCATAATCAAGTGCCTAAAGTTGTCTAAATGTAACCGCAAAGACACAGATATTGTAGGTGAAATAAATTAATAAACTGATGTTTTACATTCTTTATGTACATATACTGAATGTAGTTTGTAGATATAAATGAATAAAAATATAGTGTTTTTACACAACGCACTTGCTGATAATCACTCGTAGGGTATCTGGGTGGTATGTTAAAAGACAAGGCTGTAGGGGAATTGGATTCTCAAGTAATTTCATATATTTACTGCTTTTCATTGAACACAAATTTGACTGTTTGATTTAATTGATTGTAAAGGACAAGGCCCTCGTATTTGTCGTGCTGTAACTCGCGTGTCATTATTTGTTAATCAATGAATCATTAAATAAAGTCAAAAAATGGAAGAAGAAAAAAGCCTGTCACAATTTCTCAAAAACCAAGAGAACGTCTTCAAACTGATTGCTTTGTCCGGCCCAATATTGAACTATATCAAAATATATTCAATTCTGTATCACATAAGACAAAAGAAAAGGAAGTCTTAAGAACTGAGAAGCTGGAACTTTTGGGGATTTTTTGCATGTACAATGGCTGAACGATCAACTGTTTATCAAAAATAGATGCTAATCCATTTCATGCCAATCCACTAATTGTTTCAGCTTCAGTGCCTAATGATTGAATACTCAACTGTTATACTGAAGATATATCTTCCACATGCTAAGTTAAAATTGCACTGTAAGTGAGGTTATATTATAGTGCACCTGAATAATATCCGTCCTTATATTGTGTGACAACATAAGCTGTGTGTTCATATTCGTAACGATGGCGCCAAGCTAAATTCACATATAGCTATAGTACTTGACAAATAGAGTTACACTGACGCTAATTATTCGGTGTGGGAGCTCAGTTTTTGAGCCCGATATATTTTGCCAAAACGTGTGAAGGACTATGGCCTTGTTGTACAACTGAGCCATTATTCCTCACAAATTAAGTTGCGAAAGACAGGAAGACTTTGGTTTATGTGCCCGAGGCCTCTTGTTGACCTGAATCATGAAATCATTCTGCTGCAGCAACAACGGTACACTCTGTGTGTGTGTGTGTGTGTGTGTGTGTGTGTGTGTGTGTGTGTGTGTGTGTGTGTGTGTGTGTGTGTGTGTGTGTGTGTGTGTGTGTGTGTGTGTGCGAGAGAATGCTTCAAAAGGAGCCTTGGGTAGCACAGAATGCAGGTCAGTAATTACGGTTAGCTCAGTTGAGCAACACTGTTAATCTGTTTGTCACTGTTAATCTGCTGTTGTCTATATATGGACGTTGCCTCATCGCACCTGAAGGCACAACAATTACTCTTTTCCTTTACCTTTGAATTGGGTCATTAAGCACTACAGGATGATGTCAAATATTTCCGCAGCTTTTGACTCATGCAAATGTCACAGCTGTGACAGAAGCCCGTCACATTACTGTAAAATTGAAAACAGACACTTCTGGAGAATTTATCCGTGGCCAGTTTTGACAGCAGCATCACTAATTAGAGTAATTAAACGACTTCATTAGTGTGTAAGGCGGCGTCTTTCAAACGCGACAATGGGTAATCAGATTTAGAGCTCACATCTCTGACAGTTCACCGTTTCACTCACCTTCCCTCCTCCCGCCCCCTTTTGTCTTTGACATCACCTCTTTAAAGATTCATAAACCGGGGCAATTTACATAAAAGTTAAAGCACCTGATTAGTCGTATTACAACCCACTCTGACCGGCATGAGCCCTGCAGGGACTGGAGGATCGGCCAAGGTTACATCTGAGGCATGTGCTCAACGGCACGCGATGGGGCCCACCAAGACGCCAGGCAGAGCAGAGATCATGGATCTCTAAGAGAACAAAGCCATTTATTTTAGAGTCTCTTTTACCTTCATGCCTTCCCTAATTATTGATAGCGCGATGTGGGGACCGTTTCATAGCAATCTTATCGTCACACTCATTACATAGAATGAATCGATTCGGGTGTTTCCATTCAGCTAGTTTGCATGAATAATGAAATATTGTGGGCATGCTCCCCACATTGCACACAAAAGCTATTTTGCTCTTTGTTTTTGTTTGTTTACTGAAATAAGGGACCATCATGATGCAATGCTGGAGCAACTTAAATGTTTTCATGCACATAAAAAAAAGGCATAAGAACATTGAAATTCAAACTATTCATTGCAATTCAATTGGGGTCATTAAGTCAAAATTTGCATTTAAATAGTAACATTAAAATGTTACATAGCATTGCTGAATAATGTGCTCATATTCGGGCATCATAATTAATGTGTGTTTCCAAGGGAACCTAATTGCTCACAGGGTGGTCTCATTAAAGCAGCAAATACACGCGTTGCACAAGTCTGGCTGACCAGAGCACACAGACTGAAGGGGGCTGCTAGCAAAGCAATCAGAATCAAAATCTCTTCATGTTTTATCGTATTTCCATTTCTCCAGTCTCTGAGAAAGTCTTGTCATACAGTAGCTTCTCACTGTGCCGGCTCATCTGTCATGTTGAAATAATTCTGTACTTTAAAGGTGAGGTGTGTGCTGATGAATTTTGCAGAGGACCCTCGAGCCAACTCCTGCCCAGGCAACATCCCCAAGGCTGGGCAGAAATGCATCAAGACTTATAATAACTGCCTCCGCTTGTTATCCCAGACATGCCAGCAGCAGTCCACACCGTGTTCTACTTGGTTTAAGAGAAAGCCTCTGCAGGCCAATACAGACCTCTTTTATAAAAGACAAAGAAATACAGCCCTCTTTCACAGGTGAGGCCCCGAGGCATTCTGGCATGCATGTCTGCGAGAAGGAAAACAGCAATGCTTGACTGCAGGTCACGGGTTTGAGAGGTTTATCAGGGCAACGCTAGGTCTTTTTGTGGGTGATGCAATAACACTCTTACATAAAATAATGTAAAATACCAGGGACGGCTACTAAAGAGAACTTTTATTTCTGAATCCTGCTTCAAACTAATATGAAATATTCAACTAATATTGCATTTTCAAGCCAATGTACTTCAGCAAGGGCAAACCAGACACCAATTTGTCCATCATCTCCTCCATTACCTACACTAATGCAGGCTATTATGTGCAAGGGGGGTAAATTGGAAGGGATATGGTGCTTATGGGAGACCTAGGTGGCACCGTTGCCGTATCGGTGACATTTTGTTGTTTGTTTTCGCAGGATGGAGCAAGAGGTGAGGAAGGAAGCCATATGGTGGGTATTTATCAGCCGATGGCTGCCAGAGTGATTGAATGTGAGCTGAAGGTGAAGCTGCAGACAGCTGAGAGGGTGAGCGTGGCCCGAGGCCCGGGGTCTAGTACCAGGTTGTTCATCATCTCCCTTAAAGGAAGGTCAACAGTCCAATGAATCACACTCAGCACCAAACTTACAGCTTGTTCTCCGTCAGCTTTACTGCATTTCACTGCAGTTCTCAACTAAAAACCAAATCCACTCCCGGTGTACCTGCATGAGATTCGTTGGGAGAGATAAAAAAAAAAAACAAGATCGCAAACCCTTTTCATTCTAATGATAATTCTCAGACGTCATCGCGGGCAGCTGCTGACGTCAGTAAAGCTATATTGAGACACAATAAAAGGACGCATCATAGAAAGGACAACAGCCAGTTTCATATCAGATCAGATGCAGAACCATAAAGCCTGTTCTCCGGTTTGCCCTGATGTTACCAGTACAAATGATACAGCGCACGTGTGGTACAAAGACAATGGAGTTTGACACTGAAGCATGGCCAAAGGGCTACTACCCATTCAGCTGGACGCTCCACTGGGAAAACTCCAAATCCAATGGAGCATTAAGTTTGTATACACTTACTCAACCTTTTCCACCAATCTCACAAAACACATGGGAGGAACATACACTAGAGACAGGGATTTGGCCCAGTATACTTGGATGATGAAAAATGTGACAAGGGCACTCGTGTTTGAAGAAAAGTAATCCTCCTCCATCAGAGCACATGTAAGGAGAAATATACTGTATATCTAGTCTTACACCTTGGTTCAAATTATGAAAAATACAGAAGATCATTTGCATTTTGACTGACTCATCTCATTGTTGAGAGCACCCCAAGGCAGATCTGAGCACCCCAGGGGGTCGGTTTATGAAGTGCATCCCGCAAAGTGCTGCAGAGCCAGCAGTTTCACGTCAACAATAGGTTTAGAGCTATGCGGTGCAAGTGTGACAGACTAAAGAAAGCAAACTGAGCACGTGCAACACTAACAAAGGTTAGAATCATCCTATCTATTTGAAAGAATTTTGTTTTTCCCCAAATAATTCCCAAATAAGACTCTAGTCCAGTTAGCGATGGTAATGGTAAAGACGAAAGCGAACCTCATCAGACAATTTATTTCCAACCACATCTTGTTTTGAACCACATTAGCTTTTGAAGAGACAAATATTTTCAGAAGAAAATAGCTCAGACTGTGTTGACATAAAGGCAAGTTGAAACACGGATACGAGTCTTTATTTGAAATATCCCAGGGAGCGAAAAGCTTGTCAAACAGAAATGAACATGACAATTGTTGCCTGTCAACCCCACTCTACCCCCTCTCTTTGCTTCTCCACTCACCATTTGTACACAAACTAATAAAAGCAGGAATGTCATCGAATGAAAATATTATTCTAAAAACAGGACGCATCGACATGGAGCGGCGTCATTTTCATTTCCCTTCGTATGACACTATCGCGGTTGCACAGAAGGCTTGTTTCTTAGCAGGTGGTAAAGACTGCAGCTCAGCCATCTACCCCTGAGGGTGCAACAAGAAGACTCACACTTTTAGAAGTATAGCACACATGCACTGCACTTTATCTGGCACACCTTGGTGTTCGCACCAACGTCGCTCCTCCGCCCTCCTGTGTGACTAAAGCTCAAGTACAAATAATGCAGAGATAAAATATGTATTTACTGTTCAAGTAAATGTTAGAAGTGGCAATATGTGCGGTTCAAGTGAACATGGTATGCTACCAAAAAAAGAAATGGCTGCCCTCTAGACATGCAATTACCAAGATTCTAGTCGGTGCTGTGGGCTAAATACCGTGGTGATTAGAGATGAGAGGGGAAAAAAGCAAGACCCCAGGCTAGTTGCACACACTGGGGGGGGGGACAAGGTATGTAAATACCAGCTCTGTACAACAATGGTGTGCAGAGGAGCATCTCCAAACAAAACAACTAATCAAGGCTCGGAGTGGATCAGACAGCTGGAGATCATTGCTAGCTTCCAGCTAATAATACGAGGAGGGTACGGCCTGATAATCACAGTAAATATTGTAATACTCATAGCAGGGTCAGCTTGTAGAGCGAACAACATGAATCCATGTTTCCACTCGGTCTGAGCCAAACGAAAGAAACAGGATCTGGAAGGCAAGCTGCGGTACTCGCGAACGTAGTCTTGCAGACATGAAAGAAAACAAGAAGACGGAGAGAACAGAGGCGGCTCTGTGTATTTGTGCGCTGGTGTGAAGCTCTGGACATCCAAAAACCTCTGTGTCAGCATCCTTGCTACTTTGTCAGAACATCAAACTTTCAACACAAGCAACAAGTAAACATGATACCCATCAAAAACTACATGAAAACAGGAAAACTCTCTTCCCACAGCTGGCTGTCAAGTTTTGTAGGTTGGAGGTTCCCACAGCACATGAACGCACTACAGCACAAGTGTCAGCCACGCACACACATAGCAGCCTGCAGCCAACCTTCTCAACCGAATCTGAGGAGGCATGCAAAAACACAAGTACTGTTTGGTGTTTGAACGTCATCATACAGTAAAAGATGCAAGAGTCAGTGAGAGGAAGCAGAGCATTCATCCTTCTGTAGCTCAGAGCTTAGCAGCATCAGGAGGTGGGAGTTAACAAACAGGGTGCTAAATGTGGCTAATACGTGCCATATTCAGCTCTGTGTCAGGGTGTCTCACCAGATGTCTGTCCTTTGTATTTGCATCAGTTGGTTCTGGAAATAAATGTTATACCCACAGAGGACATTTGGATATTGTGAAGCTGCTGGAATGGGTATTTAAACAAAGATGGAAGATTTTGAAAGAATTACATGTGGCTGTATTCACAGTTCATACTGTATACACCTCTTTACTAGGGGTGTAACGATACACGTATTCGTATAGAACCGTACGGTACGGGGCTCACGGTTCGGTACGCACTACGAACCGAACAATACGTTTGAGTAATATTAAATTGCTTTTGAAAAATAAAATATAGCTGAAATTGGTGGAGCCACTGCGCTCAAACATGGCAACCCACCCGACGTAACGTGCTGTCCTTCCCTGATTCGCCACGCTCATATCACGTGACCGTTCCCGGATGTTCACAAACAACAACAGCCTTGATTACCGATCGACTACCAGGTTAATTCCATATGAACAACTAGATTAGAGGCGTTGTTGACCGTGTTGTCGTTACTAGCAGCTGTTGTTCAGTTAAAGTCTGCATTTCTGTGGAGGAAGCAGCTGTTAATGGAGCGATTAGTGAGCGGCGTGACCAGCGGAGGTATCAGACCTACGGAGCCCTGAAGTTGCGGTTAGCAGTAAATGCTATTCAGCTACGAGTGAGAAACGAGTGAGAGATGTGTGTTGACCACATTTATGGACCCATAATCTAGCAAACTGTTACGTGTAAGTGTTGATTTTAATGTAAATATGAGGTGAGAGAGCGAGAGAGATAGAGCAAGACCTGCAGCACTGTAACTAAGTCTGAACAATAAAACTTCTAAAACTTTCCACGAACTGTGTGTGTTTGAGTTCATAGAGGAAGATTTTAGAGAAGATGTTAAGTATCAAACACGACCTTTCATTATTAAAGACTACTTTATTACTCGTATTTTTTTAAACTAAGCAACCAATCTACTTCCTGTTTACACCGGCACCATCACGCCCAGTGTACGTGAATAGTCATGTAATATTCGTTACAAACTCTCCCCGCAGCGTTTAGGTATCTGTTCCCTCCTGATTCAAACAGGGCTAAAGGTATATCCCTACTCTGTAGTGATAAACCAGGCTGTACCAACATGCTTAATGCCATTGAGCCCCGTGACACTACTCCTTCACCAGCCCATTTCTCCAGACCATAATTCCTGCTTTGTAAAAGAAAAGAAAAGCCCAAACAGAGAATCAAATCAGACACGCCCCCTTGAGAGTCTCACCAGCGAGGATTTGGCATTTCTGCTTTTTTGCTGTATTGAAAACGTACCGAAACGTAGCCCCGAATGTATTTTGAAATGCTGTGAGACTCGACAGAAGATCTAATGTGTGTGAATGTGCGATAGTCTTTGTAACAGAACAGACTGTCAAAGTAAATAAAATAGCATCACAATTCCCATTTTTCAATGATTAAGACACTTTGAATATAAATAAGTTGCCATCATCTCTTCTCAAAGATACATACAAACGCACCATGTCATTTTGCATGCTTTGTCCTAAGATTACGATCAGCCCCCATATCTCTTACCAAAAAAAGGCACTTTTGGGATGACATCAAATGTGATGTTAACGCCATAAAAAAAAAGTGATGTCACAGTTGACCAGGATCCCTGTGCAGTGTTTTTACCACTTTGCAAAGTCAATGATTTGAGATCCTATTGGATGCTGGTTAGTCGTCCTCAATAAAGAGGCTACGGAGTGTAAAATGTTCCTTGCTTTCTGCGTAAATACTGAGCTATGTTCTAGGGATCAGTGCTTTGTTCCAATGAGAGGAAATTACTCTCTTCACTCCGTTGGATATATGCAAAAGTCTCTGTCTCTCTTTCTCTCGCACGCTCACTGGCAGGTTATTGATTCCCAACCTCCCATTGTGTAACATAGTGAAACTGACATCTAACTCACAGCACAGAACATGAGGGGATCAGAAAGCCCTGTACCGATCCCCCCCCTCACTGATTACCAGTAACAATACAGTACATACTTTAGGTCACGTCTACTGACCAATCGCTGCACAGTTGAACAGTATGCCCCTCTCTATCAAATCTTCCCAATCCACTGACAATTTCATTAATAACATCTCTAAAGACCAATCATTTTTCCTTGAGCTTTTTGAATATTAGTATTGCATATTGTGGGTTTATTGCTAAGGTTTTCTATGTAACATGCAAATTAGAGATAGACTGATAAATTGGCTGTTTTGATATATCAGCTGATATTAATTGGCACTTACTGCACATTGGAAGACAATTTATAATAAATGTCTTACAGATATGCCGAATAATTGTCACCACTACATAGTTTGCCAGAGCACTTCAAAATGTTCTTTTCTGTACACATCTAGGTCACAGTTCTCAAAAGCAAAATTAAATGAAAGGATCCTCCTCTGATGTTTGTCATGTGATTGTGAAGAAAAAAAGTATCATTATTGAGCTCTAAAATATCGCTTGCCTCAAACAGAATTGAAAGTGCTATAAAGCATGCTGCATTTTTACATGAATTTAAAATGACTCATTTTATTTTCTTGCCTATTTTTTTTTAGCATTTCTTTGTATTCATCGGATTGTATTTTTCCGTTCTTCTTGAAATTCTCTGTAAAAGCACTTTGGCCAACATTTGTGCTCTATGAAATCAAATTAAACTGACCAGCTTGTGGTTGGTTTAAGTGGCTGTGCTACCAGAATACCCTGGAGGACTCCATCGCACAATGAAGGGTATAACCTAGAAAACACCGAGACCAGAATAAAGTGTAATGAACTAGACGAACACAGAGGGTGAAGGGTGCAAGTTGTACACAAGAGCTTTACACGGACAACCATCCCATGTGCTGCTTCTACCGTGCCCTGCCGTACGCAGTGGAACAGGTGCCATCCACGTGTAGGGCAGTGGCTACCATCAAACATGATGTGGTATAATTCAAGCATAACTGAAAATAGAAGAACATTCTAGGAGGACTCTGTGTCCCTGTGCCTGGATAATGTCAGGTACACAGCCGATACCTTGCCATGCCATACATTCTTTCACTCAGTTGAATAAACACAGAGACGCTTAAGGGTGACAGCATGCATAGTTAAGTTGCAGTCGAAGCGACACGCTTGACAGCCCGCCCTGAGTATATATTCACACGCTTCCACGCGTCCGTCTTATTTCTCTTTTTTCCCCCCATACTTGGATCAGCCGGCACCAGCATATCAGCACAATGATGAATGTTAGAGGACATTGCATATAGCAGCTTTTACATGTAAGGTCACCGGTGTTTGCTGGAATAGCAACACTTGCTTGAAAGCATCCAAATAGCCATGCATTTATGTATAGAAAAAGAGTAGGTGCCCGGGTGAAAAAAAAAAAAGGCAATAGAGAAGTAATTCAGCCATTATATCAGACCGCTTATAAGAGCATAGCCTTAAAATAAACCAAGCATCCATTGGTTCACGAGCAGGGCAGATTTATAGGGCGCATTTGAAGAGATTTATCTTAAAAAGGGAAATGTTCAACTTTTAGGGGAGGAAAAACAGTTGGTGTGACAGTAAATCACATTATGAGTTCCTGATGAAGTTGGAGCACAATCCCTCCTTAGCTTAAAGAATGGTAAATGTTTCCGACGGTAAAATCGTCTGGGTTTGTATCGCAACATTTCTTTTCCTAAATGTTGTGTTTTGAAGTGACAACACTTGATTTCTCTCTCAGTTATACTCACAGTAGTGAGAATGGGTCCGGCCTGAATGAGGACAGCGAGAGCCCAAAAGAAGAATCATCGCCCTCATTTAACTCGACATGTGTGGGTGGATCAGTTGATTCTCAGTCTAAGCATTCAAACTCCTGCCTCTCTGAAATGTAGCCTGGCCTCAGGGTGTATGCCCACAATTACCCAACACACATAGGGGTGGCTATGGGAACACATGGGTCACAGAGCACAGAGACAGCGTAGAATACTGGAGCCCACCACTGAAACCAGTCTACGAGTGGAATGGGACTGCAGGTGAGACATTGCCCCCTAGTGGTTTGTTAGATAAAAGACAGGGACTGGAGACATTGAGGCTGAAAAGCAAAAGCATTTGATTAATTCACAACTAAAGCACAAAACTGCTGATTTCATTGAATAACTGTTAATTTGCAATGACTGTCAATGCATGTCCACCTAATACCCATGACAAACAAAACACCTCATGCATGACTGCTTCCTGTAGGTAAAACAGAGCAGGGCAACAGGGACTACAAAGGACCATGCTAATAAATCCAAAAAAATATGAAAATGAAATACATGAAACCATACGCTGGAGGAGGTAGAGGATTTTCTCCTTCTGTGCCGGTAGAGAATGTGCAGCTGTTCAGGTGCTGAGCCAAGGCTGACTCACTTCCAGGAGCTGCTCTGCAGAGACTGAGGAGTCACTGGCACACTGCGCTGATTTCTTTATGATATCTTAATAATGGTTTATAGACGGAAAGATGAAGAGTATCCTTCATTCTAGTCCTGTGATACCAAGTTGACGATGATACAATGGAGGGTGTGTTTTTCCATTAACTTGCTTCTACCCTGAATTTTTTTTAAACAGCATGGTACAAGGCATACAATAATAGAGCTCAATGGATATGTGCAGGAGAGGAATGAAGCAGAGGGGCATGTGCAAAGTAAAGTAAAAATAAAGGGTCTTCATAAGAATTAGACGACAAAATAAAGCAAACAAAAATAACAAGAGCAGATAAAAGGATACAAAAAGGAAATAACAATGAAAACTATCAATTCAGTCTCTTTAACAGAAGAATAACAATAAAACTATATGGAAGCTATTCTCTCATTTGTTGTTGTTGCTTAAGCCACTTAAAAGTGCATCGGCGTGTTTGTCACTTTTTGTTTGTAAAGACGCAATAGCGGGAAAAATGGAAATTGTAAAAGCTGACATACTTGTCAGATCTAATTAGCGTGTGACAACAAACCACCCCAGTGTAGCACAGTCCTGCAAAAGCCATCCATTGTGTTGCTAAGTTACATTTCTCATCATCGGAGCATCAACCAAATTACAAGTGACAATTGTCGTGATCCCCTGGAAACTCTAAGATCAGCTGATAATTGGATGGTTCTTCACAAGCAAAGAACAAACGCCATAGTAACATCGGGCATAATTGCTCCGTGTCTCATGTTGAGGATTCATTAATGCCGGCAGCCTCTGCTGTCACCGTGTTGATGGGTTCACTCTGTCATTTCCTATTCAATACCGAGACCAGCCACACTGGCAGTAATTGGAAACACAAGGTACTTGTGGCACTGCTAGTGGTTTCACTGACAAACACAAAAATACTCCGTCTAAAGACACGAAGCAGCACAATGCGTGGCTTTAAGGTAATGCCACAAGCATCTAAACCTGAAATAAAATAGTTCACAGAAACCTCCGATAGCAGAAATTCGGAGGCTTCTTCAGTACAGAGGGTGCAATTGAATAAAAATAGGTTCCTCAGAGTGCTTTAGCTCAACGGCTGTTTGTGTAATGTAGCATGAATAGTACAAATTGCTACAGAGGCCTGTCGCTTATCCTCTCTGTATTCTGCTGGTGCTCCTCTGAGCAGTCAAGGTCCTTTAACGCATATTCTCTTACAAAGTAAATGGTGAACAACCTCCCTCTCGTGTCCCCTATTCATTCTCCAAAAGAAATCACCTTGCATTTGTCCTCAAAATGCGCAGTTTCTTTTTTTTTTGTCAAACATCAGCCACAGCAGAGCCAATTAACCTTATTTGGGGCTCAAATACATGTTGGCTCAGGACAGTGAAGACACGTTGTGACAGAAACACATACAGTACGTAGAGAAACAAGAGAGAGAGAGAGGCTGAGCAGGAGACAAAGAAAGGAATTGAGCCGTTAAAGTAGCAGCCAGGCCTGGCATGCTGCAACAAGCGGGAATAGTGACAGATAGCCTGTATCTTCAGTTCTTTGCTTAGTGACTTCCAACACTTTCCATTCCTTGGTACTGGTGTTAAAAGGAAACGCTGCATATTCCTTATTGTCAACAGATCCCATTTAAAGACCACAACCAACGATGAATTGATCCAAAGTACTTCTTGTGTAGCTGAGACATGATGCCATAGACCTCCACTGTAACAAGTCAAATGTTTTAACCATTAGTGTAATGTGTATGGTACAGCTGAGGCTGATGAGGATGCCATTAGTTATTAGTTCTATTTGGTCATAAACTAAAGTGTCACACAAATAGCGCTGAGTGCAGACACGAGCTGTGGCGGTGCAGCATCACCGTGTCTGTGAACGAGTGTTGGCTCGTAGTGGAGTGTTTTTTTCCCCCCAGCACACTTTGGAGATATAAGGTTTTTTTTTTTTTTTACTTTCCTGGAAACTGGATGAATCTGCAAGCTCATGTTTTATTTGCTCAGGCAGATGCATTTGTGATTTTTGGTGAGGCGATGTAAGGACACGCGATTGCAGCTTCTACAGAAAGTTCAGCTGCAGCCATCTTGGTTGTTTTTTTTGGAAAATGCCTCAACGGCGCTCTTCTGGACAGTCATCGTCTCAAACACGGCCCCAAATTAGATTAACAGTTCTGATTTGCCCGTCAGATCTTGAGTTGCTGGAACTCGGTGAGACTGACCAGACGTGTCTGCCAGTCTGAATAAAACATGAACTTGCAGATGTGTCTGGTTCCCAGAACAAGAGTAGAACACAAACAACACATTGTTGTTTTTGATCTTTTAATGGAAATTGGTTGACAATTGAACAGTAAAAAACACCAGCCTTATCCCTAAACATATTCAATGTAAAACGTTATCTATGATAATCCGCTGCCGAGTAAGAATTGAATCACAGATAAACACACTTTTTAAATTCTTCCAGGAAATGTGCTGAGGTTGTGTGCTCTTTTTTCAGCTCTGCTTTACTTTGAATCGCACCAATGCAGAGACTTAAATCATTTATATTTCTATCTGCCAGTATACCTGAGAGTCTCTGCAGAAAACACATCGAGAGCACAGAGGTGCCGTATATCAGGACACAACACAGGACGTGCACCACATAACAGCTGTCCTATAGGATCAACTGGAATTGCATTATGTGCTCACCACTGGGTGAAACAGCATCCATCTCCAGCGGATACAAATCTGCTGCTGTGAAACATTTGCAGGGAAAGAAAAAAACACAATCCAATTTGTGCGGGCTGTTAAGGATAACCTCTAATTCCTCGGTCCCCTCAAAATCCCAGAATGTAAAATGCAAATGAAAAAAAAAAGAGAGAATAATAAATGGAGCACGATAAGCAAGGGAAAATTGCTGATAAAGAGAAAATTGTTACAGAGACTAATGTCCTCGGGTGCTGGCCAGTTGTTTTGTGCGTCTCATCTCTTCAGATGACCGTTTGCTACTTTGATTGATGCGTGAGAGCATCAGCAGCCGGAGTTTACGCTGACCGCTGAAGGGAAGAAGAATGGAATCGGCTGGACACGAGTGTGATTCACAATTCCTCAGCTCCTCCTGGAAACCCTGGGCTGATGGACTGCTGATGAGCGGTGGATGAGTGGAGGACAGAGAGAACCCACTGAGAGGTCAATAGTTCTGCGCTGACCTGTGAAGAACTCCATTATACCTCGATCACATCTCTGACTCGCTCCCCTTTTCTTTCTCCAAAACTGGTGCAGGCAGCCAATACTGAGCAGTAACAATATCATCGTTGCCAGCCGGACTACAGTCCTGATTCAATCGCAACCCTGCACAGAAATACATAACACAGTCGTCTCTTGCTTTCAGCAAAAAAAGTTTGCGAGCACTTTGGCTGCAATAAAGGTGGCAATTTGATGGCGTGTCGGTCAATACTTCTCCACTCTATTTCATCCCAAAAACCTGAAATCGCTTCAGAAATGCAACGCCTCAAGGAGTGGAAAGATCTTCTGGCAGCACATCTACACAAGTGCAGGCTGATTTATAGGATTTGTTATGAACAAGCAAATGGCGGCCTCGTCACTTTGGATTAACAAAAAAAAAAAAAAAAGGAGAGAACATAGCTGATTGAATTGCATTTCTTAACACCTTTGTCCGTTGTTGAGAGGAGCGATCTGATTATGCTGAAGCTATGCCATTACCGTCAAACAATTACATGCCTGATTGTATTCACTTTGCCCTTACACATAGACCCACCGCAATTATTTAAGATCGTACCACCGACTGAAAAGCTTTGGATAATACAGCTGCTAATTTCCGTTATTCCATTTATAAAAACCTAAAGGAAATACATGATATGAAAAATGAAAAGGTAGCTTTCATGTGTTCTGGGGCACAGGGGGGGGTGTCCTAACACTGGGGCAGAGATGAAAGAAGTATTTAGATCCTTGAAAGACAAAATAAGTAAAGTAAAGATCCTGCATTGACATTCTTACTGAAGTGAGATTAAAAACGTATCAGCAAAAGGTACTTCAGTACAAGCCACATGGCGACTGTGGCTTAGTGGAGAGTGTGTGTGTGTGTGTGTGTGTGTGTGTGTGTGTGTGTGTGTGTGTGTGTGTGTGTGTGTGTGTGTGTGTGTGTGTGTGTGTGTGTGTGTGTGTGTGTGTGTGTGTGTGTGTGTGTGTGTGTTTGTAAATGTTAGTTAGTCCTGATGGTGGGCATGGTAGCCCCTGCCATCAGTGTATGAATGGGTGTGAATGGGTGAATAATGACAAGTAGTGTGAAAGCGCTTAGAGTGGTTGGAAAGAGTAGAAAAGCGCTATACAAGTACAAGTACAAGTCCATTTACTAGTTGTGGGACTATTCTTCATGCAGAGATATATCACATTATGAGAATACTGTTATCAGTCAATTTAAAATACTTTTATATACTTAAAAAAGAAAAGGTCCAGAGACGTCCCCAGGTCATCATGACCACTGTCTTGTCTGTTTAAAGGCTTTGAGCCACACAACAACAGAAGATGGACAGTCTGTGCTGCAACAGGTCTTGCTATCGTTATCCGACAGGGTAATAACACAGACTCCTCTTGAGAATAAATACATTTATTAATAACCCCAACTGCACACACAAATCACCAGTCACCACGAACCTCTCTTTCTCAACCTTTCTAGGAGATTACAAACAGCAAGATGATCCAAAGATGTCTCTCCAGCTTCATGGAATGACAGAATAGTGATTCATGGCGTTTTATTTGGTTATGGGGAGATGAGCCCATAGTAATGAACGAGCCTAAAAGGAGGGCTTGGCCCTCATCATTAATCTCATAAAACTGTGTGCCACAGGGAGACGCAGAGTCACTCTATTAACTCAAAAGAAGACATCCATTCTGTTACACTTTGTTGAGCTCACCTAAGAAAAACGCAGATTGCTTCAAAGCAATTATACGAATCCAGCACGCCATTATCTGGTCCTCGAGGAACAAATGAGAAAACACAACTACCATTAAAAAAACAAAAAAAACATGAAAGATGGATACCGGGCGGACATATCCGATTCAATTAGGATTCAGAGCATTTAACGAAAATATGGACGAGAGTAAACGGTGCCGCTGCTGAAAATGTCGTAGCCGCCGAAGAAATGGTGCTCGTGGTTTATGTCGCAAGGCAATTGATACCGCCATCATTACACCTCAGCTTCTTTTGATGAAACAGCTATCTTAGAAAATGTGTCTTCTTCCTGACACGCCGTGCCGGCTCGTTTCAGGTCCCCCCCCCCCCCCCCCCCCCCACACTCTGAGCATGATGAGGAATCACAGACAAGACTATGACAACTTTCTTAAAGCTATGAGACAAGAGCATCAGTCGCATTTTCCACCCTCATTCGTTTTCAGTGAGCGAGGCTCTCGGAACCTTTGAAGAACTTCTGAGGAATTCTTGAGGTGGTGCATAGGAGGTTTCAGCTTTCAGGAAACTCCCAATCCACCCAGACAGCTGTTATCAGTTTTTCAATTCATTCATTTCAATTTGTCTGTCTAGGATGCAATCCCATGATAGGTCTTTGACTCCACAGTTCTATAAAAGTCTCTTTTTTTTAACTCATCAAGTGTTTTGATTTGACGTTTTTCACAGTGCAAAGTGTTGCAAAATGTTACTTTTCAAATGTGAAATACAATATCTGAGACTTCCTTGTGGCAATCACAGGCCTAATATACTTTATTCAATAGCAGCTCCTGTGAATTATGCCTTAAAGTGAGCTAAGCAATCGTTTTTCATGAAAACGATATCTCTTGATGGCTGCTAGGTTCCATTTATGATACGCACGGTGCACCATTTTTCACAGGCACCGTAGCTTGTATTGTGTTGCCCACAGCATACAGTACATGGCTCAAAATACAATAGCAGTATTACATGGCCTTATACAGTACATGTCAAACCTTTTTTTAACCTGTACTGTATTTCTTTGCTCTCATAGCCATTTAACCTATTTGCATTCTGTAATTGCTATTCTACGTCTAGAACAGTTTTCACTGTTACTGGCAGAGCATAATGGATTCCCAGGAGATGTGCATGAGCATACTAGAGGTGATGTTGTGGACAAAAGCCAGTTAAAGTACACGTTTGCATATTGTAAAATGTAGTTTTTTGGCAATGAACTTGAATAAATACAGTTGTTTATATGAGTTGTTTTCACAGGATTATAAAATTGATATTTGAGACTAGCTCTAAGCATCTTATAATACATATTTAAATGTACTAATGCCAAGTAGTAAAAGTATTTAAACAAAAATATGAGCATAACTTTACTATCTAGTAGACAGTCATTTATCTTATGTTAACTTCATTATCTAGTGCAGCAGGTACAGTAGCACTTTCTTTAGCTGAACATACTGACACAAACAACACAGAAACATATTTCAGCTTTTCTGAAGAACTGATGGAGGCATGGTGGAGTAAAGGCTAGCTAGGACAGGGGTGGGACTACAGCTCAAATATCAATATATATCTTAAATGTTACTGCTCTACAATTTTTTTCCCAGTACCCAGAGTTATTTCTAGAAAAGTGAAATTGTCCAAAATAATTGAAGAATCACTGAAACATGTCTTGTAATTGAATAACTTGCGAAAACACTGATATGTAGTCATCACGGACCAGTCTCTGCATTACGGCTGGTGAAAACAAGGAACCTACTGGGCTCAGGCCCAGACGTCTGACTGACCAAACTAATATTTCAAGTCGGTGTTTGTGCGAAGGATGCTGCTTGGCAGGAACACATTTGTTGGTATTCTGAAAGGCACTAACGCTAGTACGCACAGGGTGTGTCGGATGCGCTGAGACATCAACTATGTTTTTGTTTTCTTAAATAAATCCCAAGATCATTTGCCTGTAATTACCGTTTCACTACGCTGGATAATTGCTCGAGTTTAATCCATTTCCAAAGCATTCCAGCTTCAGTGCCTTCAGTTTTCATTTTCCCCTGAACAGAGCTACAGTGCATCTGTCACTAGTTTTGTTTCAGTCCACTTGGGCTGCGCCGGGGACTGACAGTGAATTAGGGTGGAGAGAGACGAGCTCAGGGTGGAAATTGGTACGATTACGCTCATGTTTTCAGAGGGCGCCTCGGTGAAAGTTTCTCCGTGGGGAATTAATCACTCCAGTGTTTGAGCATCTTACCTGTTTAATAAGCAATCACTTCCTCCCAAGTTTCAACACTCCTAAAAGGATACAAGCGGCTGATTTGTATTAACACACTGTGCTTCCATTACAGACTGATTAGGAGCCATGAATGAGTCGGCGTTGATGTGTGTCTGCTGTAATTCATTTGTTGTAAATAAAATGAGAAAGGGCTAATGAGAGGGACCTCAACAAAACTTTACCCAGATTATCAGTATAATTTATCAAAATAACAACGTAGAAATAAGGTGCGGCTGCTCAATCAACTTATTACACATCAAAAGGTATCTATAAGAATCCACCATGTTGTATTTAGACATTTCTTCAGTTGTGTTTGTGATTCACAAACTATTTATCCTCAAGTAGCTTGAAAGGCTTAACATTCAAACCAGGAACCACATTTAAAAAGAAAAAAAAAAAACCTTCTCAAGGTCGATGGGGCACTTACAACGAGCCTAATTGAGAATTTGATCTAGTCGCTCTGAGGGGTGGACAAAGTGCTGCTGTGAATGTTAAAGATGAGCTATCAGGATCTGATCAGAAGTAATCAAAGCGCTGGCCTGCGTTTAGGTCACTTCCTTCTTTACCACCGAACTGTGCAGCAGACATGCTCGTCTGTGTGCAACTTTCTTAATCGCAGCAAACACATAGGGAGCTTCTATAATCAGCAGAGACAGAAATAAATCACAAAATATATTTTCAGACATCTGGACAGCGGAGCAATAGTGTAACAACACCTGTCAGATGAGAGGAGGCGACTATCTTCTACAGAACCCAGTGGGATGAGGATCTATACATGTGTGAGTCAGTGTGACTGCAAATAAAGAATGATTTACACCAAATTAATGTTCTCACTTTGTTTTAAAGTCCCAAATTAAAAAAAAGTAATTATAAACAATCAAAGTAACTTTAATCAAACAATCTCACACCAAGAAAACACAGCTGGTTTTGAAATGAGTGGACATTCAAGCATCTGCCGTATAGAACAGGACTAACAGGCTACAGTCATGCTGATAAGCAGGTAGTGTTCACGTTCACCGTCTCAGTTTAGTGGGTCACATTTGTAAATTAGCACTAAACACAAGGCACAGCTGTTGAGGGGAAAGTTATAAGTTATACAAGTGTATCGGCAGTAAACAATCACCACTTATGAAGATATCTTTGTGACCAAATAAAGGCATTGGGGAGTGTAGTGCTGAGAGGAAACTAGTCACGTTAAAAGGAAACATCTACTTTTGACTGCTTTTACATTTAAGCATATGAAAACTTCCACTAGCAGAAGCGTACTTGAAGTATTCGAGCTTATATGAGAGCGATGATACTGCGGCATAAAGCTCGTGAAAGGCAGCTTGTTTTCAGGGAAACAATCTCTTTGGAGAGAAAAACGCTGCTCAGCTCTGATTTAAGGCATTGAATATTTCATCACAGCTCCAACATGAACTTGCGTTGTGAGTGGCTTTGATGTAAACTTGCCGTTTCAGCCAGTGGTGGCTTGTTTGACAGGCAGCAGTCACACGGAGACGAAAAACAGCCCGAAGTTGAGCGGGAGAAATGCAGCCCCCCCCCCCCCCTACAAACTGGCAGAGTGGTAATGATTAGCTCTCTGGCAGGATTCTCCTAAGGCGAGTGATTACGACACGCTCTGTAAACTATGACACCTCTTACCTGGAGCCCAAACAGAGACAGCGACCCAAAATATTTCTAGAGCGCTGCGAAAGACGAGTTTGAGCAGAAATGTTGTTTTTTTTACCCCCCCCCCCCCCCTCTCTCCCTGCAAGAGTTTGTTTATTATTCAGGTTGAGAACTTGGGGGCGAAATTGGTTTTGCTAATGAAAATGACTTCCTGCAAAAACAAATGAACTGTAAATGCCAGACACAAAGAGTTGCATACCTGTTATTTTTGTCTGCTGGGTGCTTGAGAGCTGTTGAGTATGAATCATGTTTCTCAGTGTTTCGCTCTGGTTTGCCCCCTTACCCAAGTTGTGAACAGCGCTAAGCTTCCATGAGAGGAATAACCTGAAATGGAGGAACACTTCAATGTCGCCCTTTCCTCCTCTCCTCCACGAGTGATTATACAATTGATTTTTTTTTTTCTCCAGCGGTTCCCGCTATAGGAGCAGTAATAACAATTTATCTTGGCTCCTTGTTCCATTACAGCAGAGCTGCAGAGAAACCAGAAGGAAAGCGCAATGTTTTATGATTTATGGAGGCTATTTGACCTGTGCTTATTAGAGGGATCTACCCGACGTGATGCAGACTTCTGGAATAGACTATGAGCTTTGCTCTGTGATGGGAGCATGCGGCTTTTGGGGAAGATGGAAAGGGTGTCCCAGCTGATTGAAAAACAAACAAGACCCAGAGCGAACAGAGACGTTTAAATGCTCTGCTGCCCCATTTCCACACTCTAATTGTTACCGTCTGACTTCAATCCAATTTGGAGGTCATTAAGAAGAAAGCCTTAATCCCTCCCGACTGTCATTCATAGAAGGATTTAAGAATAGAACTTGTACAGCATCACCGGTGAATCACACTTTACGGCCCCAGTTGTCTGGTATAATTTGACATGGATGGAGATAAGTAGGCGAGTGATAAGTGAGATGATTATCACCGTGTGTCCTTACCCTGGTCCTAGCTTTTGTTAGAGTGATGCCTGCTGGGGCTCTAAAGGGGCCCCTGGTTACTCCTCATTTATTGGTGTTCACGGAGCAGTTTAGGCACGGTGGCTACCTCCCTCCAGGTCTCTCTCCTGTGGCTAGTGATAATATTTAACTGCTGACCTTATCTTCTTTCCCCCCACACATCTTCTCTCCGCCAGCGAATGGGGAGCATGTTAATGCCTGACACAGCGCTACGTGTAGCATGCTAATCCATCTGTGGCCTTGGCTGATTAAAGATGAATATCGGCAGGATGGTAAACACAGACACGCCCCAGGCAGCTTCACCGATGCACAGGACCATGTAAACGGTTGCACTCCAACCAGCAATATCACAGATCTAGGGACCGGGTGAATAAACCAAGGGTCCCCACTAAATAGCAAGCAAACAAGCTGAAAACTTGTATTGTCAAGTATGTAAACCACAGAGTTCTCATGTTTCCATGAAAATACATGTAATATGATTATAACCGGAGCAAACCATTGCAGCTAGCTGGTAAATATGATGTAGCTAAAAGCACTACTCTTATCCCTAAAATGTAGGGATAAGGGTAGCGCATAATAAAAAAGGTTTTTTATTACGGTATCAGCTGCTCAAGGCAGAATAAAATCTACTTTAACTACATAACATTATCATTTAATGTTATTTTTGACTCAAATCTGCTTGTTGTCAAAGACTCAAATATCTCACATTCTGTGGAGAGTTTTGCACAGAGGATGTGTATGACTTTCTTGTGTCCAGATATTAAAATGTAATTTTATTAGCGCTCTGCTGAACACTTTAATACTGTGTTCCCAAATTGAAGAGATAAATGCACATGAGTTAATAAAAATGCTAACAGATCAAACTACAGTAAGGCTTTCTTTTATGATAATTGTATTGTTTTTAGGGAGAAGTGCTATATCTATGTCTATATCTATGTCTATTTATTTGCAGAGCAGTCATAGGCTCCTTTCTATGCTGTTACAAATGTCTTCTTCAGCGGACAAAGATAAAACGTTTATGTACGCTTCAGCTGATCGATAGCGGACCACCTGGGAGTCGGGCACTTTCTCTGGAGGCAGGCGTTGTCACCATTAGCTGGACAAGGAGCACAACGTTTAAAAAGAAATGATAACGTTGGTAGTCAAGCTGCACAAAACACCTTGAAAACAACAGAAGAGGGTGAAAGCTGAACGATTCTGTGAAAGTGATGGTTTACTTTACTTTTTTTATATCATCAGAAGCAATCATTATCTATGTAGTGCCAGGAGGGAGAGCACAGTGCTCTGCTGGCATCATATCAGGTGTGGTTCTCTTCTCATGAGCCTTGGGTTGGCTACACAGGAGAACCATTTACTCAGCTAGACTACTGATGAATCTGGGGAGTTGTGTTCCATCACCCATGTGACTAGCTTTGGCTCATGCCATCCTCTTCCCCAACCAAACATAATACTTCAGGAAGCACAATGAACCTGAGGGGCAAACCTCGGTAATCATGCACTGAATACTACACCTAATATAGTATTAAATACTGCATATTCATGTTATTGTTTCTGTGATGTACAAACAAGCAAGAGACACCATGAGCATGATTAATGCTTAAAAAGTCTTCCTTGTTTTCTCTACCGAGTTTGCAAACAATCTGTCAAGAGCAGTTTACTTGAACACGGGTGAAACATTTTGACTGACATTTCAAAGCAAGCTTTTCAGTTTCAGCGATTGTTACATTTAAACAAAATCCACCTTCCTTTTTTCATTTTTTTTGTTTGACTGGGAACATGGAATACCCTTCAGAACCAGCCCACCACAAACTGTGCAAAGCCGTTCATCAAGTTTTTAACATTACTTTATCGGCAACAAGCTAGTCGAAAATTTACATTTTTAATTTCTGTAGGAAGGCACACATCAACAAAGTGAGAGGGGTGTATTGTATTCAGATAAATCTACATGTCACCGACACTGCACGTTTATCAACCCTTAGAATGGACCGTAAATTTGGCAGACTTAGCTCATATTCATTCATTCATTCATCGTCAGTCTCTTTCAGGAATGTTAAAATGACTCTACCTGCAAGGATGAAGAGTCTCACTTTTTAATTGCAGTAAAATTAGCAGATAGGAATGCAGAATTTCACTCAAAGGCTAATCAAGTAAGCAACATTTGCAAGCTTCACTTTGTAATTAAACTGGTCGTTTAACTTACTGAAGTTAAACTTCTTTACATCCCTAGAAGCATAGCTTTCTTGATCACCTATTTTACTCTAAATGGACCATCATTTACCAACAGAACATCACGCTGTATTGAAGAAGACTTAAACCTACATTGTTTACCGAGGTAATAAATCAAGTGAGATGTAGGGTCGTTTTCTCATAGAGTAGTCGCCCCCTGCTGGCTATTAGAACGAATGCAGGTTTAAGGCACTTCCGCATTAGCTGCACTTTTCAGAACCGGAGGAACCAGCTGTCATGTTGTCTCATCTGTGGTTTGCGCACTCTTCTTGAGGAGGGTGGCTTTGCGGCTGCCCATCTTGTGTAAGGAATAACTGTGAGCCCCTAAAAACGGTACTTTCCCCCCCTTTACAATGTCCTCTCTATTAATCCAAAAGCAGTCACCCTCCAGATACCAGCTGGCATCTGGAACATGCCCTTCTGTTGATGTTGGCAACCAAACCAGCAGGCTTTTGCTGTTAATTAGCCTCTCTACCGCTAGGCCAATGAGCAGCATCCATGGCGCAGCATTTACGCACTCGGATTAACAGATCACACTGGTCCATTTGCATTTTATGTTTCAGAGCCTCTATTGCCACACACACACACACACACACACACACGTCAAAAACACCAGATGCCAATATCTTCAGCCTCAGTATGGGAGAAAAGTAAGGGGAGCAGCACATTAGCATAAATCGGGATTACTATGCATGACTGTCACTTCAAAGATAATCAAACAAATTAGAAAATTCTTCAAGTGTTCACGACTGTTGGAATGAGTCACAGATAATCCACTTTGCTTTTATTTATTTATTTTTCTTTGCCACTCAAGAGCATTTCTCATGCTTATGTAACGGGGTGTTTTTACAGAGCAGCAGCTGCAAGACGCACCAGTACAGGAAAATATATATCATGAAAAGAGAGTAACGGGCGAAAGGTGATCACGGACAAAAGTCGAGACATCTATGGTCGAAAGCCAATAATCACAACACTTCCACGGCCAAACAATCATTATTATCGCCAAGGGCGTAGGTTTGGTCTCAGCATTGGTAAGGACATTGCCAGCACCCCCCCCCCCCCCCCCCCCCATTTGAGAAAAACTTAGTTGATATTATGTTGAACAGGCAAACTTTATTAAAATATATTAATATTTGTGTAAAACCTTAGTTTAAATACAAAACAGTATTCTGCACCAAATAAATAATGAATAATTAAATAAAAAACGTTCTGCTAAAATGCCAATATACAGTAACAGTATATTCAGTACAACATAGAAGCACATATGACTACATATTGATAAATGATAGAAAAACACATTAAGGCTATCATCATTAAATTTACACTAAATATATGAGATTACATGTAAAGAATATATCAATATCTGAGATCAAAACACTCTTAGCTCAATATAAGGAAAGAAATCATCAAAGAGAATTAAACTTAAATGAGGATAAATCATATTAATAAAAAGTAAATTACATCTTAAGATAGCACTTCCTATGTGGCTATAGATTACTGCACTGTTGTTGTTTTTGCACAGTACCTTTTGAAAAGATGCCTGGAAGTCTGGAATGTGTCTGGGGACACTAGTTGTTGCACTATGACCATTAATTGCATTTTATTATGTTGTGCTATGCTCTATTGCACATGTTTTGTATGTCTTATGACATTTTGCTATTTTTCAAATATTTTAATAAAGAAGTTCATGTTTCAAGTTCAAGTACATGGAATCTTAGAAAATCCTTTTTTTTTAAATGGTATCAAAATTGGCATCAAGAATCGTGTTATTTTACTGGTATTGGCACCGACTACTGAATTTTTGGTATCGTGACACCCCTAGTTACACATTATTATCAGTATCAGTACCATGTGCTGAGGCATTCTAAATCTCTGGTTATTCGAAGTTCCCACAGTGCAAACTTGAGTGTGTACTGTGAGTGATGACGTCCATATATTTGTGTTGATAATACAAGAGATAGAGGAGCTTTAAATCTACAACTGGAAACGTGATTTAGAATCACACTGTTTTTCCACATCTATGTATCGGTATATAAATTGTGCACAGCATCTAAAGTTGCACAAAACCGTTACGCACGGAACCCATTATGCGTGGAACCCGTGGAACCCGTGGAACCTGTGGAACCCGTGGAACATAGAACCCGTTACGCATGGAATCCGTTACGTGTGGAATCCGTTACGCATGGAACGCGTAACCCATGTAACCCGTTACGCGTGGAACGCGTTACGCACGGAATCCGTTACGCACGGAATCCGTTACGCACGGAACCCGTTACGCACGGAATCCGTTACGCACGGAATCCGTTACGCACGGAATCCGTTACGCGCAGAACCCGTTACGCACTGATTCCGTTACGCACGGAACCTGTTACGCACTGATTCCGTTACGCACGGAACCCGTTACGCACGGAACCCGTTACGCACTGATTCCGTTACGCACTGATTCCGTTACGCACGGAATCCGTTACGCGCGGAATCCGTTACGCACTGATTCCGTTACGCACTGATTCCGTTACGCACAGAACCCGTTACGCACGGATTCCGTTACGCACAGATTCCGTTACGCAAGGAACCCGTTACGCACGGAATCCGTTACGCACGGAATCCGTTACGCGCGGAACCCGTTACGCGCGGAACCCGTTACACACGGAATCCGTTACGCGCAGAATCCGTTACGCACTGATTCTGTTATGTACGGAACCCGTTACGCACTGATTCCGTTACGCACGGAATCCGTTACTCACAGAATCCGTTACGCACGGAACCCGTTACACACTGATTCCGTTACGCACGGAATCCGTTACGCGCGGAACCCGTTATGCACTGATTCTGTTACGCACGGAACCCGTTACGCACTGATTCCGTTACGCACTGATTCCGTTACGCACGGAACCCGTTACGCACTGATTCTGTTACGCACGGAATTCGTTACGCACTGATTCCGTTACGCACGGAACCCGTTACGCGCGGAACCTGTTACGCACTGATTCCGTTACGCACGGAATCCGTTACGCACGGAATCCGTTACGCGTGGAACCCGTTACGCACTGATTCCGTTACGCACGGAATCCGTTACGCACGGAATCCGTTACGCGTGGAACCCGTTACGCACGGATTCCGTTACGCACTGATTCTGTTACGTGCGGATTCCGTTACGCACGGAACCCGTTACGCGTGGAACTCGTTATGCGTGGAACGTGTTACGCATGGAACCCGTTATGCACGGATTCCGTTAGGCACGGATTCCGTTACGCACGGAATCTGTGGAACCCGTGGAACCCGTTACGCGCGGAACCCGTTATGCGTGGACATACGTATGGAATCCGTTACGCGTGGAACCCGTTACCCGTATGATGCAAAACCCGCGGAACACGTGGAACACGTGGAACTCCTTGGCAAAGTACAGCAAAGTGCAATTAAATGGAGGCTGTTTCCCCTGCCAAATCAAAGATTGTTCTATTGGTGGCTGGAGGGTAAGTGGCAGCATATACTGTGTGTCATATTGATGACTTTGGTGGTTACAATTTTTAATGAGTTAAAATGATATATAGGGACTAGGGGTGTCACGATACCAAAAATTCAGTAGTTGGTGCCAATACCAGTAAAATAACACGATTCTCGATGCCAATTTCGATACCACGGTAAAAAAAAAGGATGTTCTAAGATTCCATGTACTTGAACTTGAAACATGAACTTCTTTATTAAAATATTTGAAAAATAGCAAAATGTCATAAGACATACAAAACAATGTGCAATAGAGCATAGCACAACATAATAAAGTGCAACAACTAGTGTCCCCAGACACATTCCAGACTTCCAGGCATCTTTTCAAAAGGTACTGTGCAAAAACAACAACAGTGCAGTAATCTATAGCCACATAGGAAGTGCTATCTTAAGATGTAATTGACTTTTTATTAATATGATTTATCCTCATTTAAGTTTCATTCTCTTTGATGATTTCTTTCCTTGTATTGAGCTAAGAGTGTTTTGATCTCAGATATCGATATATTCTTTATGTTATTATTTATATATTATATATTCTTTATTATATTCAATATGTAGTCATATGTGCTTCTATGTTGTACTGAATAGAAAAGACAAGTTAATTAATTCATTTTGGGTTCAACTTACTCTGATAATTGTCAGAGTCGGCATAGTAAACAGGTTGTAAGTGCAAAAACTGCAAGTATAGTAATTGTTAGAGGGACGTCCTGTTCAATAAAAGCCAGACAGAAACCTTCATCGGGAAGAAAGTGTTCATTTAAAAGAACAAGTCTGTCAGAAAAGATAAGACTAAACTGCTTTAACCAATGAATTGAGAATGATTAGTTTTCTACTGTATATGGACCAGGAGGTTATAGATAAATGAATATTAAACTGCATGTAGTCAACTACTGTTGCTAACACACTCCCATCGGCCCAGAGTTATTTATTTATTAATTTGCAAGAACGAAATACGGCTCGTTATTTGACTTTGGTTCTGTGGTTTTTCCGTTTTTGAATTCAGAACCAAAAACGGAAATACGACCACCCATTTCCGTTTTCCCGTTTTTTGGTTTGAAACGAAAAACGAGAATACCATGGTATTTCCGTATTTTCGTTTTATCGAATAAAACAGATGACTAAAGCGTACACGGACCGCCCAGCACTAATAATAATACGAATGAGTTTGCAAATATATTGTGCAAAATATTTTTTTCTAACAGGCAATTCAAATTAACAAAATATTGGTGGGGACAATTGTGTCTTTCTCAAACTTTGGTCGTGACTAGTCCCTATGGACCTTATGCAAACCTACGCCCTTGATTATCGCCTTCGGAAAGACAACAATTTCTTTAGACTGAAGATGAAGAAAGGGGCAATTTCAGACATCTTGTCCTAAATATGTTTGCTCCTTGATCAGGAGGCACAACTTTTTAAGTTAAAGGTCAATTTAATGCTGAGACACTAGTCAGTGCACAAACGCTGCCGAAGCAATACGATGAGTAATCTTCAAATCGATCGTCTTTTCTGACCAACCATATTACATGTTTATGTCATTTACAATAATACAATACAGAGAGCACCTCTTCACACTTGATAAAACTGGAACGAGCCAATGATTGGAGAGTTTTTCCTGCTCCGATGCGAGGGTCCCGGGGTTATATTATGTTTATGTTTTACAGATTGTAAAGCCCTGTGAGGAAAATTTGTGATTGTGGGCTGTACAAAATAAATTGAGCCTTTATCCTTTACAAATGAACAAAAAATATATAAACAGTTATGTATGGCAATGGACTAATTGTTTCAGCATTATATGAAAATAAAACAATAAAGCAAACGGGGGGGAAAAGCCAAATGTTCAGTGTTTTCAGCTTCTCAAATGTGAGAATTTGGTGCCTTTCTCTGTTATATTTTATTGTAAATTTAATATATATTTATTTTTCTTACATTTTAATGACAAAACAATGAACCAGTGGATCCAAAAAACGACTGATAATTAAAAAAATCATTAGCTGAACCAAATAGAACTAGCCCATTACAGGCAGTGGTAGCCCGGAGAGCAGAAAGCTTATGAAGGATGAAGATGGGTTTCCATTAACATTTGTAGCTGGGAAACTGGGAGGGAGAAGTAATTGCTGATCCCTTAATCAATAACCGTTAACTTCTTGCCCTGATGCTCCAATAAAGCTTCTCCCTCTACTGTACAACACAGAGCTGCTCGGATTTTTGTAGGTGCACATGAATTTAACAAGTTTTCCCTCGCCGTTACTGTGGCCGACTTTCCCGGATAATTGCTTACTGTATATGAAAATAAAGAACAAAAAACTTCCATCCCCCAACACCGTTAACTAATAATATATCCAAGAACCGTGGGCCTCATCAAGCCGCCATGAAGTTTAATAAATCACAATGAAATGTTATTTTAACGTGGTGCCATTCATTTCCATAAGCCCTGCCTTTTACTACCCTCCCATGACGCCTCGGTGTCTCAGTGGGGTTGTAGAAAGTGGGGCTCGCGCAGGACTGGAACACTTTCACAGCTCCATTTTCATTTAGTGTCATTAGAAATTAAATTCCCAGCAAATTACTTTTTTGAATTTCACAGCAGTCCCTTAAGATGTTCTTGCATGACCCACTTTTGTCTCATGCAGCACAGGCTTCTCTCCATCGCCACAGTTCACAACACACATGCATATTCCTAAACTCAACCCCCAGTCCCCTTGTTAAAGTGTGGGGGTTTTCAGGACTGCTGGGGGTCACTGCAGGGGAAACTGGTCATTTGTTTTTTAAAGTCCCCGGGTGAGTCCGGACTACTGTTGCAGCTACATAACGGCGTCTGCCACCTAACTGTCGCAAATATGCCTCCATGGCTCGACATAAAAAGAGAATATTAACAATGACACTGCAGTACAGGTTATACCTAGTCCACTGTGATTTGATATTTCTCTGAAATAGCCTAATCCTGCTCGTACTGAGGTTGATCCATCGGGATCACGGGGTGATTTTCATCGCTGTATCAACATAAATTCCTCTCTGGTTCTGTTGATTGCCGACTTCAGGTGCAAACACGCCATACATCAACAGCTAAGCACGCCAAGATTATGTTCCGTGATCTGCCCCATCTGTTAAAAGGCCAATGACGAGAACAGCAGATCCGTCTCGGCTGCCCCCTTCGGAGTTAAGTAGAAAGTGGGTACAGCTGACACTTGTAACTTTGAGCGTGAAATGAACACACTCACTTTTCTGTCTGTGCAAACAAGGCTTAATAAAGGTGATGGGCTCTCAATCTGGGGCCCCACCTTTTTCAATTTCCTGCTCGACTGAGCATCCCATGGAAGCAAGGGACCACCTATCCCCAGGAAATACCCCGACTAAGTGACATCACATGTCTAGTAATGCGACACGTGAAATGTGTGGAAATAGTGATTTCACACAAGGGGATTTGGAACAGCGACCAGAAGCAAATTAAATCTCACCATAAAAGCAGATATGGGCCATCAGCTAAAAAGAAAGTTGACTAGTCGGACCCCGGAGGAAAGATCGAACTCTACAGGACGTTAAGTGAGTGATGATTCCAACAGAAATCGCTCTATTCGGGTCAATGACACTGTTACCCTCTGAAAGTTTAGGCCTAATGGAGCTAATGAATGCTCCGCCATTGAGTTTATGAGGCGTACATCCTTGAAGTGAAGTCCACTGACCCCAAGATGATCTTAAACATCATCAGTTGAGCGCCCGCCGACTACGACAGGTGGTCCCGCGTTGGGGAGCAAGTGACCCGTCCTGGTCTTCCCTCGATGCCGTCAGTCACAGTGACAAAGGTGACAGTAGCAGCAGATCCTGCCTTGATAGAAAGGGCATCTGCACAGCATGAACATCTTTGAATAGCCTCTACCTAAATCAGACGGGCAGATAGCGACACGTGACTATACACACTACGCACAGCAGTAATTTATGACTACAATGTGCCCTCCTGAGAAAAAGGGGACAATAGTTTGTACTTGATGAGGAGAAGTAATAAAAAAGTACCACAGGTGGGAGGCGGTCTCCCGTCATTTTTTTTTTTACTTTAAAAAATAATTCCAGTTTATTACAACTGACCTTTTGCCTTGTACGTAGATTTGGCTCCCATTTCTATCAGTAATAATAAAATTGCACTGAATAAAAAGTCATGTGTAATGAGTAAGGAACACGGCGTCATCACCGAGGCTGCAATTAACGATCGGTTTAATTTCTCAATTAATTTTTGATTAATCTGTTGAACTGTTTTTCCGATTATTAAGGAGAAAAGCAGCAAATCCTCACAGCTGCAAGTTTTAACTAGCAAATGGCAGGAATTGCTTTTGCTTAAAACTGAAAAATAGCTGCGGATTATTCTTTTCATGGATCGACAGGGCGAGACACAGCCAGGTTGTAAACATGGAAAAGTTGAGCCAAATTATCTAAACCACTTTATCTTTATGTTTACAACAAACAGTTAGAGTGGCGTAAGTTACTGCTCGCCTTGACTTTCCCTTTGAATAAATTAGTTATAACAAAAAATTGTCCAATCATCTGACATGCCTATGTTTCTTACTCTGTCAAACTTCTTCCCAGCAATGTGACCGTGTTCCTATATCTCAGACATTACCATTAGAAATGATGGCAAACATTACAAAAATAACAGCCACGATGTAATAAACCGTAATTATCCTTTAAATTCCTCAGAGTATGTTCCTTTTTCTGTCACTTGGACACCTTGCCGTGTAGAGTTACCCCCATAGAAACAGAAATTGTGCACTCCAGTAAAGATGGATTGTGAACATGCTGAATCTTTCACAACCTCGCTCTGAAAATAACAGCGTGCTTTGAGGAAATGTGAACTGGCTGATGTGTTGGAAAGCTCGAGAAGAGATATACTGTGTGCAAGTCTGCACCACAGAACAAAATGATCTCCCCAGAGTGACACTGCAGACAACAGCAATCACTTCCTCCTCTTGTTCGTCCTGTCGTCATACTTCAGATTTGCCAGTTGAAAACACACTGTGGGCTGTAATGGATGTCTTTCTCATCATTGTCTCCGTGCTAATTGAAACAGAATCTGTGGGTAGACAGGTCCATTTGGTCAGGCAGGGCTTTTAGCTCCAAGTTAATGCACAGAGCCATTTGTCTGAGCGTATGCTTGTCGAAATATAGTCTCCGACTCAAGAAGATTCTGTTTGAAAACACCTGCTAATAGCTTCCTCACTTTGGGGATTTAGTCACGTGTGTTCTAAGCACTTTGAGGTGATAAAAACACGGACATTTGATGTTTGGGAAAGGTTCTGCTGGGTTTTCGCCACACTGACTAGAGGTCAGCAATTACTGATTTTTGAGTTGTTTAATCCTGAAAGGACAAATGGGTCTCATTAAATAGTTTTCAGCTTTACGGTAATGTTACATTTTTTTAAATTTGATTAATACAGCAAGACCTATTTCGGCAGTTCAGATTAGTGATAATGGGAAGCAATGAGTGTAGCCATAGAGATGTATTTTCCCCCTATCATGTAGAAAAACACCACAATTAATAAATAATAGATGGGGGTCATGCATAAAAGATAATAATAGCTCAAATATTGCAGAGGTCCGATGTTTGTGCAGCGCAAATAACAAATCCAGCTGATACTTTTCTATGAATATTTCATAAGACTTGAGCTGTGTCAATTATTCATGTTTAATGTAATGACGTCTTGACACGACAGCCTGGACACAGTGTGTGGAGGGTTTCATGAAGTTAAAACCAGAGACTTTAAACAAAGTTAAACAAAATAATATCTTCAGTAGGGCTGGGGGATATGGACAAAATCTTCTATCATAGGTCATTTCATATCTTGATTTTGATATCACGATACAGCATATTTTAATGTAGTTCAGTGAATAGTCTAAATGCAATAACCACATTAATTTGTATACTCTTGTGTTATTTAAATACTAGTTATTATTGAGTATTTTACGAGTATTTAGAACTTAACTGCAAAATAACCATATTTTCTGAGAACTTTGAGTTAGTATGCTTGTTATTATTAATTTTGTCAACTTAACTGTGCATCACGATATCTAAATGTATGATTTCATCACGATAGGTCTCCATAGAAAGACAATCGATTATCTATTTCTTAAATGTATCCTCAGCCGAGTGCCACAGAAGGTAGGGAAGTCTGGACATATTGAGAGTCAACCTATGGTATTGATGGTTTTGTTCTTTCCATTGGATTTCTTTGACATTCAAAAATAAAGAATAAAGCCTGAAGAAGAATAATGTCTTGTCCTTTAAGGACCTGCACATTTACTCCCAAATGACCAGGACAAATCATACACTCAAAGGCAAATGCTGTCAATAGAAAGGGGCTGTCAAAAAGGAATGAGGTTCATGACACCTTTCTTGTCACGTTTTATTCCCCAATGTATTCTGGTCCAATGCCGCCCTGTGTCACGATCTAGTAACAAAGAACCAGCAGAGAAAACACTGGCGAACCGAGGACACCCACCCAAGCTGTCCTGATGGGAAGTTGATGAAATGGCCAATACGCTATAGTGAAAAATCATCCACACATAAGCTAACACACATTTCCATATTCCATTCCTGGAGGGAAAAAAAAATCACATTTGAATGAGGAAGGGACATATGGGGCATAAGATGTAGAGCAGGGAATGGAATAATCTAAGCCCAGTGACCGTACAACCTTTCGAAAATAATAAGGTGACTGGAGTTGTAGGTATAGGCAGGGAGGGAGGGAGATACGCAAGATTTTATCACATGAGGGCGAAGGCATATTAATCATAGTCCAGGAACACATGAGCACAACGGCAAGGAAAGAACTCGGGAAAGGTTAATGTGTGGAAGCGGGTGTAATAATGTGCGGCGTTGGAATACTAAAATGGTGCGTTCAATATGCAGCAAAGCAATCACTGCTCTTTGTCACATGTCATCGTACATAAGGCAATGCTACGCATATACTGCAGGCAAAAAAAATAAATGTACACCATCTGCCAAACAGCATGAATTTAACAATAAAAACAGAATTGTGTGTGCGTAGGAAGCTCCGTCAGTTAAGGCTGTCAGTTTGAATGTGACTCAGCCTCTCCTGCAAGTCGTCCCCTTTCTCTCATATTTCCTGCATCTCCGTATAGAAAAATAATCTCAAACATCATCTTAAATCATCAACAACTCACACTTTAAGCAATTAATCCAACACAAAACCTCCTTAGACGCAGAGAGAAGACAGCGTGTTAACTATTTCCATTTCAGACTCAGTTATGACCTTGACAACGACAATAAAGAGCCACCGTGGAAGAAACAAAGCAGAGCTGGCACAAAGTAAATCCAGACTTGAGTGATTCGGCTCAGCTTCTTTTTTGACAGTCCAGCGCGCTCCGAGCTTAACATCTGTTTCAAATGCAAAATCAAAAGGGACTGTGTAGTCATCAGCAGGCTACAGAGCCGGCCATCTCGCTCATTGTCTCGCGGCGTGGATGTTTTTGGCAGCCGGCCCCCGGTACTCACGGTGCCATCGCTTCCCACTAATGAATGCAGACAACAATTCAAAGGCCATATTGAAAAGTAGCAACATAACTCAAGCATACTTTCTTTCTTTTTTTTCAAGCTGTCCGATTTCGCTGACACAGCACTAAAAAGAGACCGAGACAGGTGACACAGTGAAACCATATCAGTGTCTGATCTCATAATCTAACCAATTTCTGCTTTTCACAGCTTTTCATTTTAATAGCACCTTCTACTTCATTCCCATGTCATCAAGGATGTTTAACACGTTGAAATGTCTTTCCGTTTGATCCGTGGGCTTTCGAAAACTTCCTTCGCTTTTATGTTGTTTCGGTTAACTCATAAAGTTGGATCATAAGGCGACTGGACCTTGACTGTCAGACTTCTCACAATGACTGCTTAAATCTTTCCAATCAAGCAGGGTTGAAGCAATCAACCAATCAACCAATCAACCCGACACACTAGCTCAAATTTAACCACTTAGCAGCTCTGAGTCCTCTGAATCAGGGGAGCTTGTGCAGTCTGTCAATCAGGGCCCAGAACCTTTCTGCATGAAATAACTTATTCTTCAAATTCATTCGAGAACTACCCTACTATCTAAACCGCTTTGTTTTCAAAAAACACATCATTCTTACTCAGAGTCATGGTACATTTGCAAACAAGCTCCTGAAAAGATAATCATTTTAGAAACATTTTGCTGAGCTCAAAAAACATAACCTGAGCCTCAAAACATCAGCATAGAAATTCCCCTTTTCTGCGGTGAAAAGCTGTTGAAACAAACATGTCGCTGGTTCAGAACAACAATCCTAGCCTTCTCACACGGTACTGTGCAACATCAATCAGGACCGTGGGTACTAATGGAGCTTCAGTGGCCATCAGAGAAGGGCAGCGTACTGATAGATGAGGGAACATGGCACAAACAACCCCAAGTACACACAGAAATACACAAACGGACTCCCATCGGTCTGCATGCAATAATGATAATGTCTTATGAGCGGCATTGACGATCTACCCACAACACTGAGATCCACAGATATGGACAGCATAGGAGTAATAAAACGGGAGATAGAACATGCAATATCTTCCCGCTGTTTTATTATACTGAAAACATTCTTTAGGAGGGAGACTATTGAATTAGACTCCTATTAATCACAGTAATTGGCCATTCTGCATCCCAGGAGTGTAACTGGCCAATAGCTGTTAACCTTCTGCCTCGATCGCGGCTGTTGTCCCCCAAACTATTAATATACCGGTGGGCATCAATGCCAAATGACTCCTGGGAAGAACGTCCATTGGTTCTCCATAAGAAGCTGATTATCTCCAACTGTTTATTCATGCAAGGTGGATTATTCCGTACTTTGAATTGGTTTCTCATACAAACACACACTCTGTTTTTGCTGTGAAAGCGAGCAAGTATCTCATGGATTACACTCGTCTTGCTGTCCAAAGCCACATCTAATACCAAAGACAGAACTGTCCCAGAATCATGAGGCTGCTCTGTGTGTTTGTACCACATTGTTTTGTCAGATTACTGCAGCGTTATGTAAACTGTTCAGATGGAACACCACCGGCATGCCCTTTGTCAAGTACTGGTGAAATTGGTTTTCATATTGTTGTGCAACGCAAGGCTTCACATTATTTGCAACTAAATGTATAATGTGACTGTTGAATGACTGTGGTCGTTACGCGTACATACAGCTGGTGCCCCCCCCCCCCCCCCCCCCACACACACCCACACCCACACAGACCAGGAAATGACTGGTACGCTCGGCCATCTGTCAGGAAATAACGAGCCGATTCTGACCCAAAAGGCCAAAAGGGTCAACAACAGTGGGAAGGAAAGCTGTGGCCAGAGACATTTTCTTTTATGGATTACAGTAAGAATGCAATTCACTGAAAGACCATGTTGCAAGGGGACCATGTTGGTTTTGTGCTTTTAGGGTCGCTCTAAAGAGAATACTATTGTAATAATATTACATCTTTCACCTTGACTTTGACTCAGTATGCTGCATCGCACCTGCTAACTCAGCAGGATACTGGCAATTATCAAGCAGAAAACACACCTCGGTCATGGCACTTTTGAGCAGTGCCTGAAAGGTATGGGTTATTTATGGTGTGTTCAGTGAAGGTTTGTATAGGTTTAGGCTTGGTTAGGTTCAGAGAAACACCATGACTTGGTTTTGGAACAATCGTGCTCATGGTTTAAAGAAACCAATGTTGACTCTCGGCGGGAAAAGTCAACAAACAGCAATTTTTGGTTTCTATCCAAACACCCTAACCCTCTCCCTCTATGGACTCTACACTATTTCCTTCTTTGCTCCTGGCGGACAAGAGACATAACTCATACGGCTGCGAGAGAACTTAGTAATTTGTACGTAAACATCTGTTGTTTTTGGACGTCTGCTGAAATGACCAGTGCTTCGGTTTTTCTTGGGAAGGACAGTCTCAGCATGTTAAACTGACAGATTACACGATTCTCTTCAAAAGATCAAAAAATGTGACACAAGTGACATAAAAATTCAGTTTTTTGATATTTTCTTTTAAATATTCACTGTCATCATATTTCTCATCAAGTAGCTGAGCTGTTTGTGTCACTGATTCTTGTCCTCGTCCACTTCATCATTCCATTCCTTTATTTACTATTTATGCAAGATCATAGCAAGAGCAATCTTCTGACATAGCTGACGCATTATGAGTCAGATGTTTAGCACCCAGTGAGTAAAGGCTCGTAAAACATCCTAATCAAGTGCTCTTGCTAAGGGCCATGATTGTACTCTGTTTATGTGCCAGGGTCCCCCCCCCCCCCCCCCCCCCCCTTTGAGTTTCTGTTATCTGGAGTATTTACACTGCAGCATCACTGTGCGAGTGATTAATTAAAATGCTGTCGCATTTTGCTCAAAACAACACCGTCGTCTAGACTCCTCAGTTAGAATTGATTTCTAGAGCTCAGCTTTTGATGCTATACTTTTGTGTGTTCGCTCTATTAAAGGCTGAGATATACAAAATATATTATCACCAAACAGAAACACTTCCCTCGTCACAGATGGAGTACATCTCAAATCGTGCCTTTCAAAATTAATTTGCACAATTAGCAAAGCTGAACAGATATCGAATTCACCGACGTAAACAAACAGCATCAGCAAATACTAGAATATTGTCCAGTGTATGTGTATTAAAAAGGCTTTTCAGTCAATTTGAGAAGGGCATCAGGTTCCAACCCTTGTGTTTTGGTTTTTGGTTGGACGGCTCTCATTTTCTTTACAACAGATTACGCCTATAAGGAAAACTAGTAGATTTCAGACAGGCCAGTTGCAGAGTTTGACCCGTCACTGCCCTCAAATATACACCAGCAGCAGAGATCGGGGGAGTGATGATAATACATTTCTTCACCAAAAAATGCTTTAGATACTAGATACAGCCCAAAGTCAGCTATCATAAGGAATGTGTGTGGATTGCCTTGTACCCAGAGTTTTATTACAACACTGGGCGAATGCTTCACTCAACATAAAGCATGTGGAGGAAATGTTACTGACTACCTACCTTATGTGTGACGAAAGCCAAGTTCAGCTTCCCATGAAACCAATATTACAGGGAAATAACTATGTGTATGTGCTGTGTGCAAAACAACAGTGTTCAAAACCAATGATTTTAACCTTTTGAAAAATAGCTTGATTGACAAGCAAATAGGAAACGAGCAAAAAATAATGGCAGCAACCTTTCTAAACGGATCTATCCATCTCATATGCAGCAGGAGGCCGTAAAACACAAACCCTTCATTTCTTTCAATGAGACCTCTGCAATGACTCAACAGAGTCCCAATGCACAGGGCCGCAGCGGAAAAACATAACGTCGCCTGGAATTTTATTTTTGATCTGGTGTCATCTGTCAACTCACTGTTTTTTCCTGGTAAAACACTAAATCTGTAATGGGTAATTCTACTGTTTACATGGCAGTAATTGCAACAGAAGGGATAAAACGACTGTCACCAGGAGAATTTTTCAGAGTTATAAAATCGTTCCGCATAGTGCTATAAACTGCTGTGCTTTGGCGTCTGGTAAAGCCTCACAAATCTATTGCTCAGACCAACCTTCCCGGATCATATTTCATCATCGCACAGCTACCTGCTGCAACATGCTGCTTTCAGTCTGAACGTCCATCACTTCAACTATGCGGCAGAACTATCATCTTGGGCATGTCACACAAATTCATAGATGGGAGGAAACAATTTCTTCTGTGAAAGGTTACGAGGGATTGATAAGCAGCAGGATCAAAATTTTGACAGCCCAACCTATGCGTTACAAAAGCTTCCCATGAAGCCAATATTACAGCGGAAATAATTATTTGAAGAGGCTGTGGAAAAGGCAACAATAATGTTTGCATCCCAACAGCAACACAATCTCCATTAGGGAGGCTAAGATTAGCCAGTTGAAGAAAATTGTTCACAATTGCACATAGATAGCAGCAACATAGCAAAAATGCCATAAAGCAGCAAGTTAGCAGTGTTGCTAACACTTTATGGCTCAAGATGTATTTGTAAGCATCACGCACTTACCTTTGCTTGACAGTTGATAAGACCATCAATTATTTCTTCACAAAACCGTCCTGAAAGTGACAGTTAGCAGGCTAACGTTAGTTTTCTTATGAAATGCTACATGAGGAGCAGAATTGGCACGTGAGCAAATAACAGTGTGACTTTAGCAAATAGTGGGAAATGTTTTGACAATTCAACCCTTCAAAACACGTTTTTTTGGCCAGTTGAGGGCAGCAAAAACAAGTAGTGAACAGAACATTGAAATATCACCATTGTTTAAGTTGACATGTCCTACTTTTTTAGTTGTTTACTTACATATCCAGCAGTTATGGAGAAACATTAATTTGGGTCTTGCTTCTGTCTAGCTGGCGAATATAAGTCCAATATTCAATCTCTTTTTAGCTCACCAAACTCCTGAGGGACATATACAGTTAGCTCTTTAGCTGCTCCACGTTATTCACTAGCTAGCTAGCGGCTAACTTTGGCTAGTCCGGTCTTTGAAGCTCCGTGCCGCATGCATGTCTACACAGCAGGTGTCCCGTTTTGGTTTTCAGTCGTCAGTCTGACAGAACACAGAACGCGTGACGGTTCGCGTTCCACTCGCGCCTTAAAGCGCGTAAACGCGACCCAAAGTGCATGTTTTATTTTCTACCGTTTCACGGGCATTACAGACCTCAATGAGTCTGTGCTGGCTTTGAGCGCTGCCAATTCGCAGGTGACCTACACTCACTACTGTACCTGAACACACCTTGTCTAGATAACGAAAGTCTAGATAAGTAAAGCCTAGATAACTAAGTCTAGATAACTAAAGTCTAGATAACTAAGTCTAGATAACTAAAGTCTAGATAACTAAGTCTAGATAACTAAAGCCTAGATAACTAAAGCCTATATAACTAAAGTCTAGCTATCTAAAGTCTCGATAACTAAAGTCTAGATATCTAAAGTCTAGATAACTAAAGTCAAGATAACTAAAGCCTAGATAACTAACGCCTAGATAACTAAGTCTAGATAACTAAAGCCTAGATAACTAAAGTCTAAATAACTAAGTCTAGATAACTAAAGTCTAGATAACTAAAGCCTAGTTAAAGCCTAGATAACTAAGTCTAGATAACTAAAGCCTAGATAACCAACGCCTAGATAACTAAAGTCTAGATAAGTAAAGCCTAGATAACTAAGTCTAGATAACTAAAGCCTAGATAACTAATGCCTAGATAACTAAGTCTAGATAACTAAAGCCTAGATAACTAAAGTCTAGCTATCTAAAGTCTCGATAACTAAAGTCTAGATATGTAAAGTCTAGATAACTAAAGTCAAGATAACTAAAGTCTAGATAAGTAAAGTCTAGATAAGTAAAGTCTAGATAACTAAAGTCTAGATAACTAAAGTCTAGATAACTAAAGCCTTTGTCTGTCTTGGGGCTGTCCATCGTGGTTGTCCATCAGTTGTAGGTGTACTGTATATTAATTTTATATTTTATATTGTACACTTATTGTATATTGTGTTATCCTGTTAATTGAAATGAATTTCTCAAAATTGTTATGGTTTTCCTATTTGTAACAATTGTAATGATCTACATTAAATATGCCAAACACCAATCTTTAAGAGAATATCTTTGCTGCAGCTGTGACAATCCATTAGTTTTACATACAGTATGTTTTATACGTAGGCTAATATTATTTTATACAGTGCAATGTTTCTCTTTAGAAAAAATAAACTCCAATTAAGACAGCTAAATCCCATTTAGCCTCCAAGCACTGACTTTACAATGTCTCATTATTTGCATTTTACTTTGTTTCTGAGTTTATTTTCTGTGATGCTTTTGGTACATATTCACATTATATGCAATTCAATTTGTATAATAGCAAAAACAACCAGCAACATAATAAGTCAGCTCATCTAATGTAGCGGAATGAAGGTAGTAGAAGTGGAGGTTTTCATGGGAAGTCGATTCTTTCTCCCTTCTGTCGCTTAAGCCAGATAACGTGTTTCATTGCCCTAATAAGAGGGAGGCTTAGCTCATTATGGTCCATAATCCAATCTATGAGCTCCCTGAATTGGAGGTGCAATGGCATATCAATATTGTCCTTGGTAGAGAGAGTGGGTGGAAATGTAACAAAGTGGTGCAGAGAAAATGTTAACAAACTCAATGTGAGGGAGAAAAAATGACATTTCTGGCTGTAAATGAGCACCAGCTGGGAATACAAGATACAAGCTTGTAGCAATGTTCCCTCTGTACACATTCAGTTTGGATGGTCCACAAAGTTGCCACTGATGCTCTAAAATTTTGATTGTGATGTTGAATAATCTGAATGTCATTAAGTAAAGCTCTGTCGTTAGACATTTAGCTTTTAGTGCTAACTGCACTCAAAAGCAGCAGAAACAGGAGACAGAAATCCAACCAACTATGCAAAAAACATGGACCGAACACAATCGTACATCTAAACAGCATGCAGCGTAAATTGATTGAGGGTTATCCTTAGGCTCTTTCTGCAGAAACACACCATGCATGAAACAATATTTAAAGACAAATCATGCTAACCAAGACACCATATCACCCCGAACACTTGGAGACGGCATGGGGATGTTGTGCCCAGCTGCAGGCTGTGTGAGAAACATTCACTTTTTATTGTCCTGTGACATTGATGTTTATGTGTTCATCTCATTTCCCCCTGACTGTCTAGAGCTTGAGGGAACATTCATCAGAGTGAGCAGTTACCAACAGTTCCTGTACAGCCGTATAGCAGAGCGTAATCTGTCTTGAGCTGGAAAAGGATGTTTTGTAAACAGATTACAGTTTATTAAAATTTCTCCAGCTAAACACAAACATCAAGATTCGCATCGTCTGTGTTGTGTTCTTGCTATTTGGATGAAAAGATGCCAGATGCCATAGCTGTCAAGTGCCCCCGCCCACAACAACAACAACAACACACACACACACACACACACATATAAACACTCCTCCTGCCAACCACAGGTTGGTAATGGATTATGTTCACTGCTCAATATAACTATATTATTATACAACTGGACCAAAACCATTCAATTAAGCTCCCCAGGTCAAAAGGCTGGTATTTGTTGGACTGAGCTTCCTCTTTATTCTGCTGGAATTTACTAATAGTGTTTTTATTTTTTTGCGTTTTTTTTTATTAGCATTTACTTGCTAATAGGTGATTTAATTGCTCCAAACAAACGATATCTTTCTGAAACACATTTCAGCCCTGCCCAGTGCTCACATCCTTGAACAATGACAAGCTTTCAGAGAGGACGGAATTAAAATTCAAAGGCAAGGCGGTTGACTTTAGTTCCAGGAACTGCTGTGTGACAAACACTTGACTGATTTTAATCATATTCTTATTTATTTCAGTGTAGAGCTCTGCATGACTTCTCTGAAAGCACAGTGGTGACACTGTGTTTTCGAAGTGTAACAGCACCATCTAGCAGGTTTCTGTGGGTATTGGCGTTGCTCACTGAAGCCATTAGATATTCACTCTAAAAGCCTTCACAGCACCGCCGGCAGAGCTAACACTTATTTGCAGAATAGGGTTTTACTAGAGTGCTTTATCTCCCTGTCTGTTATACGCGGAGTTAGGATTGCTTACATGTGTCTACACTGTTCAGTTATAAGACCAAGCTGAAGCAGGAGGAATGGGTCAGGGGATATGATTGGCATTTGGCAAATACAACAAAATCTCTGTCTGAGAGGCGATTCAGCATTTGTCTCAGAAACCGAAGTGTAAACAAAATTTGCATTCAAAAAGCTTGCATCTTTGAGAGAGATGACCTTGCGATGACCAGTGACTTCTACTAACAAGTCAACTTTATTTCATAGAACTTTTTGCTGGACTACATTTATTGGACAGCTGCAATTAGGTACTTTACAGACAAAAAAGCACGTGTGCAAAACATATGGTGAGCTAATTAGATACACAGTATGACACACTGTTAAAAACGTAGATAGAACAGGATGTAGGATGTAATATTATACTCAAGTACAAGCTGCATGTGTGGGTCTCAGCGGTAACAGAAACAGCAGGGACAGGAAGGATTTCTTGCAGCGGGTACTTTTATTTTTGATTACATTAAAATGCAAATGCTGTAACACTTAAATAGATTAAAGTGTATGTGACGACTACTTATGATGGAATATTAGAGTGGTGTTGAAAGGATCAGCGCGAGATACATTGTTGGAGAGTTAGACCACTCTGTCAGTTAAATATGAAGCAGACAGGAGACTTGGCTTAGCATTAAGAGACTCCAGGATGTCACTGCTCCTGCCGAATGAATAGTTACCCCACAGACCACAAACCAAATTATATAAAGTATATATAAACTGGTAGTGGGTTTTTTTTAGCCTTTGGACAGAGCCAGGCTAGCTGTTTGCCCCCTGCCTCTAGTCTCTGTGCTAAGCTAAGCTAACTGTCTCCTGGCTGTAGCGTCATCTTCAATGGACAGCCATGAGCGTGGTATCGATTGACAAGCAACCCATTTAGCACATTCCCCAGAATGTCAAACTATTCCTTTAAGTGAAGGATTTGAGGATATTTCATTTGCAAACATAGTTCGGTAAAGAAATCTTAACTCAGGGTCCTTTTTACCTCCTTTTTTTGGAACTTTCAGTCGCATCTCGTGGTCTTCATCTCATGCTCAATAATACACTGTACCATATACCCTCATCTCTCTAACTACTTATAACCAAAAGTTAACAAAAGATTAAACTACAAACTGCTCCTGCAACAACACGTAGCAATTTTGTCATGTCTTCTGTTAATACAAGGACTTAAGTTTTGACTCTGTAATGTGTTGCTGTTATTGTTTTATAGTATGTAATAAATCAACATGCATTAACTCACCCAGATTTTATCTACATTGGTTGAACCTGGTTAAATAAAGGTTAAATCGATTTAAAAAAGATAAACTGAGATATTTATCTTTTTTTAATCTCCATTACTTCATAGACTTACATTCCTTTTCAAAGTTAAGATGTGGATGTCTTTGTGTTTCACAAGAAAAGCAACGTCCACACAGTGCCCCTTAGTCCACGACATCAATAGTTCTGGGATCCTCTCTCCCTCACATCGCTCTAATGAAGCCATTTATATTAGTGACAAATGCGATACTCCTCCTTTCTTTCTTCCTGTCTCTTTTATCAACTCCACTTGCAGCTAGTGTTCAGTATGTGTGTGAGACCATCATTAAAAATGCATGCAATCTCTCCAAACAGTGTCCCAACAAGCCACTCATGCTCACTGGATATCAGTCATTAAAATTTAGCGAAGAGGGCAAAGCGTGGCCTTACGTATGGTATCAGGTTTCTCATTCAGGCAGTGAATGAATTTTTCAAAGTCCTATTACCTCTACAGGCATCACTACTGATGTCTCAAGGCTGTGCACTCTGACACTGCCGTTGTTTGTCTCTGCTGGTATTGTCGCTAAGGCGTGACAAAAGCCGAATCAACAATAACAACATGAGTCTCACGGTGGCTATACTGATTAATTTACTA
Organism: Leptoclinus maculatus; assembly: GCA_032191485.1. Lineage (NCBI taxonomy): Eukaryota > Metazoa > Chordata > Actinopteri > Perciformes > Stichaeidae > Leptoclinus > Leptoclinus maculatus. Next base: position 10,845,463 of record JAVDOI010000010.1, read on the forward strand.
CTGCTTGTTGTCAAGGCTGATTCAAAGAAAGGTGAGTTGCTATTTGTTATCTTGATGGAGCAAAGCTTAAATTTGATGGAAGTGCTTTATCTTGCGGGTACTGTATATACAGAAAAAGTTGGGCCTCAATTGTTCAATGTCAGCTTGTAATGCACTTTTAGGGGTTGTATCAGGTTGCTAAATAAAAGAAAGTAAAGAAAATAAGTAAGCAAGGAAAGAGCCATGAATCGTATTCAGACTATTTTTCTCCTGAGCTGAAATTCAACTTTATTGTCATTACGAGGTGTCAAATGTGGAGGAATCCTCTCTGCACCATCTGGCAATATCTCCAGTCCAAACTTCCCAGGCCTGTATCCCTACAACATTGACTGCTCCTGGCTTATTGTTGTGGCAGAGGGCTCCTCCGTCCTCCTGACCTTTCACCACTTTGAGCTGGAGTACCATGCCAACTGTGCTTACGACTACATCAAGATCTACAATGGCATATCTGAGGACGAGGGGAACCTCCTTGGGACATTTTGTGGTGACATCTCCCCTCCACAGTTCACCTCTTCTTGGAATGTCATGTCCATCCTCTTCCATTCAGACCGCCATGTGGCCTACGGGGGCTTCAGCGTTGGCTACAGGAAAGGTAACTCGTTATATTTGAGGCAATGTGACAGCGATCAGTGGGCCAACTGCCCAAAACCTTGTTGTTGACTTTTTCTGGCACTACCATAATTCATGGCTTTTAGATAAATCTTCTTGACTTTAACTTGCCTTAACTTGATTTCACCAAAACATTATACAGAAGGCTCGCTGAGGCTCTGTGAGGCTGTGAGCTAACTGCTCACATCAGCAAACTATCATGCTCACAATGATAATGCTATCATAATAATGTTTAGCCATGTTCATCATCTGAGTTTAGTGTGTTAGCATGCTAACATTTGTTCATTAGCAATACACAAAAAGGACAGCTATGGCTAATAGGAATGTCATTATTTTTATTTATTTTTTACTTTTAGTCAAAAAGCTAAATTTGACCCAAAGATGGTGCTAGATGAAAGGTCAGGGGATTTAAGTTATTACGGTTCATCCACCTGGGACGGTGAATGTGTGTATCAAATTTGACAGCAATCGATTCAATATTTGTTGAGGTATTTCAGTAAAAAAACATATTGGTGCTGAAGTCATTATAATGTATCCTTCAGGGACCTTGAATATCTTTGCAATCTTTATAACCCTCTGTAGAGGTTATTGTACTCCCAAACTGTCATCTGTAGTGTTCATCTTTTTCAAAAAGAAAAATGTAAGGTGCATCTGGGTTTTCCTTCTATCCTTTCTAGATATGTGCGGTGGGGTCTTAACTGGCCTATCAGGTGTGATCTCCAGTCCGGGCTACCCTCAGGAGTACAGCAACAATGCCGACTGCTCTTGGGCCATCCACGTGTCCAACACCAGTGTGGTCACCTTGGTCTTCTTGGACTTCCAGCTGGAAAACAACGAGGGATGTAATTTTGACTTTGTCGCCTTGTTTGATGGCCCGACAGTCACTCATCGCCACCTGGATAAATACTGCGGTGCAGACAAACCCCCCAACATAGTCACCATGTCCAACCATCTTCTTGTGATCTTCAAGTCCGACTTCAACATTGGTGGACGTGGGTTCAAGGCCTACTATTACTCAGGTTGGAAAGTGTGTTGTGTTTATTTGTATTCCAAATATAAACTTTTCACACCAGTATGCAATAGGCCTATAAAGTGCTTTCAGTATATAACCCCCTTGCCTTTGTTTTTTGGTGTAGCTGCAGGAATTGTAAATGAAAAAAGGACAAGGTGATATACTATTATTCTGTCAGACATTTGGGTTCGCGTAAAGCAACCTTCACAGAAATCCTATTTATTTGCCTATACAGAACAGAAAAGCTACAAAAAAATCAGGGGAAAAAAAACACATTACATCATACTGGAAGTTTGAAACAAGGCATAAAGACCTAGAACATGACACAAAAGAACCTGTCATCTGATGAAATGAAAATTAAACACCTCTGCTACGATGAAAAGCACTATCTCTGAATAGAGCAGAGCTCATCAACGGTCTCACACCATCCCTACCACGAAAAAAGTCCCCAAAGTAAAAGTCCTTGAGTGTTCTTGCCACAACACAGACTTGAATCAAATCGAAACACTGCAGAATAGCTTTTGGACAGCCGATCACAGACTGTCCCTATTTCACTTTGTCGAGCATAAACCAATTGGCAAGAGGGTGAAAATGCTGCTTTGTTTTTATTTGCAAAAAGTTATATGAGAAGACTGATAGCACTCTCACAAATCAGAGTAGTATTGATCTTCTCAATAAAGTCTCAGGCAGAAAACAAATGAGCACTTTCTCATAAAATGTGGAACTATTCCATAAACTGTAAAGGAGTAATCTTATTTTGCCAATAATAATACTTCTATAAACAGAAACTTGTATTTTTTGCAGTGTCACTCATATCAGACGAATGCAGCATCCTAAAACGATCCTCACTGAATGAATCTAATATAAATAAACTGTATCTGATCAACTGTGCTTCGACAGGTGAATGCCAGCAGGTCCTGTCAGCTGTAAATGGCAACTTCAGCAGCCCGCATTTCCCAAACATCTACCCAAACAACATCAACTGCCACTGGAGCGTCACTCTAGCAGCTGGGTACCGCATCAAACTCTTTTTCCCCGTCATGGACTTGGAGGACCGCAACAGTCTGTCAGACCAGTGTGACTACGACTCTGTCGCCGTTTACGACGGGGACAGTCAGACAGACGCCCTGCTGGGCCGCTGGTGTGGCAGGGAGCAACCCCCCTTTCTCGTCTCAAAGGGCAACAAGTTGCTGGTGGTCCTCAGCGCAGACAGAAATGAGGCTCACAGAGGGTTCACTGCTTCTTATCTTGGAGGTAAATGTTCCCTATGTGGTTGATTCTACTTATACTGTGTGCGCTGTAGGTTTAAGTCATTCACTCCTTTTGCTTACAATGTTCAGTCTAAATATCAGTCAAACTCTTTGTGCAAAAAAATGCTAAACACTGTGTCTTCTTCCCCCCCCCTCAAATCAAGTGGTACCTGTAAACATTAGCTGCACAAGATCAGAATTCACCATATTGATACCACAGCAGTCCTTACCTCAGCTGGACCGTGAGAGCATCTACCTCGGAGACAAAACCTGTGCAGCCCAGCTGACAGCCACCTCATATAAGATACTTGCTCAGTTTGTCAACTGTGGTACTGCTGGCCAGGTGACTAGCCACAGTCTCATATCACTTACTGGTACATCATAATAGGCAACGATTTACCATACTTTGTGTTAAAGATGTTGTGACTAGACTTCTGTTAATGCTGTAACACCTGATCCCTTGCAGAAACACCGGAACATCACAGTGCTGGTAAACAAACTCTACATCGATTTCTCTGATGGGAAGCAGCAGAATGTGCAAGAATATAAAGTACAGTGTGACGCCCTGCGGAAGATAGCGTCAGTGTCAATCATCTCGGCAGAGGAGCGACGTCTCGAGGAGCAGGCCCAGCAAACTGACAATGGCAGCAGTGACGATGCAGGGGGTCCGGAAGCTGTGCCTCATGACCTGAGCGACATCGTCTTCATTAGCATCTGTGTTTTGGCTGTTATTCTCATGGTGATAGCTATCATTTGGCTGGTGCTGCTTTAGAATTATATGTACAGTTATACAGATGGTCTTAACAAAGGACTCGGAAGCTTACGTTGTCTTATTTTCAATTATATTTTGTATAAAAATGTTCACCAACAGTATAAAAACAGATCATCAACATAAAAACCTGAATGATTCCAGTACAAAGGGATGACATTATCATTACCACCAACAATAAAGCACTTCTTTTTACATGCATTTAAAAAACATCGTAAGGCTGCTAATGTGCCATAAAGTGTAAAAATATTTTGTATCCCCTTTACAGAAAATAAAGAAAATATTTTTTCAAATTTCAAGTAAAACACCAGAAGTCTTCAATACCAGTTATTTCTTGTATTTAGAAACCAGCTGGTTGACTGATAGTGTGTTGTCCTTCACTTGAGTCCGGATATCAGGGTTGTGTTTGAAGGCAAACACCAGCGCTCTAACAGTCCGTCTGTATGAACTGCTGACTAGGCGGGAGCTCTGGTGAAACACTTCTCTCTCTATGTTGTCTATAAGACCAGAATCCTCCTGTAGGTCAGACAAGAACACACATGCATAAGCAAACAGATATAGGAAAGGATGTCAATGGAATTGCAGCAAACATACGGTATTCTCCATCAATTTATATTCCCAAAATATCACATCCAATGTTATGTCACATCTAAATGAGAGGTGGGATAAACAGAATGAGTGGATTGGACTTCACTGAGCCGCTCTTTCTCACCTTGACCTCCAGGGCCTCAGACATTAGTCCTCTGGCTTTGCTCCGGAGTCCTTCAGATTGTTTGTCGGAGCGCACTTCAATAGCCGGCTTATTGGAATTCTCCTCAATGAACGTCTTCCAGTCAGTGTAAACCTTCGCAGCCACCGAACTCACCTCAGGGTCCAGATGCTTCCGCATTTTGTTGACAGCGTGACCTGAGAAGAGAAGGAGGTTTTCATAATGTGATGAACCAATTTGTGCAATGTTAATCTGATAAAGGGTTGATGAACTGTCCATTGAACTGAATTGTGTTACCGCCTGAGCAGAGTGATATAAACTTTAAATAAAAGTAACTTTTAACGACTTCACAGTAGGCTTTCCACATCTACAGTGCATTGTGTCAGCAGCAGTCTACACAGCGATGCATAAACATTGCAAGGAGCACGTTTAAAACATCTAAACATGAACGTTTTTCTTCATTCTACCTATTTTGGTGGACTTGAGCACCTCCCTGGATGGGTTCTTCTTGCTCAGCTCTGTCAAGGAGGTCAGCAGGTTGTCCTTGCTCTGTTGTGGCAGCTCCAGGATGGACTTGTAACGCATGATATCCTCGATCACAACCACCCTCTGTAACAGACCAAACACAAGGGCAATGAGTGACTGAAGTAAGTCTGTCACGGAATAACGTGCATTCACATGTAGGTATGACAGCTCACCCGTAAAGATTCAATCGTTGCTTGTTTGTAAACCTTTTCGTTGCTTTTGGATTTTATAGGTGTTTCCCCTTTGGGAAGCCGCACTACAAACTTGTCCATCCTCAAAATATAAAGTAGCAACTGGTTAGCAGACTGGTTGGTTTTGACGAAACTATAGCTGATGATTAAACAGTTAACACTTAGTTCAATAAAAGGGAATTGGTCGCCAATAACGAAGCTCAGGTCAGAAGGAGTGTCCAGAGACCATCAGTGCTAACAGCTGTTAGCTCTATTAGCAGTTAGCTACCTGGTTAACGCTACCGAGATAACTATGATCTCCGAATAAAATACAATGTATTAAAGTCATTGCTCGCTTGGTTCAAGTCATCCGTCCATCCCCCACTAGCTGATAGTTGAATTTAAGACCACAAACGGTGACAAATCTGTTTGGTAAAGCTAGCTAGCTGCAGCTAAATGGCAAACAGCAGGGTCCGATGTTGCATTCAGGTGCTGTCGGAAATAACAGAGCCGACCCAACCAGGTGGGAGCGTAGTCCACATACTACAAAATTCAGCAAATAGGCATCAATCATATTAATAGATACAGCAAAATACATAAATATCAATACATTAATGAATGCAATTATTAAATACAGGCTGAAGTTGGTTCAATAACTCATAAGAAAAGAGATAAAAGAAGAGGCAGGTTTTAAGGAGCTCGTTGTAACTTCCATGTGTTGTTCTGCTGCTTTTCACTCAGACTGATATGAACTCACAGAGTGAATACTGACTTTTAATTTATCACAACATCGTTTTAATTTAAATGTACTTTATTGGTGAGACCGTATTTAATAGATGTTAAGTTCAACTGTTACTATTTAGTTTGGATTCAACTTGTTGTATTTTTTTTTTCAACCACAAGATGGTGCCATGATATGTAAAGCATACACAGGTGACACTTGATACATGTTAATGGCTTGATCACCAGTCATGTGATTCTATCATAGGATGCCTTGTTATGTGTGAACATGTTTTTGGAAATGTATATGAAGTGGTTTGTAACTTAGAGTTCTTGCTCGGCCCCTGAAGAAGACACATGTGGAAACACTGGGCTGTTGAAATAAATAGAGGTGTATTTATTGTTGTGTCAATTGTATTATTATTCAGCCCAAAATATGTGCTTGTTAAACCATGTAATACTTTTTCCACAGAAAAAAAAATGACCGAAAGGATGCATTATCCGGTATAGCTGATTTTTATTTATTTATTTATTTGCTGCTAAGAACCCCATCCTCTTTTTTTAAGCCAGGTGAAAGGTCAGGATAAAGCAGGAGGGATTTTGCATTTTCCTCGGGCCCACAAATCTACCTATATGGAGAGCAAGGAATGAAATGGTGTTGCAAGCACATATGTTATTTAAGGCCTTTAAAGCCTCAAAATTCTTTATAAAAACAGTGCAAATGCTATTCCCAATAAAAAACGTATCACTCGGTCATAAACTAACGATTTGAACCTGAAAGTGAAGGTATCGTTGTTGGACAACAATTTCCCTTGTAATTAATCAAATAAATAAAAAATTAAAAAAATAAAATATATATATACAGCAGACAGATGGAGAGGACCATGGAGAGGGCTGTGGCCAGGGGTCTTATGGCCCCTGCAGAGTTCCACTGTAAGAGGGCCGAAATGATGGAGTCTCTGGCCTCAGAGGTTGATGATGGCAGAACCAGAACTCACGGTATGTTTGTTTGCATCCTTGAACCACAATTCTGCAAAAGCACACAGAGACAACACTGCTGGTTTTGAGGAATACACCAAAGTTCCTGTAGGATTAGGCAACTCAGACACCTGTTACAGTAACACAGCAGCTATTCTCAACCACTGTGGACTGCAGAGGGGAATGCACAAAAGAGACTTTCCACTTCTTCTCTAGGTCCTTGGTATAATTCCTCTGGTTACTAGTTCCTGGAACGTTTTGGTTGAAATTAGGAGAGAAGAGAGTAGGACCTAAAATTGTCAATCAATAAATCAGGACTTTTGTTCATGCTCCTGCTTGTCAACTCCCTTTTTCAGTCCTTATCCTGAACTAGTTATTTAGCATTCCCTCAACATTCACAAAATGTTCTTTTCGTTAGTGTGCGTATAAACACCGGGGACAGTTCACACACGGGCCTCACCCAGTCCTGCCTTGCAAGCGTGTCAGTATCCGATTGTACAAATTATGTATTTCAAAATAAAATGCAGTCGTTTTTATTCATGTATAAAGTATTTCTGTGCAGCTTGACTTGTTTTTGTCATAAATCAACATACTTGTCCATTTATACACGAAACCAGGAACAAGAGAAAAAACTAAACACATCTCAGTATAGTTAAAAGAGCATAGGACAAAAATAAATAAACTATAAATGACATGTAACTCAAATTAGTATAGCATAACATTGACGTGAGGCATTTTAAGAAACTACAAGGACCCTACAAGTTATTACAAGTCTTATTATTACAAGCCTGCTCAAAAGTATGTCTAACATCAACAGTTCCTTTCCAAGAGAACAATAAGATAATTTTCTTATCTACTAAATTCGAAGAATTTAGAAGTTTACGAGGCGCACGTAAATACAGCACGAGTTAGTATCGCGTGAGTCCCAGTTCCCGCGAGATAACAGGCCGATTAAATAGGAGGAAGAAGAAGAGCGTGTTGTTTGTTTAGGTTTTCGCTGACAAAATGGGGACTCTTTCCTTCTTTGTCTGCGCGTTGGGACTCTTCGCGTGCACATCAGGATCTGCAGATGTGTTCGACAGCGTCTTGGGAAACACAGCATCTTGCCACAAGTCATGTGAAATGACGTACAGTTTGCACACGTATCCACGGGTGAGCAACGTTACTCAAAGTAATGTCTGCTAGCGTCAGCTAACGTTTGGTATCTTCGGCGAAGCGAAAGTGGGCCCTACGATCACTTACGTTACATCGTTTTAAGTCTAGTGAAATGTTGTTTGTGAAGGAGGGCAGTTGTATGAACGTTGGCCGTGAGTCGTCTTTCACGGTTGTTGTTGTTGTTGTTTGTCGAGGCAATCAACTGGTCCTGTGGTTTGTTTTGTAGGAGGAGGAACTCTACGCCTGTCAGAGAGGCTGCCGCCTGTTCTCCATTTGTCAGTTTGTTCGTGACGGCGACGATCTTAATCAGACGAAATCTGAGTGTGAATCAAGTAAGCTGTGCACCGAACCTTTAACCTATTTGATGTCCAGACCTCTATGATGTCGCTTGTTATCCCTGTTTTTTAAACATCTCTCACCACCTCAAAACCTCCGCAGCCTGTCGTGAAGCCTACACCCACTCTGATGAGCAGTACGCATGCAACCTGGGCTGTCAGAACCAGCTTCCGTTTGCTGAGCAGCGGCATGAGCAGGTAATACCTGCTTGCTACATACTCAGGCCATACCTGCCAAGTATAAGTACACAATGTCTCAGTGGTCTGTGTTGATTTGCAAATCTCTCAATAAAGAACAGTGTTCTCAGTATTGCTTGTTTTGTTTTTCTAGCTGGAGGCCATGATGCCTAGGATTCACCTGCTGTACCCCCTGACTCTGGTCAGAGGGTTTTGGGAGGATATGATGAGTCAGGCCCACAGCTTCATCACCTCCACGTGGACCTTCTACCTCCAGGCTGATGATGGCAAAGTTGTCATTTTCCAGGTATTGTACTAGTAGGGAGGGAGGGGGGAAAACTAGGCGATCTAATCCAACATACTGTAATGCAAACATCCTGTTACTGTCCAAGTGCAATGAAGAACAATGTTAGAAATCCGACTCAGGCCTTCTGTTTAATAGACTGAACCACAAGTCAAGTTTTTCTCCCAGTTTGAAGTGGAAAAAGACTTCAGAGAGGAGCCACAGAAGAGCTGTAAGTCCTCCACTCAGTTTTCTTACAATACAACAATTAAAATGTCTTTACAAGTGTTGCTGAAACAAATGCATTAATTGAGGTTTTTACAGAAAATAGAGTACTCTGCTCTATTAGAAGATGACTGAGCACTTTTTTAAATGAAGGTATATATCTGTGACTAGTTGGTTTATATCTTCAGAGGGACCGAGCGGTCTTGGGGAGGGGGGGGGGGGGCTCAGGGTTGGGTAGAATAACACTGGAGGAAGAGAGAAAAGCTGGTAGTCCTATTGAGAGGGGACGCAATATCATTTAAATGTAGGTATAACACAGGTATATTTTCAGTCAGTCACCCTGAAGACATTCACAAGAGAAGTTGTGTACAGAATGAATAAACCGAGCTTGTGAAATAAGTGCAAACCCCGGCTCCATTCTCCCCTACGTATGGCCGACTAATTTCGTCGTGAAGTGGCCGTGGATGTTGGATCATAGATTTTAGCCCTTATCCGACATCAGAACGGTTGTGCAGGGAGGGGGGTTCCTCAGTTCAGACAGAGTGTACTGGTGCCTTAAGTGCCACAGACATAGACTGATTCCAGCTTTTTTTTTTCTTCAAACTCATCAGGGAAGTAAAAAAGATTACATGTGCGTGCATTTAAAATACGTTTTATTTCTCATTTTCAAGTTCCCGGACTGAGCCCAGTTTACAAAGAATACCATCGCACTTTAATCCAGGAGAGGGACCGAGATATGACCCGGGACCGCAGCTATGATGACTACAACCTCTTCAACTGTCTCTCCAGGTCTGTAACCTGGAGAGACAGTTAAACTGTTGACTTGATTCGTAGAGCACGACATTAACAGAACCAGTCAGGCAAGTCTCTCATATTTGCATTTGTCTCCTCAGGAACCCGTGGCTACCAGGGTGGATCCTAACCACAACTCTGGTCCTGTCTGTGCTGGTCCTGATCTGGATCTGCTGTGCCACGGTGGCAACTGCTGTTGACCAGTATGTTCCTGCTGAGGTAAGTTCTGTGCCACGGTTGTGATTGTCTTTACTTTTGAGTATTTATGTTGGTAATGTCAAAGCCAAAACAATATTTTAAATAGTTTCCTCTTCTTTTCCCTTCAGAAATTGAGCATCTATGGTGACCGGGAGAACGTAATGGAGCAGAAACTGATTCCATACCCGGCATCCTCCCTGCTGATCATTACCTCCAAAGGGCCAGAGGAAGAGGCCGGGCCGCTCCCTTCCAAAGTCAACCTGAGCCAGTCCGACGTCTAGAGGCCAAAGCCGTAGCAGAGAAGGGATTTCCTCTTTTTATGAATAATATTTGGTTGATTTTTATCCTCTGGCTCCAGACCTGTGCTTCTCTCGGGCTAAACAGGAGCAACAACTTGCAGAAGATTTTGTATAACCGATGTAATGTCTCGTCTCCCTTTTGATGCTTTTAAAATTGGAGTGATGAAAGGGTATTTTTCTGTATATTGGTATAATTGAGGCATTAAAGTAATCGGCAGTACATGTGTTTTGGGATTTTTCTTTTTTTCAAAGTGTGCATTAGCTCTCTCTCGGTGTGCTTATTTTATTGAATAATAGTTAAATGAAATGTTTGTGACTTGAAGTGATTTTAACCCAAACCCTCATTTATTTGTTTTGTCATATAGATTGTGCTAATATGCTCTCTCTGTACGTTCTCATGTTTCTACTGCAATGATTTACAGAAGTTGGATTTTACAATAAAATTCTATGCTCCTCATCTCAGTTAATGGTGACGGTACACACGGTAACACCTACTGTCCTGCTTCACTGTTTGTTCTCATGATTGATCAGGATTAAAAACAATGGAGGGAAGTTGTTGACATGGGTGTGAGTTTGTTTTTATATATATATATATACACACTGCAGTAACGTGGAGTCTCTGTAAACACACGTTCAACACGAATGAAGCTGTAGGATTTAAGTAACCATTTTTAAAGGCGTAATTGTTTATGCAAGACTGCAGATAATAGCACTAGTTTTCTCGTGTGATGAAAGTGACGGTTTTATCACTAATCTTTATATAAGGGTTATGAAATGTCAAAGCGATTGCATGTGCAGTAATGAATCACAACTTGCTTACCACTAGACTTGGAATATGAATGTAATCTGTAAATACAGCTACATTTTGCCTGGCCTACCCAGGTTTTTAAATTAGTTTGTTTAGTGTGAATATCCTCTGTGATGAATTAAATGACAAGATTTTAGTAATGGCTGAATTAGCCTGCAACGCCCCCCTTTTTCGCACCCTCCTTGTGCTATATATAGTGTTCCTGCGTTGGTATACTCCCTAGCCTCCGGGTTCTCTGTGTGGTAATTTGATTTGGGGCAGAACTGCACAGCCTCTACACATCAAAGTCTGTTTACAGGTCTTGGGGAGTACTATTGCACAAATGGAAAAAGCTGGTTAAAGCCTTTTTGTGGCTTTAGAGGGAGCAGTGCAAAATGTGATACATTGCCTCAAGTTATGTCACTTGCGTCAGTTGGGGCTGTGGAGTACAAGTTTGAAAATTAAAAAAAAATGAAATATCTGGTCATGTGGAGGGTGAGAACTGAGCTTAACCAGACCGCTGTAGCGGAGAGACTACATGAGCTGCTACGAGCATGACGCAAATGAATCTCTGCCCGAAGTGTTCCAGTTGCATTGTGGGTAATATCGGTGCCAAGTTTTGCCCCAAAAAAAAAAAAAAAAATGCCCATTGAGGTTTCAACAATGCCATTAATTCTATTAACAGTCCTTCAGAAATATGCAACAAATGAACATAAACCTTGTACATAAAACGGGAAGATTAGGTAATAAGACAACCACCTTAATGTTACCATGTCCGCCATCATTGAGCCTCAGTTCAGCATATTCCAAAACAAATTCTCAACTAAAAATCAGCTAGACTGTGTCTCCAAACAACAAAACGTCAAGCAAGGAAGTGGACATATAAATAATACTCAACTTTATTTATAAAAATTCACGCCACCTGTATCCAAGAAAGGGTGTTTACAGTTCACCAGCGTGAATCATCTCGGAAAATCATTGTTCACTTGAGCCTAAATGTCACCGGTTAGCCGACATGCTCGAGCCGCTCTCTGCGGCATGCTGCGTGGTAGCATCCCTCAGTAGCTGTTCAACAAGTCCATGTCCTCCGCAGAAAGAGCCGATGAGGACAAACGTTTTGTTGGAGGACTTAGATGGGAACTGTCCGGCTTTCCTGACCGACGCTGCCTTTTTTTGATATTGTCCCAGGAAGGCTTCCCTTCGTGACTTCTGGCGGGAGGATTCGGTTTCTCTGGTACGTGACTGTTTGCTGCAGGTCTGAAGAAATGCAGTCTCTCCCTCTCGGCCTCCTTCTCGCTCTCGCATACCAAAGGTGCTGCATTCAGTACTTCTCTGACAAACTTCTGCCTGCCAACTAGAGAACAAAAACACTTAAGATATAATCATAGTCATAAGTCATGATCTTGACTTTTATGAATAGCATATCAAAATGTGAATGCAACGCAAAAATGATCTTACAAAAGCGAAGTGCTGATGTTCTGGATTCATCAATTTTCTTCTGCTTTGGCATTTGTGAGCTATTTGTTTCCCACTGGTTTACAACCTGAAAATGAAACGAGATGTCAAACAGCTCTACACCTGCAACATTTAGCCCAAATTAAACTGCATTGCTTGCATTACAGAAACACACGTCTACTATTATCAACGTCTGAAAACATTTACCTGCTCTGCCCAACCTTCTGTTTTACATCTCGAGTGATCAAAGGTGTCCAGCGGTTTCTCGGAGTGAATGAGCCCCAACAGGTCCCACATGGTTGTCTTCAGTCCAGCGCCAAGCTGGAGATAAGAAATGCATTTAGACGTCAGCGTCACAATATAGCTGCAGCCAAGTGTTTACACGCACAACCATTACCCTTGTACCTTCAAACTGGTCCCAGATGCGTCAAGATTTTCAAGTTTGGGGAGGCATGCGAGGTATCTCAGAGCCCTCACTGAGATAGGGTTGTCTGTACAAGAAACAGAGTAATGATGGATGTCAACGACTACATTCCTAAATCTGGAGGTGGTGCCACTAAAATGTGACTGTGGGTACTAACAGGAAACATCAAGTAGCTGAAGACAGTCCAGTCCCTTCCTCAGCATCCGGATAGGTGCGGTCAATCTTTGCAGGCCGACATCCGACAGACCGTTACCGCCAATGAAAAGCTGGATTAGGTTGCTGAAGAAGAAGAAGAAGAGGCAGATGTGTTAGTTAACATTGGCCCTGAAGAATTCTCCACATCGCGTCATCGGGACTAAGAAATCAGTCAGTACCTGGCCAATGAGCTGGATGTTAGGTGATGGAATATCTCGTGATCGTCGCCCAGTCTGCAGCCAAACAGGTCTAAAGACTTCAAACTGTGAAATGTTTTTATTTCACCCATCCTCTCATGCAAGAGTGGAAATCTGCAGAAATGAAAAGGGACAATGAGATGCTATTGCTGTCTCTGGGAAGTACACCATGGGAGGCTAACATGTGTTGGCACTTCACCTGTTTCTGAGACATAGGGACCCAAGCACCATCTCCCCATATGCGTCACCGAACAGCTGCAGGGCTTTCGGAGAAACGTCTGCGTTTAAAAACACACGGTTCTCCTCTGCTGCTGCGAAAAGCCTGTCCCCTATCTGCTCGGGGAAGCCCACCAGAGAGTCCACGTGGTGGATGTTGTCCGCCACGAACAACAGGGCGATGTCAAACAGAGACTTGGTGGTGTACCTCAGACTGCCCTCTGCGTTGTAGGTGAATATGAAGTGCTCTTTCCTCAGCACAAACGGGTTTGTCCTTCTGCACGACGACACTGGCTTCGGCTGCGCCAGGACGATGTCACCGACGCGGCGAAGGCTGCCTCTTTCTCGGACATAAATGGCGCTATTGTCCATACTAAAGGTCGCACTTGTTACTGTCCCTGTGAGAAGGACACAACTGTTTTAAGTCATGCACGTTTAGACGGCGTTAAAAACTAAACACTCCGGGTGACGTTAGCTCGCTAGTTAGCTAATCCATGGTCGTTGACTGAGCTAAAGCCGAGACCTAACGGACTCCCGAGTTTTAAAATACTCTTTTTTTTTTGTTTAGCTGCTATCGTGTCTCATATTAATTCGCTTATAACGCACAGTTTTTAACTTGTTGCAGCCAGAGCCGTCTAATGAGAGTTATATCATCTTCGTTCACTTCTACTTCTTCTACTAATACTTCTTCTTCTTCTTCTTTTGTTTTTAATGGCGGTTGGCAAACAGGTTTTTGGTGCATTACCGCCACCCACTAATCTGGAGTGTGAAGACTAAAGATCTGTACTCTCTCTGATCCGACAACAAAACAAAGGAAGCTAAATAATTAAACAAACAAAAGGAAACTAATCAAGCAAAAATAAATAAAACTTATTTCTCAAATTGTATTCATTATTCTGATTGACCCTAAATATTCTAGAAGAGGTTTCCAACGTTTGTCACTAGAATTTGTCTTTAGTACATTTGCTGATATTTCCCTCTCCAGTCTCTCTAAATCCATTTTTTATTCTTCTCTCGCTGGATCATACTTCTGACAAAACAATAAAAGATGGTCCAGAGTTTCAGACTCTCATATAACAGAGAGGGAACTGTTAAAACCAGTATGACCATTCCTTAGTCTTAATCCTCTTTCGTGTTTTGTCCACTAGTTTTCGCACTCCCAACCAAGGGTTTATTATAAAGACATATCTTCCTTCACTCCCTTTATTCCATTCGTTCTGCCATACCTTTTTGATAAATCCCTTAATCCCCACTTTACCTTCTGACTATATACATTAATGTTATTACTCTCACTCTTCAAAGCCCTTTTTGCTGCTTTATCCGCCTTCTCATTCCCATCAACTCCAACAACATCAAGGACCCACACAAAATAAACCTACAGCAGCATTTGATGAATTCTGAATAACGATTGTAGTATTTCAAACAATTAATCCTCTCTACTTCTGGAGTTCCAAAATATAAAATGCTCATCAATGCTGCACATGAATCCTTATTTCTACCTGCAATGCTGGCACAGATGTTGTTTTCAAAGCCCCACATATCCTTAATGCTTGTGCTTATATTGCATTCAGTTTTCCCAACAGGGATTAGACGCCGACCTTTATGCCACACTACCGTAATCCAGAACTGATCTTATCAAGCTGACAGGTCTGCTTTGAAAGATACAGCTTTGTAAGCAGACCTGTCAGCTCCCACTCTGTTCCCACAAAGCACCGCATCACATTTAAAACCTTTTACACTTATTTACCATTTTATCAATATGTACACAGGTGAGTCTAGCATTAAACCACATTCCCCAAAAGTCTATTATTTTCAGCTTCTCCTTCTTGTAAAGAAAAGCATTTTTCTTTTTCTCAACAAAACATTTAAATCCCCATTCCAATGACCACTGTTCTACTCTTTTGATTGTTTCCTGCATCTGTTTCACAACATATTCTCCTCAGTGCCCCATCATCTGCAAATACAGATCTCCCTATACTTTGTCCATCATCATCATACACATCATTAATCATTTTTGAAAACAACAAAAATTCTAATTACATTTCATTGTTGTTCCATTAACTGTAAAACTAGCTGGCTGAAAAACACCTTCCCACTCTCACTTCTTTAGAGCGTCCAAACAAAAAGTCCTCTATCCATTTACACATTTTAACTGATATTCCATTTCTTTTTCTCACTTGCCAATTTTCCAATATTGGGTACCCCCACTCCCGTTTTACTCGCCTCATTCCCCATTATCATCATCATTCCCCAAACTTGATTAATTGAAGTGCTTCTCCTTGTAGTGTTACAAAATGCTCTCCAACACTTCATTTTACTTTCTTTAATAGTTTTTCGAACTACTGCTTTTGCTCTTTTGTACTCTTTGACATTTTTGAAATTGGTTTATTTTATTACTTTAAAATCCTTTTTATCTTTCTTTATTACCTCACAGCACTCATCATTCCACCTTTTTGTACTGGCTTACCTTATAATTGTCTGATTGGCAGCACCAATTATAGCATCTCTTACATTTTCATTAAACATTTCTATATCCTCTTCTCTATCTGAGTTAACTAAGAAAGGCCCAGGTCATTGCAGGCTTTTTTGACTTAGAAAAAGCCTATGACATGATTTGGAAGAAATATAAATATACAAATATAGATCAACGTGGTATGTGTTGTTGTTTTGAGGGATACATTGAAAGTCTATTGTCTGATCCACACTCCGGAGCAGACGGTGGCGGTAATGCACTAATGAGCTGGATGCCAACCGCAGTAACACCAGAAGAAGAAGAAGAAGAAGACTTGCTCGTGCACAACTCTGCTAACTTCCGGGAACTAACGCCGTAAACAAATAATGGTCCATTGGAATGAACGGAGATGACGTGACCCTCTTTAAACGGCTCTGGCTAGTATATCCTGTTCCAACCTCTGATTCCAACCTGACGGAAGTGAAAGGGTCTTTTAGGGTTTTGGAAGATTATTTGGTAAGCATGCATTGTCTTTAAAAAAAATAACAAAAACTGTGCACTGATTTTAAAATGCAAATGCGACTCTGAGTCGTAAAGTCACGTTAGACAGTTAGCTAGCTAACGTGAGCTAATGTACTATTAGATAGCTAAGCTAATGTTAGTTGTTGATGAGCTGTCAAGTAAGGGCTTGGCTAACTTGAGCTAACTTTTATTCCTGTATTGCTATTAGTTTACTACGTATTCATTAAAAAAACATACAGGGAGGGAATAATCAGGCCTAGGAGTTTAAAATGTTTTCTTTCCTCCATAGCTTTCCCAAAGTAAGTTGTCATTAACTCGCCTATACGTTACTGTGAGGCGACCCACGGAGAGTGAATCCGTGTAAATGGCGTCGACAAATGACCCGTTCCAATTTCAAGGTAAATGTCCTCCACAATCTATTTGTTTGATTAAGGAATAAAGCTGCTACATTGATGTTTAGCTTCAGTTTGCTGTGCCCAGTCTGTATGGCATCTGAAAACACACATCATTACTCTCCCTGTGCTGTCCACATTTTGGATTAACGTTCTCCATTCATCCATCCTATGAAATTAGAATTTGAAGAAGCTGGCAATCTGTTGGAAGCCAACAGAGATGCAACCACCATTAGTATTGAAGATGACGAAATCAAACCCGAGAAGCAGAGAAGAGCTGCTGCTTTCTCTGCTGATGGTGAAGACGAGGACCCACTGGCCAGTGATGACAAGACAGAGGTCTGCACAACACTGGCACTTTATTTCACGCATTTCCGTCGGCTATTAAATGTTGATGATTAATTTAGCTTTTCTCCATGTTTTTTCCCAATTGAAGCTTCTCTCTGGGCAACAGAAAAGCGTCCCCTTCTGGACATTTGAGTACTATCAAAGATTTTTTGACGTCGAGACCCATCACGTAATATATTTACATCTTATTTTAATGACTTTTAAGTGTTGTTACATTTTGTCTTGTTACCTTAACACGTGTAATGGTTATTAACATTTCTTTCAGGTGAAGGAAAGAATCATTGGATCAATGCTGCCATGGCCTGGAAAGAATTTCATTCATCTCTACCTTCGTAGAAATCCTGATCTGTATGGTACGCACACAAACTGTTTAACACGTGTGTCCTGATAAGAGGTTGTCAGACATTTTCTGGTTGTGAAAAAAAAGAGACAATGGTGTCCCTGCTCTGTAGCTTGAATTTTGTAATATTTGTAGCGAATGCTGTTTAAAGAAACCAAATGGGCACACAAACTGAAGTTCAAATGTCTTGATATATGTGTGCTTTCAGGACCATTCTGGATTTGCACCACCCTTGTGTTTGCTATCGCCATCAGTGGAAACATATCCAACTTTCTGGTGCACTTAGGCAAACCAAACTACAAGTACACCCCAGAGTTTCAAAAAGGTACGTGCTGTTATTCTTTGGTATTCATGGCTCACTTGTGCAGATTGAATGTAAGAGGAGACTGTACATTTTGCTTAAATAACTTATTTTTTAAATTCTTCTGTGTTTTCTAGTGACGATAGCTGCAACAGCGATCTTCAGCTATGCTTGGTTTGTGCCCCTTGCCCTGTGGGGTTTCCTGCTCTGGAGAAACAACAAGATCATGAACTTGGTGTCGTACTCCTTCATGGAGATCGTCTGTGTGTATGGATATTCCCTTGCAATTTACATACCAGCAGTGGTAAGACCTACAATTTTCATTTCAGAATATCAGTTTCTGTGTGTGGCACTCAGCCCCGAGCCCATCGGTTCCAATTGAAGACGTAAAATTAACAAAGATGGGCAACAAAATTCTAGTTTAATTTTTAAAAAAGGCTCAGTAATTCTCTAAACCAGTTCAACACTGTAGCTTTTAGCAAACAGTGCATCTTTTGAGGAACATTTTCAGTTGTTGATTAATACACATTTGGTGCACTAATGAATACTTAATGACAGCAGGAAGGTGTGTGTGTGTGTGTGTGTGTGTGTGGGATCGGGTACATAGACAAAAGTAGGATCAGTTAATTGTTGGAGTTTTACTTCTCATTGGATTTGTTGATAACAAATAATATATAGAATATCACCAGCCTCATCTACAATGTGGTTATAACGTTCACCTCTGTAAAATGTAATATTTGTATTTTTTAATATCTTACGTACTCAGCATGTGATTCAGTGTAGAATGTACCATTTACGTTGACATTAGAACCCTGTATTTAATGATTGCATATAGCAAACATTGTTACCTTTCATTACAAATGTTGACAGTTGATTCATTTCCCCTTAAAACATTTCGAGCTTTCATTGTGTCTAACAATTCTCTTTAAATGAGACACACATTATATAATGCACTGTCGTTTCCTACATAAGGTCCTATGGATTCTCCCATACGAGTGGCTGAGGTGGTGCACCATCGTGGTGGCTCTCTGCCTCTCTGGCTCAGTTCTGGTGATGACTTTCTGGCCTGCAGTGAAGGATGACCACCCTAAAATTATCATAGCAATCATGTCGGCCATTGTTGTGCTCAACGTCCTGCTTGCTGTCGGCTGTAAGGTAATTGTGCTCTATGATGTTGCTTTTACGTAACTTTACTGTTGGGGTTCATTACAAATTTGGGAGGACTGGAAAATTAATCTGTTCGAAGAAATACGATACAACATTCGTCGTCCTGCTTTGGCAAACTACATCTTTACTAATCCAGTTGATTCATGCTGCCTGTCCATGTTGGTGTAGATAACAACAATCATTGAGCCACTCTCATTTGTCTTCAATTATCTCAGTGGCACGGCCAGGCTTTGACCCAACTAGTCTATGTCAATCACCGACACTACACAGACTCCATGTGGGTTTCTGGGAAATGACTATGCCTGATAGTGTCACGTTAACTCCCTCTGGGGAGACGCTCTTCATTGGAAACTGTGACTGCATTGGCTAACTGGTGTGAGAACGGCCTGTTGGTGCTTTCCTGTCAGGTGCACAGAGGTGTCGTATGTCTGGTCGCATTAAATGTAATTAGTCCACAAAGTCAGCCCGATGGTCTGAAGGTTGATCAAGATGAATGGATGGATGGCAAGAATGCTGTATTCTCTCTTGTCACACTTACTGTAATTGTTTCTTTGCCGGGTTGTTTTACTTTCCTTTCCTTGTTTTTTAGGCCTATTTCTTCAGCAAACCAGAACAAGCACTACCAGCTGACATTTCTGCTGCAACAGATGTGACCAAAGCACCCTCTCCGACATGAAAGCCTTTCTTTTACTAAAGGTAACCAACCCAGGCGCTTTTTACGCCATGATCCCATTGTACAAATACACTACTGTCATATTCCTCCACCCTGTACTTTCCCTTTGAATTTGCATTCACTTGTAGCAGCTCTACATTGTTACATTGGCCTATTTTAGGGGCTTTAGCTCGAGCGTGTGTTTTTTTTTTCTTCACCTGCTAGAACAGAGCATCTGACACCGGACTTCGTTTACACGATTTCTTCTGTGTTATAAGTGTTATTCTTTATTTTTTTTTGAAATTGCAGGTTCTCCGGTTGCCTTATTAGAGAGAATTGGGTTGCTTTGTTGATGACGTCATGGGCCGTCTGGATTTCATCTTCACTCGGACGTTCTGGCTCAAGACCTTAAAACCCAGTGTGCATTCTCGGTACAACTGCATGGCCGTTGAAAATGAACACTGGTACCAAGTATGTTATTTCTAATGGGATGGGTTCTGCATTTCCTTAAAGATAAATGGGGTACGGTGTTACACGGCACATAAGATCTCTTGTAGTATGGTAGCTTTCCGCTTTATTGTTCTTATGTTGAAATATTTAGACAACCAGTCTGTGCAGTAATGTTGGTCGAAGGCATTTTGTATATGCATTTTATTTTATATTCAGTTAATGGGAACATGTCAGTATACTTTGTGTAAAAAATATTCCGTATTAACAGCACAACAATTCTAGGTGTTGTTAAGATTTTTAAGGGTTGGACTTATTGTGTACAAATAGAGTAATTGTATTTTCCTCTAACTGATTTAACCGCAAGTGCCCACAACTAATGCCAAAGACCCATTCTAAATGTCCACGGTATTTACAATTTGTGCAACATTTTTTTTTATTAGTTTGTTTTTACATGTTACAAACTGTAGTTGATAAAATTTAAAATGTCTCAATGTGTGTTTCATTGGAAGAAAATAAAAAATGCTCTTTGTGGGACCCGACTTTATTAATGAAACCATCGATAATAAAGGTGTTATGGCTGATTTACAGTCCACCCGGAGCCTATGTTCAAGCACAAATGAAACTATGAACAGATAAGTCGCATACTGTCTTTACACAATTCCACATTTAGGAAAATATGCTTGTTATCTTCAATGCGTTACAATGTTTAAGTGTGGCTCGCGACAATAATTCAATTCTACAGCCGTGAGGTGTGCTTATACGTATCAGACAGGAAGAAGTTCTTTGTAAAATAGGTTACCATGTCGCAGGAGTCTGTTTACTGCTTGGCTGACATTATTCTCTGGCTGCACTTTGCAAATTAACTGTCTTTTAGCTGGAGCCTTGTATTAAATTGACAGATATGAGAGTGAAATCAACCCTCTCATCAAACTCTCAGCAAGAAAGTAGACAAGTCCGTTTCCCAAAATGTCTAACTCTTCCTTCAAACAACATTGAAATCATTTTGTCGACATCATTTTCAAGTTTTAAACAAGGAAAAACTAAGCTAAACACCAACTGCAATTCAAATCAATTTGAAAACAAACTGATTAAATCTTATTACTGCGGTGTGCGTTTCATTTCTTACATTTTCCTGATTCAGAGTGAAGTGACTCTGGATAGTTGCATCATATAAATGCTTAAAATGTCAGTAAACACATTTTTTTGTTCACCTTTTTCTTTCAGTAAACTCAAAGTTTTTTCACCCCAGCTCCCACACGTGTAGGCAACGTGACCTTTTTTTTCTTCTTTACCAGCTCCTAAGAGCATTAAAGGCTGCCAGTACATTTCAACAGTTGGACCTTTTAAATATTTAAGGGAGGGATTGTAGCTAATTTGGATGACTTCAAAGAGAGCGTCTAACTTTTAAAGTGGACATTTGGCTCCTGCTACTGTTTTTCCAACTCATCCATCTCAACTGTCGTGTGGTTGAGCAAACTGATGCTGATGTCACTGTTTGGATGCACAGATCACCTGCAGTGGAAAATGTTATGTATGTAAAGCCTGTTTCTACAGGCAGCGTGTGGTCAGCACCTTACACACAGGGCACCTCTGTTAAGTCTGTGTTTCATATTAGCATTGATTCACAAGGACAAGGTCTCAGATTATCTAACAAAATAGGGAGAAAAAAATTGTGTCACTTGAAACGGTGTCACAGGGATGGTGGCGCCCTAATTAATGGTCATTCTAGCCCCAGCTTTGTGTTACACAGGAGCTGCCTGTCAAACGGATAACCCTGTTGGAGAAGTGTCACCTGCCTCGGTCTTAGGCATACATGTAGCTGCTTGTGAGGTGGATTTACCGACATAATGCTCAAGGGCTATTTGATTAACTTGTGAGTAAAAACATTTATTAAAAAGAAAATCTTGCCATAGGATGGCCACTTCAAGTGGGAAAGGTGAGAAAGTGTCCAAATTTGAGACATTGAAACTTTTGGAGAAATGCATTAAGGAAAGAGATGATGCCATGCACAGAGAAAGTGTTCTCAGAGAGAAACTCCGACAGTATGAGTCGAGGATACGTTCAACTGATGCTGTGAGACAGAAACTGAAGAGCTTGACTGCGGAGAACAAGGAGCTGAGGAAACAAGTGAAGGCTCTTCGTACCGAGATTGGACTTGAGAGCAGCCCTAAATTCATTGGAAAGACAACAAAGGACATAATCGATGACTTGCATGAAAAGGACCTTGAGTGCAGTTCCCTGGTGGAGAAGACTGGGAAACTGAGTGTGAACATTGATAATTTGACTTCAGAGGTGGCCAATACACTCACCTCTAAAACACTTCTAGAGGATCAAGTGCAATCATTGCAGCAAAATCTCAAGGATATGACAAATAATCAACGCCGCTTGCTGAAGTTGTGGGAAGACAAGAAGGTCCAAAGGGAGCAGCTTGCCCTCCCTGCAATTGCCCAGAAACCTGTGCAGAAACCATTCGTCCACAAAGCAGTTCAAACCGAGATGTCCGTCAATTCATCCCAACAACTTCCAGCCAATGCTTTTGAGACCAAGCCATTCTCTCAGGACAATGATAAAACTGTTTTGGATAAACACAGTTTTCCGACCTATGGGAATGGCTTTCATCATGACAAGAAAGCTTTCATGCATGATGAAACAAAAGGAATAAAGAATTGACTGATATTCACTCACTCTGTATTGAGAAAGTAAAGCTGAGATACTTTTTAATTAATGTTATTTCTGTCTTTTTGGTGCCTTGTGTAATTTGATTCTGTGATAATGTAGTTATTTCAGTATTTGTTTAACTAAACCTAACTTTATAGATCAACATTTAACTGAAGCAGCTTTTCAAAGCTATTGTTTGTGAGCTTATTCCGTTTAATCAAGCGCGCATTGGCCGTACTGCCTGACTGACATTTATACATATTTTTGTTGTTGTTAAATAAGTTAATTAAACTAAATTCGGGTGGATGTGATACTGCCAACAGGCAGGAACACGGACAACTTTTTATCGGGGTCCTTCAAGGGTCCTTTGAATGCATGTGGCGCGATATGGGAAGCGGTGGAAAATAGTTTGACAGCAGGAGAGCCGAAGAGATTGTTGTCGTTGTTTGGCTCTCCATTTATCCAAACAACATGTTTTCTACAGAGCAAAGTTGCTGGTTCATCCGCAAGGTGAGTCTTTAAACTTAATTCTTCTTTCATGAAAGAGAAGACGTGTTGCGGGTGCTAGCGTGCTAACTTCAAGTAGCCTGTCTGTTTTTGCTAGTTCATCGGTAGCGTAGCTAATATATCTTTCAGAGAAATTCAAAAACAGGTTAAAGCAAACGATAAATGCAACTGTTTTGCACAATATATGAGCTTAAAACGTTGCTAGCGTTATACAGAAAAAAAACGGAGCAAGGAAAAAATAGAAAGGATTATCAAGAGCAGATTAACGTTAGCTGTATACGACCTGTATTTATACAGCTTTCCCCCCACTCATCTTTGACATAATGGTGAGTTTTTTTGGAAAGAAATAAGCCAAATCAAGCATAAAGACATCTGAAAAATGTGTGTCCGTTAGTCCACTTTTACGAGTTACCCAGCTTAATCCAATTAAGATCATACAAGTGAACAACAGTGCGTTTTCATCATACCCAAGTCTGGTTTCCTTTCAAACATGTAAGATATGTAACAAAAATGCAGATGCTCTATAGTTTCTACCTCAGAATAATGATAACTTTATTTATATAGCACCTTTTTAAAAACAGAGTATACAAAGTGTTTTGACAGACAAAGCAATAACAGAAAGCTCAACAGAGGAATAACAAAGCAAGACAAACGAGTTAAACCCTGATAAAACAGGACAATAGATGAAACTAATCGATACGATAAAAATACACGAATAAATTAAACAAAATAATTCAGTAAAATAATTAGTAAAATAAAGCAGTAAAGCGACGACATCACATATAAGACAATCTGTAAAATGTGTTTTAAGAAGTGATTTAAAAGAGATTTAAGAGAGAAGAACAGATAATAAAGAGGATACAACAAAACCACCCGGGGCTGCAGATCAAGATTACTTTTAGGACACTCTGCCTAATATTTTCTTAATTAGTCAAGTAATCGTTTAGCCTGTTAAATGTCAGAAAATAAATAAAGCTGCCCATCACTTAAGTTTTAAACTGGATTTAAAATGCACTTACTGGATAAACATTACATAAAATCTGGATTCTTTTGTTTTTTTGTTTACATTTTCAGAAACAGGATCTTTCAACTCTATTTTTTTAGTTTTTCCTCATGGTGGAGTGGTGAACACTACCAACTAAGTATTGTTTAAACTTCTTACAGATTAAACTGTTACTGCATTTCATATATACCCAGGTTTACATCTCAGATCTTGGGAGTAGGCAATGTTGGAACAGGGTTTTAAAGAGAAAAGAGATCAAAAGTCTGCAAAAATATCTAGAGGCCTTTTGGAATCGCTTATTATACCTTTTTATAACATATTGACAACTACGATGCAGAATACGTTGTCTGTTTAGCCACTGCTCTGTAAAGATGGGTTAAAGATTTATGTATTTAATAATGACTGACTGCTCTTTTCAGGTGATTTGCTGGCGAGCGGTGGCCAGTATTGCTTGGGCTGTCCTGTTGTTGCTTCCCATCACAGTGGTTTTTGTAATCCTCAGCAGGTTCAGTCTGCTCCACCCCATCCAGACAATATCCGGTCAGTCACCACGTTCATTGAGAGATTTGACTCATAATCAATCTGAAGTTGTGTGAATCTCACTGTGTGTTTCTTGCATGCAGAATGCCTGTCCTTCTTAACATGTGCAAGCGCCATCTTCTCATTGATCCTGCTGTGTGGAGTGATCATCATGGTGGGGTTCCTGAACCTGGAGTATTATACAGGTAGGTGGAAGATAACTGCAAATGTATATTAAATATTTCCTTGATTGACAAGGTCCTCCAGTCTCTGGTTTAGTAGGTGTTCAGTTTATCAGAGCAAAGATGCATTACATCAGCTTATCAATTCAGAGTTTATGTATGTATGTGTGTGATGATGCATCATATTATGTATGGTGTATGTCGCAATACGATCTGGAAGATTTTAAACTGCTCCAAAATCAAATCACACAGACCTAAAACGCTGGCGATACACGTCTAGCACCAGCTCATACACCTTAAGCACCGCAGGATTTATTTCGAATAGCTCGAGCTATCCTCAAGACTCAAAGATGAATAAGCTTCCTGTGCTTTCCCTGAGAGGACACACTGAAGCATAAGGGCACAGTCCACATTCTAGCCTTAGCTACACGTTCAACAGCAAGAAGAAAGTGTTTGGATCCCTCTCATTAAATGATGGCAACAAGCAATTTTTGTATATTTTGTATTTTATCATTACAAATCTGTCTTTTAATTAATCATTACACGTTAGCACTATTTTACACACCGTATAATCCTAGCCAAATCAATCAATATGACGCTTACATTGCAAATTGTTTGTACACCGTGGCACAAATGCTAGCCTTTGGTTGTAACTGGTCGTTTTTTTTCTGTTTCTCTTCAGTCATCCCAACTATTGCATGCTCAAAAATCGCCCTGTTGGGTCAGCTGCTCCACCCGCGTCAGTTTGTCAACTCCCTGGCCCACTGCATCATGGGAATAATCGTGGCCTGGTGTTGCGCTGTCACTATCGGGGGCAGATACGAGACGATCGGCTACCCTTGCACACAGGGTGATGGGTGAGCAGCTGTCACGTACAACTCATTGAGCCTTCCGTGCTTCATCCTCAGTCTAATTTCCTCAATTTTGTTTTTCAGCACTGACGGTTCCCCTCAGATGTGTCTGAATGAATATCACCTCTTCCTTCTGCTGGCTGGAGCCTTTGTTGGGTTCTCTCACGGTCTGCTTGGCGTGATCTACAACATGAACTACGTCTCTTTTCACACTGTTCAGGTATGGGGTTGTAATCACTCAATCAAAAAATACATCAGTGGTCTCTGGCTCAAAGACTGCCATTTGTTTTCATTTAGAATCGGTGTCTATTTTAGATCAACATGCGCACTGACAGTGTTGTAAGCCCTGTTATCTCCAGTTACACAAAATAAAATAACTGGCACCTTTAAATGGTGGATGATGAGCGTTGATGTTAACCCACTGTTATTTCCCCCCAGCAATACAAATACCTTCGCTTTAAAGGATCCCTACCGTTGGTGGTGAAGTGCAGCGCCGCTCAAGCACTTTACTCTGTCAGGAACTACATTGTTGTGTATTTCTTTTTGGGTAAGTGATCTCTGTCTACGAATGAAACAATAACACAGAGCTCTTAGAACAAACTGCTATAGGAGTTAAAACTTCCATGATCTTCTCCCAAAAAGTCTCTTTTATTTATTGTTTTTATTTTGTTCTTGATCAAAGTTGTTCCAGATGATGGACAAAATATTTCACTTTATTATTAACAGGATATATTCCAAAAGCATGGATTTGTAAAACACTGAATCTTCATTTGAACAGGTCAGTATGGATTATGTTGTTTTTTTTGATATATCAAGTACATTTTATTTGTATAACCCAATATCACAAATTGCCTCAAGTGGCTTTATAATATATATATATATAATATATACACAGTGCTGCTTCCTGGCCTGCATTCATGTATTCATGTCTGTGATCTCCACCTCCAGCTCTGTCCACCCTCTGGACAGCGTAGCTGGACTGCTGGACCTCTCCCTGCTCTACCACCAGTGGATCAGTGCCAGCTTCCTTCTCTTCACATGGCACATCACACTGCTGCTTTTTAGGATATTTGTCACTGAGGTATGTCAATCAATAACAGACAAAATGTATAAATATCCCTAATATTGAAAAACCAAAGGTCTCACAGTGCTGCTGTTTCCACACATTTCCCTCTCCGTTTCTCTTATCTTGTAATAAGTTCCGTTTTTCTGTCGATCAACATTTTATTTACCAGACTTGAGCACATCCAAAGGCTAAAGATTACCCCCAGCGCCAGCTGGCCGTGGTGACCACCATACAATTGCATGGACTTGGCCCAGTTCTGACAATCGCATCTTATTGCCAGTTTGTGACTGTAATTGGCTTAAAAGTACAGTGTTGTGTTGCAGAGACGACTTCTGTTTGCTTTTTAATTATTTAGAGACACTAGGGGGCAATGTTGTCATTGCTTTGAGTTCTCAAGTATCTGAAAAGCACCAGACCAGAGCTCATCTCACATGTTCAATTAAATGTACACTCGAGGAGTGAGACTTTTAAGATAATGTGTCTTCTACTGTATTTCCTGTTATCTGCAGGTCTACAGTTTTCCTGTGCAGTCATCTTTTACCGAGGATGCCCATCAGTGTCTTCCTAAAGTTCTAACGGACAAGCAACCAATGATATTGAAGGTAGATAACTTACATGATTTCCCTCTTCTTTGTGCTCACTGCTAATCACATATGGGTGTAGTAACTTGTCGTTTCCCAAATTGTAGTTCCTAGCTCTGCAGGACTTGGCTCTGCTGTCTCAACACTCCCCATCAAGACGCTGTGAGGTCTTCGGTCTGAGTCAGCCAGGTCTGTCTTGTTGTCTACACAGACAAGTGGTGCTTGCTTGAGCGGTCACTGATTGACTATTTGCAAAAAAAAATGTATTTATACATAATTAGCTTACAACAAAAGCAAAATGTATTTAGCTTTTCATTCTCGTCTTTCCCAGGTGGTCATCCTCACAACTGGAACGCCATCACTCAGGAGTGTCTGTCTCTGCTGGCTGATCTGACCCAGAGACTCGTAGCCTACCATGACACTGTAGCAACCAATGGCAGGGCCAAGTCACTGTCTGCTGGGAGTGACAGGAAGACCTCATCTGAGACATCAAGTATGTTGTTTTAAAACATAATTACATGTCATTATTTCTGCCCAGTTCCCTTCATCATTTCATTTGTTTCTTTCTTAAAGTAACCTCATGCCCAGAAGATCTGATGAGCCCGAGGCCCACTTTACTTATGAAGACTCCCGCTTCCGTCTTTGCACGCTCCATTGTCGGCCCCCCACAGAGCCCTCTGACGGCACCATTCACTCCTGACCTGGACAGCCCGTTTGCTTCTCCCGCCCTGCGCCGGCTCACTGCTCCTATGGACCAATTCTCGCCAGGGTTTGGCACAGTGCAAAGCCCACACATCATGAGGAGAGCCCCAAAGCTCTGGTCCACCCCCACAGGTGAGAGGAGGCTCAGATCAAACGGACACTTAAAGGTCCAATTTTATCCAGTAAATGATAAGTTTAACCTCGTTTGATTGGTTTCTTTATAGCTCTGAAAATAATGTTGAGTCAATTTTGAGGTGTATTTTGTACTTTTTCTATATATATGTGTTTATTCACCTCAAATGACTGAACAGAGGTTTTGGAACGTCTGGTATGGCATGATGTCGACTTATAGGTCAGGGTATCATTGCATACGTTTAGTAGCAGGTGGTTGATTAGTAGATATGAGCTTTTTTTTTTGCTTGTTCCCAGTTATTTACTTGTCGTCTCTCTGTGCAGACTCGCAGGTCAATGGCAGTCCCCCGGCATCCCCCGCCTCAGTTCCCAGTCCCAAGCAGGAGCCGTCCAAACCAAGTCGCCTGGCTCAGTTCCTCCAGAACAGAAAAGAACAGGTACTTCAATATACAATGGATATACTGTGTTTATACCGCGTTGACTAAAGGCTCTTCACACTTAACATTTATTAACATTGGGCAAACAATAGTTGCCATACAGAGGGGTTCGTCTTGTCTGATTATTATTTTTAACAAAGCCAATCCCCTCTGTGCTGGCAGAGCAATAAGATAGGAGTGTCAACTTAATTAAGAACAATTAAGAACCTCCTTGTAGCCTGGTTACTGAGGATTACCTCTGCGTTACAATGTAACGGTCACATTATCTGCCTTTGTTCTGATGGAGTGTTCGTCCATCTTTGTCATCCTTGTTTAGCCCTCCTGTTAAGTCTATAAAGCCATTATTTCTACACGTGTGTTACATTTTGTTGTGTAGTTTTGAAAGCTAAACAACTTTATACTTAATTGTCCCATTCAGGTTAAACATTTCTTGGCCAAACGCGTGCTGATAATGTATTTGTTTAACAAGGTAAGGCTGTGTGGCATGTGCATGCTGTCTTCTTTAGACACTGAGGGGCTCCCTGCATGCTCTCATCTGACACCGTAGATCTTCATTTAGTTTTACTAAACCCAACAACCTCACCCTCCAAGCATCACTAATTCACCTCCTGGTTCTGGGCTCAGTTGTGCACACATTACTAATGTAGCTCTTTTCCATTCCCCTAGCTGTTACGATACAATGTTACTAAAGACTTTAAGAGTTGTGTAACCTACTTGTCTTGCAGGTCACTTGAGTACTATAAAAACTGTGTTGTTTGTACCATCAAATGTTGAGAAATCATGTCCTTGTTATATCAGGAGTGTGAGGTGCTGATGAGTTTATCACCACCAGATATTGTGCTTGTGTTGCACTATTTCCTATTTGTAGAAACTAGTTGGGTTAGTCTGCTTCACTTCCTGAGGTTCACGTATCTTCCGTTGATCACACATGCATGTTGTGATGTAGTCTCATTCAAACCTGTCCAATCCAACAACTTCCTGATTCATCAGTCTGCTGTAAAGATGCATTTGTCTGTTCAGTAGAAAGCTCGTACAAGTTAACATTGTCTCTTACAGCTTCCAGAAGCTTCCAGTCAAGCTCTGTTTGCAGACAGCCAGGCTCACATCTGGGCTTTAGAAGGTGGGAAGAGATGTTGGTCTTGATTTTCATTTGATACGGATGCGACCTGTCCTTGGTGATGCAACATGTACATTATTATCTCCTCTAATATCCTCCTCCAGGGCTGTCTTACCTTGTTCAAGCCTCCTTCTCAGAAGACCAGTTTGGTGTTGTACAGACTACATTACCCAGCATTCTCGGTTGCATGCTGGTCTTACAAGAGGTAAGCTGTAATGGTTTACTGCAGCCACCCTGAGAGCACACATGGGCGCAGCAACAATGATTACATTCATCTCCTAGTCCAGCTGTATTGTAGAGGGGCGAGTTCATCTAAACCATGATAAAACATCTTTCCTTTATCCACATGGTATAAACTCTGGTGGGTCAGCCAGATAAGCGAGAGCTTCTCTGTATCTGTGCAACATTCAGTTATCGACATTTGTATTGATTGACATTCACTCAAGTCAGACTGAACTTTAAAGTGCCCTGAAGTGTTTTTGCATGTATAAGACGAGAAGCAGCGATATCAGGGAAACAGGAATTGTACAGATGCTGTAGGTAGTGACGCAGACACAACATCACTTCACCCACTGACAGCAGTTGTTTCCTGTCCTCCTTGTTTTCAGGCAGTAGATCGACACTTCAAGCTGCCTCATGCCTCCAGTAAGCCCGTCAGGTCGGCCAGCAGCATGGGAGAGTCCACTCACAAAACACTGCGCTTTGCTCTCAGGGCCACTCTCAAGACTGCCATCTACAGGATAACAACGACTTTTGGAAATCACTTAAAGTAAGGCCCGTCATTAAAATTGACTTTCTTCAAATCCTAAAAATAATAATCATGCGTATAGTAATGTTTTTAATGTATTATTTTATTTTTAATCCTCAGTGCTGTTCAGATGTCTGCAGAGCACCGGAAAAGATTGCAGCAGTTTCTGGAGTACAAGGAATAACACAACTGTTGTGCTGTCAGATTCTTATTGTGATGTGTGTGCGCGTGTGCACATTAGCATAATTGAGGCAACAAGTGAAAGCCCACGGTAGTGCCTCTTTTAATATTTATGTCTGCACTATGTCATTGCGGATTGTGTCTGATAGGCTAGATCACGTCTCCGACACGAGGGCTTCCTGCCCAACTGACAGACTGAAACCGGTTGGAAGCTGTTTCCTCCTGTGTTTGAGAGATTTAAACTAGCTCACTGTAGAGATAAGCAACTCATTCCAAAAAGATATTTGCTTTATTTGTATTACAAAGAAGCCATAATCATATTTGACTTTCATGAATTGGGATGAGTTGTAAAGGGCTATTTGCGCTGCATCGGTTCTACATTATGTACATGTTCTTTTGGCCGTCTAATGGAATTCCTTACCGTGTGATTTCAAAGCATTTTGCATTTGGTGTGAGGAGTGAGACGGATAGTATGAGAGGTCAGAGTGATGAGACAGAAGCGGTGTTCTCTTTAGTTTCACAGGTGTCTGAAATGTGTTCTGGAAATATATATATTTTTTTTTACAACTGGTTTTGTTCTAAACACCAGTCTGGAGAACTAGTTTACTGTAACCTGTGCACGTCAGTTCAGGTTCTCCAACTAGAGAATACACCACAGTCAGATTTACAGATCAGACACCACTGTTTGTACATGTCAACTATTTGTGTTTGTTGGTTTTTGTTCATCTGAAATGAGGCTCTTTCACGTCGGATCAAGGATGGAGATTTTGGTGTGACTGGCAACAAGTATTGAGTTTAAATTCCCACTCGGAGACCTGTTGAATAAAAACATCATGTTAAGATCATTCGGCAGGTTGTTTTTTTCATTTCTTGGCTGAAACAAGCCGGTCTTAAATGATCTTCTGCTTCCAGAAATTTTAATAAGGAAAGAAATGTGACTGAACTAAAGGTTGCTCTTGTCACCAGAGTTACTTCAGGAGTCGCTGGTTGGAAACAGCGAGGAGGAAGAAGGTGTCTGCTTGAAACATCCATTAATACAAAAGGTCTTTTCCTCCACACACCTGAATCATCTTTGTAGGAGCAGCACAGGTGCTACTAATGACCTTAAGGCCCAAATTTATTCAAATGTCCCAGTAAGCGTCGACAGTGAGCCAGCATGCACAGTACCAGAAGTCGCTAAATCAAATTAAGCCGTCATTAATTTATTGTTTACACCTGTTTTCTTTTCTGAAAACGTCCTGCCATACAAATGTTTTGATTTGTTGCATGTTTTACACGATAACATGTCTTACAGACCAAATTAATTGTAAAGCAAAAATGTGTCTATTTACAGAAGTTATACCGGAGACATCGCAACAATCAGTCTGACAGAAAAGTCCTAATGGTAGTCCTGAGATGGTCAAATTTGGGGTATACTGTAGTTGTATCGCACATAAGCTTTAAGTACACAAGGATGCTACTAAGTTGCATTATGGGAAATGTAGGTTCCACCGTTTTTGGGGCTTGAAGTCAATTTAGACACTTTGATTTTTGTTTTTTAAATCTGTCTTTTCTCAATTGCATTATGAACTCACTTAAGTAACAAATATTGGCAAAGAATATCAATAACTTGAATTATCACTATTAGTGTGAGCTGTCAAACTGCAACGTTTAAGTGAATGTTTCTGGAATTCTGCTAAACTGGGGACAGTCTCCACAGATAAAGAATAGGAGCTCTTATGGCCACTCATGTCAATCAAATCATTAATACGTTATGTTACAATAATACAACACAGAATCAGACCATGAAATGACAACATCAAGAGCACTGTCTTTTTGTTTATTGCACGAATCGTACACATTTCCAACTTAACTGGTAGAATGCAATATTAGGCAGTGGTGGACAAAAAAATTGTTCAAACGCCTTATGTATACAAGATGCCAAAAATAGCCAGTGGGAAAATCTGGATTTAACGTCTCAAATGATGGATGAATATCTGGAAAGGAAACTGTCTTGATTTGTTTTCTTTTCTTGAACAAGAGAATCATAACTTTAATACTCGACAGCTGTTCTGCTCCTAACAGAAGGATGTCATTCACAAAAAGGAAAAACTGAAGAAAAATGGTGCCTCAAGTCGACTCTTTTTCTCTGGATTTTAAAAGTACTTTGTCCTCATATAGAATATAAACCTCTGCATCAATGCCAATCAAATGTTTTGACATCTTTTTTTTTCTCTTTTTTTGAAGTCAAACAGCATTTGCTAAAGTTGATTTTGTTTTTACAGTTTTAATATATATTTATATATGTACATATAAATTCAACTAACTAGAGTTCTCATAGAAAATGAGAAAAGCTGGACTTTATCGCTCTCACACAACAAATTACTGGCAAGCATATTGACCCTGCCCCCCCCCCCACAGTCCCCCTCTCTGAGTTGTCATGGTGTTCAAATGTTTGTTTGAAAGACGTCGTTCAGCTATTGATTTGAGACCGTTAGCATCGCAGAGGCATTTTCAGGAACCACGTGGTTATTACTCCAATCTCAATTAGCACACAAGCAATTGTTTAAATTGGGATTTGATCCAGGTCGGTTCTGGCTCTTTAAAATCATTAAGTTCACCAACACAGCCCCACATCAATCATTATCCTATGCACATGCTGAACACCATCCAAGATTTCCTGTCAAAGATGGAGCGTCAGGGAGGAAGAAGACGGGGCTCAAAGGCTGGTGGAAGCAAAAGAAACCTCCTCTTCCTCAGTCCAAAAAAACATTTTAGTGCAAAATATCTCCCCACTCAAAAAAAAAATAATCTAGAAGAATAAACTAAACTCCACTGTGGGGTCTCCAATTAAGGATACAACAGCTCTCCCCCCCCAAAGTCACACACTCTGCACATTTTGTCTGTGTCTCAAACTAAAGCGTCCCTGATTCAAAGTGCACTCAGTAGTGAGGGGGAGGGTGATGGAGAGAGGAGGGGAGGGAGTAGCATGTCGGGTGATGCAGCATGTAGGGATTTAGTAGTCCTTGGAGGGAAAGCGTGTGAAAAAAATGCAACTAGCTGGGTAATCAGTATGAGGCTGGGGCGATGCAGTGGGGGGGGGGGGACACTGGGGTGTCCCTCTACCAGTTCAGATCTTATAGGAAGTCACATTTAGGGGATGGGTTGATGGTATGATTCTAAGCCCTTGATCCCTGCTGAACCTCATCAGCACAGAGAGCTCAAGAGCAAGAGGTGCGTCACTAGGGGGGGGGGTGCTGGTGATGTACAGCTTCCTACAGGGTGCCTACAGAGGTGCTTGTTGCCTTACACACACACACACACACACACACACACAGTACATTGTTCTGGGGCTAGACAGAGCATATAGATAGTGTATGCACAAGCAGGGGCCCTCCGAGTGGTTTATAGGGATGCAAGCGCTCACTAAACCTCTTTGTACAATTCTCAAAAATCCAGATTCTGGAAGTGTGTACGCGGTCTGTAGTCGTCATTTGCACACTCACAACTGATGTAAAACCAGGCGTTAAGCTCCGTCACTCTACTTCAAAAGTATGTTTAATTTAGTGTGTGTGTATCTGTGACTTTGTATGTGTGTAAAAAGAAAACAAAAACAAGTCTGTGGCTCGTCAGTGTTTGAGTGTGCCAGTGTGTCAATAGTTTGCCTATGTGCCTCAATTCAAGGGCAATAATTGTATGTGTGAATGTATGTATGTCTAAGTGTGTGTGTGTGTGTGTGTGTGTGTGTGTGCGTGTTGCTCAGGAGGACATGCACTGGACATGGTCTGGACCTCCTTCCTCTTCATCAGAGGAATCTGGAGAGCTCCAGGACTCATCTGTGTCTGTGTCTGCACCCTCACGGCGGGCCTGCATCGAGACACAGAAGAGGAGGACACAGAAAAGTTAGAACGAGACTCTTTTGGGCTGAAATAATAACATCTTGCCAACCTGGTCCTTCATGTTACAAATAGCACTGTACATTTTCAGTGCTAAATTACCAGTGTAATCCAAGAGTAATACCAACTGCATCCTACATACTTTTTAAGGGGCACTCCTGCAATGTAGTATTACCTTTCCATAAAACTGGGGGACTCGCAAAGCCCAGATTAAAAAAAAGAAGAAGAATCAAAGCAGAGTCGAAAATATCTTGACCGTTAGACAAACTCTGGATCCTAAATGTCCCGTATGTAACCAATAGGATATATATATATTTTTTGCCACTACCTGTCTGGTAGATGCTCACTTCTTTTCAACTCCACGCCCAAAAACATAATTAACAAATGCACGTTTGTTGGAGAGCTCACCCTCTGAGGCCGTCTGTTCCTCATGTGTCTCATCAGGAACCACAGCAGCTGGGTGTCGTACTGGTCACCGTGGCGCACACTGTCTTCATCGCGCTCCCGCTTGTTTTTCTTCATCACCTTGACAAACACAACAAACAGGTGTGAATTTGGCGAACAGGAGCATGCCACCCACAACAGACTAACCCCCCAATCGCATGAACCTCCTGGCGGAGATAATGGAGCAGAATAGAATACCTCTTTTAGACCCTTGAGTCCTGTGGGGCTTTCAGCTGTGGGGGCCCACAGTTTGATGTCGTGGTCCAGCCCACTGGTGGCCATACCTGGAAGATTGGGATGTGGCTCCAAACAGTTCACCTGTAGTTGTCGAGGGTAGAGGAAAAAGATTAGCAAAAATGAAGATGGCCGAAGTTTTAAAAAGAATATTGTTAAGACAGATGTCTCGAGAGCAAAACGCTAACTCTACTGTGAAAGAAAATACAACCAGTACACAGTGCAAGTGTGTTTTATCAAAATAAAATTTGGAACGGGATACAAATACGGAGTAATGAACACCAAGAAAAAGAGATTACAGAAGCACTAATAATCAATAGTTTTTTTTTTTTTTACAACCTATCCTAAGTCATCTTTATACCCAAAAAAGATACGTCATTCCCCCTCTCTTTGACTCACCACTCCTCCCCGGTCTCCCTCCATAAATTGGACGATGCGAGCAGAGTACTTGTCCCACAGGTAGATGTGTCCGCAGTCACTGCCGCTGACCACAAACTCACTGCACGGCCCGTAGAAGTTCACCCCCTTCACTGTGAGAGAGAGAGAGGTGAAGATGAGGGGAGGATGATACAGTGTTCATCTGTGTGATAACCAGAATCTCTCTGCAGCTGTATACTTTAAGAAAAAAGGACTCCATAGATTCAATTTTGAAATAAATTGTTGTGAACTAAATAGAACACCTGTTGCATTATTGCGGTGTCCCTTGTATCTCCTGCGATAGTCTGCCCCATCACTGTGGTTGGAGTCAAACAGGTAGATGTCCTCATCATTGTAACTGACCAGGAGCTCTGCAGACAAAAGAAAAAGGTCAAACAGTCTTTTGTTAATTCCCTTTAATGCCATCAAGGCAGAACATGGTCTGAATTCTTTTTTTTTTTTTAGATATTCAGACACAAATTGGCTCTAAATCTGACCTGACTGGTGTTCTGCAAAGATGAGAGCACACACATGCTTTTTAGAATAGACCCCATTCTGTTTGAGTGTCCCTGATATTGCATTGTGGTTGCATCAGGAAGGCTAACAAGGGCAAAAGTTTGGGGCGTTTTAAGACATTTAAAACAAGCATGCAGGATTCAGAACTTTCAATATTTCTAAAAGATGTTCATAACAGAAGGAGAAATTAGGGAAGGATCATCAAAATTAATTCAAAGATGAATGTGAAACAGGAGATTGCGAGGAAATGAAATCATGCTATGGGGTATTCAGTTATTTCCATACACACTGCATGCAAGCTGTTACAGGTCTTTATTTCCGCTGTGCTCATGACAGGGAAATCTAAATGTCATTTTTTTAGTACTTTAAACTTATTTTTCTTTAAATGTTTTCATTGTGCAAGTTTTTTTTTTACCTGTGCCATCGTGACTGTACACCAGGCAGGTTATGTTGGTTTTGGACTCACTGGATACCAGATGTGAAGGACAAAACTTTTTCAGCACACCATTGTTATCATTCTCATTGATCTTCCTCTGGTCATAGATCCTAAAGAGGGCGAGGAGAAGACGAAGTGAGAAAAGAAAAAGGAATTTCAGAAGTAACATCTAAGAGACAGTAAGCAACAATTTCAAATATTATTGTACAATTTCCATTGGATGCCATTTTGCATTAACAGTGAAATAATCAGCATTAGCGCCACAACTTGAGCTTCATACCTCACATACTGGTCTCTACCGCCCACAGCAAACTGGTGTGTCTTTGCTGGGTTGACAAAGATGGTGTACAGCCCCACTTTTTTATCTCCTTCCTTCACAACCACCAGTTTACTGCCACACAAATTTAAAAAAGGAGACAGAAAAACAGGAATATTATCTCTGGAAAGGGGGAATGTTTTCAAAAGAATCACGGCTTATGGCAAACACAGGAAAACTGGCAAAGAGGAATGTATGAAAAAGTGGATGTCCACCAACACTGAACGGAAGACAGGATATACAATACAAACTGCCTAAAAAGGACAAGCCAGTCAGTTGAGTTAAAACCCAATTCCAGAGGTGACTGAATTTGAACTTGGTAAACTTTAATAATAGTATCACTCACTTGGCAGGACGGTCCAGACGCAGGTCAATACCAAACACCACGGCATCCTCTCCAGCAGACAGAAAGGAGCAGGGGGAATCGGGCTCAAGGGCCAGCTGGAACAAAAACAAGTAGAAACTAGAATTACCACATAGCGATTGCATGCCTCTGCAAACCAGCCAAGGTGCAGTTTACTTATCCAATTAGACATTCGTGGGAAATGGTCATAATTAGCATATGATATCATCCTGAGATTTGTGAGGTTACAGTAACCTTTGACCACCAAATTATAGTCAGTTCAACATTTCCATTCACACATACAGTACACAGACACTCACCTTGTGTGCCGCCCCTTTGTGCTGTGCGACCCGTTTGGTGTTCTTGCAGCGCTGTGTGGCAGAGAGCTCGGCCACTCGGATCTGACCATCTCGAGCACACATGGCCAAGGTGGAGTCTCCACTGTGAGGCAGGAACTTTGCCTATGTAGATCAAGGGCAGGGAGAAGAGAAGAAGTCTCTGACCACAATAGTCACTTTGATTAGCCACTCACTCAGTCACTTCAATCTGTGTCTATCATTTACTAGAGATAAACACGAAGTAATCACTAACCCTCATTGTTAAATCAAGGATTCTTTGTTTTCCCTTACCTGAAAGACATTGCTCTTGTGGCCACTGTCAAACTCCAGCTCAGCACGGCGGACAGCCCAGTCCCAGATCACCACTCGCAGGTCGTCGCTGCCCGAAGCCAGGCGTGTGCCCGAGGGGTTGAAGTGCAACGTGTTGACGCAGCCCGTGTGCCTCTCCAGTCGGCCCTGGAGCTCCAGCCTCTGCACGAGGCCACGGGCTCCACACACACGCCTCACAAACTGGTGCGAGTCCCTGCCGATCTCCCTCGAGCGCAGCGAGGGTATCGCCCGCCAAATAGGGCCACGCAGGTCACAGAGCTCTGCTCCCATCCAGGCCTCCATAGCCTCATCGTCGTCTTCATCATCATCATCTTTCTGTTCTTCTTCGTCCTCGTCGTCCTCCTCATCTGAGCTGGTGGAGTGATTGGTGCCGCCGCCAGGTCTATTCCTCTTTCTAGCGGCCCTTTTCCCACCATCTTTATCCTTTGCCCTCTCCCGTCTGCCTCCCTCACTCTCTCTTTCACCGTCCTCCGTCAGGGAGTAAAGACCGCTGCCATCCATGCTGTCTGTGTCTTCCTCCTCCTCTCCCTCTCTGTTTCCCCCCATCTCTCCATCCACATCGGACATTGGCTTGTCTCCAGATGCCTCTCCTGTGTCTTTGGGAGCTACAGAAGTAAGGTAAGCCAGAGCCATGGAGGATGTTTAGACATTGCCTTCTCAATGGGCGATCCAACAAAAAAGTGTACAACTACTACTGTAAACTGTAGCACTGGTTCCTCGCAGTAAAGATATATCCTTTTAAATATGAACATGAATTAAAATACATATTGTAGCATTGTTTCTACCATATCAAAGTTAGCAGCATACGATAAGAAATGAATGGGGTTACCATCTTGAGAAGAAGACTGTGTTTGTCCCTCTTTGCTTCCAGAGGCATCCGTTTCCTTGTGTTGATCTTCTTCTGGTTCTTTGTCTTCAGAGCCACCTGGTAAAACCAAACATGTCCTCTGATTAACTGTATGTTGAAGCATGACAGCTCGCAAAGTTATGGTTAGCATAAATAGTCAGTTATTTTCTTGCACTGATCCATTTACCGTTAAGGGCAGTGGATTTCCCGTCAGCCTCAGACATTATGTTTCCGTTTGTCCTGCGTCGACCTATGAACAGAAACAATATTTAGGTTGTTTATTCAGCAAAAATAACAAGGGCTCAAATTAAGACAACAGAAGACGCGTGTGCATCAGTACGACGACACCATTGCTTGCACTCGCTGAACTGTTGTCAACTACCGACGCCACTGTGTGTCGCGAGGCACAATGTACCTGTCCACACTAGCAGCCAGGCTAATTTGACTGCCTGTCTCCGGCTGTCTGTCGTGACATAAAACAAACTTACTCGCTTGGTAGCGGGCTCACAGGCCCGACTAATGCCGTATTTTGCTTTGTTATGCTTAACAGTGCATTGTCCTATGCAGTGCTCGACTACCCGACACTGTTGTCAACGTGAGCTAATGCTAACTAGCCTGCGGTGGGCTAACCGATATTTAAACTAAATATTCCTGTTGAACAACCAAACAGCTGGTCATAAAGCGAACAAGCAGCTAGCATTGCGTGTAGTGGCTAACTAGCATAGCTTGCGTTACCTCTACTCGAAGGCCCGACGAGGCGTACTTCTTAGTTTGGTCCTGATCTTTATTGCAGATTTATTTTCTCCACCTGACTACTTAGCAATTGAGCTAACTTAAGTGCCTCGGCTAGGAATTCTTTGACCGTAAATACACGACATTAGGAATGCGTGCATAAAGCTTTTTTGTAAAAGACAGTCTATAAAGCGAGCTAACTGCGTTCGCACAAGGTTGACTGCTCTGTTTATGTTTTGACGGTTCAGTTTCTTTTTTTGGGGCTCCATTTCCGGTGTCGTGCTCGATTCGTTTTTTTTCTTCCGGAAGTTTACAGACGAGACGCGCGAGGCAAAATAATAATAACGATAATATTACTACTACTACTACTAATAGTAATAATAACAATAATGATGTTATTATTATTAATAATAAATAATATAGATCACCATTGTTCAACGCTATATGTATCAAGTGTGGAGTTTAAGTGACTAATTTAATTTAACTGACCATTTTCATCATCACTTTAGAGTTTATTTTCTTAATGAACTATTTGCATAATTTATTTTTCTTGACTATGGCTCAGCGGCCCCTGGGGACTTTGTCCCATTCTCTGAGCAATAGTGTGTGTAGGTCTACATTGATTCAGGAATTTGAGAAAATATTTGCACAAAACCTAATAATCATGTTCTTTAAAGTAAACTAGACCTTCTCACCGTCTTCAAGACAGGACAGTGTGATTAAGCAATACAATGGCCTTGTCTTAAACCTGCTTTATAGATTTATTTAGCCACTTGGGCTGTAAACCAGGCATTGCCATATTATACCTTATAAAGTTCCCATGGAAAGGTAAGCAGTCTTTTTTTTCTTTGTAATATTTCATCAACAGCAAAATATATTGTTTAGAGTAGCTTTAAATACATTTCAGTCAATTTGTTGTGTTGCTTATGGGGGCTCGGAGTTGGAGCTGCTGGGCCTTTCTGCAACTTGTCTACCGTCAATGCTACATTTTTCTACCTTCTATTAATAATGTCCAATTAACCAGTTCTTATCTAACCTAGGCGTCAGAACAAATCACGATTTAGTACATCTGACGATACATTAGGTGTTGGTTTTGTATGGTGTTTGTGTAAGGAGTACTCTTATGTGTTTTACTCAGCTTTTATCCCTCTAAGAGAGTGCTGCAGCTATGGCAGAGACTGACCTCAATTTATTTTTCGGGATCTTATCTGATACTGTAGACAGTACATCGGGTGGGTATTTGAATTGTATTTTAGTGATTTTTTTTGCATTTAAATAATAAAGAGAGCACGTTTCCCTGCGTAGCTTACTCTTAAACAAGTACAAATTCATGAGCTTGCTCATTGTCTGAGGAAACATCTGGCTCCCTCACTCAGTGTAAAACAAGATGGGATCCCCCAGCTTCCTTCCTGTGTTTATGTCATGGGCTTAATCACAGTGATCTATAGTAAATCCCATGCAAGGAGGATGTCCTTCTCCCTGTCCCATGTTAGATCCCTTTATTCTTTACTATCTAATTTATAGAAACACAAGCTATACACACCACAGAGAACTCATAGTCACCTGTCAAAGCTGTTTATAATCCACATGGAATGTCAGCTGAGAGTGGGAGACTGTGAGGGGAAAGGATTAATATGTAACACACACAGTTTTTCAGAATAAAAAGATGTGTGAGTAATAAAATAAGTGCAGAAGTCTTTAGTCTTTTAACCAGTTAGTCGACCAATAAAACACTATCTGCTAACAATTTTAATAATCTGCTGATCAAGTAATTTATCAAGCAAGTCGTCAACTACTGATTTGATGATTTTATCTTTTTTACATTACTATAAATTTCCTTTTTTTAAATTTTTTGGAACATGTGATGGGCATTTCTGGAGTTTATAGAACAATCATAAAGAAATAATTGAAATAATAATTAGTTTGAGCCACATAGATACAATTAAACCAACATTAATACACCAATGTGAAATGTTTTAATTGCTGCCAAGAGCTGGAGGAGCTTCGTACATGAAGTTTAAAAACTGTATCAAGACATGCACATTTTAACCTTGAAATCTGGTTCACATTTGCATAAATATCAAACGTGGAAATAATCTGCGTTGATTAAACACCGTCTGTCATGTCTAAAAAAACATTAGAAGTTTCACAAAGACCGTGTTTTACAGGGCTTGTTTAACTGACGACTCATTTCAGAAGTGAGGGGAAATACAACATTTATTCTACGACCACCTCTGTGGAAATATCACAGAAGAAGGAAGCGGGAAGTTCACACAGCCGGAGAGGGTTGGCAGCCCACCACATGCAGCGCTCTTAAACTGCTGCAGCTCTCCGCGTCCTCCAGAGGCGATG
Organism: Leptoclinus maculatus; assembly: GCA_032191485.1. Lineage (NCBI taxonomy): Eukaryota > Metazoa > Chordata > Actinopteri > Perciformes > Stichaeidae > Leptoclinus > Leptoclinus maculatus. Next base: position 10,887,469 of record JAVDOI010000010.1, read on the forward strand.
CTGGAGGTCGGAGAGACGGGCGGACGGCGCTGAGCGCAGCTATCATGCCGTGCGCAGGCTTAAAAGAGGGACAAAGTTTTTCCATTCGACATTAACGCGCTGTTTTTCACCGCTCTCACCCGACAACATGGAGTACTGGAGGCAATGTGCGATGTGGCTGATCAGCTGCAACGTGCTGCCCGCCAACCACCGGGTGACCGCGGACACGGCGCAGGTGTTCGACCTGGCGCAAACCCTGCGGGACGGGGTGCTGCTATGCCAACTGCTGAACAACTTGAGACCTCACACGATCAACCTGAAGGAGATCAATCTCAGGCCGCAGATGTCACAGGTAGACTGATCGTTTCTGCGCAGCTCTCGAAACAAACTTGTGGTCGTAACGTGTGCAGACAGAGGAACTGCAAAACTGCTGTGGAATCCAAATTAGGGTCGCCAGACATTAATGGGAGTTAAGAGCATGCCATAACAGCAAACGGTGTGTTGCATTGTGTGTTAGATGTCAATTTTAGGTATTGCTTTACTTAACAATTAGGCGCTCCAGAAACAATTTAGCCCGTTAGTGGAAGAAACCGTATAAATGTCACTAATGCTTTTAAACGCTGACTGTAAAATGAGTTGTGTATAAAGTATAGGCAACACAAGAGAGATTAAATAAGTACGTGATAAGAAAAAAAGCAGATCCACATAAGGTCTGTAAACACACCACCATTTAAAAAAAAGTAAAATCTATGCATATCATTTTTAGTTTTGTCAATGTGCAGACAACAGCACATGTTTGCATAAATAAGCCTTATTCAAGGGTTCTTAAAACGTTGATGTGGTATGTGAGGTGAGTTTTCCCTTTAGGTTACTCTATCAAAATAGTGAGGATTTTCAGCATAAAGGAAAGCTTTTTGATAATTTCCAATCCGTCACACCCACATTAGGTTTCAATTTGGGAACATAGAGCCGTCCATTTGTGTCTGTGTCAAACTGACTTTTGGACCCATCTGTGATAATTAGTCCAAAGTGAGTCATTGTGTACCCTTTTATATGTTTATATGTCCTTTTTTTAAAATCTTACTTAGAGCTTTTTTGATTTACTGAGGTAGCGCTATATGTCCCTTAGCCTGTAAAACCCAAAGGGGATGATCCAAAGCTTGACCTCTCGTTACCCATAATTCCTCCTTCTGTCACAGGAGAGGCCTGATAAAATCCTGGCTTTGATCCACCCATTTGTTAGGGAACTTTTATGTGTGCAGCAGCTCATAGTTTGCTTGCATCTGAGTTTGGAGCCATGTGTAGTTAGCTATTCGGAGACTTTGTGATTTCTTACACGTATTAACAAAAGCTCAAAACTATGTCTATCTCTATGTTGTCTCAGTGATTGAAAATAGGTTTAATAAAACAAACAAATTTAATCTTAATGTGGTAAAAAAACATTTTACTTGATGTAATTGAAACGGATGTTTGAAGGAATATATCTCCTTAATCTCAACTCACTAATAATCCTTTTGTAATATGTTACTATCAGAACAAGACTTCCTGTGCAACGACATTCAGGCAAGATTGCAGGTGATTAGATCTTCATCAGGTCTTCTTAAATGATACATATGACACACGTATCATCATCAGACAGACTCTGAACACTCTCCAACATCTTGGCGTCTTAATAAGGTCGAAGGACCCATTAGTACAAAAGACCATCATATGGAGCACACGCACTACAAACTTTAATGGACTTCACATGATTAGTTTTTGAGAGATTAGATTAAAAAATAGTTTCAGTTGTTGTTATACATTTATTTTATTTGCAATGCTGCATCACCACAGATTTCCTGAAAATAATTCAAGCAAAGAAACTGATGATTTTACCATCCACAAACTGACATAAATAAATTGAGACATCTAGCCAAACTGACCAATTTTCCTTCGAAAATCTTTGCATCTGTAATAAATAACAGCCAGTTCCCGAGCAGGGTATTTGATCGTGCTTATGAACTGCATTGCTGTGTATGCGCTCCGTCAGTGCACATCCACTCTTTTATCTTCTTGCTTGTAAAAGCAAAACCAGGGCATAATGTGGCGAACAATGAATAGCCAAAGCCTGCGGCTGTAGGCCGTCTGAATATGTTCGAGAAAGGCATGTGTGTCAGTGAGCTCCAGATTTTAAATGGCCCTTTCTTTGTGCCCTGCTGACCTACGGTCTTGGAAATAGAAACAAGGGTATCAAGGTAATGGACGAGAGGAGAGAGTGCAGTGTACTGTAGTGAAAATGTGCCCAGAAGTGCTATTTATATCTTATGTTTGGCCGGGGTGCAAATGCAAAACATGGAGTGTGACAGTAAAATTCGTATGTATAAATTTAAAATAATTTGGCTCTCAATGTCATCTCTGCTTTTGTTGTTCATTCTTTCCTAGAGAAAGTGGAAAAAAGGGAATATTCAAAGAAAATCCTTCAAGTGAGATTTTTGCATCAGACAAATCAGTGCTGCTAAACATCAATGTATATGAGCGCAAGATAATGAATGTCTTAAGTTACAAAATTAAAGCTTTATAGTGCAATATCAAATCAACAGGATCAAGATCCTAACTAAACACAGCATCAATCCACCCCCCCTTCAATCTATATAGACATACCGTGTCAAGGAAGACCTGCACTTTTATTGTGTGTGTGTGTGTATCTGTAAAGCCAAGGGTGCTGTGTTTATTCTCAAAGTAGAAAGTGAATATGTACCAGGGGGCTGTGACTGTAATCAGGAGTGGTGCAAAGCCATCATGTTCATGCACTTCCTCCGCAGACACACAGGACCCCAGGGGGGCGGTGGAGTGATTACAGGCGTCTCCACGATGAGCTGCTGTGATAAAAAGGAGCCCATCGAGTCTCCAGAATCAACTCGGACTCTTGTTTAGTCATCACTTAATAATGTGCAAAAGGAAAAATGATGTCGGTGCAGTTGTTTACTGTTTGAATGCTTTACTGTGTACAGCATTTGGCCCTTGCTTGAACCCATAGCCATAAGCACATTTTCTTTATGATTGTTCTTTTACTCTATTCTTCCCACAGAGACACACATCCTATTAGGAAGTGACACCGAAAGAGCTCATGTTTTGTGCTTTCATCTTTGCACTGTAAAACGTTATGTTTTCACTTTCAGTTTGCTGTATGTTGTTCACCTTCACCTTTTAATAAGGCAGCTTCAAGTTGTCTGTCCCCGCATTATAGTGTCGATGTCGGTTTATTAAGGTTAAACAGACTTAAATGGTTGGTTCTTTTAAATGACAAAAACTTATGTTAGTAATCCGACAGAGATACCTAACCATGGAGCTATCTGTCTCAGGCTGCTGCAATTGAAGCACGTACGTTTTATGCTTATTTGTGATGCTGAAGGCATTAAATATTTAAAACATTAAACAGCAATATCTCTTTCCAGAAACAATGGTGCTGTTATTCTGGTTAATCCATAGGCCATGCGATCAACAGTTCAGCAGTTTAAAGGGACTCTTTCTATGGAAAAAATACTAAAGAAATGCCAATTATACAAAGTATTATTGCAATGCGGTGAGCATTGAGAAATCATGAGACATGGATTTTATTGGTTCTTTTAATTTTGCATCTGTTTCAAGTGCCTCACATTCTCATTAACAGCAAAAAGAAACACTGTCTGTATGGCTAGGTACAACTAAAATATGTTTTTTCTTTACTCATTTTTCATGGTTTGGAGGGACTGACCCATAGAAGTTATTCCTAGAGTTATGAACAATCCAATGGGTATTTTAAGATGATTCTAGCAAATAGAAGAAGGCCCATATTTCAGTAAGTGCTATACAGAGACCAGGCATACTAAATGATGTGTCAATTTTTGCCCTTTGCAGTTCCTGTGCTTGAAGAACATTCGTACATTCCTGACTTCTTGCTATGAGGTGTATGGGATGAAGAAAAATGACTTATTTGAAGCCTTCGACCTCTTTGATGTTCGAGACTTTGGAAAGGTAACGCCCTCATCCATGTTTTCACGTATGGTGATATTCTTCAACGATGCACACATTTCTTCTGGTCTGTTCTGTTCTGTTCTCTTTCCCTTGCAATGATTAATGAAAGTATTCAAGCTTTTCCGGATATAACACTTGACTTTTACAAGCTGTTTTACAGGGAAATGAGTTTGAGTGAGCACATTGGCTGTCTGCCTAATAAATAGTTTTTTTTAATGTTTTTCTACATTTTTCAGATGTTTTAGTTAGAAACAACAGGAACATTCTGTTAAAATTGTGTAATAGTTTGCAAACTAGCAAATTATCATTGTATTGTCAAAACTCTTCTTGCATAAATCACATAATGGTGTCTGAAAATATAAACTACTCAGATACATCAAAAGAAACAATTTCTTATCATATTACATCAAATCCTGGTTCTGCAGCTGCAGTTATTCAGTAGTGATAAAAAAAAAAAAAAACTGTTAAAAGTATTTTTCGGTGAGAAAAAAATCTTGAAAATATTTAATGACATTTTTTACTACAAATAATCTTAACAAGTGACCTGTCATCATTTGCAGTCTACATCTGAACATTGTAGAAAATGGAAGCATGGCGTGCACATGTCTGTGCGTTTCAATGTGTGTCCACCCATCGCCTGGCCTTGCATTTTTTTCTGGTGCACTTCTGAAGGGCTCGGTCGACTTCGTTTTTATTGCCGTGTTATTGTGGGAGCTGGTTTCAGTGGGTGTAAATAGTGTTACCAGGTCAGTGGGTTTGTAGTGCGCTCCTCCTAGCTACTCAGTGGACTCTCGCAGCAGTAGAAGCCTGAATTAACTGAAGGAAGCACACTCACTCTGAACCAGCCTTATTGCCTCATTTCCTTGGTTCAGTGCATTCAATGCATAACTGTGCCTCGGAGCTGTATGAATTGCCTGAGCATCTCTGGGGAAATATAGTATGAATGTATTTTCTTTGTATTAATCTGTTCTGAATATTATTATTAATTCAGCACATCTGATAAAAGAGATCTATGCAGTGATACACTTTATTTATTACATCTAGAGAACATTAACTCTGTAAAAGTGTTATTATCATTACAAAAAGCTTCATCTGGGTAAACTACATTTTGTTCTTATGAATGTCATTATCTTGTCAGCGCAGATATTTCATCTATTTTTAATAATTTATACACCATCGCAGGTGGTTTGAGAACTCCAGGTATATGTTAGCAAATTTGAATTAAAATAATAATACAGGCAAAAGGGTTAGGAGACCTTTAGTCAGGCATATTATACATGATTAAAATGCTTAATTTAGTGCAGAGAATAGACAGGGGTCATTGGTGCTCTCTATCAGTGTGAGGGATTGCATATTTAGCTTTGCGTGCAGTTTCACCACACAGACTCTTTTCTTTCAGTTCAGTGTGTTGTGCCCTACAGAAGCTTCCAGTTAATCTGGCTGCTGATAATCCCGCATGGGAGGTGCTGCCTGCAAATATGTACAGTACATTACAAGCTGGGCTGCATAATCTCAGTCATGTTCAAGAGTTGTCCATCAAGCTTCCAGAGGGGGAAGATCGTGTCGCAAACATTCACTTGTTTTTAGTTAAAAAAATGTCTGCAGGTTCGGCGATTGGGTTGGATCGGCTCCAGGAAGGGTTGTACAGCCGAACAAGAAATCCTCAATCTCTTCCCTATTTTCCAGAAAACATCCAAAAGAGAACATCTCAAATCTCAGCCAGTCTAATCCACCCGGGTTGAGATGTGCCAACTCTGCCCGTAGCCTGAGCATTAGTCCAGTGAATATCTAATGAGAGCTCGCTAACCTACATTCCTCTGCTAAGTTACTACTGGTTTACAGTAGTACACTAACAGCCACGCTGACTGCATGCAGCAGCCTGGAGGCCAGAAATGTGTTTATTTCTTTCCTCAAGATAGCATAAAAGCCAAATGTTTTCTTACTAAATCCAAGTGAATAGAGAATGACATTTTACTTTGAATGGCTGTTTTTTTGTTTTCTTCTTAAAGAAAGCGATGCATGTTTTGGTAAATACGGTTAATGGCTCTTTTGTGTAAGATGAAAGGAGTGATGCCACTCTCATGCCTGTAGATTAAATATGAAGCTACTGGCAGAGGGGCGATCATCTTAGTTTAGATTAAAGACTGGAAAAAGGTGGAAACAGATACAGATAGCTGTCTGAAAGTAACACAATCCAAATATCCTCTAAAGCTCACTAAATACTGCTCAGTTTTTGTGCGGATTGAACAAACCCCTTCACTTTGCGCTTAAATTAGACCCTTTGAGATTTACCTATGGTTTATTGTTAATATGTGTGAGTAAATAAATATTAGGGCTGCAAGTACATAACACCACATTTCAAATAAGTGAAATCATCTCACTTTAAAAGGCAGATTTTTCTTCAGGAAAGTTCCGACTATCATGAAAAACTAGTGAAGATGCAGAGCATTTTTTTTTTTTTAAAGCTGGTCTCTAATACTACAAACATGAATCTTTCAAGTCACAAGCACACCTGGGTTTAGCCACAGCCACACAGGAAGAGGAGATGACTGCAGATAGACAGGCTGTTGTAGTTAACCACTTTCACTAGAAGAGAGTCATTTGCAGCATTGTTACTTGGAACTTCTTCATGCCAACTAAATAAATGACTAAGTTTATCTGGGCATGATTTGGAGATAGAGCTATGAAATTAGTTTTTTTTGAATGACACATAACATGCACAATAAACACTGTCAATGCTATGTGTCCCAGCATGTGGTTCATTTGTTTGGTCAGTAATGATCTTGTATCTGAGTGGATACATATACGTTCAGTGTGCAAGGACTCTAAAGGAACAAAATAATAATAATAATTATAATAATAATTATAGCACAGATTCAAATCGGTTCTGCTCTCCAGTTTCATTTGTGTTTCAGCATATTGGTTTATTGGTTTATTATATGTAGTAGTAGCCTTGTTCCGGTACAGATCTGCTGATCAGACTTCTCACTTCTATCTCATACACAAACACCCACACCACCACAAACACAAACACAACCACAACCATACAAACACACAACAGTAAGATGCAAAAGTTTGAGTTTGAGGAAGCATGACCATTTCCTGCAGACCATGTGTCTTTCCCTGCCTTTCTGTCTGCTGTCCGTCTCATTTCAATTTTATTTATTGGCATAATAATGATAATAATGTAAATAATGCAAATGATATAACCAATATAAATAATAATAATACAGTTTTGCCAACCAGATTGTACTTGTACTCTAAGAGAAAAAGACAACAAATCACATTAGGATATAACACAACATCAGAATCAGAAACGCCAATTTCTCCAGTGCTGAGAAATAAAGCCAATGCGGAAATGCCCAAAGCTGCTGTTCCTTTTATATAACTCACCCGTTTAGATTATATTAAGGCTTAAAGTTCTGCATAATTGAGAGCACGGCCACTTTAAGTGACCGGTGGGGTGCTGTACCAGGTCGCTAGCTGTCACTCTGCTTCGCCGTCTGGGCCTCGGCTCCATCGATGATGCACATTTTTGACTCGTTACTGCCAAGATGGCGTCAGGCGGAGGAGGGGAACCACCCACTTTGAGCTTCATAGAGGCTCTTCAGATACCTGTGGGTGACGTCATGGAGATTACGTCCATATTTGATGCTATTACGTACACGCATTACAAACGTTATATAACGTTGGAGTCAGATTTTGAAGGTGCTCAATTAAGTCTTGTGTTGTTCTGCTGGTTTTCACTATAATTTGCTCTGACATATTTTTGCTGCTACCATGGCTTGCATTCTTGCTAATCGAGTTATTTTGATAAAAGAATGAGTTGTTGGTAAGCTTGTTGCGCAAACCGTATACATGTTGCGCAACACAATGCTCACACAATAGCTACCACAAACTGTACCATCACTGCATTTAAAAAATGTATATTTTTGGGGAATATTTTATGCCTTTATCAGATAGTATTCGTAGAGAGATGAAATGAGATGCAGCAAGGTTGCTACCTGTTGAGCATAGCATTCTCTGTCTGCCCCTCTCCCGCTCTCTCTTTGTGCCTGTATCTCTCTGAGCCATTCAAAAAGATTTTTTAACACACCTTTGTCTTTTGTTTTTTTTACCAGGTTATGGACACACTATCCAAGCTCTCCTACACAGCAATTGCACAGCAAGGAGTAATCAAGTAAGTTACCCAACATTAAAAAAAGTAACAAAAAAATACAGTCACTTGACATTTCAAGTTATCCTCGGTGTGCTTGAGCTTTTTTTTTTTTCAGCAATGTTTCTTTGAAAAAATGAGTATACCCTCAGAGACAGAAAATAAATAAATGAGGATGTTGTTTATCAGCCTGTGACTTTTCTTTTGCATTTTGTGGAATTGTTTTAACGTTCTATGTACGGTATTTCTTTATATTATTTTGGCATCTATAATAATTTTTCGGCATCCACTGAATGTGATAATGGGCGAGTTGCACATTTCCATCTAAATAAAATTTGGTTTGTAGCCCCAATAAGACTTGTCCAAACTAGTTGTTACAAATTTGTGTCCTTTTCTGCTGTACAAAAGCATATAAGACTGTTCTGGATATATTTGAAAACACTTGAATACATCAATTTTGTTTCCTGCCCAAAAGTAACTCATTGATAATATTTTCTTCATAGTGATTTTTCTGCTAAACACTGACCCTCACACTGCTTCGCTGTCATTTCCAGGCCATTTCCAACAGAGGAAAGCCTCAAAGACGAGGACATTTACAATAATCTGGAAGACTTGATTGAGTATGTATGAGGCTCCTCTCCGCGGGGCCATTACTGGTGTTGATAGAACATGGTTATTTTGCTCTGTAGCAGAACCAGCTCTGCTCATTATCCATGCTCTCCAGGGCTCTGGACACCCACATGTTTTGGTAAAAGGCTTGGTTCCGTTTCTCTGTTACTGTCAGAGGGAACGAATGAGTAATGCTGCATGTTTTTGCTGAGTTCTTGCATACCACCCACATCAATCACATGTGATTGACAGATAGAGACGAATAAGGCAATCAAATATGAGTAAAACAGGTCCAGTATTTGTATTATTTTCATGTCACATTCGAGTTATATTCAGAGCACGTTTTCTTTGAATTGTGCATTATGCCTCTCATTATCTAATACATGCAGTGATTAAGATGAGTTAATGCATGTGATGAAAAGAACAGCCCATGATAGAAAACTATTTGTAATCACATATACACTTTACAGAAAGTGTGTTGCCTTTTGTTTATATCTGTGTAAATGTGTTTTTGGTTTAACATTGCATTTAAAATGATATTGTTTCCATTATTCACAAATTGTTGCCCCATAGCTTTCACAATGCAGTAAGTTATTTGTTAATGTGTGTGTGTGTGTGTGTGTGTCTGTGCTAGTGAGAATGCCCCTGATGATGATGACGACTTGTATGCAGCGGTCTATGGGCTGGAAGAAGACTATGCAGATGGAGAGATCTATGAAGACCTCATGAGGAATGAGCAGCATCCCCCCTTGGTACCGCTATGAGTCACACGCACACACACACACACACACACACACACACACACACACACACACACACACACATGCTTCAGGGGGACTATAACCTACAGTGATTATTGCTGTGTTTGATGCACACAGGAGGAAGTGTGCGCATGCTGCTTTACAAATACTGTCGTCTATAAATAATTAGTTTTAGAAAAAGAAAGAAAAAAATCAAACTTTTGGTGATGTAATCTGAATACAGATGTTTAATTTCAGCATTCTGACTGCATATTCTCCAGTGTCTGCAGATAAACAAAAGGAAAGATAGTAAAGTTTTAGGCAACATTTTCTAAGGTGTGCGTCTTTCTAGAAGCAGGCAGAGGTGGACGTTCGGAGCTGCTGTCTCACAGAGATCAAACAGACGGAGGAGAAATACACGGAGACCCTGGAGTCCATCGAGAAGGTTCATACGTAAACATCCTACTGTTCTATAAGCGCACCGAGATCATATGAAAAGACACATGGTTTTCTTTGTTTTAAATTCATAAATCTGTCGGGAAAAAATAAATCGGCAAACTAGACAAAGCGTTTTTTAAATGTAATTTTAAAAGGGGCATATCTGGAAAGTCCCAGTTATAATCTTAAATTGCACTGCTATGGCCCTGTTATCTGACTATCTAATGAGATGTCTGTTATTTGTTTCTGTATATGTGCACCACAGCTGTTATTATTATTATTATTATTATTACAATTTCAAATGGTTCATCGGTTCCAGTCAAAACATCAGTTAGTGGAAGAATCTGAGGAGAGGCGCTGCTATGTTTCATTCAGGTGATCAATTGTTTATGTCTCCAGTATTTCCTGAACCCTCTCAGGAAATTTTTCTCTGCGGCTGAAATCGACAAAGTTTTTGTCAACATTCCAGTAAGTCCCACAAGTTTCCCTTCTCGTCAACATGACATGGAAATTAAATGTTCATATCCAGGTACTGATGTCTTTTGTTTCTCTCTCTAATGCAGGACCTGGTTAAAGTTCACAAGAACCTGATGGTTGACGTGCAGGACTCCATCTTAAACAAAAATGCCTTAAATCTCTACCAGATTTTCATCAGCTACAAAGAGAGGTATTCATGAAAACATCCATCTACATTTATTGTTAGGTTGCAAGGAAAGTATGTAAGTTGCAACTGCAGTGGCATCTCCCTAAATGTACTTTTCCTTTTTGTGGAGTTGTGTCTCAGTAAACAGCTTTACGTGTACAGGTTCACTGTATCACTGTACTTTCCTCTTACAATTTTCTGTCAATACGTTGGAATACATTGTCTTGCAATACTACGACAGACGTGACAATTTCAGTTGTGCATCCATCCTGCTGCACACCGGCTGTTAGCCCTTTGTCAGTTATACGACAAGAATGAACATGTTGCTATGTGTGTGTTTTAAAAAGGTTCAGATTTTATGCAGTTTTCTCTATTTCAGTTCTCTATAAATTTCAGGGTCAAACTGAAAGTACTACAAAATAATACAAATTAGAGGAAGGATGATTCTCTTCTCAGTCATATGATGTAATCTAGATGACTGTCTTGCAACAGATTCTTTATCAGAGAATCCCTTGACACCATCTTTATCACGAGCAACATGATTGCAACATATTACGAGTTACACTTTCTAATTTTGAGTAAGCACAGTTTTGCTCACTGGCTCTCTACACACACACTCTGGCTGTACTTTTTCTCCAAATCACCACTCATCAATGGCTTCCCTGTCTTTCCTCTGCATTGTAGACTGCTCATTTATGGGATATACTGCAGTCAGGTGGAGATCGCCATTGCTGTGTTAGACCTCATTTGCAAAGAGAAAGAGGATGTCCGTCTAAAGCTCGAGGTGAGACACCTGAATAACGCACATGTACACACACACCCCGTTGTACAGAGATCATGTTTGCCAGCAGCTCCTAGTGTTAATTCTGTGCACTACACATACATTACATTACATGTTTTATTGCATTATGTATCTTGTTCTATCCAGCTTTAAGAAACTTGAACAACTATGCTAGTATAAATTAATTAAAGTAGCTGATTTGCAGTAAATGTAAGATAAAAAATATTTGTATTTATGTCATGTCTTTATAAACTCTGAGCTTGGTGTGTGCTCTATAACAGAATAAGATACGAACATATTCCATACCCAATTTCACATGACAACAATGAACACTGTTTTGTCTCTTGGTTGACCCGTTCCAATAACACCTAAGTCATCCGAATAGTGATGCATCATCGCTCATGCTGTTATAAATATGTGTCTTGTGTTTGTTGCAGGAGTGCTCAAAGAGAGCCAACAATGGGAAGTTTACTCTGAGGGACCTGCTGGTTGTCCCGATGCAGAGAGTCCTCAAGTACCACCTACTTCTTCAGGTAGGGAGGTCTCCACTCATTTCAAGTAAGAGTGTCTAAGAGTCTGCTCAGGGTTTAAAGGAAATCAGTTTATTTCAGAGATCAGTCCTCTCTGACTAGATCAAGTTGTGTTAATCACGGAAATTAGTTTTATTTCACAAAAGCAGTATTAATAAATCCAGTATAACAGAAAAAGCGAGGCTTGAACTAGTCTAGTAAGTGTATCCTGGCTTTATACCTTTCACGTTGGCCAAGCCAGGTTGAGGAGGTGCGACTAGGTTAAACCAGATTCAAGTTGAGCCAGAATTGAGTTATTCGGATACATGTGCGTTCACAGCTTTCTTCAAAGTCACAGATTTTATGCTAAAATGGGCAACAGCTACTAAAGGAAGATTTCAAAGACGCAAATAATACGTAAAAAGGAAATCAGGCAGACAATTGTGGACTGTCTGAATGCGTAAGTGACTCTCGATTGGAGTGACTGCTGACTGAGCAGATAAAGCACAAGGATATATCAAGCTTGGCAGTGAGTCTGCTCTGGAGCAGACTAGCTGCACATAATATATATCTTCATGGTAACGTATGTGCCACTGACTCTGCCCTGGCCCCTTTTTAATGAATTTGCTGAATCTTGAGTGCTTTGTTTTCAGCAGTCTACCCTGTTTTTTTTACGTTATTATTACTTGCTACATCTAATGCTTTTAATTAGCAGCTCCACTGGAACATTTGGGCCTTCATGCCTTACTCCAGGACACCACAACAGTAGTTGTTGAGGCAAGAATAAACATCAACATTGGCCAAATTGTACCTGTTGTTGAAGGCATTCAAACTTGCAGCCTTCTCTAAGGATATCGCATACATGCTAAGTTTACCTCAAGTTTTACTCCTCTGAGATTGACCTCTGGGAGGTTTTGCCAACGTTTTTCTCAGTTGATTCAAAGCGTATGATGTCCTTCTTTCAGTAGAGAAGTGGCCACTTGAGGGCGACATTCTCCACAACTTTGCCACTCTTCACAACTTCTCAGCAGATTTTCAATGCAAAAAAAGAGAAAGAAAGACGAGTCATTTAGGCATTTACTCTTCTTATGTCACATCTCTCAAAGAAAGTACAGTGAATAAAGAAAGTCAAATGCTTTCAATTTGTCTCAATACATTTGAGGTTACAGAATTGCATTCAAACAAGTGCCTTTTTAAAAGGGAAGACGTGTGTCATCTGATTGTGAAATACATTTACACGTGAAATTATCATTACATGACTTATTGACTAAACATGATTATATCTATGTCTTGCAGTGTGGTTGCACTCTTGCTTCCTGTAGAAATCAGACATGCAAGCCTTTCAAAAATCCCCCCAATTTCACTACCTACTGATGACTGTGTGACACCGTCTCCCCTGGTTCGTCTGAATCAGAGGTCAGACCATAGCTGGCAGGGCAGATGAGGACTAGAGAGCTGTTTTAAATTGTTGTGGAGGGTAAAGGCCTCTGTGGTAAATGGTGGGGATCCTGGTGTTCTCAGCCACCCCCCCCGAGGAGAGACTTTGGGAAGTGGGTAAAAAGATAGAAAGGGAAGAAGAAAGGATGAAGTGAGAGTGGATAATGCTCAGCATGTAAGCAGCACTGTAGAGGAATAATTCATCTCTTCAAATTCAACCTTTAATTTTAGATATCATATATATAATCTACATATTGATGTAATTTGTTTAAGTCTTGATGATGTCATTCTCTGCTACAGTGTTGGCAGCATGTCATTAACAGCAAGCATCTGTCTAGAGTTAAAAATCCCAACAAAACAAAATGAAGCAATATGCTGTCTGGAAAATGGTGGAACTGGTGCCACACGTAATAGAAAAATAAACTGCCACAGCATTATGTTGCGATACGTAATTATGCATGCTGCGAAAATGTCTCACTCTGGACTAGTATAAGTTTATTTCGTCTCATGTCTTCGTGGCTGTTTGACTGGTAATAACACCAGGAGATTTCACAGTGCCTCTGTGCAAGTTACACTGCCATCAATAACTACTATGTGTTGATTGATAAAACAGACGTACGTGTGAAGGAGTATTCCGATCCTTTCCTTGAATGTAAAAGTAGCAAAACCAAACTGTGAAAAACATCACAAGTGTTTCATTATTATATATCGCATGATTGGATTATTATTACTACTGATGCATAAATGTGTAAGCAGCATTTTCATGTTGTAGCTGGTTGAGGTGGAGACAATTTTACGTCCTGATCATACGTATGCAAGTTAAATCTTTACTTGCAAAGTAAGTATAGCTGTCAAATAATGTAGTGAGGCAGAGGTACACTGTTTTCCTCTGAGACGTAGTATAAAGTAGCATAAAATGCAAATACTCGGGTAAAGTACTTCATATTTATACTTACTTAAGTACTATACTTGAGTAAATGCACTTTGTTTCATTCCAGTGCCTCTCTTCTGACGTACAGCTTTTTGAACGATCTGTTCACCTTTTATGATATTAATTGAAGCATATTTGTCAACATTCAGCTAAAAAATCTCCCTTCTGCCCTCAAATATGATTAATTTAAGAAAATTACTTGTTTTTGTTATGAAAACTACATGGTAGCATTTAAAAGTAATCTAATTGAAATTAAATCAATAACCCGTGCTAAATATGTATGAGTGTGAGTTTTGTGTGTGAACACGGTCTATCCTTTCCTTTTTGTCCTCCTCTAAACAGGAACTAGTCAAACACACTCACGATGCTGCTGACAAGAGCAACTTGAAGATTGCTCTCGATGCCATGAAAGTAAGTGCAGTGCTTATGGTGAATGGTCTGTAATCATTGTGATTTCAGCTTGTTTCCAATAGCAGGAGGATTTGGTGGAAACAGTCCGTCTGCCATTCAACTATCAACTTTTATTAGATGACAAAAGAAGAAGTCATGAATCACTCGTGGTTTTCTGCTATAAGTGGGTGTGAATTGATTAAACTTACATCATACTGGTGAGTGCTTCACTTTTGCAGTCCTGTAGGTAACCAGTTTGATAGGCAGCTGAGAAACAAAAAAAGACACCTTGAATGCTTGATTCATACTTAGAATATTTACATGACGTGCACGTTCAGCTCACAGAAGCACAAAAAAACACCCTGCCTGCAACATACACATACATCAGTTGACATTAACATATATCTGTATGTTAAATCCTCAGCCAGCAGTTGCTGAGGTTAGCTTAGCATTAAGATTGGCAACGGAGAAATGGCATTAGCAGTTTGCCTACCAGCACCTCTAAAGCTTAGTAATAAACACGTTATATCTGTTTTTTTAATTTTCTTTTATCCGTATCAAATGGAGTGTAAAAAGAGGGTTTTACGTGGTCCACTATTCACCGTAACTCGTTTTAACTTTTTGGTTTGAACAGTCTTTATGCTAGCGGTGTCCTGGCTCCACCATGACCAGTCAGGTATGGGAGTGGTATTGATCTTCTCATCTAACTCTCAGCAAGAAAGCAAATCAGTGTACTTTGGATAAGTGTATTTCCCAAAATGAACAAACTATTCCTTTCAATGTACAGATCAGAATATTGTGTGTTTGTGTGTGTCTGTGTTGCCCAGGACCTGGCTCAGTTTGTCAACGAGGTGAAGAGAGACAATGAGACACTGAGGGAGATCGACCAGTACCAGAGGTCTATTGAAAACCTGGTAAATTCAAATCTTTTTTCTCTCAGCACCTGTTAGTGTACACCTTTTTATGGGTGCAAATTATCAGGAAGTCTTTTGGTTTCCTTTTTGATTCAACATTCCCTGGTTCGAGCTTCTCGAGTATGATTTGTTTTCCTTTTCTCATAATTTATGATGATAACTATCTTTAGGTTTTAGACTGCCTGGCCTGACAAAAACAGCCATTTCAATACGTCACATTAGGCTCTGCGGAATTTTAATGGGCATTTTTCACTATTTTCAGACATTTTAAGGAAAACAATTAATTTAGAAAATATCAAGCACATTCATTAATAATGAAAATAATTGTTAGTTGCAGCCCTAAACTAGTTAAAGGAGGTGTTTATAGCAGCAGTATCTCAATAAAGTAAATAAAGTATTACTGTCATTAACATATTAAGTTAAACAGCTTTTATATTTTCGTGACAGACTCTAAAAATGTGGGTTTCAGTGCAGAACACATTAAGGCTGGAAATGTGTCCCGAATGACACCTTTTAACACATTTGAACTATTTTACTATATGCATTTTACTTATTAATGCATTTATTTCAAATGCATTTATTTTATGCATAATTCATTTTTTATTTTAACATATTCATTTTATCCTTCTCTTATTTTACTTTTAGAATCAGCCTCTGATCAGCTATGGTCGACCGAAAGGTGACGGAGAGGTGCGCATGGTCTCCAGTGTTGACAGGAGGAAACAGGACAGGTTGTTCTACTTCAACTTCATTGTCCTTAAAAAGAAATTAGGGTATCGGACAGGAAAAACTCCCACTAAATGTCTGATGAAGGTCACTTTACTGAAATGCAGCTGTTGAATACATTTACCATAATTGTCGACAGTGTGCAAGAGCAATTCTTTATATCACTATATAACATTCTGTCTTCTTATTTTAAAGACATATATTTCTTTTTGACGTGGCCGTCATTGTTTGCAAGAGAAGAGGAGACAACTATGAGATGAAGGACATACTTGACCTCAACAACTTCAAGATCACAAACAACCCCACCACCGACAGAGAGGGTAAAAAGGTCAGTTGGCTGCGAAACACAATATACTTCTGTACACATAATTACACAGATGCTGCCCTTGTATATTAGTATTTGTGCACTTTACATTTCATTGAATATAAACTCTCTATTCTTCTAGTTTTATGGCTCGTATCAGTAAACTACACTACTAATGTATGGAAACAATGGTATTCAAAATCTGTTTGTCTGCAGATTTCATTGCTAAAATAAATGTCGGATGCTTAATGAGAGTAATCTAGAATAATGCTCTCTCCCTTTCTGATGGAGGGTCAGTCACCCCACACAGTGCATGCATTATGCTATTTTTTCGCCTTTTGGGAACGTTTGCAGGCCGTATCGTGGCGAAGGACACTTGTTGATGGATGCCCACAGATGGTGTCTTCTCACTCTGGTGCTGATCGCTAATGTGAAAATGACAGTTTGCCAGAATGGGATGGGAATCCTCATTTACTCTATTGTGCATTCATGATGTGCGTGTTTGGGTGTTGTCTGTCTGTGTGGGACATGTGGTTGGCATTGATTGGTAATTTAACAAGCCTGTTCATGGTCTTGATGTGTTTTGGGTGATTATGTGTGTCGTTGGCATTATTCAAGGTAGTCTTTAGCATTATTTAATCAACGAACAGTGTGATTTTGCTTGGATATGTCATTATTTTGATCCCGTCCACCTTCCAACATTTTGCTGCACAAAAGTACACAGACACAGAAAAAAACGACAAATATCCACAGACATAGAGTTACTGTCTACATTTAAGCTACATAAGCTAGATTCACCTCAACACACACTCACAAAGACGCACACACACTCCGCAGGACGGAGATGCTAATATCAGGTGATGAATGTGTGCAGTCCTCCAAGGCTGCTCATAGCGATATATCATTTTCTGCTAAATGAAACTTCAGAGTGTGAATGTGGTGCCACGGAGCACCCACACAGTCATCAATGATTTAACACTCCGCAGAGCTCTAAAACACTCAGGACCTTGCAGGGCTGGCCAATCACTGCCGGGTAAACCCTACCATTTTTCCTGTTATTAGATATGACACAACAGGCTGGAACAGATTAGGGTGGCAAAAACTGAAAGGTTTTGGAATTGATTGAAAATTATTCCCAAATATGCCCATGGTTAAGGCCTTTAACGTGTTAAGTGTTGCAGTGGTAGTAGATATTTGGTGGCCAGCGGTTGAGGTACGTGCCAGGCTGTGAATGTGAAAGCAATAGTTATATTCTACACCCAAAATTTTCGATTGTGTTTCAACATTTAGGGTATATTTGGAAAAGAAAGATTGAACGGTGTCTTTGGTTCCTCTGTCCTCACAGTTAAAATCCTCTTTGTAAATGTTTGACTGTACATTTACATTCACTTACCGGCTAAGGGTTACATTACTTTCACTTTCAAGTTACTGTATTATATTTACAGTAAATTAATGTGAAATGACAGCTGTGCCCGCACAGTAGTTATGACAGTATATTACTATGATTTAGCGGTGTGCGCCTGTAAAATTACTGTATTTAACTATAACTTCATAGTTGATGTCCAGGTCACTGTAATTTAACAGTATGCTGCTGTAGAATTACAGCGTAATCTATACTAAACTTTTACTGCTGCTGCTTTAAAAATAAAAAAAACAGCAGCCAAACTCACTCTTGGTTGATCTGTGAGCCTGCCGTTACCAATTTTGCACCAAGACACATGAGGTAAAGCCAATGATGATTGATGACGGCATTAATAGTGGTACATCAGAACATTGAATCGACCTGCAATTACACGTTTTTGTTGGGTATATTTTCTTTTCTTTCCAGTTTTGTACATATTTTTCTTTTTTTTCAACAGTCGCACCACGAAAAAGCATTTAACTCGGTAGGCATCCCCGGTATTTCAAAGAGTATGCCTATTAGGTATCATGCACTGTTTACAGTTAAACCTACAAATACATCTTAACATCCTACCATGGGTATCTGAGATTGATGAGATAAATGAAACAAACTCTAAAAAGAGAGACAGTTCAGTCTTTTGCTGTAAAGTAACAATGTAACCACTGAGCGATCGTTCCACCCACCAGTTTAAAGTATACATTGTGAGATAATCATGTACATGTAGCCAGGGTAGTTTCCCTTTCATGCAGAAATGTGCATATGCATTCATGACAAAAAGCACTCCGTTTGATTCCTGCCTTCTTCCTGACCTCCACAGTGGTGCTACGGGTTCTACGTGACTCACCAGCAGGGGCACGCAGGCTTTGAGCTCTTTTTTAAGACCCGAGAACTGAAGAAGAAGTGGCTTGATCAGTTTGAAATGGCCATGTAAGTACGCAAACACATGGACACCACAGTCAGGACCGTTTGTAGGCAACGCAGAAGACCAGTGTGTGTGTATCACAGGAAAAACTAACTGTGCACTTGTATGCGCATATAGGACTATGGTGTTTATTTGTCTTTGTTTGCATGCATGTTACATCAAGGCCAAGGTAGGTATTGACTCTTTCATGTGCACTGTTTGATCAGGTCTTAGCTGTAATCAAACACATACTGCTGACAATAGAACAATAACACACACACACACACACACAAGCGGTACACATAAACTGTTCCGAAGAGCTGCAGAACTACAAAGAAGTCACTGCCTCGATGGTTCTTCAAATCAGTGCTTTATGGAGGTACATCTCTTTTATTATTTTGTAACAGTGGGAGGTTTTTTTTTAGGCAGACATCCTGTCTGTATCCTTTGTTATGTTTATTCAGGAGTATACAATGTTGTTTTGACATTACACGCTGATTGACTGAACAAATGCTTTTGTGTTTGGGGTGGATGTGTATGAAAACAATATTCCTGCTATGCATGCTGACTATCCGCTATGGCCATCCCGAATACATGTTCACTTCTCATAGTGCTCTGGATTATACTTGATATATGCACTGTAGCAAAACACTACAGTGTGTAGGGATGTACATCAATGTGTATTTTAAGTGCTTCTCCTTCTCTAACTTCAACTGAAAGTAGTCACACATGAGCTCATAAACCCACAGGACCACTAGGCCCTTGACATTTGCTCAAAACCTAATGTGAACTTTCCAAAACTTAAAGAAAAAAAATAACCATTTTTCACCCCCTTCTTCTTGAAACATTTCTTTTTGCACAGATACAGGGTTTTGTGTCTGAAAATAGCTATGTGTGCCTCTGTGCATTGGGTAATGAGACCAGAAGGGGTCCGAAGATCAGAAAGTGAAAATTGTACCTGTAAAGAGGATGTGGGCTCCTGATGAAGGACTCACTCCTGGGAGCACTCATGGCAGCACTTATGGCTTAGAATGGTGTATTGTATTCAACACAAAAAAAAAAATCATGTTTGTCCATGTTCCAGAAAAACTGCTTATTTCTGCTATGCATGTTGCCCATCTCACATTTAAACACGTGCAACTCAAAAATTGATTTGTCTGGGCTGAGTCAAGCCCTCTTCATTTACAAGCACACATTCACTGGGGGTAAAATTGCTTTCATTTTAGCCAGAAGTATGAAGGAATGGGCAGGAGTGAAGAAATAAATGAGCTTGTTTGAGCTCTTTGAGAATTGAGAATGATTGAGAATGTTTTGTATGTTAAAAAAAAAACAGACAGACAGAAACACACTGACATTACACTACTTTGGTCGAGACAGATTCGGATGGGTTGCCAATGCCATACAATTTTGTACAGACACTCATGGTCTCCGGAGGATGAATCTTATAGACTTTGGTGATCCCCTGACTGTTCCTCTATAGCTCCACTGTGATGTTGACATTTGGTGGTTTTGATCCCCTGACTTTTCATTTGTCCAATACTTAAACTAATTACATTCCATTTAGCCTCAGCTGTACTTTGTGTTTAGTGATAATTAGACAATGTAAGCATGCTAACACACTAAATTAAAATTGTCTAAATGGTAAACATATGTGAGCATATTAACGTGCTGAAGTTATCATTTAGCTCAAAGCACAAGTTGTGTCTAAGTGCAGCATCACAGAGCTGCTAGTATGGCTGTAGACTCTTGTTTTTCAATTTAAAGTTCATTTAACCATTTTTTGTTATTTTTCCCTTAGATCAAATATTCGACCAGAGAAAGCCAACCACAACACCCACCAGTTCATGATGCACACCTTTGAAAGGATCACTTCCTGTAGTTTCTGCCACCTCTTGCTCAGGTAATATTCATACTTTATAAACAGACTCTTTTGGATAATTATCTAGAGCTGATAAAGTACCTGTAGACCTGAGGCAGGGTGAACATAAACTGTAACTATCACTAATCATTATGTTATTGCACTGGTCGTAAGAAAATACACTGTCAAATCTTTTGCATATTGGAGGTATTAAAGGAACACCATGGTATTTTACATTTAGTCTTCAGTCGGTTTTCCTCAGGCAATTCTTGAATTTAGCCTCTCACGTCACTGGAAATGGCTTTTTAGCACTGGGTTTTAATTGAAATAACCAGGGACTACAGACTGTTAGCTGTCTCCGTTTTCAGCAGACAGTATCAGTTTTATGGTTTTGGAAAGCTGAAGGACATTTCCTTTTTCTTATCTTGACTGCAACAGATTCAAAATGTCAAGGTATTTATTTTAAGGACGCTGTTATACATAAAATATATCCTGTGTTTTATTGTGTCCAGGGGCATCTTTAACCAGGGTTACCTCTGTCTGAAATGTGGGCTGGGGGCTCATAAGGAGTGTCTGGGTCGACTCGGAGTCTGTGGGAGATCAGGTGAGATGGAAACCCCCAAAACCGATTGTGTGTACACTTTGTTGCACTAAGTTATTTTGAAAACGTATGCCATCATTTCCATGATATTTGCTGTGTATATTTATGTCCCTCAGAGAACACATCCTAACTTTTTTGGTGGCTTTTCCTATAGCGCCACCATCAGGCCTCAATTTCTACTTGTACGCCAAAATATCAAAATCTAAAAGGCAGATTGCCATGAAATTTACTGAGCACATTTATGCTTCCAGGTGGACCTCTTTACATTTTGGGAACTCCATGAGCTTTCCTCGAGCACCACACGTATGCCAGATTGTACATAAGCTGTGTAACAGCTGGCGTACTATTGAATTTGGTGTATTGATTTAAAAAAAAAAATCTCTCTGGATGATGTAACCTTTGACCTTCCCTTACTTTGCCACTCACAGGCTCAAATTTGTACTTACCTTTATTTCCCCCTTAAAGAAAATAAAAATGATGTTATTAGAAAAACTGCAAATTACACATGATGTTTAGCACTTAAAGCTGAATTATGCCATAAAGATATTTAGCAGTTGTTGCATTCTACTCATATGTCAAGCTTTAGCTCTTTGTCACAAGTGTGGGACATTCGTCCAGGTCCGTTACCCTCCCTGAATACAGTACACAGACAGCTAAAGGCAGCTCAGGCCGTTGACGAGCCTTCTCAGCAGAAGCACTGTGGTCTTTATGCATTCTGAGGCGTGATGAGGGCCAGCAGAGGTTGACGGTTGAGGTTGTATGTCAGGAAGCCACCACACACTCATTTTGTATTCTTCTCACTGTGTCTGTCTTCTCACCTGACTGCAGATTCTGCCAAGCCGAAACCCAAGGTAAGTCCTGGACTGCTTCTCCTCTTTGACTTAGACACAAACATAATGAGTGAAGCACAACATAGCAGATAAGATAATATGACACACATGCAGAGTTCTGATTGGCCAGACTCCTGTCTGTCTTTTACTATCAGAAAGGTTAGACCACACATCCAAAGAGTATAACACTCACAGATGATTGTATGAAGAGTATTCTTCAGGTCAGACTGAACCTGCACAAGGAGTAAGAATTGCCTCTCAATAACCTCTTTCTGCCTTCCTTGTTTTCATTTTTTTTCTCCGTCTTTTTTTTACGTTTGCTCTCCATCCACAGGAGAACACAACACCACCAGTCCCAGGTCAGTATGGCTCGACCACTTCACCACTTTTGTGGACCTGCTAAGGGCTTTACGTGGTACCTCCTTAAGCTGCTTTCATCTTGGCCCTGCAACAAATCAGAAACACAGACGGGATGAAAAAGGAGACGGTTATTTGAAGGCCAGAGTGAGACTTGGAGGAGTTAGATGGTGGTTTAAAGATAACCCTTAGATGTTATAATACCCCTCCTCACATTTGTGATCATATACTGCTCAACTTCCCAGCCCAACGTCAAAAAAAAGAAATGCAGTGACATGAATCCCTCCTGCTTACACACAGGGTTCACAGGAGGAAATGAGCAACAACAGCTTCCTTTTGACAAATATATTTGAGTAAGAATAACAAATGAATAATAGGATGCAGGAAGGAAGGAATCCTTATTCAATGCACAAAAAAAAAGCCCTTTTCTCACCGGATGCCGTGATGCCTAAACCCAAGACGGCATTGAAATGAATTGGAATGGGTGGAATCATTATGAGGACTACGGCAGGAGAGATGCTGGCAGAAAAAGCACTTCCAGCAGTCTATATGCCTCGGCCTCAACCGCTGAGCTGTGCCTTTTGTGTTAAATCAATTTCAATAAGTGGCTTTATGAGAAAGACAGCCACAGCCGTGCTTATTGTTCTTATTAAAAACATGAATGTTAGATATTCAATTCATCTGAGGTCACCGTCAGCCAATAGTTTCCTCGGGCTGGTTTGCAGGGGAGCCGTGGCTGGCAGGGAGATGTGCCTGAGGCGGCTAGATGTGTGAGTCTGTGGAGAGTAAGTGGCTGTGTCTTTTAAGTTGGCAGGGGTGTTTAGTCTTAGCCTCAGCCGGATGCTTGTGGCTGTGTTTGTCTGCTATGCCGAGGAAAGATTGGAGCTGCGACGTACAGGAATCAAAGAGATTAATTTCCCGCAAGAGTAAATCGCTGCTTTTTTTTTTTTTAGGATGGTGTCATTTTCGTGGTTTAGACATGTATGTACATGTTGGGGATCAATTGTGCTGAAACATTTAGGACAATGACAGTAAGGGAGTTTGCTTTGTGCACATGATTGGTGCAATAAATACAAAAACGGAAAAAGTTGTCTCACTCACCTTTACTGATATTTAGTCAGGCAGATAGTTTTGGTTTGTTTTTTTTGCCCATGTTTTGACATATCTGCCTCTTCTGCTGTCAATCCAATCCAATGCCGTTGTGATGGAGAATTTTGTTTATCAGAGCATTGAAAAAGTATATTTAAAGAGAAACTTAACAGCAGCCAAACATCTTGTTTTTGCCAACCCCAAAACACTGTGACATTGCTGTTGTCAGTAAGAAGAAGGTCAGAAGTCAAATTAACTGCATACATATCGTTTTGCATGTCGGCTAGGTTGGCTCTTTTGAGAGTAAGAGATCCGTGTAGACTTGAAAGCATTAGAATAACAATTTCAGTTAAAGTAAGTATTAACATCAAGTTTAACTCCCCGTGTCTAGCAGAATACTTTGAATATCTGAGCTTTTCATTTTAGTCACAGTCTGAGCAACATCGCGCTCTGTGATTCAAAGGCCTATTACTTATTCCTAGATCTCATAAGTGGTGCCCTTGTACTTATGTCATACATGGTTTTGATTTATTACCTAAAAGTAATGATGATTCAGCCTACACTCTTTCACCTGCTGTATGCCCCTCTGTATAAGACTCTCTGATGAATGTTTAAAAGTGTGAGTATAGATGTGTTTGTATTCCCTGTCTCTTTAGGTCTACCCAGGATGGTTGTGATCAGAGACTACAGTGGCATCCCCTGTCCCCAGTGTGGGCCCCCACTAAGCATTCATGCGGGGGATGTCATTGAACTGATGTTTGCCGACCTGCACAGCTCCTGGTGGCAGGTGCGTGTCACTCAGCTCATCTTGGTTTTATCTCGACATCTGTGACTCCATGAAAAAATAACATGTCACGCCTCACCGGGTTGGCTCGGTGCACGCACCGTCTCTGCAGTGTCGTGGGTTTAAAGCCGGGTTGCGTGTCACCTCTTCTCTCTTACTGATGGATGTCCCACTATCTGCAAAAGCTTTAAAAAAATATATTAATGGGGTGACATGAACAATTTATCTCCCTTTGGCCATTATTGTTAATAAATTACAAATTATATTGGGGTTGTTTCATCACATTCTGTGTCCTGTCAGGTGAGCCATGAATTTTATATTATTATGAGGTCAGTGTTAATTACAAATATCCGTCGAAGATCTGTATGAACTCTTCAGAACCAGTTGCATTAGAAATAGGGTATTTGTCTGTTCTTTCACTCCTCAGATTGAATCATAGCCTACAACAGATGATCTAACCAATTAGTGGCTTTAGTTGATTAATTGAGTGCCACACTGAGACAATAAAACAGCAGACACTGGAGCCTCTGGAGGATGTTTTAATGGTTGGTGCGCAACCTCATGTACAGGCACATTTAGCAACCATCTCATGAGGTCAGCCAAAGGTCGAGAGCGTTTGACCTTATCTATTTTTGAAAGGATGGTCGATTTATCTGGGGTCTTGCGGCAGCCTCCCTAGCTGTTTCTCACTCTGCTTTACGGTGGCATTAAAGCCTCATCCTCCAGTTGGTGCTGCTCCAATCAGACTGCAGTCTTTGCCAACGGCACGGCTGGGAGTTGGCGGTTAGCCCGATTTCCTGTGCTCCGTGTCGTCTCTCTGTTGTGACAGAGCACAAGGTGGAGGGTGAGGACACAAATGCGAGGAGACTTCTTGTAAGCCGATAGAACGGCTAGCAGAATGTCAGGCAGCAGACCTGATGGCACTGCATTGTTTGTTACCATGGTAACTATGCTGGAAGGATTAATTATAATTAAAGGAATTAAATGATAATACTCATTTGTGTCAATAACTGTCCTGTGCATAATTATACTGCAACAAGGCTTATTTTTTTTATTTTTTACTGCAGGGCAGTGAGTGATTGCAATGATATCGGGTGCAAGGCGATATAAAAGTGTTCTCCAAAACACAAATGTAATTTAATAGACACTGTATCAATCATGATAAAATGTTGTCTGTTAAATATATTTATGTTTTGGAGTCTGTGTTCTTCACATTCACATGTCCACAAAAAAATTCTGCAGTGACTGCCGAATGCATGTCAACAGCTGGTGGCAGTAATGAGCTGAAAAATGTAGGGTGCAGTCATAAAAGAGAAGACGATTGTACAATCTCAGATGCATGCATGCATGCAAAAAAAAAAGCAATGCAAGTGCTCTCAACAAGTTTGTTAGGTCTTACGGTCACACACAATGCATTTGGGTGGGAAACACTGGATCTAAAGAAACCCTGTTTGTTTATAATGAAACCTCCACAGGGTACCTTTAATCTTCAGCGTCCCCTGTGGCGCCAGAGGATGGAATTACAGAACATTGAGAATTCATATCCCCTGTTACCCAGGAGGCAATTATCCCCCATCCCACTGGCAGAACAATACAATCAATCACTGTAATTTCATTTGATCCTTTGGCTGCTGCCTATTTATGCCAACAGAGTAATAAGTTTAATCTTTATCATACGCTTATCGAAGGCATAACAAATAGAGAGGGGGTCTCAAAAAAACCTTTGATGAAATGTTATTACACAGAATGAATCATAGAGATGGGTAAAGATTCGCTTTCCAATCTAGTTACTGCCGGGGCTTGCACGGTCCCAAAAAGCATTTCATACTCTAATAAAGAGGAGTGAGGAGGAAAGCATAAACAGGGCAGGAAGCTGAATGAGGAGCTCCACATGCCCTCAACACTTACGGTCTTCTCAGATTGACTCAATGGACTTCAAATTGACCTCAACTCATAACTGGTAACTCAAATTATCTTGAGCTTAATATATATATATATATATATATATATATATATATATATATATATATATATATATATATATATATATATATATATATATATAGTCTACAAGATGTACATAGATAATTAAGGTTATGAAATAAACTGAAGATCTATGCATCTATGTAGGGGCAAGTTTGTATGTTTTTTTTCAGTTGGAGAAAGAAGGTCTCTACACTATGCTTGTTGAAGGAATTAATTAATTTCTAAAGCTTTTGTTGTGCTTGAGGCAGGTTAGCTGAAATGCAATTGTTAGTCTTTAGTGCAAGCCACAGAGCTCACGCTGTTTGGATATTCAAAGACCAGAATAAGATCCATTATTTAGTGTTAAACAAGGCTCTTGTTTTGATGCAGTACAAATCTAACTGCCGGCAAAGTTTGAACCATAATTAACTTGGGCTACAAATTAGATGTACTGCTTGTTGTGTGCTAATTGCTGAGGATTTATTGAAGCGAGTATGGGAGGGGAAGAGAAAAGGAAGAGAGGAGAGAAAAGAGAGTGAAAAGAGGTGTATTTGCTCCCAGGCAAATATAATGCGACTAACAGCCAGTTGCTGTTGCAGGGAAAAATTCTGGCGACAACCAAGATTGGCTTCTTTCCAAGTGACGCTGTGAGGCCTTGCCCATGTGTAAGTGTGCATATTTTTCATAATCAATGCGACACATTTAGTGTGATTACAATGCATTTGGTGGATAATGGCTTCTATTGATGTCTTGGCAAAGAAATGTAATGCTTTTCAATTGCACTTTTTCGCTGTAGAAGAGTGATTTTAGCCATTAGATGAGGCTTCAATATCATATTACCAAAATGACCTCCACCCTTCGTGTATCGACTCCATAAAAACACAAAATAACCACAATTCTTTTCCATGCCAGGTTCCAAAACCTGTCGATTACTCTGCCCAGCTCTGGTAAGCGATGAAAACAAATGGCTGTAGATTGCTTTACGATAACCACGAGTCCTTTTTTTATTGATTGTATTGACTGTTCTCATCCTCGTGTTCAGAATGATTGATTGCAGTGTAAAGGGCAGCAGTTGTTTATGGGTGGTTCAGGTTTGCAGGTCCTATTGAGAGATACCAGGCTGAGGTGGAGCTTCTGGACCGAGAAAACGGCACCTATCTGGTTCGACACAGGAGTAAAGAGTGCACCGAATACGCCATTAGTATAAAGTAAGTGACATGATGGCTTGTTTTCATTTATTTCCAATCTAATTCTATAATTTTCACACACTACAGTTCACCAATGATGGTGGAATAAACAAAACACACATAGTCAGCAGCAGTCTTGTGGGCTAAAAACACCTTATTTTGAGAGGCGAGTGGCGAGAATCATTCAAGCAAACAAAATGCCCACATGCAAATAATAGCTCAGCACAACAATGGTGTGGTGTATAAAAACAAGCAGCTCATCAAATGTTAACAGTGGATGGGCCGCAGCAGAAGGAGGTCATGCTGTGTTCCACTCATGCCAGTGAAAAACAAGAAGTTCTGGTGCCTTTATTATTATGAAGTATGGAAAAAAAGTTTGTCTGGTCTGATGGATCACAGTTGATGCTAAAATGTAGATGGTGGGGGAGAGAATGAAGTTTAAAGGGTTGTTTCATCCTAGTTGCAAATAGACACATTTTCTCATTCACTGTCTAGTCTTATCAAGCAAAGAGTTTTAGCTACAGATTGAGAAATGGCATTTGGATTTGTTGAAGTAGGTGCAATGAGTCAGAAAGTATCGCTATTCATGAAGTTACTTTGGTAACTTTAGCTGTGAGCTAAAATAGAATCAGTTAAGTGCATTCGACTAATGTCTGTGTCACCAAAATGTCATGGTCATATGAAGCCTGCAGCAGGATGTTGTGTTTGTGCCATAACTTTAGTGAATACATTTCTTGTTTGCGATAAGCCTGAACTCAAGAGGTGGGCATATCAGCAGCTGCTTATTTACATTCATGATTTAGTTTTTATTTCTGTTCTTGTTCAGTACCATAGCATTGTACTTGTGCACCAGGTCACTAAACAATTACCCGTTGTTTTTTAAGGCTCTGAGCATCATGCTTTAGCTACAGGTAGATAAATACACCTTAATCTGGGCAAAGAAAAGCAGAACTTTCTCCACTCTAGAGGCAATTTAGAATTTCTAATTTGAGTATTCACCCTATCTGTGTCAGTGGCACAAGGTTTGTTTGAACCTACATCATACCTAAACATTGTTGAGGTTCATTTTAGTTTACCCCGATGGTCGGCTCAGTCGATGCATCTCAGCTGAATGCAGCATGGGGAAGAGGTGGAATTGGGTGAACTATTTTACCATCTATCTTTTGTCCGTCTCCTCTGCCCAGATATATGTTCAAAGAGAGCCTGATAGCTTTGCATCATACTATTTGCTGCACTTTGGCTATCAGTCTTAGAAATGTATTTCAAAAGGAGGCTAGCAATGCATTGAAATTTACGATAAAACATCCATCCCTTTTGGCCTCAATCAATGGCTGCTTTATCTGCAAGTTGAGTGCCTCCGTAGCTGTCTTTTGAAATACAACACTGGCCATTTAACCAGGGAAAATCTTTCAGGCTGCATCAAAGCTTGTTCAGTCTTTAAAAAAGGGACTATCTAGTGCCCCCGACCTGACATGACAGCTCCAAGAGATTATAACGATTTGAGGGTGCACTCTGAAATAGTGGTTGGATGTTAAGACTATTTAGCCAGTGACACACCATTCCAGCCCATTTGGTTTGATGGACTCATACCGTCCCTCATTCAAAACTTTGATGCACAGGGCCAGTTTCTGAACACTCCAATCCTAATTGCCTGTCTCACTGCTTAAGATCATTATCAGAATGGCCGTTTGAGATAATGGAGCTTTATATGAGAGCTGCTACTAATCAACTGGAACTGTCTGGAGTCACTAGACACTACAGTGTGTGTGTGTGTGTGTGTGTGTGTTGAATGATGTTTGTGTGTGTTTGTGTGTGCAGCCTTGGGAGCCTATAGGAGGAAGGAAATACTCACCAAACAAGACTCATCTGTCTCCATGTGTTATGCACCATATAACTCAACACACATCAATAATGTATTACCCGCCATATATATTCATAATGTATCTGTGAATTTGCAACATGATCGTATGCTTCTCATGCGTTAGACACTGCATTGGAAGATTTACAATGCGGATCTATTTTCAGTGTAACTTGCACATCACCACGTGGGACACATGCAATATACAGCATTTTGCTTTCAATTGGCTTGACAGCAGCCCCCCCCCCCCCCCCCCCATTGAAGCCTGCAGTATGCATGTACTGAGCAGTGTGTGTATTTTCAAGATTGGTCCGCAATATTTTTCAACAAAGCAGCTTGCCTACATGACATATGATTAAATGATAATTTCATTATTAAATTCAGCCTATAGCATACAATCTTAATTAATTAATTGAGCACACTAAGCGCGTCTTTCAGGGAAGGGGGTGCTTGGTAAAAACAATTGGACATAAGATAATTAACACAGAAAGAAAATAAAGTAAATCAGAAAACAAGAACATTTCCCTTTTTCACAGCAGACATGTTGACTAACAGCAGAAAAACCACAGCTGGAATTAATAAGGGCTGCATTCCATTTAGCGTTACTGCTTTCAGAGCCCTGCCACTGTGTATCCTGGCTCACCAACGGGGCTTAGTAATATACTTAAATGGAACAAAGCTATCGTTAATTATGTGAAATGCTCCTTTGCTTTTCCTACTATTTGTCAAAATGTTTGCTGTGAAAAATACCTATTATTAATGTCGGTGACATTAAATTAAAACATTCAGCTTCGTTGTGGTCTTTTGGAGCCCCATCTGTATCTTTTCCTGTTAGTACAAAATGGCAATTCTTCAGTAGATTGGCAGATGGTACATACTATAGATTTAGTACATGGTAGTGGGTCTGTCTTATAGAGGTGTAGCAATGCTGCATTCCATTTACCTCGGAAGTCAGAGATTGGAGCTGGGAATGACATCACACCCAAGGTGATGGCGTTCCAGTACAACAAGTGGGAAGTTGATATTAGTTCTAGCCAGGTTAGCCATTGTTAGAAATACCAGTTGATAAGAACGCTTTATGTGGTATTTTGAGGTCGGGTTGGTGAGGTTCTCCCGACTCTCCGAGTCAGAAATCTATCTTCAGGGGGGCGTTCCAGTTGAAATTTCCAACTGGGAACTTCCTACTTCCCAGTTCAAATGGAACGCACTAATAAGTAGTTATCCACACCTGAAGCTGATCAGCCAGTCACTACTAGGTGGAACAGTTTGTCCACACTACTCAAATGTTTGGCAAAGAAACCATTATTGGATTAAAATCATGAATTTAGTTATTTTACAAGAGAAATTGCTGCTGTTGATTTGGGGGACTTTTTAGCTTTTCTGTTGTGGGACATTTAAAACAATAATACTTTATTAGTTTTGCTTTTAACTGCATTATTTAAAAGCTGAGTGTTTGCAACAATACTTCAACATGATTTTGTTCTTACATTATTTGATTTTCTTGTTAATTACTCCATACTTTTAGCCTCTAAGGCCTCTTAAAACATTTAGAAATCAAACAAAGAAGAGAAACCTCTGTTGGGTATAACTGTTTTACCTGCTATGAAAGGTCCCAATCAGACACTGGTATACAGTATTAATTCGTCTCATACAGGGTAAGACTCAGTAATCCTTTGATACTTCTATTATTATATGACTTAAGTGTATTGGATCTGATTTCCACAGCAGGGAAAACCTGAGGTGTTCTTGTCAAACAAAGTTGCTTGGCGCAGCTCAGCGTGGTAACCAGCCGTCAGCGGAGACAGACCTTCGTGACGGTTCACCATAGAGACTGGATTGATGTGGAAGCATGTATAGTTGATTAGCAGCCCATCTCTTATTTATCCTCCACAGGTTCAACGATAAAGTCAAGCACATTAAGATTCTGACCAAGGATGGCTGCTTTTACATCGCTGAGAGTCGGCTGTTCAAGACTGTGCTGGTAAATGTTTTAACTTTGTATGGATTTAAACTACTGTAGCATTAATGAGTATAATCATTTTGACATTACATTGCTTTTGCAGCACTCTGGAGATAACGCATGCATTTATATTGTACAATGGTTAGATATGTCTACTAGTGGTTTATTTCTCAATTTGTGTACACACTCACAAAGCTTTGAGCGCATGTTTTAAGCAACTGCCTGTATCTCAGTAGCTAATATTAGCTGGTTTTCAGTATTGCACTTGAGATGGGCAGATATAAAGATACATTGCAGTTAGTTGCCCTTCTTAGAAACACTTCCTCAGCAGCTGATGTATTATCAAGATCAAACAAGCAGCCAAGCCAACCTGCTCACACATCTTTGCTTTCATTTCTATCCATTTTGTACACAAAGTCAAGTAGATTCACACTGGGTATGTTTTGTTTGATTGTGCTTGTTTTACACAGGACTTGGTGGAATACTACAAGCAGCATTCATTGAAGGAGGGTTTCAGCAGTCTTGACACCACTCTGCAGGTCCCCTATAGGGAACTGTCCAATGGAAGCATGCCCAAGGCCATTACCAGGGCTGGCAGTGGTGAGTCTGCTTCACAAACATCCACATTTCCTTCCCTGAGACTGTGTATGACAGAGGGAAATGCTACCAGATCAGATCTTGAGCCGGTTACAGTTGAAAGTAATTCTAAGCTTTTGTTGTGACCTGTTTGGGATACAGTTTTGCTGCAACTGCAGTTCAGATAAAGTAAAGTGAGTTGTTTTTCCCTGGGAAGTAGTCTTGCTTGTAAAGCTTCTGTATGACCAAAACACCCAATGAAACCTAACATTCTCCAGGTCATCAAATGGAAGCAAAAGAACAAACTAAGGACAGAAACAGTTTGCTGAAATCCCCAAAAAGTATCTCACCTACTATATGGTGTTACTATAGACCAGCTGATGTACTGTACTGCCTTCTAAGAACTGTAGAAAAATGTCCCACCTTACATTACAAACTCATGATGGCAGAGCTTTTGCTTGGTTATTAAGTTAAAACTGCGTCTTAATACTTGAGGCAGTCCTATCTTTGACCATCGGGACATGCTAGAAATACTTAGCACGGTATAATGAGCTAACGGGACTCCCTGTGGAACAGCGCTTTGGGAGATGGACCTCTTCAGTCTTCTTTTGTCATTATCCTTGGTCAGACTGAAAATGTTTGCCATTGCTTTCTCAAACTAGTAAATAGTGCTCACTGTAATTTAGTTTGGTGATGTCAGAAAGAAATATATTTATATTGTCAAAATATTTTTGATAAATTGGCTTTGTAATAAATCCCTGACAAGGGATTTGATAAGTTTTGTGTGCTATATTCCAGTTCTCATTTATTCCAAGATGGTAATCGGTTGTGATCTATGATGTTTCTATTTATTCATGCCAGATGATAAATCACAAAGTGTTGAAATTTATACCGTCAATGTACTTTCAACCTGTTTGCCCTGTTGTCATGGAATTGTAGATGTTCAAATTTCCTCTTTTTAATGACAAAATAGAATACAATAATTATTAAATAAAATACAATATATAGACACAAAATCATGTCATATCAGTGGCGGTGGACTTTTGCTAAATCTAAACTTGAATCAAGCAAGATAAAACAATCGTACAGGATAGACTTTTTTATTAAAATGGGAAAAAACAAGTAATTTAACCAGTACTGACCCTGTGTTTCATTATTTTAACTTATGTGATAGATGCTATACATCTTATATGGCAGATCACAATCATCTGGGTCAAACTAACATTAGATGTTGTATGGAAACAGTGTTTGACTCAAATATGAGAAGCTTTCACATGGTCAAAATGAAAGATGCACCCAGTTGTGTACTGCTAAATACCGTCACCGTGTTTATGAGGTAATTATTGTCTGTCAGTGGAAAAGCAGCAGCTTTGATTTCAGCCTGGCGGCCTTAACAGGCATGAATAAATGTACACGTGTGCAGTTCAGTTCAACAAGTCCAGTTCCTGCGTCATTACTGGCCCTCGGAGACAGAAGCAGATGCTCATTCAATCTGAGGAGGCATGTGAAGGAGGAAGGTGTTTTGGAAGAAGCAGAATAGAGGAAGAGGCAGGTTAGGAATTGAGAGTCTGAGAGAGAGAGACAGAGAACAGTGTTGGAAATGGCAAAAAGGATGTAGAAAGTGAGAAAGACAATGATGTAAGAATGGGAAAGAGTGAGATAAATGGGAGGTAGGGAGAGAGTAAAGAAAAGGCCCCATTTATCAAAGGGTCCTCTGTAGCTTTTTGTAGTGGAGTTAATGGGTTAGTTTCAACTAACCACTCTCTTGTCTGTTCAGTAAATACAGAGCAACTTATGCCATTTTAGCTTAGTGTAAAGACTGGAAACCGGAGGGAACGGTTTGCTGAGTTCTTTACCTCTAAAGCTCACAAATGAATACATTTAAACCAAAGTTTAAAAACGACAATTTCTGGGCTGTTATGACAAGTATTTCTTGGCTAAGCCCGTAGACCCCAGCAAGTTTTTTTTGCTGAACTAAGGAATCACCTCCTAGCTCTAGCGTCATATTTACGGTACAGACACAAGAGT
Source organism: Leptoclinus maculatus (assembly GCA_032191485.1). Classification (NCBI taxonomy): domain Eukaryota; kingdom Metazoa; phylum Chordata; class Actinopteri; order Perciformes; family Stichaeidae; genus Leptoclinus; species Leptoclinus maculatus. The sequence continues at coordinate 10,921,415 of JAVDOI010000010.1, forward strand.
GGTATCAGTCAGTCCTGGCAAGAACGCTAACAAGTATATTTTGGGAAATAATGAACCATTTCTTTAAAAATGCGGCCAAACTGTACAGACTACATTATGAGAGATCCAATACAAGCTGGACCGCCTGTAGATGAGATGTAGCTGATCCAATCCTTTTTAAATTGCAATGTATTCTATGTGCATCTACACCTTGAATAATGGATTTTTCCTTAACCAGATGAAATATTCAAATACAGATGGCATGTTAATACAAGTGTGAATGGGGGTAAAAGAGAGACAGAGGGTACAAAGGTGAGGGGTGAGAGTAACAGAGTTAGAGCAAAAGACAAAGGAGGGAGTGAGAGAGAAAGTGAGTGAAAGAAATAGAAAGGAGCCTCGGCGGCAGCTCACCAGGCTTGGCAGGGAGGTCCCTGTTAGGGCCCAATGCCCAAGGCAAAGCACCAGGAGCCTGCTACTCCAAACGTCACACTCCGCATGCTACTCGGCTCCGAGATGGCTTCACAATTTTCCTGACAGGACATGACATTTCACTTGGGCTGGCAGCGGAGAAACTGTGTGACAGCCGCCCGCTGCTGACACACCTGGGGGATACCCCTGGTCCAACTGAGGGACTGCGCCTGAAAAGTTTGCAAATATGATCTGATGTAAAAGAGCAGATAGCAGCTGGAGGTAAACTGTCTTAACTTAAAGAGAGGCGTACGTGTAAACAACCACAGCCCGCCGCCGCAGCAGAGGCAAGCAGACGAACGCTGGAACAAAGTCAAAGTTAGCCTTTTGTGTCTGTTCGGATGTAAAATTCTGCTACATCCTTGTCCCTCTGCCTCCTTTGGCAGCGTCGGTCTCCCAGCGCATCAAGCTTCAAAGCAGCTCTGCGAGAGGTGTGTTTGTGCATCGCTGCCATTCACAATGCTTCCTTCTGTGAGAAAGCCTTGACAGATCCTCAATGCATTCTGGGATAGATTATTATTGCCTTAAGTCGTCCACCCCCATAGACAGACTTAGTGTGGGCACCACGTTCTCTGTCTGGTAAACAGCCTCCGTGGAAAGACAGATGTCATGCCAAAACAAAAAACACACACACACACAAAATGGTTTGAATCCCAAAACAGACACCTCATAGCAAAGAAAACAGAATGCAAGGCTGAGCAAACGATCAAAAGATGCAGAACTATTGAAAAACCCTCAAAACTTCTGAGTCATTTGTTTGGAGAACCAAACGCCAGCATCTTTAATTTACTCTGGCTGATTGCTTGCCGTCTGTGTTCGTGTGTGAATGTTAGGGATTGGAAATAATCTAAAACCATTTTGTAGTCAAGCGTCAGTGTTATCAGGATATACAATTCTGTTGTCTTACATTCATGATTATAAGTGAATACTAAGCAAAATCTGATCTAAAAATGCAGGATATTTAGTTTGATCATACTAAACTGTATCAGCTGTAGTATCAAATCCTTGTGCTAGTTTATGGTTGTATGTTCAGCACATGTTTATTTATACAAGCACACATAAAGTACATACATACATCTGTTTGTTTGTACTGTATATACGTCCTGCAGGTAGGTGTATATTTGTTTGCGTGCCCTCTGGTCAGACAAACCGTTGACATGTACTGGCTTGCATTTACTTATCCCTGTGGGGGACAGGAAGAAGTCAGGGAACCATATTGTTGTTATGACAACAGGTGGTTTTCTGAGTGTGAGGGTCTGCTGGCTCGATGGATTTCATATAAAAGCAGAAGTCGTTGGCTCGGCGGCGTGGATTGCCTTGTCGGGGCGCCGTGCTGTGCCCAAGCGTATATTTACCCCCATACTGCTGCTTTTGCTCGCTCAAAAGGTTGTTATTGCTGTGTTGTGCAGTATGATTGGGGGAAGATTATAGAGGCCACACGACTTAGCCAAAGGTATGTAGACAGTTTAACACCTGATGTCCAAAATAATGGGCATCAATATGCTGCTACATAATGCTAACAGCCTCAACTCTTCTGGGGAGGCTCTCATTCAGTTTTTAGTGAAGTCAGCTACTGCTGTTGGGCAATAAGTGGACGTTCAGACTGAAAACAGACATGTCTTAACTTAAAGGTATTATATGCAGTATTTTCTTAAAAAAAGAATGTATAGATTGTTACAAGAGTAATCCCTCTCAATCGTCACTAATGCCCCACTAGAAGTGTGTAGCAGTGTCTGTATTTACCGAGACCCTGCCCTCTGCTTGTATTTTCTCTTTTCCTCTCGTTTTGCTGTGTTTGGGACGTTTTTGGGCTTCATTGTCATGTTGAGAAAGGAAAGGGCCCTCTCCAAGATGTTACTGAAAGGTTGGAAGCACATTATTACTGCAATTCCATTGCAAGTCGGATCTAAATGCGTCCCAGCTAACTGATATTTGTACAGCAACTCTCTGAACTTCACGAGCATCTACAGAGGACATACATCTATTATCACAGCGGCGAGAAACAGTGTATGAAGTAACTATTTAAATTAACAATTATAGAATCCTATGGGGAAATATTTCTGAAAATCTTTTTCAAGAATCTGCGGCAACCCTGTTAAAAGGGAAGGGGAGAAGTGGACTAACACCGCATGCTCCCAATGACACACTAATCAACTGAATAGAAATGGATTTGACAGCAACAATGTTGTTTCAGTATGTTTCACAACACAAACACTACATAAAAAATGATGAGAAGATAATTCACCGTGTGGGATGTCATGCTGCTTTGAAGTCAGGTGTGTTTATGTTGGCAAACTCGGGCTAGATAACGCTTGTCTGATTTTCCCACTTGGAATTTTGACTTCAATGACCGTTCCATTGCACTTTTCCGTGTCCGAAGTCGTTTTTTTTCTGAGTTCTGAGTACAATGGATTGCGACATATTGTCTGAAAATATCATGTTGTAGCATTAAGACTTACTTTGAATGAAACCTTAAGTGCAGAGCGGAAATAATGAAAAACAACCCCAGACCGAAGTATATCTCACTGTTTTTGCCCTCTGTCACTCTTCTCTCCGACCCGTCTTTGCTTTTTGCTTGTTCTTTGACTTTGCCAACTTTTCCTCTCTCTTTTTCTTTCTATTTTACCCTCTCTCTTATTCTCTTTCTGTCAAACTTACATTTACTTTGCTTGTGTTCTCTCTTTACTCCCACTACGGCCTGAACCCCCCTCCCCCAATCCACCCATCACTCGCTCTGTTTCTCTGTAGTTCCTCTTGGCGACTGCAGCTTTGTTCCTCCCTCCTCCTCGCCTTTCTGGTCAGGTACAGGTACATCTTTTCTACTCTCTTAGTCTCTCCCTTGCTGTATGCCCACATTTCCAGGTTTCCAAAGACGAACTGTCTTATTTTTCCTGTCTTTGTGAAATAATGTAGTCTAATGATTCCGCTTTTGCGTCGTGTTGCGCGGACTGTATGGGTTGCCATGTGGGGAAAAAACACTCAAGTCAGCCTCTTGTAAATCCAAATTGGAAGTATTGTGAAGATAACTGCAGGATTGTCAACAAACCAGTGGCAAATAGCTGCAAAGCAACCTTTGCTGGCATTTACATTTAACATAAATTCAACAATTATCATTGTCACTTCAGTTAATTAAAAGTGGTCATACATTTTAGTGTGTATGGTTTTACGTGTTAATAAACCACAAACAATATGTTACACAATAAAAATGGCTAATTTAGACTTAATATACATTTTGAAATAGGTATAACTATAAGGCTAACAATGTCAGTAAATGCTGTAAGTGGGCGGTTTCCCATTTTATGGCATATATTCAGTCTATTAGGATATCTTTGTCCGTGTCTGCCTTTGTGTGCATAAGCATATATATGCATGCATGCATGTGTGGGCTTGAGCCTCTGTGTTGGCATGATGTGCCTGTGTGTGCATGAGGGAGTAAGTCTTTTCCTTTCATCCAGCATATCTTCCCAGTTGTGTCACCTGTATTTGTCACAGATAAGGTAAAAAAAACGATGCACACCTGTGTTCCCAAGTGATGTGAGCACCGACCTGCATGTGTAGGAATAACCTTGTACCTGATAAGCGCTGCGTTCAACATGAACTTTAATGAGATCAATACATGACTATGATAACCCATGACCTGTCTTCTCTACTGTGCATTTGTCACAGCCAAGCTGGGTAGCTCTATATATTTGTCCCTCATCAATGACTCTGTGGTTTTGCTTTTACTCTGTTTGAATCAGGCCCAAGAGTCGCAGTTTTTTGCTTCCTTATCGTCCTTAAAAGATAGCCATAGTCTGTGGATAGTACCTGTGAGAAATGTGCTTCATGCCGTTGTAATGTTAACCTCGTACAAACTACAAACATGCAAAGCAATATACTGATAATATATACTACTGTATACTAAAGGTAGAGAAACAGCGTTTGCCCTGTGATCTTCCTTGGAGGCCCAAAAGGCTTGTTAGTACTTTGTTGGTAGTTTGGTATGGACCTTGGCTTAACATTTTTTGTCAAAGTTTTATTAGAATTTAAAATTAAGATCAGTTTGAAGTAGGGCTGCACAATTAATCGAATTTTAATCGCGATCACGATTATGGCTGCCACGATTAAATGAGCATGATCGTCGGCGATATTGACGTTTAAAATGCGTGCTCTGCTACATATCAAATCAAGCGCTTCCTCAACTAAGAGTCAGCCAACCACCAGGGGGAGAACGATATGGGAGGTGTCATGCACGCACCCTGCAGCGGCAGCCTCAAAAAAAGTTCTGTCTGCAGTCGACTCCGGTATTAGTAGAAGAGTAGAGAGAGACAGACAACAGAACAGACAGCAGACGGTCACGGGTGTTGTGTGAAAGGTAAATAAAATGTCAGGAGCAGAAGGCGAGGAGCTAGTCCCTCGAAAAGGATCATCATCAGTTATCTGGAAGTTTTTTGGATTTAGGGCAAGTGATGTTAAACAAGAAAAAATAATATGCACAGAGTGCGTTATGCTGCGTTCACACCAAACGCAAATTCGCGTCCATCGCGCCGCCGGTCTCGCCGGGGACCATTTGTGTTCAATCGCGCTGGACGCGCTGGAGAGGGGGCGGGGCTTATCGCCCTGAAAGCCGTTCAACTGTCAACATACTTGTTTTCTCAATGGAGCTCGCATCGATCGGTGCTAGGCTATGCTAACATGGTAGCAGCTCCATCAACACTCACAATAAGTGAAAGTGCAATAAAAAGATGTTGTCCCTAAAATTAATGAATAATCGTGATGAATAATCGTGATCTCAATATTGATCAAAATAATCGCGATTATGATTTTGGCCATAATCGTGCAGCCCTAGTTTGAAGTAAATTTTCCAGTTAGTCAGCAAGCATCCTTTCCCTTTCAAGTTACAAACCAAAGAGCATAATTATGCAACTTACTTTTAGATTAGATTCAGATTAAACTGTTGAACGGAGCGTGACTCTTTGATTTTGTGAATACAGTAGTTTATTGGTGGACCAATGAGAGGAGAGAGCAGCATAATCACAGCATCAGAGATAATATAATTCTTGGCCATTTGTAGTCAAAAAGTTGCTCTTAAAACTTGAATAACTCATTCTAAATCTCTGAGTATTCTCAGAATCTTTGTGAAATTGAGTGAAGATTGTTTCTCCAAAATGAGACAAGATGTCTCTGTCTCAGTGTTTTCTCCCAGGGTGGTGGGTGTTGCAGTGGCCCGTTATGACTTCTGCTCCAGAGACACACGGGAGCTCTCCCTGCTGCAGGGAGACATTATCAAGATTTACACCAAGATGTCCAATGGGTGGTGGAAGGGAGAGATCGACGGCAGGGTAGGTCTGCTGTAGGATCCTGTCATTGTGGCAAATTTCTGTCCACATTTTATTTATTTATTTGTTTTGTGCCATCTGTGCTCTTACCATATACTGTGGTAGCTGATGTAGAATTGCTTTACACATGTATTCTATATAATTGCGGTATTGTGGCATGTTCTGTTGTCAGTTAATTTCAATAAAAGTTATTCATTTCTACCCTCTTAGAGCCAAAAGCAAGGGTTGGTAATGTTTATCAAAGACATTTTTTTGTTTTATTTGTTGAAATTCTCATTACATCCAGACGGCAATCAATATTTCAAATGTTCTTTGTTTACATTCATTGTGAGGGGTAAGTGGCTTTGGAGGATGGCCTGAAGGGACGGGCTGTCAGTGTTGCCAACTTGGCAACTTTGTCACTAGATTTAGCAACTTTTTGGAGCTAATGCTGCAAGCTACTTTCATTGGAAAAGAGTTGGCAACACTGGGCTGGGTTTTTTAGTTAAATATATTTTAAAAATCTAATATACTCTTGCTGTTTTCTCACTGTTACCAACCCTACCTTTTAAAGGGAGAAACATTTTATTGTTTAGTCTTATGGGGGTTTAATTGTCTTAGCAGTAGTTTCAGTGCATTTGCTGAGGTAAATAGTCACAAAAAAATAATTTTGTGTTTAAACTAATTAAAGCTCAATCAGTAATTTTTGACCATACAAACACTTTATATTTGAGTGTTTACGGCACCGGCATGTAGGGAGGTTTGATCTTGTATCTCTGTATGTGTGTGCATTATGCAACATCTGTGAAGCTCCTCACTGTAAGCGCCATGTAGAGTAGAGTTGGGGGTGCCAAGCATGAGGACAATTCACCATTAAAAATTAGGAGAAAGAGTGAGATAATAAAAGAAGTTCATGAAAAATATATCCTGTCAAATGTATGTGATGCTGCCTGAATTGTATCCTGTTTTGTTGCCTCTAAGATGGGCTGGTTCCCTTCGACCTACGTGGAAGAGGAGGACTGACTTCGTGGGATGAATGACTATTCAGCGTCCATTCAAAGCCGACCACCTCCGGCCACTGCCATGCTGCTCAGCCACTCTCTGTGCCCTGCAAGTCAGATCTCTTTGATAAAACCCAAAGTCTTAGACTAAAGAGGAAGCGGCGATGCGCCCAAAGACCTTCTCCTGGCCTCTGACAGACTCTCACACGGAGCTGATGTCAAATCACAGATTCCAGGAGCGTCAAGCCATATCTCGCCTCTCTGCGGCCCTGTCTGCCCCCGCGGCCCAATGGGAAGTGCATGTGCTGTACCCAGTTAACCCTACACCCACCCTTTCTGCTCACCTTGTCTTATTATTGATGACTCCATTGGCTGGTGTGAGACTCGCCTTCACTCTCATCGTCTTTCAATACCAGGAAGGCTCAGTCACCCAACTGGAACACAGATCCTGCTGACAGCGCACCGCCCAGGTACCGCACCAAATTGAAATGCAGGAGCTGAGGAGCTGAGGAGCTGAGGAGCTGAGGAGCTTTGACTGTTGTTGGAACATAGCCCACTTGGCTGTCCAGATTTTGTACTCTACTTTCTGTCAAAGACTTTTATTTTTAACAGTTTAAATCACTGGACTGATATGTGATATTTAAATGCAATTGCTGAAATGATTCAACACTGTTTGAAAAAAAAAAAAAAAAAGGGATGGAAAGATTACAGTTCCACAGCGTGAAGGATGGATCTGTCATGCGGTGTGTTTGCAACTTAATGACTATTAGTCTTGTGGAGCCAGAAGTGATTTGGTCATATCATTACAGAACAAGACATCTTTAGACAAAGTAGTTGTGGAATAATGTTGTGGAAAGTGTTTTAATCCATCGCTGATAAAGCTATGTCTCCAAGCGTTGATTCCTATTCTGTTATCATTTATTTTCAGTCATTGTTTATTTGAATCACTACCTCAGCTTTAAGAAGCGTCTTCATGAGACGCTGGATTGGTGCCAAAATGTAAAAACTACTTATAGTTCCCTCCTACTCAAATGTAAAGCAATAGTTTGACACTTTGGAATTCACATATGCGCTCTCCTGCTAAAAGTTCGATACCACTGTCTGTTCAATATGAAGCTACAGCCAGCAGCTGATTAGCTTAGCTTATCATAAAGACTGGAAACGGGGGGCTGCGAGCCCGGATCTGTCTGAAGGTCACAAAATCTGCCTACCAGCCCCTCTAAAGCTGATTAATTACAATGTTTGTTCAATCCATCCAAAAACTAAAGTGTTGGTTTTATGTGGGATTGTGTTTGGGACTATTTCAGTGACTTCCTGGAGACTCTGCTGGTTTCTGGCAATGTCACAGCAATTCCAAGACTACAGGAATGAGTGATCTTTAGAGGTGATGGTAGGTCTGTATGCTAAACTACACCAGGGATGTAAGTTATGAATTACATTTACTCTTGTTACTTCAAAAAAGTTGGGTTTATTGTACACATGTGTACTTTTTAAAAATGAATTCTAAATCAGTATTATTCATCTAAAGTATTGTACTTTACTACATTTTTAGTAACATTCCTTACAGGGTGAAAACAAAGTCACATAAAAAGTGTAATAATGCAACAAAAGAAATGAGCTAAATCCCAAATCATTCATATTATTATTAAATCAGAAGTTGCAACATAGAAGAAGCTGCTGGTGTGTCTGCTGCAACAAGTGGGCAGATCTGACACTCAGCTGAAGCTCCACATGTTGAATGTGTACCTGGACTGTCCGGGGTGTGCAGCACCTGGACTGTCCGGGGTGTGCCGCACCTGGACTGTCCGGGGTGTGCAGCACCTGGACTGTCCGGGGTGTGCAGCACCTGGACTGTCCGGGGTGTGCAGCACCTGGACTGTCCGGGGTGTGCAGCACCTGGACTCTCTGGGGTGTGCCGCACCTGGACTGTCCGGGGTGTGCAGCACCTGGACTGTCCGGGGTGTGCAGCACCTGGACTGTCCGGGGTGTGCAGCACCTGGGCCGGCTGAGCAGTTTGAGAACAGTGCAACAATGCAGTATGATAAAGATGTAATTCATTACAGTTTAGCATGATTTTATCTCTGCAAAGGAAATGAAAATGATTGAATAAAAGGTAGCTTCTTCCTTAATTAATAAGTTTGATTGCCGACCCAGCCAGCACGCCAAGTGACCCAAATCAAACACACCTAAGTTGTTGAGTGATCAACATGTGCATTCTGGATCGGCTAACATGCTAAATGCTACAATGCCCGGTGGATTTTACAGCGGTGTAACTCTGAAGTATTCACGCGGGAACCTTTAGCGAGTGTTTGGGACAATAACTGCAGAGCTTTATTCTGCACGAAATGTTTGAAAACAGGCTGAGTGGACGTTTTATTATGCTTTTGAGTATAAACAAGAGAGTTGAACCTGGAGCACATCGCGGAGGACTTCGCGTGGCTCAAGACTCGCACAAAGTCGTCTAGACAGGTGAGTAAAACAAACACGCTGTGAATGTAACTCCAGAGCAAAACGTCAATATTGCCCGTATTGACGTTACATTGTGTGTGCTGTGGAGTTTCTTACTGTTTGTGTAAATCCGTGTTGTCTCTGTCTTGGTGATGTCATTCGCTCTTTTTATTCATTGTCGGCCATTTATTGTTGTTGAATTGTTTAAATTGTATCCATATTTCTGGTTAAGTCACAGGGGTGTGATGAGTAGATGTTGACATGTTAATGCACTGTATTTTATAAGTTAATGGCTCTTTTATACAACTGTAGCCTTCATTTTTGTCAACACTGTCCCTTTACATTTTTGTAAATGTAACGCAGTTTACTCATTAAGTGACCTAAGTTAGCCTACTTAGTACAAGTGCTTGTGTAACGTTACTTGAGTAAAATAGTACTTCCAGTACTTTCCATCTCTGAACAAAACTAACTGGCTGATGTCTGTAGCTCCATATTTAATGGATAGACATGGTATCTTATTTAACTCTTGCCCAGATGAGAGAGTAGTTCACAAAATAATCCGAAGTATTGATTGAAGACCAAACGGACTACAATAACAGGTGGCTCCATGATACTGTAAGTGAATAGAATGAATCATCAAAAGGAAGAAGGAACACACACTTGGATGATATTTCACATTGATCCGTTTTAAGGACATAGTAGGAAAAAAAAGAGGCTCGGTTCTAATGTTTGGCTTCACACATGTGAAATCACCAGAGAGAAATCATATGCACAAAAGCAATAACAAAGCCAAATACTTTTTTAAAGGGCATGTGTGTGTGTGGTGGATTGTGTAATTGGAGGTAGAGGTCGATACTTTACTGCTTGCTGCGTCATCTTTTGATCTTTCACTAGAAACCAGAGAGCCATTTTACATTCCACAGATTTTGCCTTTACCTCAACTCATTTTTTTGGGAGGGGGTTCAGAATGAATGATTCAAGGGTGATGTAACAGGTGTTCACTGTAGAGCAAGGTAGCACAAGGGCATTAAGTGATGCTGTTTTTCCTTCAAACGTTAACATCCCGCTATCCATTTGTGTGACATCAATATTTAATAAAAGCATCTTTGAATTGTACTTCTGAAATTTGATCGGCTATTTTCCCTCAGACACATGTTACATTGCAGGAGCAAAGGCTTTGTGGTTGCACACCACAAATCATAGTGTCTGTCAGAGTTGTGGAGGCACAGTGAAGAAATGGCAGCGCTGAAATAATGGCTCAACAATCTGAACAGAAAAGACAGACACCAGATATCGCGGTTGTGTTTGGAATAATTAAAATTGGAAACTTTTACCCCCTTTCACCAAATCTTATATTTTTTTAAAATATAAGATTAAACAGAAATATACTGTCAATAGACTGTGTTTATATAACCAGGGTCTCACAATCTCTGTATTCTGGTATTATAAACACTCCCCCAGGCTTCCTTTCCCCCCACTGCTCTGCAGCCTCTCTAATGACCAAGCTCACCAGAGGGAGGGCTCTGCTGCGCTAACGGTAACCCGCCCATCACAAAGAGGTAGAAAGAATGGCTCCCTTAATACTCTTCCTCTCTTTAATCTGCCTGTTCCTGTTTTATCCAAAGAGATGAAAGACGACGACAGAGAAGTTGGACAGCAGCCAGATAGAGAGAGAGAAATGGGCGTACAAGGTTGCATGGAGTAGATAAAGTGCGGGGAGGATTGTGTGAAGGGGTATGTGTGTGGATCCGAGAGAGAGAGAGAGACAAAAGACAGACAGAGAGAGGGGAGGAAGCCATGCATCATCTTCATCTGTCTGAATGATCTCCTTAACCCCTAGTCTTTGCCAGTCAGCCCCTCTGGATCTCTATATGGGGTTTAAACAGGGATTTAGCAGAAGCTGAAGCTCCCCTCAAATACGGTGAGCTCTCAGTTCCTCTGAAAAGGGCTTGACTCTCCAAAATACTTTATCTGTAAGATTTATATTCAACTGCTGACTTGTGACCATCAACCCTTACAAAATCATAAAACTACAACTGCAGAGAAGAATGTATAGAGTAAAGATATCTCATAGAAGCTGTTGTAGCTGACATTTACTATTTAATGGCCATATGATGCTATAAAATCAGGATTTGACTTGATGAAGGGGGACTCAACCGAATACCACTACTGTGCTGTTATTTTTTAACGATAAATTAAAAAAGAAAAAATGTATTTGATTAAAATCTGCAGAACCTTTCTGATCTCATCTCACACTTATAGTGAATGTTCACTTCCTGCTCCTGTCATCGGTCAAAGTGGATTTCTTTTAACCGTGATAACAATCTTTTTTCTAACAATAACCACAGTGTCAACCTGATCCTGGTGAAGCTTTTGTTCAATGAGGAGTGATCATTTAGAAATGTACACAGTATTTCTTTAGATGGCAACGCTTTTAGACTCCATCACTGTGAAGCACCTTCATAAAATTCAGACGTATAAAGATTCCCTTTATACGGCTTTAAAGGCTTTTAAAGGCTGTGGTGGTTGGGTGTGTGTGTGTGTGTGTGTGTGGGGGTGGGGGGTGGGGGGGGGCGAGCAGAGGATCACAAAGATATTTCAAGCGCAGCATCCAATGATGGATTGGCTCATGGCATTTGGGAAGAGTGATGATTGGCCAGATTGAATGATGTAAGAATGTGTGAATGTGAGGAGCTCTGTAAAGCTGGAACATAAGGTTGGAGGTGGCTGAAAAAGCAGAAATTCAATGAGAGAAAAGCTCTTCCTCACTGAACTCCAAATCATCATTAGCTGACAAATGTCAACTGTATTCCAACAATATGGGTGGAAGATCAGATCATTTTTGGAAAAGTCTTATGAGTCTTTCTGGAACCAGCTGGGTTGTTTAGGTATGAGGGCTTTCATCTAGCGCAACAAGCAGGTCAAACTGATCAACTATCCAGTGAAACATATCTGCATCTGCCAGATGCATAGGCACAACATTTGGAATATGAAAAACCTGAGAAACTTTTCCTTTGCCATCATCATCAGGTCAAAATTTCACTTTATCCAATACTTTGGTTTGCAGTATAAATATCTGCAAAACTAAAGGTCTTCCCGCCAGTCTGCACTTTGTGTTTAGTAAATATAAGCAAGCTAAAACAATAAACTAAGATGGTCAAAATGACTTGCCAGATATCAGCATTCTAGCGTGCTACTTTTAGTGCTTCACTGAAAAGCGTCGCTGTGGTTGTAGACGCTTCTTCTTTCTCATTAACAGCAATAAAATTAAATAATAATAATGTCCAGGAACTGAGATGAGTTTTTATCCAGAGAAAGAAAAGGAATGAGGATGAGAAGGTAAGGACAAGACCACCCTCCTCGCCTGGATAGTGTTGCTAAGTCGCTGTGAGGGCTCAATCAGTGCTACCCAGCAATTAAGATCTCGCAGATCAAAGCAGTCTAAATGAGCTAATCCTCAGAGAACGGCTGCTCTTTTCTCCTCCGTCTATCTCCCCCTCTCTCCCCCTCTCTCCCTCCCTTACCCTGGTTATTTCCTCAAGACTCATGGCTCCATGGGCTGACTGCGCTTTGATGCTCGACAGCGGTGGGTCTGCTAAATGTAAAATGGTGAATAAATGTGCATTAATGGGTAACACTTTCATATCCTTTATGCCAATTTGCACAGTCTGGGGAGCATGTTTTTAAAGATCTTAAGACGTAATTGGTGATCATGAGTCTTTAACTACTCTAGCTGATGCCCACATGCAGCGCAGCAGAGCGCAGAAGCTTAACACAAACTTATGAATACCATATCGCCAGAAAGGCATTTTTTTTTTTTTTGCACAACATTTGATAACGAGCAATACTCATACATCTAGGCCTGCATTAAAACGCGGTGCAACAAGCCCCTTGTGAGTGTGGCGAGCTGGAACCAGCGCTGGCGTGAAACCGAGCGACAGCTTTTGAGGTCAATAGTTGTTCAAAGGAGCGTGACGCCGCTGCAGCAGCTCGGCCATTATCTTAGAAAAAGCAGAGCATCTGCCTGTGACTCCTGTGGACAGGTTTAACGAGGTGGTGCTGCTCGTCATGGGGGCCGCTTTGGCAGGGCCTGTTGGTCTCTCACTCCTCCTGCTGCTTTTCTCTCTCCCCCCCCCGGTCTCCTTCTGTATCTCCATTCCCTTCCTCCGGGTCTGCCAAACAGGGGTGTTTACTGCTGCCTCTTTCCATCAGGGAACCATTGTTTCATGGTGGACGTCTGTGATGTAGGCTTCTGTCTTCCCTCCTTTATTTCTCGCCACTGTAACTTGAATCTCTATTTTTTTTTTTTTTTATGTACCCATTCTCTGCCACTAAACTACCGCTTCTTGTGTCTCTGTCAGTCTGTATCTCTGACTATCGTTCTGTGTGTCTGTTTCTTCTCTAACTGCTTTCTTTGTACCAGCTCTTTGTTTTGGGATTTTCCACCACCACCACCACCACCTGTGCCTCTCTTTCTGCTAATACCCGAGACAACAGTGCTTGGATTAACCAATACCATCGGCAACACTGGTTTGCTACAAATGTGGAACAAATACTCTTTGTGAAATTAACATACTTGTTAAAATAATGTCAGAATTTTGCAGATTTGCAGCAATAATAGCAATTGTATACTTTTTTATTTTTTTTTATTTTGAGATATCCATTTCTGCTGCCTCCCGTATTTATTATGGGTGACTCGTTTTTACACAGGAGATTATGACCTGGACTTTGCATCCCCTTTTGCTTTTCGTGAAGAGGGCAGTGTAAAGGGGCAGCAAACGGTGACACGGCATCAAAATACCTGCAGACATTGTTATCTGTGTATGTAAGCATTCTGTCTGCTGCACTTTGGTAACTTCCTCAGTTGCCTTTTGTGTGTGCTACATTAATTAACTCGTGTCATCCTGCAGTCACATGGGTCAAGATGTCCCCATTGTGAAAACTTACACACATAGATAACAATGGGTGCAAGTATTTTCACGTGCGTCCGTATTTTGCTGCCCTTAACAAAATCACACTACTCTTACAAAGCGTGTCGCACTACATTTTTCAACATTGTTCGCACCACTACTGAAATCCATGCATGGTTAGATATGACTTAATGAGCGCAAAATTTTCTTTTTTTGCGTTAACCCACTAGTTTAGGGCTGTGAAGAGACCGAGCTAAAGAGCTCCCAAAAGGGCAAATTACTGCCTCTCTGAAAATGTAATAAATCATTGACGCTCCCATTCATTATGTACATGCTTTCCACAACCATGCGTATAGCTAAACAACCTTTGTATTCATTTTCATCAAGCAGCTTTTTTAATTGAAACTTGCAGCTTTAGTTCAGTGTATCCCTGTCCCTTATTGTTTACATTTTGATTTTGTAAAATGTTAAGTACAACTTATTCAAGTCTAAACTCAAATACTTCTGTTACTCAGGGTGCGGTCCTATCAGGAAAACCTAACTTGTCTGGTGCCTACTTTAAATATGGTAGAGCAAAAATACATAAATGTTAAAATTGGCCTAGGTGTGATTTTTAGAACTCATACTGTAGAGAAATCGATATCAGTCTTTGTGCAATTTTTATTTATACATTCTACAGGTATGCTATTTTTGTCTATGATGCCAACCAGGGACCAGCACTAACCCCACATCCCTCTCAGCATGTGAAAAAATGAGGAGAAACCGTTTTCTCCCAAGCTCCGGGAACTCTGGAACAGACTGTGAATGGTATCTTTTATTTATGGACGGCACCGGTGTGTGATACATAAATAATTTCTTCAACAGGGTGTCGAGGGCTTGCGGTGCCAATCCCAGCCGTGGCTGATTTGCAATTTAGGTGTGGCACTGAAGGCCAGAAGTGCTGGATTTGGCATTGAGAAAAAATAGACAAGAGCTGTGATCGTGTGTGAGACTGAATAGGATTACCATCTGCATCCGAAGAGCCGATTGCTACCCTAGATTGTATTGAAATGAGGGGACATCAGATTGGTTTATGGTCGTGATAAGAAAGCTGATTCTTTTTTTTTTTTATAGCTTTTGCTTAGTGCCTCTAAACAGTCCTGCTTAAAGATGCCGATGCATTACAGATAAATAA
Organism: Leptoclinus maculatus; assembly: GCA_032191485.1. Classification (NCBI taxonomy): domain Eukaryota; kingdom Metazoa; phylum Chordata; class Actinopteri; order Perciformes; family Stichaeidae; genus Leptoclinus; species Leptoclinus maculatus. The sequence goes on from JAVDOI010000010.1 coordinate 10,936,692, forward strand.
TTTCAATTCCATATTTTTTGCAATAATTGTCTTGCAGATTATTTGACAGAAATCCACATCAAGTCCATCCCATCCTACAAAAAGTTGAATAATTCCTCAGCGATAAAAGGATAGTTTCAAATGAAATAAGTGACTTGTACCTTATGAAAAAAAGTAAGGCTGACCCGAATGTTTTGAAGCTTTAACCGTTGCCATGGTAATGGATGTCCGAATCAGTATGCATTGTTTTTTGTTATTTCATTTTAAAACATTTTTATATAGGCTATGCATTACCTAAAAAAATCCAAAATAGCACATGAAATAAGAAATAGTAAAATCACATTATTCGTAATGAATCGACATATTTTTTTAGTTATTCTCAGATGGATAGTGCTGTTGTTTTTTTGTAGAGGGTGTTTTATGTCGCTTCGGCGCTGTCCTGGGTACTGGAACGCAGCGCAGGAGATTTATAGACAGGCAGTTGGAACAAAGGTCTTTATTTTACACGTCAATTAAGCTTCAGTCTATTCATTTATGAATGTGTTTAGAGGACTACATGTGAGCACATTTGTTTTTCTTGGCTATTGCTGTAATTTATTTGATGTGATTATTGAATACTTTGTAGTCATTTTTGTTTCAATAAAACGGAAAGTCCGATTTTTGTCCACATTTCTCATTAGACACTAATAGCAAAGTAAAGTACAATATAAGTAAATAATGACTGCAAGTTTGAGGAAAGTTTGACAGCTTCTGATGTCGTCTTCACCCCCCTTCCACTGCCGTTGAAATGCACATGCTTGCCGGGTCTCAAGTCCGATGGCACAACGACTATTTACAATAGACTAACTTACATAGTGCCCTCCGCGTCATTGAAGCGTTGAATACGGTCCAATATTCTTCTCTTAACCTTCAAAATCGGGACAGCCCTGCATCCTTCTTGAGCTAATGGATGGTGGCCGAGTGAAAGCATTGCTTCCTGCTTTGTCATTTCCAAGAACTCTGAAAGGGCAGTGGGGAGAAAGAAAGGTATTTCCATTATGTTCCAGTGGAGGCAGCTTAACTTCCTCTTTGTTCAGCGTATTGATTCTAGTGTACTCTGGCTCTGTGTGCCAAGCCAGTGAACCACCCACTAGCTGTCCTTGCAATGTCAGGGATGTGAATAGGAGTTTGATAAAGCCACAGATGGCATGCTGCTCCCACCCCTCCATAACTGCCATTACTGGTGTGTTGCCACATAAATGTAGTCGATACAATTTCTACCGCTGGAGCTGACAAATTGATTACGATGGAGAGGGTGGAAGGTCCTATAGATGTTGGCGAGTTTGTGTGCCTATGTTGTACAAATACAAGCCCATGAGGTGCACTGTTGCATGCGTTAGTGCTTCAGGCGGTCTCACATGTAACCTCTTTTTACTTAATACAATCTAATGTAAGTTGAATCCCTATTCTCTTCACAAAAGCATCAACTTTACCATTATTTCTAGTTATGTCCTTGTAAATTTGTATTTAAATTATAAAAACTAATTAAAACTGTTAAATTGTGTACATAGAACGTGATAGATGTGCTGATATGTAAAAAGTGGATTCATTGTAACTAATGGAAATTCTACCCTGTATCACTGATTTATCACTGTGGAGCATCTTTGCACTTCTGCACCTTTTTAGTAAAAGCTTGCTGTATCCCACAGGGGAAGACATCTGAAATTGATAACTGATTTGCTCATATGCAGGTTATTGAGTGAGTTATGTCGATGTAAGGCCCACTCGCATCTTTATTTAAAAGGACAACTTTTTGCGGCCAAATCAGTTCATTTCAAAGGAATTGCAGTCAGTCGAGTCGCACTAGGGGACAATGTACACATCTGGACACATTTCCTGCGTCAAATTTTTGCCATTGATCAATCGTAAGCAGACTTGACAATGCTGCCTTTTGAATGAACAGAGAAGTGGTGAAGAAGCTACCGGGGCTCATTTGGTGTGTTGCTGCTCCATCAACTGTGATGTAACCCTGCTCTGTCGGAGTGCAAACTGCTCCAGAAAAGGATTGCTTTGCAGACGGTAGTCGGTGGTATAAATAGATACTTTGAACTGAACTTATTTTTCCGTCAGCAGCCGGGTTAACGAGCTAGCTAACTCACAGGTAACGCTAGTAGCTTGCTCGCGTGGAGAGCTTTCCCCCCTCTTCAATGACTCTTAATTGAAATAAATATGGTATAATTATGGGAACAAAATGCCAGTAGGAAATAGAAAGAAGCTTGGAGAGCTATTGTGACCATTGTGTGCTATTGTTCCAAGCTGGCTGGCATGCTGGAGTTAAGATCAATTTGCCACACAGCCTTGCGAGTAGGCTAACCCCTAAAGCAACCAATCTAACTACACATTTCGCGAAGACAGGCAGTTTACTTTTGCTGTGCCCCTTAATGTTGTGACCAGGCCTTTATAGTTGAAGGAATTTATGTTGTATGTACATATAGATTGGAGAATGTAAAAAGAAAATACAACAAGGTAAATCCACCATCTCAAAATCTGTTTAAAAGTGCCATCATTTCCCAACTTTTTTTAAGTATGCGCTGTAAAGTAATTCGTTTTTGTTTGCTTTTCGCAATCATTTTACAAGACTAGCAATAACTTTTCTTCAAAACAAAGCTTTCTGAACAAACAAACAGACAAAAAAGATAAATAATGTGTTGAAATAGCAGATAGTTGTGTCTTGCTTCTCATGCCAGCCTGCCTGTCACTGTAATGTAAGTAATGGTGCACTCCCTTGGACAAACATGTGTTATGATGGCTATGACTAACCATATGGATCCACACTTGTAGTTTCATTTCTTTTGTTAACGTGACAGTTGGGCCAGCAGCTGAAGCTTGCTCAGTGACGGGTCAAGGACGACTTATTGTTAGAAACACAGTACTATATTTGTGAGTATAAGTATAAGGACCTGGATTCTGAGCTGTAAATCACTGTATATCTTCTGAACATGATTTAAACAGGAGCTACACCTTTTTATAACCCTTTGATTTGAAAACAGCCGGGGGAACAAATATGAATCAGGATTTGCGTTCCCATTTTTAGCAAAAGCGTTGGTAATATTCAAATGGTTTGGAATAATGCATGCAATTATTTACATTGTTGACTGGCTGAAAAGCTTCCTGTCCCTGAGCATCACTACATTGTGTTTTGAGTTCTACTGCTGGGCATTTCAAAGTGTCATTGATGATCTAAATATGGATATTGGATTGCAAGTAAGCTGACTGCTCCAGTCATGTCGCCGAGCCTCTCTTTCCTAGATACTGAATACCCCTTGTCTTATGTAATGTAACTTTCTGTTGGTGCCACCAGTGCTGACAGTGGCAGAACACAAGGACTGCTCTGCTCATGTCTAAAAATGTCCTCCTAATACCCCCTCCTGAGTCTTAGAAGTGAAAGGAGGAAGGACAAGGCGTTGCTGTGACACGGAACAGTGGGGAACATAACCAGCAAACAAAATCCTCAGGTCTTTTCTTTCTGCACTGAATTCCAACCCCTGGAAAAAAAAGCTTCATGCTGGACTCAATAACAAGTTGGAGTTGCCGCAACTTTTTCTGTCCCTAAATCTGGTGTAGAAGAAGCAAAAGGTGCTTTGGATATTCCCATGCCCATACTCTGTGTCGAGGAATTATGTAGCTCATTTTCCTTCCTTGGCTAAGAATGTCAGTGTTGGTAGTGTGTTGCTCTTGCTCTGGACGCAGAGCAATGGTCTCAGTTCAGTTGTTTGTCAACCTTTTGTGCCATAATCTTCATTTAAGTGGAGGAGACTTGGGTTTAACCTTAAAAGTTTTTGTGCTAATAGCTAAATGCATCCCAAAGCCAGGAGCAAGTGTCATAAAACACCAATTTTACTGCACTAACGCATCATAAAGGTAATTGTCTTACACACACACACACACACACACACACACACACACACACACACACACACACACACACACACACACACACACACACACACTGGCCCTTAAACACTGCTCTAAAGCTTCGTTTCCTCCAACTGTCACCACAAACCGTCTCAAGAGTGCAACTTCACATTCAGCAGAGCCAGTTCAGAGACGGCAACCTTGAACAAAACTATTAAATCACAGAAGGCGATATAATTGTTAGTGTACTTTGGGCAAGAGCGTAGTTATTTGGTTGAAAGAGCAATTGACCTTTCGCTAAGTCCCCGTCGGCCTTAGTTATCGTCTCTACGACGAGTTTTCCGCTTTGTTGTGGCATGTATGCAGTTTACAATGATAATCAAAACAATAAGTCCTTGATTTCAGACTGGTAATCATAAGCAGACTTCCCTATTTCGAGCTGGCTGTCGTTATTTTATTGACAGCTGTAATGACAACATTTGCTGGTGATTTTATCCGCTGTAGCTAGCTGGCTATTTAAGCCAACGTTGGCTTCATGAGTTGGTTGAAAACCCTGTCTCCAGCTTCCAACTGACTCATTTTAAAAGGAGAACCCTACAGTATCAAAGGGTCTTATGTATAATTGATGGCTACATACAGTTTATTTGAGGATTTTCAGTCAGGATTTAGAAAGCATCATAGCACAGAGACAGCTCTGGTAAAAATAACTAATGACCTTCTAATTGCATCAGACAAAGGACTTGTCTCTGTTCTTGTCTTGTTAGACCTTAGTGCTGCGTTCGACACATAGACTTTCATTGTTATGCAGATGATACTCTATTATATATATCGATCAAACCAGATGAAACCAACCAGCTTGCTAAACTGCAAGCATGTCTTAAGGACATAAAAACCTGGATGACCTGCAACTTCCTGATGTTATTAAGGGATTTTATCTTGGAGTTACCTTTGATCAGGATTTGTCTTTTAACTCTCGGATAAAACAAATTTCTAGGTCTGCCTTTTTTCACCTACGTAATATTTCAAAAATCAGGCACATCCTGTCTCAAAGCGATGCAGAGAAATTAGTTCATGCATTTGTTACCTCTAGACTAGATTACTGCAATTCCTTATTTTCAGGCTGCTCTAATAAGTCTCTTAAATCGCTCCAGCTGATTCAGAATGCTGCAGCTTGTGTACTAACAAAAAACTAAGAAAAGAGATCATATTACTCCTGTATTAGCTCTGCACTGGCTCCCTGTAAAATCTAGAATATAATTTAAAATCCTTTTACTTACCTACAAAGCCCGAACTGGTCAGGCACCATCATATCTTAAGGAGCTTATAGTACCATATTATCCAACTAGAGAGCTGCGCTCCATTAATTCAGGGTTACTTGTGGTTCCTAGTCTTAAAAAGTAGGATGGGAGCCAAAGCCTTCAGTTATCAAGCTCCTCTTTTGTGGAACCAGCTTCCCATTTCAGTCCGGGGGGCAGACACACTCACCACATTTAAGAGTAAGCTTAAGACTTTCCTTTTTGATCGTGCTTATAGTTAGGGCTGGCTCAGGTTTGCCTTGGACCAGCCCTTAGACAAGCTGGTATAGGCTTAGATTACAGGAGGACTTCCTAGGATAGACTGAGCTCCTCTCTCCCCTTCTTCATCTCTGTCTGTATGAATTGATGTCCCATTAATGCTCAATACTAACTTTACTTCTTCCCCGGAGTCTTTGTGCTTTCTCGCCTCACAGGTTCCCATGGATCGCAGTTTTATCTGGACACTGGTCCTTCCACTCGCCATGGCCCTGCTGACACCTACTACAATCTTTATTATTAACATTATTAACCCTATTACCGATACCATTAATGCACATTACTGACTTTGTTTCTTCCCCAGAGTCTTTGTGCTTTCTCTCCTCACAGGTTTCCATGGAGCATGGTTTCATCTGGACCCTGGTCCTTCCTCCCACCATGGCCCTGCTGACTCCAACTGCTAATATCACTTTTACTATGTTAGGGTCAAACATCTAAATGACTAATTATAATATGTGTGCTTACAAAGTCTGGTGTCCTCATGTGAATGTGTGTGTGAACTTACTCTGACATTAGGTTCTATAGCTGTTGAGTCTATTTAGGTGTAAATAGCCTGCTGAGAAAGAGAGCTTTCAGCAGCATGTCCCGGATTGAAATGATAATAACAACTGTAGAAGCGTTGAGATAGAAGGAGAGCTATGTTATGACGAGAAAGTGACCTTTGTGCCAGAAGTTGCAGACACTCTTCTCAGACTACATGGCGTGGACGCCATTTTGTGTGTGTGTGTCACCTTTTGTGACGAAGACCTCATTGTAAACCAATCCTGTTCCAGCCCATTGCATGTTGTTTACTCAGTATAAATATCAGAAGCTCAGAGTCAGAACTCCGAGCGGCCTTGATGCATATCCTGTATGTGAATCAACTCTGTCTCCTTCTTGCAAGAATAAATGTCCTGTGATTAATGATTTTCCATCGGTCTCGCGTGAATTTTTCCAACATACTATTACTCACATTACTATTTCATATTACCGATACCATTAATGCACATTATTGACCTGCTTCTTCATCAGAGTATCTGTGCTTTCTCGCCTCACAGGTTCCTGTGTATCCGGGTTATACCTGGACCTGATCTTGCCTCCTGCCGTGGTTCTGTCATACATTGAATGTGTTGTAATTACATTGAATGTGTTGTAATTCTGTTATCCTGTTCTACACATGACATCTATTGCACTTCTGTCCATCATGGGAGAGGGATCCCTCCTCTATTTTTTTTCCTGTTCCGATGTGAGGGTTCCGGGACAAGAGGATGTCAAATGTGTACATATTGTAAAGCCCTCTGAGACAAATTTGTAATTTGTGATTTTGGGCTATACAAAAATAAATTGAATTGAATGGTATTGTGCAAAAAGTCTGCATCTTCACCAGTTCATGATCCACGCAGAGGACATGAAAAATAAAAACAGCATTGTTCTTGTATTGCAGTGTAGAGCTAGTTAATAGTCCTACTTACATTACAAGCGTGATGAGCTCTTTAGGGAACCTCACCTTCACGCATGCAGATATAGTAGCATTTTGGACTGTGTTATTGTAAATAAATCTTTTTTTTAATGGTTTGATCCCCGGCTCCTCCTCTCCGCAGGCCAAGGTGTCCTTAAGCAAGACACTGATTAAAAAAAGTTGCCTCCCAGGGGCTTTACAGCAGCCCACTGCTCCTAAATGCTTAGTCATGACTTCATGTATGTAAAGTTTAAGTATGAAAGCCTTTTTCTCCTTGGAGCAATGCTAGGTTAGTCAGCTAGCCTGACAGCTAATGTTTGCAACTTACATTAGAGCAGTTAACGCAGTGTTAAATGCATTCCTACACTTTTGCTCCTGTAATTTTAGTTTACAAAAATTTATAAAATATTATATAAGTACTCTTAATACAGCCCAAGGCTCGCCACTTCATCCTGTGGGGAAAAACCTACTATTAAACAATTGCTATTCTAGGATGTTTAGCGAATGTTGAATTCTTCGAATTTGCTGATAATTTAAATAATTTGACAGTTGCATAGTTGCTTCTTGTCTTTTCCCCACCAGATTTATGCCGGTTTTAAAGGCTGCTTAAAAGTAAAGTTATGTAATTTTCTGAACTTACCAAACTGTTCTAGCTGTTCTATTATTTGCATTTACCCACTTAGTCATTATATCCACATTACTGATGATTATTTATCAACAATCTCATTGTGTTAATATTTTGTGAAGGCACCAATGGCCAACCCTACAATGTCGTCGCAATATCGATAGAGGTGTTTGGTCAAAAATCTTTTCTGCTAAATACATTATATCCATTACTGTCTTCTATTTTCACACACTGTATTAACTAATTTCAACTAACCTCATCTTAAGCTCCAAAAGTTGCTTTCCAAGGCAAGTGTCTCTGTCAAAAAAGGCATTTGCCACTCTTTTCACAGACAGTGTCATTTAATGAGAGGCACTTACAGTAGACTCTAACACAATTAGGTGTTTGATGACAACCTTGGTAAGAAAATGAATCCCTCAAATGAAATTGGTCTCAGTGATCAGTATGTCACCCAGTGGGAAGCGACTTCATTTCGATTCATTGACCCTTCATGAATTAAAGCTCATTTCCTGAACGTGTCACTTCTCGGAGGCTCCCGCAGCAGGATGCAGGCTTTCAACCGTACCAGCTCAGAAAACCTTCCCCTCTTTCCATTTGATTCAAGGATTAGATTTGATTACAGATTTGAGCTGGACAACCTCTGCGACGGCCGTGCAATCTCCTTTTTTTTTTTCAAGTCTTCTTGTTAAATTTACATAAAGCAGATGGGATTTCGGCTTGAGATTCTTCTGATTCTCCCATGTTTCATGAGCACAACAAGGATGGTTACAACACGTTAGAAAAAAAACAACTGTAGTCATACAACTAGGAATTCATTTGTTGACTGATCTATTGCCATCAGCAACTGTTGCTTCAGTGAATAGGTCAACGATTGGTATTGATAGCTTTCAAAAATCCTTTAAAATGACATTCAGCTATGGTCATCGGCTTGTACGTATCTACAAACAATACACTGTTTCACTCCACACATCTGGTCTCAAATGTTACTACCTAATAAAATTACTACTGTTCAACAACAAGACAAAGACATTTTTCCCTTTGGTGGAAGTGTATTGTGTAAGTGTGTACTGTAAACATAGTTTTGACAGCAGCTCTCAAATGAAGAGAACCATGTGCCACACAAGCAAAGAAATGATACAACCAAACTGTTTGTGCACTCATAGTCCACATCTAGGACAGGTCGGCAGCAATAGAAAACAAGTAATACATCTTTTCGTTTTGCTTAGTCATGAAAATATCTGTTTTATACAAAAATTAAATACAGTTACAGTATGTTACAACTTGTGAGCGCAAGCGTGACTACAAAGCCTCTGAAAAAAAGTATTAGATTGGTTCTTGTCAAGGGGCTTGATAATAATACATGTGCAGCATTTGGCAAAACAACAGACACCCTTTCAGCAAAGTAAAATCACCAGAGTCACCAAAGCACAGGGAGGGGAAGAGTGAGGAAAGGAGAGGAGAAGGTGGCAAGTAAGGAAGGAGGCAGTGAGGCAAGATGTTTTAAGATGTCCCCCGTACACATTATTATTTTTTAATAAGTTCAGATGATACTTAGAAATCATGTGTCTAGTTTTGTACAGTTTGCTCTCAGAGTGTTGGTAGCTCTATCTGAGTTTCCAGTCTGCCGTTAATGAAGTATCAGCCAATGACATAATCACAAAGGGAGGGCTCCAACCGCTTCCTTTGTGACACTATAAGACAGCAGTGACTTCACAAAGCCTCTCAAAAATCCATTTAACATTCAGTATAACCGATCAGTGCATAATCTGTTGCACTAGTAAGTCTTCCACCACTGTGGCCTTGGATATACAAAAGAGTTACTTATATTGTATGCTGAGCATATTGTCCACACATCGTTTGTCCTTCATGTCCTTAAGGTTGAGAGTTCAGTCTCAACATATGTGGTCTTAGGGTTTTGGTTGAGGATGGGAGGCCATTCGGGTCTCTCAGCAAAGGGAAACGATCAATAGCGGGAGCACTACAAGGGTGAGAGCGAGCCGGCGGCGGATGGGGGGATGATGGAGGGAGGCCCGTCCAGACAATTGGTCATCACATTCCCCGGGGCCCTGGCAACGAGCTCTCTCGCACAGGACGCCCGTGAAGCCGGGGGAACAGTGGCAACGCTGATGGTGGTGGCAAGAGCCGCCGTTCTGACAGCGCAGCATCGCGTTGTCACACACCCGAGCTACGGAGACAAAGCAAAAAGGGCAGAGGAGACAGGAAGGGGTGATTAATAGATCACTCAGTGATAAGGTGGCAGAGAACATAAACAGGCAAGTTCACAGGGCACAAGCTGCCTCTGCTTGTCCTGTCTGTATCGCTCTGTGTCCTTAGAGCACAGCTGACACATTAGGGAGGGTGAAGTCAAGGACTTCAGTGGAGGAGCGGGCAGAGGACGAGGAGACAGATAACCAGGGCACATACTGTATGAATACTTGAATGCAGCCCACAGCCTGTGACAACCCTTTCAATGAATGATTGTTTATGACAAAAGAACACAGACAGACGTTTTATGGATTCGTGGTTATTTTAGGAGCACCGAAGGGACTTCAGAGCAAATAATCCAGGCAAAACAAAAGAGCAAACAAACCATGGCAGTGATGAGGTGAAATGAATGATTAGTGAATCAAAGGATGCTGGAGTATGGTGAAACAGCCCCCTTGTGCAGGACAGGATAATATAATTTGTGTTCCCTCTGGCCCAATGACACTCAAAGAACAGAAAGAGGAGAAGACATTGGATTGATTCCTGGCTCCACCTGCACCACCACTGCCTTTGATATGGAAATAAGCATTTTTTTGTAAATCACCAATTGTTGCAGTTTTATTCTCTGCGGTTAACCTTACAACAAACAATACAATTCCCTGTTGAAGGAAAATGATGTAAAATCCAGGACTGCATTGTTCTTGTGGCCACCAAACATGTCTTTGTTTTCCTATAGATTGATTAGGACTACATAAGCCAATATTCACATTTACAGACAACAACCCACGACTCAATTATTCCAGGAAGCCTCTCTGCTGGCAGAGGTGAAATCCTGGAAGAGGTAATATTTGCCAAGAGATTTCAGTGTAATTGGATATCTATACTTGCATAAATACTAATCACATTTTTGGTTTTCTGTAATGTGGCTCATGCATCAGAATAAACGCAACAAATAGCCTCATCATTGCTCCTGCCAAAACTGATTAAAAAGGCATTGGTATTGCATTTAACTTAATAAGATCCCCATCCCTTTCACACAAACACCACTGCTGTTATGTGCTTAAAATGGAAAGTCCACCTGTGGAAAGAGGGGTTTCATCATCAATATGGGATTTTCAATAATTCTGTGATGAAGTGCTGTAAATTACTCTTTTCTTTGCCTCGTCTGCCTCTACTTTCAGAAACCCTGAGAGGTTTGGTATGACAGCCTTGCTGTGTTGAACTGTTTGTATGTTTTTTGTTATAGACAGGTTGATAATGGTAGCATTATAAGAGCATATATATAGCAGCTCTAACAGGCAATCAAACTCCTGACTTAAGATGCAGCAGGTCTTGGGGCTGCGTTGCATGATAGATTTCTCTCTGTGTGATTGTTGAACACTGGTGCAAAAGTAATGAGTCTGGCAAGAAGCCACTGCTCTTTAATTCAGAGACTGACAAGAAAACCTGACATTTACAATTGATGTTTTAGATAGAAAACTCGAATCGACATAATATTTATATTTAGATGAAACCCCTAAAAACAGACACAACAGACCCTGATCTGCGGATCATGTTGGGAACAAGCTGTTTGTTTACATTCAAGGTCACTACCGAACAAGAAAAACTATAATGAAAATGATAAAATGATCATTTTCGTAATCAGCGGTGCAGCGGTGAAAGGGGTTAGATTAGAATTCTGATATTATTAGTGGCTGACACGCCATGTCTCTCTGTCAGGACCACTGAAAGTTTCTGTCCTGTAGATCTATACGTACAATGAACTCTGTAGTACCCTCAGCTCTACGTGGATTCAAGTGTCTTCAGCTCCTATCAAATACATGTTAACATTGACGTGTCTGCGGGATGTGTAAATCAACAACTGTTTAATAAGTTTGCAATATCAACTTAAAATGTGTGAGAGTTTGTAAACTAATGTTTTGATATAGTTTTGCTGTTGTTTAACACGGCCCCCCATTTACTTCAATTCATCAAGACTTTTCTCCATTTTATTTTGATTCTTCGTTCCGTGTGGAGGCATGCGAGAAAAACTGTTTTCTTCAAGAGTTCAAGGTAACACAGGGCGAGTAATTGATATACAAGTGGTCATTTTGTGGGTGAAGTATTCCTCTAAGCCCAGCCAAAATAGATCTCAGGTCCTAACAGTCTTGGTCCAAGTTTGACAGGATCAAGGCTTCTAGTCAGTCCAATCATGCCAAATGAGCACCTTACTAGTGCAAAGTTGTCTGTCCTTCTGGCTACACCCCAATCAGTCATTTCAAAGAAGCTTTGTATTTTACAGCTAATTGAAAACACCTGCTCTGTGTGTTTTGGCCAAAATGACCATGGGATCAGCAGCGTCTCCATTGTCTCGTCTACACATTAACTTTGTTTCCTGTGGCCAAAGGATAATCTCTGTGTCCTCCAGCAGACCCTCAGGACCATTGTCTTTCTAAAAGCATTTGTAGCCCAATTAGTCTGCAGAGGCCGAGGCTTAAGCCTGCAGTGCTTTTGTGGAGCCATGGGGCCCTTGCTGTCATGACAAAATACAGAGAAAAATAAGTCAATTACTCTGTGTCGCTCAGAAAAAACCTCATATAGTGACAGGGTATATGTGAATTAATAAAGTTTGTAAGTTGGTATCTTCGGTTCCTATCTATTATAGATAAGATGAACATGTCTGGGGAAACTTTTAACTCAACACAGTGAGACAAATTAGTGTCTGAAATGTAAAAACTATCTCATATGAAAAAGCCAAATGTGTATATGGAAAAAGAAATAATGTTTAAAAGGACATTTAGTCAATTTAGTATTGCATTTCCATAACATCGGGGAAGAGAAAGATTAAAAAAGAATCATCAGAATTAGAGTGCCCCTCTAATAATCGATTATGAAATACGATATCATGCTGTTTGAACGTTTTTTTTTTTTTTTAACATATAACTATCTTAATATAGGGGTGTCGACAAACTTGTCCTGCGTGACACACAGTCTTGGACTTATGCTGGCAGCAAGTGAGAAAGCAGCAATTTGAGTCCTGGCTAAGCACCAAGCGGACTCTCTCTGGGACATATTGGCACCTCGCACCTCCGTCAGATGTGTGACATTTTAGCAGTATGACTGTTATGATAGATCTATCATTGGGCCTCTGTGTTGCGCGAAGCAACATCGAGAAAATTCACCACAGCAACAACACGACAGTGATAGACCGGATGGACTAAGAGCTGAGATAATTATTCTTATTAGTCATATTGCTGCTTGTGTGACTGGAAACATAATGACATTGAAAGGACATATTGGCTTTTTTCAGCTGTCTAGTTTTGTCGAAAACCAGGAATACTCAACTTGCTTTGCCCGGGGGAACACTTTTGTTAAATGACAGGAGGCCTTGGGCCAGTTAATAAACCGTTCAAACATTGGGGGTTTAACCTCTGTCAGGGGGTCTGGGGGAATCTCCCCTAGACTTTTTATTCATAAACAAGCTCTATTAGTCTGATTTAGATGTTGTTGTTTTTTTTGCCCTCTGGCACCTTATTTGAGAGTAAAAAAATAAATTAATAAAAAAACACATTTGGCAAAAACGTCCGCTGCTAGGACTTAAGAATGAACTGATTAGACTGTGGTGGTCAAAGGTCACTGTGACCTCACAAAACATGTTTTAGGCCATCATTTAAGATTTCATATGCTAATTATGACAATTTCACACCAATGTCTAATAGGATAAATTGACAAAAAAAGCATCTCCATTTAATTACATACAGGGAAACAATATGGTAGTTATTTATACTATAGTTGTTCATAGTGATTAAAAATCCGTTACAACTATAGATTCACCAGTGCAATTAACTATAACTGGAGACAGTTTGCAGATACAGGATCTGCTAATTATATACTTTGAGAAAGAACTGTATTGCGTCTATTACATTGGATCAATGTCTTTTTGCCATGGTGTCAGGGAAAGCTGAAACCGTGCCTCCTGTTATCATATTAACATGAAGGCTTCGTCATTAGTCATGACTCGAGGCTCTGAAGTTCAATAAAAGGTGTCAGTTGCATACAAAACTGCATCTGAAGATAGAAAGTGTCTGATTTTCTTTTCACTCAAGTCCTGTGTTGGTAAATGCTGCTTGTCAAGTCAGAATTGGAAGATACGAAAGTACCATTAGAGGAATAGTTAAAAAAAAAAGGGGGAAATATTCTTTTTCTTGCTGAGAGTTGGAGAAGATTGGTACCACGCTCATGCAACAATGTTAAGCCACCAGCAGCAGCCTGTTAGCTAAGCGTAGCACAGAGTGGAAGCAGGCTAGTTTGACTTTGTTGAAAAATACGCCTACTCGCACAAATATAGCTCACAAATTTACATGTTGAATTTTGTTTGTTTAATCTGTACACAAACAGAAATGTAAAAATGAGATGTTGAATCTCTTTTCTCTGTTTTTATATCATTGTAGACTGTAGAATTAATAACAAAAACAATCATCAGTTGCAGCCCATTTGGCACCTATTGCAAATGCTAAATAACTTCCTTGTGTTTATCTCAGAGACTGTTGCAGTATAAAATGTCACCTCTCTTTGCACCAGAGGACTTTTCCTATGAAGACACATTCTGTCATGGGGCATTTAGAATTGATAAGGTAAGTGCAGAATGGACCAAATGAAAGCTTTTCATTGAAATTGTTATCGGTCAGATTGATTCTGTGTTGTGACTCTTTATATGGAAATGATGCAGATTACACAGGAAAGCAGAGTTTCTTGTAATCCACTCCAGCGCAGTAACCGGCTTCCTCTCACCTCTGACTGCAGCAAAGACTGGATTATTTTCATAGGTGCACCTCGTTCCCAGCGTTGTGAGTCCAGAGAGGAGAAGGAAACACCCTGTCTCAATCGTGGAAATCCTGAAAGTCCTCTTTACATTGTTTTTCTCTCCTGGCTGTGAGAGCAGTGGTGCAGATGCAACTTTAACACTCACTACACAGGATATCTGGGTTTGAGGATTAGCCGGAGATAGCTTGAGATCAATCTACATAAACCCCCCTGAAGCCTCTTCTCTCCTTCCCTCTCCTTCTCCTCTATCCTTTTTTTCCTTGTGAACATGGCATAGAGGCTGCACCCCCAGAGAGCATTCTTGGTAATTAAAAAGAGGGACTGATCAAAGGGGTTAGGAGGCTGTGGACTTGGTGATCATGAGGCATGTGGTCCATTCCCTATAGTGTTCTCACAACAAAAAGTCTACCTTGTAAGGACCAGCGTGTGTTTGTGTGCATGCAGGATGAAAGCATCTCGGCTTTGGGGAAACAACCTAATTGCAAATTCTACATTACACTTTTTTGTTGTTGTGTAAATTGCCAATCAATAAGCAGTCAGTTGTTTCTATGTATTATTAATGTCATGCTGAAGTTACAAAGCCTATAAGCCTACCTTGGTTACGATTTGCAACACCAAGAGATGAAGCATTTGCTCGATCTGCGTAAAGATGGGAAAGGTTATATATTACACTGAGTTGTCATATTTTTCATGCTGTTATGTAGTTAAAGCACAGGGACAGCATGCAGAGATTCTTGTTTTTGTCTTTTTGACAATAATCTGTGAGTTATCTGGGCTTGTTTGCCTCAGATTTATTGGAGAGTTTCTGCCATGTGTTTTGGATTAGTAAATGGACTGATGTAAAATTGTGTGCATGCAGCTTAAAATGAGTGAATCTTCCACAAGACAAAGGCAGAGACATGTACATATGGTAGCTGCTTTTGTTATCCAGTATGAGGATTCGCCTTCAGGCATCAACATGCTTAAGGATGCATGGTGGGAGCCATGTCTTCATGGAAAATGTTTTTCTTTTCTCTGGCTTTGGGCAAATATCAATCTGTTAAAAACAGTTTAGAGCAAATATTCTAGTGAGGAAGGGAGCCCAAACATGCCCAAACATGCAGGACTCCTAAGTCATTTAATCTTAAATCATACTCGTGTTTTAAGTTTTTTCTTAACTACTAATTGTACACGTTATATTACTGCTGACCATTTTGCAAAGCATGCTGGTGAGGTTTTGGGTATTTCCTCCCTTAAAACAATGGATGCCTGGAAAGTGACATCTCAGGAGTTTTTACAATGGTCCATTTCCATTCATTTCTGTACAATATTAAAATCTTGTAAAGTTTTCAAAGCTCCATTGTCATTAAGTTAACTACTCATTGATTTTGAAGCTACATGGAAATTTCCCAGAAAGGCAGGTATATATTTCCAAAATATCAAACGGTATAGCATGGTTTGCAAAACTATTAGCAGGAATGTATGTATGAGTATAAGTATAAATAATTTGTAATAAAATATATAAAGGTTTTTTTTTTTTCTTAAAATAAATAGAAAATGTGTCAATGGGATAAGAAAATTGTATTAGTTTCTTTTATATTTAAAGTCTTCCAGCAATGATTTTCATTGGTTTCATGGGTTTTCCCACACCATGCACAGGTTTACTTTCATTCATAAAAGTAGGATATTTAGATGTAATTCTAAATAAATGCCTTGGAAAACATACTGATGAATGATAATGGTAATGTACAGAACAATTTCTCACACCAACATCATCAGTCAAACAAGAGTTAGTCATCACTGGGGGAGGAAGACATTAGTCAGCATGCCAATTTAAAAAAGTTTGATCAACTTACGCACTGGTCCATGATTACTGTGGATACCTGCGTAAAGAGCACAGAAACAGTGTTTTATGAAAGCATGGACTCATGTAATGTAACTCTTCAAACTTTACTGCAAGAGAAAACATATTTGTTTTCCTTGAATAACTAAAAGCCCACCAACACTTATCAAATTGATCTCCACTGTGTCCACTGATTAACAGCAGCCATGGCTCTGCAGAGAACCCGACCACTGCATGGTCCAACACCCGCCTACTTCTGATGATAATAACAGGTCTGCCAATGACAAAATGTCAACAGAATCATAAATCTAGATGCAGAAAGTCTTTTCATCAGCATTGTTTCAAATGAACTTATATTCGACAGTTTGCCCTCTTTATCTGCTGTTACCTTTAATCATTTTCTGAATCATCTTTGAATCAACGAATCTGAACCAAACCAGTCATACAGCATCTGCAAATAGTTAATAAAGTTTGTTGTAATCTGCTCCGACTGTCAGGTTAGTGTTATTAGCAGTTTAAAGAAAACTGAGATAAAGCCAATCAAAGAAATGGAAGAATAACAAAAATGCTTTAAAACATTTGCCTTACGATTGATTGTAAATCAAAGACAATATGCTGAAAAATGAATTACATTTCCAAGCATTGAAATCAGGTCCTGTCCTGAGCTGGAGCTGACGTTGGCAACCCTGTAGCAGGCTTTGTCTGAAAGCCTTTGTGTTTATCAGTATCTGGCTGTGGATTCACCATCTTTGTGTTGCGTTAATGTAATCAGCAGGGACATCCTACCCCACAATTAGCGCAAATTCTGATAATTTGCTCGTGCTTCATCACTTTGTCCTTCTGTGATTATGTTTCAGTGGGGTTTCATATCAGTTGTACCCTATTCATCACTTCGTTACCAGTTTCTGGGCTGTCACAACACTGCTGCGGCAGTAAAAAAAACACAGATCTTATGCTGCCATTTGCAAGAAAGCAAGCAAATGGCAATTCCTAACCAATAGTTGTTCTGTGTGAGAAATGGAGGGCAAGCAATATTGCCCTTTTGAAGCCAAAGCACATTCTACAGTCTGATCAAACTCTCAGCCCCAACCCCTCTTAACCTGCGAACCTGCTTTTGAACACAAGATGAGTTGACGCTTTCTGCAAAGTGGACTGTCAACATAATTCTCAAAGTGATTCCTCTTCTGCTCTCCAGGCTACTTACAGATTTTTCTCCTCCTTCTTTTAGGGAAGCCTTGGATTTGAATCACTCTCAGTCACTCTGCTGCTGACAGCTATGGCCCATAGCAACGCAGGGCTCCATTTTGGGCTCTAATTTATCAGGTGAAGGGTCATGTATGCCCATATATCTGCATGTGCAGGGATTTGAATATGTAATAGACCTCGCCCTGTTGCTACCTGTGAGATAAATTACTTCCATTATTAAAAAGGAAGACTTGATGACAGATGAAAGCTATTAGACCATAATTACATTTTGCACGTTCAGCATATTTGTCTTGATACGAGGCCTGTATGTTTAATATCCTCATAGGAAATATGAGCTTCACATAATGGATAGAGGCATGTTACGGGGCCTGGGCTTTATTTATGAGAGAAATAAGAATAATTCAAGACAAAAATTTGTTCATTCAACACCTGGGGGACCAATATTGTTACGTCACTTCCATGTGTGACATTATTGCATTTTATGCCACTGCCAAACAAGTGCTAATATTGCTTTTGATATGGCTAGACCTTGGTTTCATCAGTTCAGCGCAGATGCGGCCAAGTGTTGGATATTTTAATAACGGCCTGTCAATCTGACAGTGAGCACCAGATTGCAGGGAGACTCATAACACAGAAGAGGTGCAGGGGTAAATCCAGCAATATCTCCTTAGAGTTCACAGACGTTCCCAAAAACAAACTCCCAATCACAATCAAATGTGTTTCACACCCACACAGTTTTGTGCACATGCATTGCATACACAACCACAGACTCATAACATACATAAGACTCATACAAATGACTGTGTGACGCTCTAATTCATCATCAACAAATAAGTGGATCAATATCACATCTCTGTACAAATCTAATCAGAGCACCATGTCTGAGAATTCAAGTCAGACAATCAAACTGAGCATTTGAAAAAAACCTGCGTTAAATCCCAGCAGACTGCTGTCATGAGAGTTTCTGACTGAAGACTGAATCAGTGTGAACCGAGGACCAGAGGGGCTAGATCTTCCTCCATCTGGCCATCGCCTGGCCGTCCACCACCACATCCCTGAGTGGCTGAATTAGATTTATTGAGGCAATGAGCCCCCTGCCTCAGGCCTGGGATTTGATAAATGCGACTCAACTCCCGTCCAAGATTATAATGGGGATAATGCAAAAGAGTACCTTCTGCTCCAAAACTACCATGTGAACAGGATAGAAAAATATCAAGCATTAGGTCACACAAAGTAAATTCAATGCTAATGTATTGGAAGGACGTTATGTTCAATTACTGAATGAATAAAACACACCATGACTTTTAAATTATTAAGTCCATACAAAACAAACCTGACATACAAGTGCAATAACAAAATAGATTATTGGTCATCATTGCCTTCCAAAATGACCCATAAGACTGTTCTGAAAATGGCTCTCAACAGGGTTTTTTGACCGGCCACCTATATGGTTCAAGTATAGGTTACATTTACACAACTAAAACTACCTGTTTGATGAAATAATGTGAGCTAAAGGTTCGCTTACAAGCCTTTTGAGGAGCTTTCAACCGTATCTTACCGTCTTACTGAAAACCCTGTGCCTGCTCAAGGATGGGCTTTGAATGTGAGATGAAAGGGGTCAAAATGATCGAGGAGTCAGTGGACGGCCAGACGGCTGAGCTGAACACAGACACCCTCCAACAGTCACAAGCTGTGCGTTTGTTGCTAGCTAGCTATAGTCTGTATAGTTTGTAAATTGGCTGTTTTTGGGCACATCCATACAAATGATGCGAGGCAAATATTAATTTCACTATATGTCTTAACAGACTTAAAGAGATTTTGAGAGTAGAATGATGTCCCGTTAGTTCCATCTTTGCTTCTGAGTTAGTAGAGACATAAGACATATAAGAAACACATAAGAAAAGAGGGAGTTTGACGTCAAGAGTTTAAACAAATGGCCAGAGTTGTTTTTATGCCTCCGCGCCAACGACAGCTGTGGCCGGAGGCATAAAAACATCCACTTGGACTCAAGGATGAATTGATTAGATTTTTTGGGGTTTAAGGTCACATTGACCTCATGTCCATCCCATTTTTGTGAGCACAACATTTCAGGAATGCCTTGAGTGATTTCTTCAAATTTGGCACAAACCTCATGAACTGATTAAAATGTGCTGGTCAAAGTTCAGCACAAACCACATTTTTGGACATAATTCAACAATACACAAATGTTTAATTGGATAAAATGATGGTTGGAGGAGGCATACAACCGCGAGGCAGTTATTAGAGTTTTACTTTCTGATATACTTTCCAATAAAAATTGCACTTCCTTAAGTCCACCACCCAAAAGAAAACATATTTGGGAGTATTTGATTAGAACAACTAAAAAAACATTCAGAAAGGTGCAGCCCAGAAGCAAAGAGGTAATATGATGAAGAGGTGCAACAATCTCTCAGGAGCAAAGAGTAAAAGGTCCGATGTTTTGTTATTGCATCAGATACCAGTGTCTGCTGTAGCCAGACTGAAAATGGTATGTTACTACCAGCAGTATGGCCACTCTTTATCCTCCAAAACATAAGAAATACTGATATACTTACATATATTTGCCGTTCCTTTGGGTATAGGGAGGTAGGAGCCCACACTCCAGGCTCTTCCGTGGTAGTGCCTCTTACAGCGGCTGCAGTCTGGCCCTGTGGTGTTATGTTCACACTCACAGCCCAGCTTCCCCTTGTCAAACACACAGCTGTTGGCATGCAGGTTACACTTGCACCTGAGACAAAAAGATAACAAAAGACAGACGACGTGAATAAGCATCATTCTGCTGCCATTGAATCGATACCCTCTGGACATAATACACAAAGTCTGCCCGTGTGTATTTGTGCTTTTCAAATTTAAATTAAAATCCTGGTGGGTTATCCGATTTGGATCTTGCCTCGACTAAGTTTAATTATTTTCTCCTTTTAAAAAAATAAACAAGGCCTTATTTGTCGTTGCCTCTGTGGAGAGAACAGCGATGCGAATAAGTCACTTTTGTCTCTCTGAGAGCTCAATAAAAGGCACTCTGTAAGATTCGCTAATTGAGCACAAAACGGGGATCTGATAGAGAGATGATGGCACAAAGAGAAGCCGTGTAGCCTGAGAATTCTGTTTTTCTTCTTTTT
Organism: Leptoclinus maculatus; assembly: GCA_032191485.1. Classification (NCBI taxonomy): domain Eukaryota; kingdom Metazoa; phylum Chordata; class Actinopteri; order Perciformes; family Stichaeidae; genus Leptoclinus; species Leptoclinus maculatus. Next base: position 10,957,372 of record JAVDOI010000010.1, read on the forward strand.
CTTCAAAGTTACTCTGTTATTTGGCAAAGGGAGCCTTCAGGCAGGAAACCCTACCGGTCGACAGAGCTGGTTTATTAGACAGGACTGTGGCAGAGCTGACAGACGCTGATGACTGGAGAGGAGAGAAAGCATGACGGCTTTCAACACTCAACCAAATCCACCCCCTCTTCTGACCAAACAAAAACAAGTTTGTTTCAGTCTCACTTGTGTGATTTTAACAACCTGAATGAGCAGGGAGTAAATGATGTGTTCTCAGAACGTAGCCCTTTTTTAATAAATGTAGTGAGAGTTGTTTACTCTGTTGTCTCTGAGGCAGAAAAGGACGTGTTTGTTGTCACACGAGATATTACAGTTTCATATTCCACGTTTATATGAATAAACTATAAATCTCCCTATTTGATTTTTATTCCTAAGAGGGTAAAAGCTTACTAGTGACCTCAGCTTCTAGGGAGATTGGGATCTGACACACTACCCGTCTCGAGGGGTTTGTGCGGCTCATGGTTCCACATCACGCCTATGTTTGTTTTTACAAAAGCGCTTCCGAGGAAAGATTTCTCCCATTTGAGACCGAGGAGCCGGGTATCTGTTGCATTCATTCACCAGTGAACATGAGACAGAGAAATGAGGGCAGCAGTCAGAAAAAACACCCATTCTAATTGACTTCCTGGCTTTACTTTGACTTCTCACAATAATGATAGATAACTGCGGGAAACGAGGGAAATTGTAGCCTGTTCTGTACAGCTGATAAGCAGCAGTAAAAAGTCGGTAAATAAGGTCTAAATACGGATGTCTGGTAACATCCACTAATTGGTATTATTTAACCCCTCTATTTAGCATTCATTAATATCATACACGCATTCTAATTATGTATGACACAATAATACACTATTGGGTTGTTAAAATGTCTTTATAAAATTACTTATTGAAAGGTGCTTTATTAAGGTTTGAATTGTTCACACATATGAATATTAAAATGTATTTGAATGGAAGATATCCTTTTCAACAGCTTACTCCAATTTTAAGGTGTATAGTAAAAATTCATTAAATGATTATACACAGATGCAAACATGCATGAACAAATCCTTTGAATGTTAACATTAGTGTTTTAAACAGAGTAGCAATAAGATTCATACTGTATGAACTTAAAACACGTTCACTGTGTGCTTTTAAAACATACTGTTTGTGTGCATATACAACTTTAAAACTACAATATTTGAACCTACAATTATTCATTAACTGTTTATACATTATTTATGGATATGTAAAATAAAAATGGTTGGTAAATATATATATTCATTCATCAACAAAAGTTCCCAAAAGAGCACAATCATTAGTAACACCACCATCAATGTATAAAAACCTCACTGCAATTTTAAACATTTTACAAAATGATTTTGAATGTTTTCAATCGCTCAAAATACACAAAAACTTACTTGATCATGCAGGAATTCATTCACACAAAACTTAGATGACCATGGGAACCTTTTAGTTTAAACCAGAAAAAAGTAATTGTCATTTCAACTTACCCTCATACAACGGTTCGTATGATATCTTATGAAAAGTTAAAAAGTCATTGTCTGTGTGTTTTCCTACCAATGCCAGCAGCATGTGTCAATTGTGTCAATTGCCGCTTGTTACATGCATACAGTATTTACAAAGTACATTTCCATCATCACAGGAAACAACTGGTGGTTTAGGCAACAAAACTACTTAGTTACTTTGAGGAAAAGATCGCTGTTTGGGTTAAAATAACGATGGAAGCGCTGTTGCTGAAGTATGCAAGTTATGAGTCAAAAAAATCAACGTTGACTTCACAAAGTCATTATCTTTTCTCGGGTTAAGTGCTGTCTCACAACATTAGCAGCCATAATGGATGCTACTGAATACCATCTCACACATTCACAGCAGCTAAATGCTACTTCCTCTTACCCCGCATTCCCCATAGTCCTTAACTTTTTAATCAATTAAAGATCCTGCTTCATAAAATTAATGACTGGGTGTAGCACTTCTGCCATGCAGACAGCAGCAGCTCCCTCAAGTCAAGAGCGATGAGATTTGACCTTCCACTTAATTAAAAACCAGCTAAATCTGGATCATCGAGCCCAGCCGATGCACGTAGTTCACTCGGGGGAGCTCTGGGATGCGATGCTTTTGCCGCTGGCATTGTCATATTGAAATCATTGAGTTTTTCTGTCACCAGTTTGGGCCACGAGAGAGAACCCCTATATGTCCAGATTTTCAACAGGGATCATTAGGAAGACACATTTCCTTACGTTTTAATAACCTTTAATTCATTTTACAGCAGAATAGCAATCGGTTGTTATCCATTATCAAGTCATGTGACCTCCTTAGGAGACACTGGAGATCATCAAGCGCCTTTGTCCCTCCCTCATCAGTTGCAGTTCCTAGCTGGGTGTTGAAATGCTTGCAGAAAGGGTGAAATTAACACGGTTATGGATGTCTGTTATTGTTCAGGTGTGCAGGAAAGGTGTAGTTGGATTAATTACAAGACACTACTTAAACTATCTAACTATGAAAATAGTTTGGGATTTTATTTGTTCACTGATATTTTTGTCCAGAACTGTTCACAGTCACTGTAAAATGTCCAGAGTAACCAGGTCATTGCCTCTGGAAAGATGTAGTTTATTGCTGTTGAATTTTATAAATTAAATGAATCATTGTTGTGAACACCACAATTTAAATTACTTTCTTTGAACTGGTGTGGAGGAAGAAATATAAGAGAAAGAAATCTGGACAAATAGAATCAAAACTATCTGCAGGGTTACATTATATTCTTGGTGAGTAAGAAAATCTATGCATCTTTTTTTGTAGTTTGAATGGAACAAAGTTAATTAGGGTTGATTTGGGGCTTCATCGAATTCTGAGTGTTGTCATGACCTTCTAATTTCATTAAATTACCTTCTTTAGTCCTCACATAAAAAACCTGTTGCCCCTAGTGAATAATGTGATACAGACTCAGGATTAAATTGTAGCCTGTGCATGGGCATGCTAAATGTAACAAAGAACAAATCTCTACAGTGAAGGAAAGGTGAGGCGAGCGGCTAGTATGTGTTGATATTCTGGAGTAGACAGCAGCACTGTGTCTGCTGCCTAACCTTGGCTTCTCCTGGCTACTTGGCACCGTGTTGACGGGCTCACTATGTCTAACACAGCTTTTCTTTCTTGTGACAGCCTCTACTGTAGCGTCTCTGATTCAAGACAAAAGAGGAGCACAGAACTTGTTAAATGAGAAGAGCTAAAATGTAGAAGAGCTGAACTGACAGGTTAAGGGAACTGTCATTTTCTCTCAAATTTTCTTTAACCAAGAAAATGACATTAAAGCGACTGATTTCGTCATGTGTTTCTGCTGTTGGCCGCATATACAGTAATTCAACTACAGCATTTTTTGCCAAGAGTGACAATGTTTGTCACTGTATAGCATACGGCCCTGACGTAACTGTTGAAGACTGTGAAGAGCATGCTTCCATTTACTGCATTGCCTCTCAGACAAATAAACAGCGGATAAATTACAGTGCACTTGGTGTCAAGCAATAGAAATCATGCTTCTAAAAGCCATAATGAGTCTAACTGTCTAAAGAGCAGATAATGAATGTAGCAGAATTAAAAAACACTGATATGTGATGCCCTGTGACCTCCAGTAGAGACATTATTGCTTGCAAATCTGCATGAAAAATATTGATTAATTTGTCTTTGAAACCTATAACAAGGTGGATTGATTTTAGCAGATACCTAATTACCTAATTAGAGCTCAAGACGCCGTGGGTGTGTACAGACTGTGCTTGATTGACATCTCTCTACCTGATATTTGCATTTTTTCACAGTAGACACGTCACAGTAGGAAGAGCTCAGGTGTTAATTGCAAACTTAACGATGGCTTCGTTGTATCATGGGACACATTGACAGAACGGGGGCATCCTTACAGTTATTAGTAACACCTGTGCTTTTTTATTATGACAAGACTGCTGTAAAAATGGCCTATTGGTGGATTGAGGTTGGTGACCTTTCATAATTGACAGCAGGGGTGTCGCGATAGACTAATTTTGACGATAACTGTTATATTTTAAATAATGGTACGTTAATAATGCACATATTAATAATATTGTGTAAATAATCCAGCGAGTGTCATTTTTTATTTGCCAAAAAACAAACAAAGCCCCCCCCCCCGGATGTTTTAAAGCCTTAATAATTGCATATTATCTACCTCTAAATCAAATAGTGGCAGCAGCTCCTACAAAAAGTTTTGTGGGGAAAAAAAATTACTTTTCCAAATGCAGACATTACTTATTGATAATTTTATAAAATTGCTTTTTTTAGTATTTTTAGACTGGAAAGTCCCTTTTCTGTCTTTTTTTTTCCCTTTAGAGATTTAACCCATGACTGCCACTCTGACTGTTAAGACTGACTGAGCAAACCAGTCTCCCTCAGCTCTATACCTCACCTGTTCCCTCACACAAGTTGCCCATGGTCAGAGCCTTTAATGTGCCTCCATGCTGTATAAATACATACTGAGTTTTGCTGAAACTTTCCTTGACAAGGCACTTTGAGACCCTCACATATCCTGCCCGGTGATAGCTCTGACAGATATGGAGAGATCGAGGCTGTTAAGGGGAAACTTTGGCCTTGCTGAAAGTTTTAGATGAATGTCAATGTGTTACCTGGACAAAGCAGAATAACCTGCCAGCACCTTACAGGGAAAGAGAGGCTGTTTGATGTCTTTTACATAAGCGGAAGGAATGCTGTGAGACATGCCAGCTACACAGGGACCAAAATGGGAGAATTTCATTTAAAAATCTGAAAATTGAGCCTGTTGTCAACATGTCAACCTGTCTCTTACTGTCTTGTATGAACAGTAGGTCAAGTTAAACAAAAAAACTGAATAATTGTTTTTGGAGCAAAAGTAGAAGGATTATCAGTGATTAACTGCTATATAATGAACATCCAGACCTCTCAGACGATCTGGGAAGGGAGGCTTGAATCCTTTGTTTGCCACTGCCTGTTATTGAATTACATTTAGCTTTATTCACTGATGCACTCACACTGCACTGTCATTTTTATCTTTCTTTTTAATATGTTTATTACATTTTTGCTTATTTGTATCCTCTATTTGATTTTGCTCTTAATGCATTGCTTACGTCTCATGTGAAGTCCTTTGAATTGCTTTGCGAGTGTACAACTTACAAAAAAATAACACATTTTGTTAATTTAAAGGCTGTTGCCAGTGTTTTTTTGTCTCAGTATACACCTGTAGGCAAACACATTTGTAAAAATAAAATCATGTGATCATGTGATAATGTGATCTAAAAATAAATATGGAGTGAACACAGTTAAATGTTTCTAAAAATGGCCCTAAAGATAAAAAGGAATTTTTGCTGTAATGTGAAACCTAACTTGATTTCAATTTTTAGGGTAATTATGGTGAATTAAATGCATTATCCTGTTTAATTAACCAGCGTAAGGCCGAAGCTTAAGTGTTTACATCCAGACTGCTTTTAGAAAACTCCATAACATACTGTACAGTTGCAGGGACAGGGAAAACAATAATAAAACAATAATTTGAGCAAGAACAAGGCAAATCCAGCTAACATAATGAGTTTGACATTGTTACTTTACATTAACTCCTTTTAAATTTCGGATGGCATTGAACTCTTCCAGGAGACGATGGGAGTCACAGAGTCACCTCATTACACCAGGCTGTGTCACCGTGAAATTGAAGAGTCCGATTGGGCTTGTTTTTTCGTCGCTCTGTGCTGTGGCCAATTTTGTCATTCTTCGGGGTGTAATGTAATACATCTCAAGCAAATTGTTTGCGTCCCCCGTCGAAATATAAAGTAGCCACGCCAGGGCTCTCCAAATTGTTGGAGAAATATTAGGAATGGATCACAAGTTAATTCCCCCTGCTTCAATTTTCTGCCGAGGAGAAATTAAATTCGAATTTATGTGGCTTGGGCTACTGCCACTGAAAGCCTGTGATTTGTTTCAATGACAGGGCCTATTATTGAGGTTGTGTATTGATGTAGACATACAGTATGGTAATGTCTACCCACCTCAGCCCTAGGAGGGCCGTCTCATTCATGTGATATAAGCCACTGAGACAAGGAGGAAGCCATGAAGAAATCAGCAATGGAAAGACATATTAATATGGAAATCAGAGGCTGTCTGCATGCTCTGTGTTCTTTGTGTGTGTGAGCATAGAAGCATGCAAGGGGTGTACACTGCATGCATTTGCCTACTATAGTGTGAAGGTTGAAAGTACAAATAGAAAAAATCTGCTTTCAGAAAAGTATTGTTAATACTTGAATGTAATGAGAAAAAAAAACATGCTTTGGCCTTCAATTATTCAAATCAGGGCACACACACCTATAAACATGATAAACATGTAAACATACACCGTTTGAACTTATGAACAACCTTGTCTGTTCCACTACTCAAGCTTGATCATACATAGTATAGCAAAAGGACATGTTGAGGATTTTACTATTCATGGCTGCTGGCCCATCAGAGACAGCTTATGTTGATGTATTTTCTCTCCATATATTATTTACAAAGAAAGCCTGGGCCTTAATGAGCACTAATTAAACGCTGGAGACGGGGAGATGACTGGCAGAAAACATCGCAGTATGTGACAGACATCTGGTGGAAGATAAGTGAGCAGGCATTGGCAGAGCCGGTAGAGCCTTACGGTGGTAGTGGAGTAACGCTGGGGGTCGTATGAACCTGCATTTGAACCTGACTCTCAAACTCGGTCAATCAAGCTGAATACAGCTGTCATGGTTCACAGGGCACGGCGTGGAGGATTGATGGCGTATGTGTGTGTGTGTGTGTTTACTGTATGTGAGAGGCTTGATAAGAGTCAGTGAGTTTGTGTGTGCATGTAGGTGTTTGTGCAGTTTGCGTTGGCTGGTGGGGTTATGTGAAGGGCAAGACTGCAATGTAGTCATTTAAAGAAAGATTCAAGTCGAGGAGAATAATACAAAAGAGTGTCCTGTGTTTGATAAGCTTGACTTGATGTTGACTTTTGGCTGTCAGTCATATAAGTGTATCTCTTCCCAACTAGTCTTTTTAATTTCAACTGCTAAATGATGGGACAATTTAAGATGTCCTCTTCAGTTATTAATTCTTTTGGATCTCTGCTCTTATTGGCAGGACAGGCAGGGCGCTAGAAAAATACTATCTGAGTGGATTTGTTAGGTGGCTAGCTTATCAAATTACTTCACCAACTAACATGATCAATAATACTAATGTGTGTCTGTGTGTAATGTGTATGACAAACAGTGATAGGTTTAGCCAACAATAAATGATGTAACGTTACAAAGCAAAGGTGTACTAACTATTGCTTTCTACTAGCCAAGAGCGATGCAAGGCAAGGGCGGCCAACTAGCTAACTGTAACCTAAGCTAAGCTAACGTTAGCGAGCTGTAACTTAGCTACGCAGCGTGGATCTGCCATTGGTTGCTTCGTAACGTTGGCTGATAAAGTTATTTTCAAATGGCAAGTTAGGTTAATATGGATCCAATGGCCTAAAATAGAGTATAGAAACATTACAGATGGTGGCGTTATTCTAAATATATTATTGTAATGGCATGTCACTGCTAGGATGGCACCTACTTACAGCGAGTACGGGCAACAAAATGCTGACTGCAGTTCACTTAATGGCCACCAGTTTCATTAAAATAATGATTTTCAGAAAATTCCACATAGTGCCTTTAACAACGCAAGCTGTTTGAAAGGCTAGAATTTGTGTAGAGAAACACTGAATCCTTTTAAATATCAATTAGAGAGATTTAGTTTGAATTTAATTTGAAAAATATTAAAGAAACTTTAACCATGTAGTGATAACTGTCTGGGTATGATTTAAATTCAAATAGTGGATTAACAACTGAACTTTAACACAGTCTTCATGAGACCTGAAAAGATAAAGCATCCATCTGAGGTTGCAAATATTCCAAAAAGGAGAGAAACAGACATTACTCAAAGATGAGGGTGGATTTGGGTTCAAAATCCTTTTCACTGTGAAAGTACTAAAGGAGAAAAAAAGTATTACAAATAACCACACTGTGCAACTGCGGATACTCTGCTGTCTTTGCATCAGTATACTTTGCAACAGTCAAGAATTATGAAATCATTTGTTTACCCCCACTGAGCGAAAAATCAAAGACTCAAACTGCTCAACAGCATCCTTTACGCAAACACTCCAGAGGAATATCGATTTATTTCCTTCAGCTGCATCCTGTCCTACCTTATACATTTACAAGCTATAGAGAGAAAGAGGGAGCGAGACACACACACTTAGTAAGGAAGGCTACATCTTCAGGTTAGAAGATAAATGAGGGAGGGGAATGCCATGACACATTAGAGTAGTCAATATGGTGTAATATCATGACACTTTTTCTTGAATTTCCCTACAGTATGCGACCACTTGAAGGCATATTGTAGATATCTTCCTGGTTTGGATCTTCTATGTGGGGTTTGAAGCCCATCCTCTGAATGCTCTGTGGAGGAGCTACATTTAGCTCTTTTTTTAAGCGTACGATACAGTTGAAATGTGTGATTCGGTACTTTCATGAGCTCAGGATTCCCACCGGGAGAGGAGGATACAGAGTTTGTCTATAGCTCGAGGGGAACATTGGGGAGCATATAATATTAGTAAAATGTTTCATATCTCATCTAAAACGACTACTCTTTTGTATTTAAATTGCCTTTGAATAACTCATGTATACCTCAGAGGGATATGATTCAAGATGTATGTTTTGTCTTTGAAATTAGCTTTTGTTAATATTTGTCAGCATAGAAAGTCCGAAGGGAATGAATCATCTTTGTTTTTATTTCACAATTTATATATACATACACACACATACATATATAGTGTAGTGATAGTGTAGTGACTTGTGGCCCTCTTGGAAAGTGAGGAAAGAAAGAAAATCGAGAGAAACGGTTTGGATAAAATAGAGATTGACAAAGGGGGATGAGAGAAATAGCACATTAGCACTTATGGATTAGCTGCCTCTCATTCCCAGGCCCCGCTGCAGCCCTGCAGATGTGCAGCTCTGACCGCGCAGCCAGCCGGTAGCGGTCATGTCTTAATTAACGAGTAGACATCTGATCAATAAGTGAGGAACGATGGAGAGGGAGACGTGAAAGGTGGAACAGCCTGCACGGTTCAAGGTTTTTGTTTTCCGTTGATGTGGAATAACTTTAGAAATCAATAGCACGGTTAGCCCCGCCACACACTACCTTCTACTCAGGAGAGGTACAAAATAATCCCCCTTCTGCCTTTTCCTCATGTCTTCTTTTACCCATAAATACAAGATTTTTCACAGTATTTTTGGTGCAATGTGATACTGAGCCTTGTAAAGACAAGTTTTACAAACTTGTGCTCTGTTACAATTCTTAGATTATTAAAAAAAAGAAATCTACTCTGGTTCTTTCATGTTGTAATGTTCGTGGCATCTCAAGCTTCACAGGATTCATTTCAGAATGAAATGTTGTTTACTTTTATTGGCATGCCTGCTTCGCTTTAACTTGCTCTGGCACTGAAGTTTGGGATTTCATTATGTTTCTTGGAATGGCTTTCGAGAGCCTACAGGTAACAAGCCTCATTCATTAAAGATAATGTACGCACACGTGAACCATGTTGATGATGCCTTTTTATTTACTTCCACACATTTAAGGTGGGTACATTGTGTTACCGCCATAGTAAATTGTTCCTGTAGTATCTGAGCTTGTTATCTACAGTATGGTTAAGGTAGGGAAAGATTGAGATTAAGGTGAAGCTGGATATATTGTTGATTGAAGGGTTTAATTGGAGTTTATATAGTTCAGAGTGGGCTTTCTCCTTACTGATAGCACTATCAGAACACTAGGCGGATATGACATACGTGACTCATCATGCAACTCTATTGTATCTGGTATTTAAAGGTGACACAAAATGTAAAACCTTAAGAAAGTAAGTGACAAATTGATCCTCAAAAATGAGTTGTTTCTAATAGCTAGATTTTAAGGCACTTTCTTCTATAATTTCCCCAAACTAAATGACTTATGACACATTTTTATATTATCTTTCACATTTTTTTATTTCTGTATATAAGTGTGAAATGACGAAAACCAATTCACAAATCATTGTGGAAATATAATTTGACATTTCCAAAGCATGGCGGTATCTACTTATTCAGAGCTGTGACATTCATGAACATATCCACCGGTTACCTGACTCTGCACACATTCAGCAGTGTATGAGTGTAATTTAATCAGCGTTTTGTAGAGTATTCTGGGAATTCTCGGGACAGGATGGCCATTCTGTGATAAGGCTTTCACATTTGGTTGTAGCCAGGAGGCTGCCGAGTCTGGTGGGAACTATAATAAGTCTCTCTCCACCCGTCTCTATCACCCTCTTTCAAGTGAGTTACTGATCCACCTCTGGACAGAAATCGTATGTTTATTTTCTTTTCTTTCTCACTGCAAACTTTTTGTGGAAAATTGAATTTGATGCCCAGGGGAAGGATGGAAAATTGGGCAAAATAGCTTATTTTCCTTCCATCCAACCTTTTACTCTTTCTAATGAATGGCAAAATAAGATATCTGTGGGAGGTGCTATTCTGTGCTTGAAAGCGAGCCTTGCAATGCAGAACTCATCAATTCTTGTTTACAGTGTGAGTTTGAATATTGAATAGTGTGTCTGACTGCAGAGCACGTACCTATATCTCTCTGATAGGGTGGAATTGCGAGTATCACTCTTCACCATTATGAAAAACTTGTGGCACGTGATCAAAGAAATCAAACATCATGAAGTGTTTTCAGATTTTATGACAGCTCATGTTCAGTGACTGATTTGTTCGAACCAGCCAGTCAAAGATCATTAAAACATACTAGAGATGTCTGAAAGTGTGTGTTATTTAAAGCATAAACTGTAGCTTGCTCAAAAAGGAAACCTCATAGATACAACCACAAAGCCCCTCATTATTAAACAGGGCAAGGCTAAATTGGGAACCACAGCCTGGCAATTCTGAAAGTCTCCGATGATTACCATTTAATCAGCTGCAAATGCTCTTAATTACAAGATTAGTCTCCTACCAATTAGCAAACGTGCTAATGGTTCTAATCTGCCATTGAAGTCAACTGAATTCTAATTAGGGACTAACTGTTTCAATTCACCGAGGGCCCATCTGATGGGTCATTACCAGCCTAGTTATCCTCATATAAACCAACTGCAGCAAGCAACACAGGTCCCATTTGCAGAGCAGCTGTAGAGCCTTTACGACCATCATGTGGGCCATTTTCATGCATCATGAAACGACAATGTTTCCATTCCCGGAAAATCACAGAGGTATTCTGCTGACTCACTGATGAGTATATTATACCTTGCAGAGGAGGTCTGCTTAATTTGACTAAAAATGAAGGTTTTAAAATTGTAAAAATTGAAAAAAAAAGTGGAGAGGGAGGAGCAAGGTAAATTAAAATAGTATCAATAAGCCATATTTTTATATTTGATTAACAATGGACCAAACTAGTATGTGTGACGTGAAGGGGAAGGCTTGTAGTAACAAACCCACACAAATCACCCGACCCAACAGTCCTCCTCAGCTCTACAATCACCCTTGTTTCCGGCAATAAAATCTGATAAACACACTGTACACTAGCTGCTCAGCCCCAAATGGCAGACAGACAAAGTTAGCGACTATCTTTGTGAAGCAAAGGGCTATAGAGTTAAAATTAGCCACACAAAAGGTTCCTTTCCTAAAATACAGCTCACGTTTGCTTACCATTCATCCAGAAGAACTCAAATTTCACTTAAAGAGCCCTTAAATCATCATATAATGAGCAATAAAACTTGAAATTGACTTTTTCTCCAGTCACACGTAAATCACATAAAGTCTTTTCTCTTCAGGGAGACCAGTAAAGCTGCCTTTTTTCTATAGCTAATGGTAAAGTACCTGAACATAATGGATATTTGAGTTTTTGACATAAAGGAGACATAATTCTCATATTCGGCATTCATACTTGTATTTTGTTTTTTTTACTCGAACATGTTTAAATGCTTTAATGTTCAAAAATACGTGCGTTATCAAACTGTCTAGCTGAATATACCCGTCTGAAATGCTTAAAAATAGGGTGCACCTTTGCAAAAGGAAGTTCTCAAGCCGTGGATGGAGATGCTCAGATGGGGTTGCAGAATATTCTAATGAGCGTGCATGTGGCATAGAAAGAGGAGCCAACTCTAAAAGGCTCGTTGAAGGACATGTTTTCTGATTTAAGCAGCCCACAAAACACTGACTGGGGTATCTTATTTCACAGTTTGTGGGTTGGTGGGCACTCCAGATACCCAATTGTATGTGCACAAGCGCTGAAAAAGTGAGTTTTTCATGATAAATCCTGCTTCACATAAGGCTCTACACTGTAGTTGTTTTTCATCAGACAATAAAAACTTCACTTGTATATTTCTATATTGTCCATGTGTTGTATCCTTACTAGCTTTTCTCTGCTGTCTTCTGTTCTGTCTTCTTCCTCTGTTCTTTCTGTCCCGTGAAGACAAATAATAAACTAAACTGATTTAAATTGGGCAAGAACAAAACAAAAAACACAGTACACATTTCATCATATATGACTCTGTTTACAACCTTAGCAGCTGACCTCTGCTTATGATTCAGGAGGCAGGTGTATATGGCATTTGGAAATGTGTGTTTGAATTGTGGTTGGAGATATCTGTAGGTGTAATACACCTTGGAAAAGTTAATTGATTACAATGATTACTTACTGAAGTTAAGTAAAAACATTTCAAAAAGTCATTTTAAAATGTCATATTAAACTGACAGTGTTTTAAAACAAAAAAAATGGAACAAAAGTAAGTTCAGCTCTCCAGAATTGATGTGCTACCTGACCCAGTAATTGTAATATCATGTTATGGGTTATGAGATGTCTGTGGAATCTTGATGTGTGTCTGTAATAAAAAATGCAGAGAGACATGCATTAAAACTCTTCTCTTCACCTCAGCTCACAGGAGGAAATCTCAGCCCTCTGTCCTTGTCAAGTTAGGGTTATAATAAGTAATTTAGGAGAGTAGAGTTCAGCAGTAGGGAATCAGACTTATTTTAGAAACAGAATTTTGGGTTGAACTTACTCTGTCTGGGCCACCTAAACACTTTGGCTCTGTGTCTAAAAGTGCAAATTGTGCAAGACTTAGGGCTAAAGAAAAGGAGGTATGATGCTTCCTTTCTTTGCATTTCAAAGTTTTAATCAGTAATGTAATATATCAATTCACTTAATTAAGAATCCTCCTTATCAAAATGCATTCATACGCCCAATACCAATGTTGACACTCAGACTCACAGACTTGGAAGTACGTTTCTGCGAGAGTCCGTGAGAGTTTAAGGGCTGTCCCACTGTCAACCGTCACAGACATTTTGAGCCCTTTACGCACACTTTCGTCCCCATTTTTCAAGACTTCACATGAGGGAATTACCCACAATTCATAGATTTGTGACGTCTAACACATTGTTACCAGGGGAAACCCAGAGGCTTTTAAAAGAAAATAACATAAAGATGACTGCGCATTGATGTTCGGCATTTTAAACTACACAGAAACACCACCGTAACATTAAGGATTAAAATGGTCCACAAAAAAACACATGAAATCAGAAGAATGCTAGCATAGACTATAATACACATCTGGTTTATTCATTAACCATTTTCTTTTAATAGTGCTTATTGAAACGTATTGTTTTGACAAAAATCAAGTAAACTGATTATTTTACAATTACCTTCTCGTCTTGTAAGGTAAGATCCTGGAAGACTTACAAATCAGGCAATAAAAAATGTTTACAAGTAAAAATTCTAAATTGTACATACCAGGTTTTGGCCTCGTAAAATGCTCTCCCACTCGCATTAATTAATAACTTTGAGCCCTTGCAGCCTCTCACACTAAGGCATTTACCAAGTAGCATCTGTTAAGCCCCTGAGGGTTCAGTGCTTAAGGCCTTTGGGGGGACATTGGGATTTGGCCATTAATTTCCATTCATGTTTAGACTGTGGCCGTTAACTTTTCCGTTCAGCTGATGGTGCCTTCTAAAATCATAATAAGCAGCATTTGTGATGACCCTTTGTGGAAATGGGCCCATCAGAACAACTCAAAGAAGGGGCAACTTTTACACAAAAGACAGAAAACGTAGGTTTGTCTATAACCATGGGTGGTGCCATGTACCACGGAGAAGCCACATTCTGTAGGCTTTCATCCCAGCTGATCACCTCAGCAGGGGATTTCACTGATGATCTCTTCCCCTCTACTTGAAGTAGTGCTAATCAGTGTGTGTGGTGTCTATGTAGGGAATGAAAACCTACAAACCGTTGGCACTCAATAGCACATGGTTTACCACCCCCAGTTAATACTGATGATCTGTGATCAATGCTGTGAATTCTATCAATCCATCCATAACATCTGTCAACATTGATCTGGCTCTATCCAATGCTGAGGACTACAGGCATTTAAGTAGTTGATACAGTTCCTCATCACAGAACTCCTACTAAAAAGTAATTCCTCTGACAAAGGCCAGTTTTAGTTCACAGAAACATTTAAAGGCTCATTTTGAAAAAGACCTTCACATTGGTGTTCAAATTTTGCCGACAAACGTTGAAAGAAGCACAGCAATTTAACAATAAAGGCAGTAAAGAAGAAGACCGCAAGCAAGTAAAGTCAAAATATAGAAAAATCTGTTCTCAAAATGTTTTATAAGGAAGGATTTAAACTCAACATGTTTAGACCTTAAGGATACACCCAGTGGTTTCTGGTGAAAACACTGCATGTAAACAACTTTTAAATGGGTTACAAATGTATAAAAAGTGACAATCTACAAACTGAAGCTGCTCTTAAAGACTAAAGCACCCAAACTATATGATAGTACAATCAGACTTGATTTATTTCGAAGGGAAATTAGTAAGAAATATAAGTGGGTCTTACCTGCCCTGCACTTTGATGTCAGATATGGCGTAGAAGTATCTGGAGAGGTTATTCTCATCCACCATGGTGGCTCCAGTGGCTGGCTTCAGCAGCTTAATCCTCAGATCAGTGATGGTGAAGAAGTCCCTCAGGTTCTTGGTGGTATCCAGCTGGCCGTACAGCGAAGCCATGTTGTGTAGCCGAGGCCCGGCAAACAGGGCAAAGCGGTCCTTTATCTCAAAACGTACCGTCTTGTCGTTCTTCCACACATAGCCTCGGGAGTAGTCCTCAGTGCAGATGATATCCAGCAGGGTGCGCTGGGTGAGGTCGTTGGCTGTCTTGGGTTCCATGGTGAATGCGTCCAGGCAGTCGGTGGCATAGAACTGGTACGGGGTCCAGGTCCTGCCGTAGTCGAGTGACTTTTCCAGGACCATCTGCTCCGGTCGGCCTGACTCAAAGGTCAGTACGATGTCATCAGTCAGCTCGATGGTTTTGTTCCACGACAGCGTGATGTTAACCTGGAGGGGCTTTGGGTATTTCTTCCATGAGCTGGACTGCCAAAACGTTGTGGGGTTGCGGCCCTCAAAGTCAAACATCAACTCTGGAGGATGAGCCAGCTCCTCAGTGGTGGCGTCACATTCATTGTTGCACATATAAGGATTCTCCTTTAAAGAAAACAGATAGATGCACACATGTAAGTGAACATTGCAGTCAGGGTATACAAATATCTATGTAATATGTGTAATATGTAGTATGGTGCAATTCTTAAATATGATATTGTTACAATTTTTAAATAACTTGAGTGAGTTTTTACAAAATACAATATTTTCAAAGTGCAATGGCCAAGATGAAAGAGTAAGTACTTTACATTTGGGGTTGAATTCAGTGACACTAGCCCATTTATGAAGAGAGATGTGCACCCAGTGAAGTTATTTTAAAGTTCTCTGGGTGCCTCATTTTGAATTATTATTCAAAACATATGCCTTCATAATATTGAAATGCATTACTTGTTGAACTCTGGCGGTGATTCAGTGCTGCTTGTCTTATATAAAAAGGTATCAATCACTACATATAGCCATGTGATATAAATATATATATAGACATATATATATATGTCTATATATATAGCTATTCAAGACATGTTAGGTGTTAATTGCATTTCGTGTTAGACTGCTTGACTTTCCTGTTGACTCCTTTTGTTTGTATCAGAGAGCAGCTCCTCCTGCTAGCTGACGAGTAGGTAAATCTACCGCAAACTACCTACTGAAAGTCTCATTAATGGTGGTGAAAAAAAGATTAGAAATCAAAGCCCACGCTGACAATATCTGAACTAATAACCGTTTTATTGTTGTGCAGGAACAGTTTTGTCCAGTAAAAATGACAAATGACAAAAAAAAAAAGGTACAAACTGCAATCTGTAGTTTGAGGAAGGGAACTTAAGCAACTGAAATGTTGAAAAAGGTACTTAAATATTTAGTTTTGCATAAAATATTCACAGGAAAAGTGGAATCCTAGAACACTTGTTAGTTATGAAGCTGCTTGCTGTAATAGTCCCACCCTAACGATTACAAACCCTAAAGCATCTCCCAGGTCAGCTGTACACTTTTCCAGTGCCTCTTTGGCTCATCATCCTATCATGATTCCACCACCGTACTCAATAGCAATTCTATCACATTCAGGCCAACGTGTATTTCATAATCTGCGCGAGCAATGTTGGCTCTAGAGCTGCAGGAGACTGTGACCCTCTTGTTATGATGACACCGTGGATCCCATATTCTCGTTCAGCGCCGTTCCAGCCTGCACTGCCACCCAAATTGCCAGTGTAATTGATATTCCAGTGTGGTGTTTCAGCTGAGATGGAAATGGAATCCCGATGAGTGTTTCTTATGAAACACGCAAAAGGACATGCATTTTTCATGGGCCTGTGTCTGCTCTATAGACATCCACCGAGTCTGGCTGTTTTTGTGAGTGTTAGTGGGGAGAAAGAGGAGCTCTCGATGCGTTTGTGTTTGTTTGTTAGAGGGTTACAGAGCTCTGAATGTGTTTGCTTGTGTGTGCACATGCTGTATATATATCCCTGTGTGAGTAAGTGAGTGAATGGAGAGAGAGAGAGCGAGAGAGAGAGAGAGAGAGAGAGCTGAAACGGAGCCAGAGAGCACAAGACACACTCCAATTGACATTCCTCTCACCTCTGCTCCAGGAACAATGAGGTTAAGTGCAGATGAGATTCAGATCAACTGTAAAGCGGTTCGATAATCAGCAATCATCCGACACTCTACACGCGAAATTATCTAAAGGTGAGAAGAGTGCTATCTGCAACATTACTCGCTTATCTCTCCGGTATTGCGGTGCATTCAACGGAGACTGCCACTTTTGTCGGGTGAAGATCACTGGCAGGAATACTGATAAGCAGATGCCATTATATTTTATTTGAAAAGACCAATGGGCGCTTTTTCGTCTTTGTCGTTTTTGTCACCCAGCAAAATATGTTTTTGATGTTTTATCTTCTTCACAGTTAGATGTTTGTATGACTTCCCTGTTTTTTAGATACAGATCTTCTCGGCCCATTATATTTCCTGTGGGACTGTGATATGCTATCGGCTCCGCAGCTACAGTAGAAGCGATTACTACGGGTTGAAGTAGAACAAGACTGAGGGATTGTGGGTCACTAGACCTGCTCAGATGACTTAAAGGAGCATTGCATGATCCAATTAGGAGGGTAATACGTGTTATACGGCTAAGACAGAGTGAGAACACAAGAGAGAGTGGGAGGTAGAGAGAATATAAAACAAGTCCACCGTTTGTGGTTCTTTGAAGGAAGATCTCAGGCTCTAACAGTATTCTTCTCTCACGCCCATGCACACCCACACACGAGCAAAGCCAACATGAAGCTTGAAAGCAGAAAGTCAGAAAGAAAGATCTGAAAGAGAGAGTTAAGGGGTTATAGAAAGAACGCTGGCTGCCTGAGTTTGACCACAGGGACAATAAATTGCATGAAGTCTAGGTTCTAGATTTTATAGATTATAAAAGCAAAACCAATAAGGGTTCCCCTATGAGAACATGCCAAAGAACCCTATATGGTTCTTGTGTGCAAATTTATTTCTTAGAGTGTACCAGTGTCGGCTGTTTGCCAATGATGGTGTGATGAGGCTTTTTTTATATTCCCCACTTGTGCTTGGACAGCCTGGAGGTCTGCTCAGAGTCCAGACCTCGACAGTACACGGTGAGCGAGTGCGGGATAAAGACACAGACCGTGTAAGAGAGAACGAATTCGCTGTTGTCATTCAAGAGCATGAATTTCACTTATTTTTGTTTCATTTGTTGTCCCGGTTAGGTTTGAGGCAGCAGCGGGGGGGGGGCTGCCTTGCATCTTTCGAAATGGGAGCCTTATTTACAGACGATATAAAGAAACCAGACCGAAGCGTCCGAAGCTGTTGGAAAAAAAAAGAATTTCCTGCCTAAACGATGAGAAGCACAGTAAATAGAAGTTTTTAAAAAGAGACAAATTTGCTTCATCACGCCAGCTGAAGAAGTGTTCAGAGACCAGTTTCAATGAAGTCATAAATTCAATCCCTAATCATTCTTTCATTGCCTGCCTCGCCTTCAGGCCTTCAGGCAAAGTGATCATTCTGACATATGGGAGCTGGCTGGGGACAAACCTTTCATAAAAGCTCCTTCCATCATTAAAAAGCTCAATAATGATCGAACATTAAGTGACATGTACAGTATTTACTTTCTCCCAAAAAAGACCACCGTACTGGAATGCCTTCAAACAGCCCAGTGAAGGTGGAATGATAGAGACTAAGCAAAGGTTAGGACCTCTCATTGGATTTCTTGTGGTGGTTATTTAACAACAAAAACAGTGCCTTATGAAGATCAATACCTTCTGTGGTCATTTAAGACCCAGGGCTTCAGTATTCTGCCGCGGGCAGCTATTGAAAAAACTGTGATCATGGCTGTAGAAGAGGGAAATAGTCTGCAGAGAATTAGAAACTACAGTTTTGTACCAAAATGAGATATCGACCCATTGAAAAAGTTGACCAGCCCTTAATAATTGCTACCATGAAAGTATAATTTTGCATGGATTATATTTGAAGTTAAAGGTTATATTGTTTAATTGAATATGTTAATTGTGTAATTTGAATATTTGAATATTTATTTAATGTTTGAAATATTGTAAATCTGTGTTTTTATGAAAGCAGCTTGCTGATGTGCATAGACTCATACATTTTATTATAATTACTCATGCTAGTACCATATCACAGAATAACTACACTTATCTAACTGTATGATAATATATGTATGGCATATGATTCTTATGCCATGCTACTATATTTAGTTATTATTTTATCTCATATACATCATATAAAATCATCTCCAATGCATATGAATACAGACCCGTTATGTTGTTATGAGGAGTCCCACACAGGGGGGCTTTCTAAAGTCTAAGAAAATAAACTTTATGTTTAACACCACACACGATGTTTTTACGCTACATATTCCACCTATAATCATTTTTATTCTGATCTTGGTTTTTAAGATTAAAGGATCTCCATTAGGTTATGTCATATCAGTCAAATAGTCTCCTTAGTCTACACCTATTGATATTACATACAGTGCTGCAAGGGCTTCTAATGGCCTATCTCTTCTCGGCATTGCTGACATCTCTATTGCCACCGTGGCTGCTGCGTAACGTAGCCCAGCTGGTTTCTATCTGTGCTACATTATCTGTCCGCAGAGGCTTAGTGCAGGACGCCTGAGCAGCAAGTCTGTGGCTGGTCCACATCTAATGATGTCCTGATCTCTGCAGCCTATAAGGTCAATCCAATATCAGGGTGTCACACAAGAACAAGGAACAAGAGAGAGGGAGAGACAGAGACTTGAGCTGGGAATGCGCATCCAAATGTCATTCACCGGAATATAAAGCATGCAGGACACTCCGGTCTTCAGGTTGTCACAAAGGCTCAGTGGATGTTTAGATATAATTACACGTCCGTGTTATTGAGATATTGACACAAAAATGTCCTGAAAGTACAGCAATTGATGTTTCCTCTCCTAAATGGGCTGCACTGACAGCACAGACAACCTCCAAGTTTGTGAATATATACACATCATACAACAATCCATGCAAACGCTAAACACACACGACGATGTGGTGTGAAGCAGATGTTTAAATGAGTGACATATGGCCTGTGAGATTGTCAAAGCTCAACCTCTCGTTGTTGTGCCTTTTGACACAAGATGTGGCTCGGCAGATAAATTATCTGGCCAACGACCGCTCCAGTTGAAGGATGTGTGCAGACAATCCAACCAATCAGTTTAGTTGACAGATTTCTGGACTTGAAGCTCAGATCACAGATTGAACTCGCCACAGTTTTCCACTGAAGCGATCTCTTTTTAGGGCAAGCTTGTTATTTCACCATTCTGACATTTTAAAGTTTAATATGCGCTCACTGCTTTGTTTCTCCGTAAATGACTTTGAGACTCACATTTTTGCTCCATAAATGCTTTTAAAAATGAATTTAGCTGAACTTTATTTGACTGAGGCACCGCTTTTCAGGAAAAAGAAGAAGAAATATTGTGCTATTAGTAACCAAAAGGAGACTCGCAGCATATAAAGAGTTCATTCAGTACATAAATTGATGAGCAGTTCAGTCAGAAGCCACAACACTGGAAGGGTATAATGATGCCAATTATACAGCGCAGTTTGTCAGCAATCATAACTGTGGGTCAATCAGATAATGACTCATTCAATTTTGATTAGTTCTTTATTCACCAGAGTTTCCACCAACCTTCTCGCCTACATAAAATTGCTGCATAACTGCACTCCTGCATTAATACTCATTGATACTGTGCATGCATACACACATGCAATAGATACTTTGTAGAAGGATGAGGTGTTGGTTTGAGATTAAAATGAATGGCAGTGCCCTTCCAATGCAAAGGAGTTTTTCAGGAATCTGAAGTTGATGATAACAATGATGACCGACTCTCACTCTTTATTCTCTATTACTCTTTTACCTGATTAGGTTAATACAACTCTGTAGCCTTGCATAAATAGCATTTTCTTACCAACATAATGCGCTAGTAATACCGTTTTATATTACAATACATTACTCAAATGCACTAGATAAAACTCTGGAAATTAAAAGAAATGCTAAGTATGATTTAAATTATGAAAGACTTTAGACTTTGAAGGATAATCCCATTATTGCGACTTGAATTTGGTCATTTTGACACATACATGCATCAACGGCAGAGAAATTGCTGAGATTGAGGAACACATTGGTACATTTGTTCAATAAAGTTTGAGGGGGGGGAAAAATCACGAGCGCTCAGACAATCTGAAAGGTTGAACACAAGCCAACAGTTTATCCACATTATTGTTTTGGTTTGGTTCAAGCTATAGAGACTCACTACCTGGACATAGATCTCTCTCTCTTGGCTGACACGGCTGCACATGCTGATATTACTGATTACTGACTCTCCGTGTTTGTTTTGTTTAGTTAATGTTATTCTTTAAATTAATGTGGTTATTTATTACTTTTAACTGGTCTGGTCTTCCATTAATGTTACAGCCAATGAGCCGGGATGTAACGGCGTCAAACCAGTTGATGGAAACGAACCTACTTCGCATTTCTTTTTTTGCGACGTTTCAAAAATTTGCTTAAAATTCCAATTGAATGAACACACGACTACTGTGAAACATACAGTAATATAACATTAATGAGTGACCTGCATGTACTTTACTAGCATGTGCCGAGTAACTTCCTGGCTACAGAGCCTCTGTGGCTGCGAGAGAAGTCATTCCCACTGGACCCGAGGTGTTGCTGGATTAATCAGCCCATCATCCTGCTCGGCCTTACACCTCCTAACCTGCCGCATGACACCTGCAGAACTGTCGCTGGCCCAAACCCCCTCTATCACACCTCCGGATGCCCATCCTCATTCATGGGGTGCACCAGAGGAGAATTTGACAAATGACAGCTTGGTGATATCACTCGTCTGTGATTCAGTGTTCTGGGAGTTGTTCCAGGACAACAAAAATGACGTTTATTTGAGCTGAAGCACCCCAAGCCCATTTTAAGACCACAATAAAAGCTCAACCTTTGAACAGTGCAAAAAAAGCATGCTCTTTATGCCCTGCACTCACACGTAACTGAGGATGATACGTTTGTGGTGATGGACAGAAGCCAGGCCAAAAAGGATGATATCAAGGTAGATCTCGTTCTGCTTTTTTAGAAGAGGGAATGCTCAAGTGTACAGCAAACACAGGGACTGGGTGTTGATCCTTTCAGGGCTTGGTATAAGCCCTGACGGGAAGAGACAGCTGAGATGAGCTATGGTGAGATATTGGGAAAGTCAGAGCTTTGGCAGAAACTCAATAGAGCTTTAATGACCTGCAGTCAGGGCCAGCAGTGGCTCACAACAGAGCCAGGCTTTTCATTCTTCTGACCTTCAGAGGAATGAAAGGCAGGAGGATTGCTCATCTGACCTGTGAGTGCACCATCATATCACATCTGAGGTTCAAGGGTTATGAACGTCTGAGACCTGACAACAGATTGTGGCAAATCAATATCATGCATGTACAGGCTAAAAGCATTATTGTGCACTTTTCTACCATTCCAGGCAACCATTGGCTTACATTCATTTCTGTACAGTATGTAAAGCAATTAACCCAAACTTGAGTAATGTAATCAAGCTGGCTGTTCTCAAACACTATTAATAGCGATGAAAAGTAAAGCACTTTAATTTATATATATAACCTACGTAATCAATTTGTATGTGTCCATGTAATCATGAGCCAGGACAGAAATAATAAGAAATAAATTAAACACAGAATTCTGTTTCTTATCTTGTTAGATATTGGATACAATACACTTTTCAGGCCTCTGAAAACTGAAACAATCAGAGGAGGAAAAAACAATTGTTAAACTACTCATAAATGTCCGTAAAATCGGTTCACAGACATGTTGGTGCTAATGAAGTCAGTATATCCTGACTTTTACTCTCTAGGAAGGGTCAAACTTTGAGCTTGATGCTATATCACCATACCGCTTAGCATAACGCTAAGTTTGGGATTTTTAGGTAAAACATGCAAAGACACAGCAGTATGTTCCTCAAAGTGTCTTGTATGAGCCAGCCAACAAAATAACAATATATGCATCTAGTGGTTCACTAAACAGCACATCAGAGGGTGCAGATGTGATAGCTGTAACTGCTATCGGCGCCGATGTCTGATCAAAAATGAATAAATACAATCTTCTCCCTGCGCTCGTGTTTTGATTTGCCACATGCCAAGCCCTCCTCCGCCTTGTGGAACGTAGCCCTCACCAAAGCAGTCCCTTTAAGGACTGCAGTACAGCCAGTCTGGCCTTTTGAAGTGCGCTGCTTGGCAAATCAACCGCGCCGCGATCCAGCCTCGATTGGGATTCACAGGACGTCGGTAGTTGAGGGGAAACGCACTCCACATTAATTAACACCTGGCCTCATTATCTGTCCCACTAGGGTAAATTTAACACCGCCTTATTATCATGGGGTAGGGTGGTGGACTTTCATGTGTGTGTGCGTTTGACCTGAATCAAAGTCATGTCTATACTATGTGTATTTGTTGTTTCTTTGCATTTGTGTTTATCTGCATCTGCGCATACCTGCATATTTTCCTCTGTTTTAGTGTGTGCGTGCATCTCTGCACATGTAAGCTTGGTCGTATGTGGGATTAGATTCCCTCTGATGTCAGGATTCAATAAAACGCTTTAACATTGCTATAATGAGAGAATGTTTAATTCTCTTTGCTTCATCTCTCCCTCTCTTTGCGGCGCTCTGTATTCCAAAAGCAGCCTCTGGATGAAACGCTGCCTGCTTGTGTGGTAAGAAAATTATATCTCTCTCTTGTCAAACTACTTTAGAGAGCATACTTAACACGGGCAGATATGTGTGTTAAATAAACACATCAGACGAATTGTACGAGCATCTCTTTTGATCCTGTAGAGATATGGCATGGCACTAACAACGCCAGGGTTGTAGGTGTGTGTCTCATTGGCTTTAGCTGTGATAGAAATATTAGTTTTTTTAAATCTTTTGATAAAGATGTCCTCACCCATTTGACAAGATTCATATGTAAGATGTATTACGGGTAAAGTTTTTTTTTTGGGTGGAGCCAACAATTAGTTGATTTATTTGGAAGTTAATAAGATATGAAATAGATTTTCCTTAACCAGGTTTATGTGCTTGTCTGTGCAGTGTGTATTAACCTTGGTGATGTTTGCTTATTGGGATGTTCCCTTTTTCTTACTTCATTGTGGTCATTGGCAATCTTGGCTGAAGAGATAGTTGCTCTTTATGTGTTAGACCATGTGCAGTGATATAGACAACTGAGGATGCATTGAGATGCATTCGAATCGGAAGGCCAGTTAAGATTCACACCTAGTTTATTCCCCCATTTATATTAGCATGCCATGTGTTTGTCATATGCACAACAAATATGAGTACTAAACTTGTTACGATTAATGTTCTTATACAAAGGGTACTAAACCAGCCATAATTATGACACAATACTAGCCTAAAAACACATTGTATGTTCATATGTAAAGCTTATTTGTTATATTTACTTCTATCACATATTTACATAGTGTGTTTTTTTTCCATCATGGCCAATGTCATATGTGAAAGCCTTATTTTTTGTTGTTGATATAAATGGCTTGATCACATCAAGTGTAACGATATACTATGCAGCCCAGCATTAATTACACAAACCCACATTTCATAATTCTTCTTTTTCACTCCTATTAGGCCATACAGAGAATGAAATCCATCTGTTACCCCAGAATGCCTTAAAACTGATAAATTATTCTAAAATCATTGCATTATTGATTTTGACTTTCATATAAGCAGCTTTAAAACACATCAGTGTGCTGCTGAGGGATTCTAAGTGCTCTCTCAGTGAGAAGAGAATCAGAGGACACACATTTACAATGAGATTCAGGGGTCATCGCAGAGAAATTGATAGAAACTGGGATGAAATTGAGAGAGCGAAAGAAAGAGTAAGAGACAGCGAGAGCGAAATTGCGGCATTGTTCATCAGCGTGTTAGCTCATAGTGTGTCAACTCGTCCTCCATCTTTTCAATCTGCATAGTTATTAGAGGCTTTTATTAATTTGAAATGCCAAAGTGAGGAATAAAGCATTGCTGAAATGTCACCCTTTCACTGAGCATGATAAAATCCCACCAGTCACTTTTGGAAACGGGCATTCTTCCCGTCTGCACTTTCATCCCTGCCTCTCTCCCTCTCCCTAACTACAGCACAGTCTCTTTACATCTTTCTCAGAGATCGATACGGCTTGACAACATGATGACTGGGTTTCCTAAGGGGAGGTGGGTCACAACAGTTGCCTGTAATCTCACCATTATTTCTCTCTTGCCACTTTGACTCAGCTCATGATTTCTCAAATTAAAAAAAATGTAAATGAATACAAAAACATAAAAATCTGCCACGCTT
Source organism: Leptoclinus maculatus (assembly GCA_032191485.1). Classification (NCBI taxonomy): domain Eukaryota; kingdom Metazoa; phylum Chordata; class Actinopteri; order Perciformes; family Stichaeidae; genus Leptoclinus; species Leptoclinus maculatus. The sequence goes on from JAVDOI010000010.1 coordinate 10,982,814, forward strand.
GACCTTTTCATAAAAACACAGCCAGCGTTTTGACTTCTAGGGGAATTCTAGAGGGAACACAGTGCAAAGTTGATGTGCAGCACATATTACAGTAACACCTTCAAGGCATAGTTCAACAGTTTGGGAAATACGCTTATTTGCTTTCTTTCCAAGATTAAGATGAGATCAATCTCATGTCTGCGTGTTAAGAGCTGCATCTGGGATGTATTTAGCCGAGCTTAGCATAAAGACTGGAAACAGGGGGAAGGATATAACATGGCTATTTAAAAAGACATCTATCCGTTGAGTATGTTGAGTAAAATATGTTCCTGTGGTTTTCCCTCCATATTCTGAGATAAATTAGCCTCTGCAGCACTTGCTATCTGAAAGTATAGGCTTTGTGATTTCAAAAAAGTTAAATATATTTTTAACATACATACATGTCTAAACTAGCTGCTGCAAATTTGTTGAGTTATGATGTTCAATGGTCTTCAGCCATTAAAAACCGAAGAGCTGAATATAAATATTACTGTTGGGGTCAAAAAATCGAAATGACTAATTATAATATGTGGGCTTACAAAGTCTGGTGTCCTCATGTGAATGTGTGTGTGTGAACTTACTCTGACATTAGGTTCTACAGATGTTTAGTCTGCTGAGAGAGCAGAATGTCCCGGATTGGAATGATAATAAGAACTGTAGAAGAAGAGCTAAGTGACCTTTGTGCCAGAAGTTGCAGACACTCTTCTCAGACTACATGGCGTGGACGTCATTTTGTGTGTGTGTGTGTCACCTTTTGTGACGAAGACCTCATTGTAAACCAATCCTGTGCCAGCCCATTGCATGTTGTTTACTCAGTATAAATAGCAGAAGCTCAGACTCAGAACTCCGAGCGGCCTTGATGTACATATCCTGTATGTGAATCAACTCTGTCTCCTTCTTTACAAAGAATAAATGTCCTGTGATTAATGATTTTCAATTGGTCTCAAGAGTTAATTTTTCCAACAATTACACAAAAACTACCATCCTAGATTTATTAAGTGACCCACACAACAGACTATTGAGTAAAATAATGTTCCAACACTGGATTTCTTTTGTTTTCCTTCAAATGATCAATATTCAGTGAAACAAGACAAGACGTGAGACAATAAGACAAGACCGAACTTAGTACATGACAGGATTAACACTACAGAGCAAAACATGCATTAGGTACAGTGTAAAAGAGAAAAAGCTAAAGTTTGATCGTTTTGTGGAGCGTGTGTATTATAGAAAGTGACATGCAGTCTATTGTGTGATTCTCTTGTGTGTAAGTGTGTGTTTGTGTGCATGTAAGAATAGAGGGGCAATCGGGGGGAGTGGTTAATAATAGTAATAATATTTCTACTAATAGTTTTAATAATATTAAGAATACTGATAATAATAGTAATAATAATAACAACAACAATAATGATAATGATGATAATTGTAATAAAATTACAAAAATAATGAGAAAGAAAGGGGGAATGAATAATTGGCTGTGTCTTCCTGGCAGGGTTGGTTAGTGATAACCCAGTTCCATATATGTACATACACACACATTTCATATTCATTACAATATTTTTTGGGTTATTAATTAATTTTTTTGTAGACCGGCTTTCTAGTTTTTTTGCGTCAATGAAATGTCAATGTGACTTTTAAAGAGGGGATTGTACTTCTGGAACAAGCAACTTCGGCTTTCACTTTGGCACTCTACTGACGGAGACACTGCACAGAAGCACTCGGCAAAGGGCAATTATTCCAAAATAAATCACTAGTTGTCAATTTTGCATTTCTATTCATGTATTGGTTAAAATCTGCTACTCTGCTTCAACTCATTTTCATGTCTTGGCTCCAGCTCTTGAAAAGAAAGACAATTAGCATATGAGAGGAAAACGATGTTTAAAATAGTGTCATGGAATATGTATTGCAAAACAGTCACATGCCATCCTTATTATACACTGTGAAAATCGAGTTTCTATCTGTTTTCAGAGCCTTAGATTTCACTACGCAACACTTGGCCACTGCAAGAGACACTACAGATTTGTGTTACCCTACAGTATCCTCGTCATTATCGTATTCCAGCTCATGTTTTACATTCAGGAAGAGGTTCTCCTGTGTTTCATGTTAAATAGGTGAATGTATCCTTTTTAAAAAAAAGGCTGTCGTTTTAACACAGCTGCATTGCCACCAACACAGACTTTGAGGTTAAAAGCTTTCAAAGCGTTCCTCTCCCATGAGAGAACTGCTTGATGGCTTGACACTACTCAGTCTGGTCAAAATTATAGGCCGTGTCTTGCGTGAGGGGAAGTCCTTCACATGCACATGCACTTCCCTGCTAAGAAAAAAACAAACCTTTGACAGATGGGTGAACCAAGTTGAGGTTTTTTTTTTTTTGGGCAGCAACAGAGAGCCAGCCTGCCAAATAGCTTTGGAGTAATTAAATTGCTGTATCTTTTACAAGAATCCCATTCAGCTTGTCGGGCATAAAGAGATGCTGAATGGGTGTACAAGCATTGAAGGCTGGGAGGACTCAAAGTATTCAATTCAATGGTGAAGGAATTCCCTTTTATTTTTAAAATTACAGTGTGGGCGGTCTTGTTACTCACTTATTTCTATATTGAAAAGGTAGCAGAGCTGAGATGGACTCGGCAAAACAGGAGGGACAGGAAGCTCTCTGAGCTAAAGAGTCCATCTCAAACCAGCCTAGGCCCACGGGTCACCATCGACGTAATCACTAGGAAAGCACTTCATCCAAAGCTCTCAAAGAACTACTGTCTCGCTGGTATTGAGACACGCTGAAATAACAGATAGTTTAACGTGTACTGAAGCGTAAGAGAAACATGCTGATTCACTAATGAAACATTTATGCTTGTATTACAGTATACCTTTGCCAGGCAAGCGGCAAAAATGCGTTGGCATGTGAGTCTACAGCAAATTAGTTAAATGTGGTTGGACTACTGGATGAAAGGAAGATGAGTCATAGCGTGAAGTAAGAGAATATCCTTTGAATCATTCCCAAATACCATCTCATCTCCTGCAATTTGGGTCCCCAAGGACAAAATGCTAATGAAATTCGACTTTTTCATCCTGTTTAAAAATTCAAACCTAAAGGGAAAAAATAAGATTTAATGCCTTGAGTAAAGTTTGTTCATCTAGAATTCAAAAAGAGATGAAAAGTAGGGATGCAGTCAATTCACTTTCAGTCGGCTGATTTTCACATGTAAACTTAAAACTACATTTGGCAAACTTTGTGTGTACAAATACAAACTGTCGAAATCACATACGAACAGTGTCCCAATTTTCTGTTTTGAAATATTGAATCGTTATGTTAATTGGAAATCTTTATTTTAGGTCATTTTGTCAAGACCAACTTTTTTTTTTCTTACACAGGAAGTAAACAAATTGAAACTACCTAAAATACCAACTGACTCCTAAATAGTGAGTGCTCTAAAGAGAAGGTTGGTCTCTCAAATAATACTATAGGACCTTACTTTGGAGTGAGCAATCACAGACAGAATATTACAATATTCAATTCAATATACAATATTCACAAGATGCCCTGTGTTTTTTTTTTTTTTAATCTGAAGCCTCACATCTAATGCAAGTATCAGGAAGATCGCACTGATGATACAAGTCCACCTGGTCAATAGCTACATTGAACTCGATGCTTTTGGTAAAACATGTGTCCAACAGATGTTTATCAAACTTCTGCCTGCAATGCAGATGTGATTTTTTACCACCCGATGTCACTGATTGGGTTGTTTCTCTTTACTTTTCCCAACTTGAAAAACAATTTTGTTCTCTGACACACTAAATCATGCAACCCTAAATAAAGTGAATGTACAACGAATGTACAAATCTGGTTCATCACCTTGTTATCAATGTTGTTTCTAGACAGTTTAAACAATAATCCCACTCATACGTAAATATAAATATCTGGCCTTTGATATGCAATGTAATTGTTCTGCTCGTTTCCTTTTTGAATCTAAAAAACCTAATCTTTCAAAAACAAAATGTTCTTCTGATGTTAGGGGAGGTGCCACGGCTCTGAAAATAAATTGATGTTGTTTTTAACCACGTCATACTGAAAAAAACGTGTTTGGTTATCTTTGCCTCGCTTGAACCAAATGTGCCTTGAACCCCAGCTGTGTTCAATGGAAACATATGTAGCAAGTTTTACTGCATCATATCAAACACAGTGGGCCAACATAACATCAAAGTCCATAAAGGTTTGACAGTCTGCCACGCAGCTTAACGATCTGTTTCACAGAATGATAACTGTTTATGAAAAATATTCTCACTATGGATATTCGAGAATTTAATTAGTTAAGATAATGTACTGTATATGTATATCAGACTAAATTTGTATTAGTAAAAGACAGTCTGATCAGTTCAGTTTACAGCAAGAAAAAGAAACCAGCTATTCTTATCATTTGTGCTAAGAAAGCAATTATATTCCTACATACACCTGCAAAAAAGTATTTTGTCTGCTTAATAAAATGAATGCATATTGGGGCTCCATTTAAGACGGCAAACATGCATTCAATCGTGAACCTATTCAGAAAAGTCTCTGTCTCGTCGAACCACAAAGCCCATCCCTTTCTTTTGTATCCCCATGCATAATTCATCTGTGTTTGTATTTACAACCCTCTAAGAATTAACATGTCACAGATCCCAGGGAAGAATGCCGACATGTCTCTATCTGTCAGGTGCTCGCCTCATATGGAGCATCCAACCCCCACATGTTCGAACAAGGCATGGATATTATGCATCATCAGCTGACAGAAAACAAGGGACAGGGAAATTAAAAAGCCAGGAGACAAAAGAGGTGGCAGGCGAGTGAAAGGATAAATGATGACTCCCCCCCCCCCTCTCTCTTCCCTGGAGTCAGGGGACATGTTGCATGTCATCTCGGTGTCTTGGTACGCAGTGGTGCGGTGATGATGTGCTGGGCAGGGCCAGTTCAGAACACAGTCAAGGGCACAGGGTTGACAGGAAGCTAAACGCTCCAACTGTTTCCTGTCCCCAAACAAATAAAAGAATGAAGGGTGTAGGGTACAAAGAGGCAGTTTCTGGTGTGACCTCTGAACTGCTCGGTCATTTAAACAACTCGAGATGCTCAGACTTGTTTGTCACAGACATGTCAGAAATCACTTTCTATCATATATAATAACTATCTGCCATTTCATTTGAGTCTCAGAATGCTGTGTGAAATGTACGTGCTGTAAAATGCCCTTTAAAAAGTCCTCAACAGAATGGGAAAAGTAGTGTACACTACGCTACTTTCTGCTTAACATAACATACATTGTAGGTTCACTTTACCTGTCGGTGGTGACACAAAATGATGACAATTCATGAGAAATGTCAATTGACTTCTCACTACAGAGTAAACTACATATTGTCTATGGTATAGGCAGCAGTGAATGAATGGAAAAGGGACTGGTTTTGGGCTTATCTATAGGCTCAAAAACAGATAAGTTGGCTACTTTTAGTATAATCAGGGAACTCAAACCTGTATCCTAAAAGTTCATGTGACCAGTTCGCATTAGCAAATATATTTTATAGGATATTCACTGTCACTCACAATGCATTTGAAAGTTTTGTTGCCATTTCTGTTTTCTTAAATAAATAGCTTGGAGGCAGGGGAGAGAGAGGGGATGACGTGCACCCAAGGCCCTGGACCGCTACGGTAAGAACTCAGCTTGTATACTGTCACTGTCAACTTATAACTTAAAAATGAATAAGCATTAAGGTTATGTTTTGGCAACTTGAAGCACTTCGTTAAGTCGTCACTTGGAACCAAAACATTAAAGTTTTAGTAAAGTAAACCTAAACAATGAGCTGAAAGATGCTTACAGGTTTCATAGAGCTGAGAGAAACAAATGACCACTTTCTATAGGCTGTACCAAGTGTCCTTTTGTACACTGAGTCGCATGATTACACTGATCGGAAACATCCTAGGCAGCAATCACCGGAACCTAATTCTAAAAATAGTATAATACTAATATTATTAGTGTAGGCTAATGTTTATCTGCAACAGTGCGGAAATACCAGGTTTAAACTAAATTAATAGACATGAAAATACCACTTTCACATTACCAGTAGTCATTTTTTCCATTGTTGATATAAAGATTATTAGGGCAGCTTTAAGGTAAGGGAGAGATTGTGGTCTTGGTTAATGTTAAAAAAATGTCATCAATGACTAGACGGACAATATAGAATGCATTTACATTTTTTGTATTTCACCTAAACCCCAACTTTTGCCTAACCTTACCCATGTCTTATTGGTAATAATCAATAATAATTGATAATTCAATATGATAATTTATCGTTTTTCAATGGAATCCTATCATGATACACAATTAAGTTGTCTAAATTGACTAAATAACTACAATTTTGTCAAAAGATCTATTAGTTAAATGGGAAAATACTCTTCTTTTGTCAAGTGTTTACACAGGGGTGTACAAGACCATGTGGTTAACTCATATACAATATCTATTGAATTAACAGACAACATGCTATGTTATATGTCTTTATCGCGATATGAAAGACCTGTATTGTGATAGAGGATCTTTGCCAAACCGCCCAGTCCTGACGTGGCACATATGATACAAACTTTTGACTCCGGTTATACTTCCTGAAACTTGCCAGTGAACTTAATCCAGGCAGCAATTACGTTTCCTCCAAAATGTAACTGGCAAAGCAAGTTTGTAGTATATAAACATATTTTTTATGAGATAGAGTTGAGGCACCAGCCATTCTGCAGACTCACTATTTCTGTCAATGACCTCACAATGGATGAAGCAACGGTTTCCTTTCTCTTGTCTATAATCAATTCATTTGAAATCTATTACGTCAATTATTGTGGGCATGTAAGACACAGATTAAAAGTTCACAATGACCCATCATTGCCAGCAAAGATAAGTCTGCTGCATTGACTGTCAATAACGTGGCAGTCTCCGAGCAGCTTAGTGGGAGCTCTCGTCTCGTCTTCCTTCCTAAGCCTCAGAGGGGGGGCTGTGTGGTGAACTGGCAGCCGCAACTCCTTTCATCCATTCTGAGAGAACTGAATAAAGTTCAGAGGAATTACAAGAATCTACCCAGTTAGACTCAGAGTTGCTGGAATAAGCACCATCACTGAATCAGTCTCACAAATGTTTATACAATTGCCAACGCAACGCGGATGAATCAGCAGGGCTGTAGATACTGTGGAGCGTGTGGGCCGATGACACCTAACTCAAAAGTCACATTCATTCATTCGGATCTACTGCCAGATCCCTGTAGATGGTTGTTGGAGAACAGAGTTTCTCTCAAATGTGGATTTTCCCTGCCACATTTCAAACCACTGGGTGAAAAGTTCTCTCATGAGCAGGGTACTAATCCAGTCTCAATTAGAAATGCTTGTCAGGGTGGTCTGCTTAACAAAACAGAATGTATTTACCCAGCAGATTCAGATTGTGAAAATTTCAAGATGTTGGGGAAGCCATCTGCCAAACGCTTATTTACATTTTAGTGGAATAAATACGCCCGTGCCCATTACTTGGCAACCGCAAAGGATTTGGTTTGACTCTAAATTGCATGAAAATTAAACCTTCTCTCTCAAAGAAGACGATGTAATGGCCTGCTACTTTTGTGAATTACCATTAAATCCACCAAAGCCAACCTGATTTGGATTTAAGAGAGGGAGAAGTGCTGACATTAAATATGCTCTTGTGTCTGTTAACCATATAAAAAAATGATTATGGGAGGTTTCAGATGCAGACGACGTTCAGCAGGCGTTCTTTGCATTACCAGCTATTAGGGTGCATGTGGTGCGATAGTGTATTAATGGTCTCGCCTACAACCATTCAAATGGGTCTAATTGGATCATTTGTATTAATCCGTGAAAATGCTGAATATGAAAAAAAACTTTTTCTCCATTAGTTACAACAGAATGCATGACTTTGAAATATTATACAATTCTGGAAACAGAATGGCAATTAATCCAGCCTTCCTCTTAAATTACATCATATGTATTTCAACGTTTTAGCTTGCACACTGCCTCTTAGTTGAAAAAGCCCGTGAAACGTTGTTGAGTGATAGTGAGTGACAATGCCACAGTGCACCACAGGAGAACGGCCTTAATACCAACACATTTTGAAGAACCCCCGAAGGCCTGCAGCTAAAAATAAAAACAAGGCTAACTCCCTGATGCAGAACACCTGTCCTAGACACTGTTTATTCTGGACTCCCTTTATCACTTGTCCTAAACATTCTGGAGAAAACAGCCCTGGTATTAGAACTAAAACCAAAAGGGTATATTTACCATTTCATCCAAAAAATAAACAACCTCAAACCTTAATGTATAAATCCACTCTGAAATGATTAATGCCCTTTTCATGAGCAAAAGACTGTGTCATAACTATATTCAGCAGAGCTTATTTTTGACAAAAAAACAAACAAACATCCTTGACACAAGATTCCAAGGGAGGATTTCTGTTTCCCGGTTTGACACCCAAATGGTCTAATTTAGATTTTTTGATGGGAAAAGATGGGAATCATAAGCACAAGACAGAGAGAAGGGATGAGCAATGAGCCAACCGGAATATTTTGACCATCCGCTACGAGGGAAACCAACTCCTGGGGAAAGTGATTAGACTAGGCTCACTGCAGGCAACTTGGTGATTGACTAAAAGAGCTCATTTGCATGCTGCTCTCATCTCCAACAAACTCTCAGGAAGCACCGGTGGATAAGGTCACCAGTGTCAGTCTGCCTTTGTGCCAGCCGAGAATGTAAACAGATCAAACGCACAACAGCCGTTTAAGCGAGTGCTGGTGGAGCCGGTGTATTTGATCATCTGGACAATGATGACCTCAAATTTATGTCAGAGGTGATCCTGGCATCCTGACATCCAGATATAGAGACATCAGAACAGTCACGTAACCATAACCTTTTAGTCGAGTCAAGGCAAAGCTTGAATATACACGTTGGAACGTTTGGGGATGAGAAATGTTATATTCTATCCATGAGATGAACAGGATAACTTCTTATGTCTTATTATGGCAGATGGATAATCTTTGTCTAAAACACAAATAGTACAATTGGACTTTTTTTGTTGATTGTTAAACTATATAATGCGTTATAAGCTTCCAATCACAATTTTGTTTTACTATGAAATTCTAACTTTTTAGGGAGTAACATGAAAGTCGATTCTTTTTTGGGGGGGGGGGATTAATAACATTTTATTATTTGATGTAGCTTGGCAGTTCCAGGAGGTGAGAGAAAAAAAATTAAGTTCAGTATAATTGAATAATTAGTCATAAAGTGAGTCTTTGAGGCCGAATTAAGGCACAGCTTTGCTGTGAGCTCAATTTGAATTGTTTCCGATTTTCTTCATTTCGTTTTAAGGATTTCAAGCTATTCATAGTCAAATGTGTAATAGTGATACTCGTTACCCAGAGAGGTTGGAAGGAGATATCTGTTTTTAAAACATTACGTTTCTATGTAAAAACCTGTGAGGCTAACATTAGCAGAGTACGTTTGCACATCATTAAGTAGCATTAGCACTTCTATGCTACACTAGCTACTGAAGGTATACTGAATGTATACACACTTTTGCTTTTTAATGATTGTGAACAGTAAATAAAGACCTAGGAACATTGTTGTTCCTTAATTTCCTTAATTTCATTATCATCTTCTATTTCAATCGCCAGGTGATGTGGTTATATTAATTTAGATAATGTTCATGGAGAGAGTGCAGGTATTGACAGTGTGGGATCCAGAGTTGCTCTGACAGCTTGACAGAGTAGCAACAGGGGGCGGGGCTTAACTAAGGGCACAGTGTTTCTGTGAGCTAAATGTTAACGCCAGTGTCATAACATGCTGATAATTGCAATGCTAACATTTAACAGTTTAGGTGGAAACAAAAGACGCTGAATAGTCCTACACCACCTTACTGGGTGTGTAGCATCAGCAGCTTAGCTCTCTTTCAACATTAATGTAGACTCAACTTTCATGTTTTGTTACCATTATCTAATTATTTAACTAATGTCCAGCAAAACTACTTGGTTATTTAAATGTAGTCAGCCACTAACCACACAGGGCAATGGGTAAGCAAGCATTACCGGTACTCAATGAAAGTGACCAGTGAGTGACTCGTCTCCTTAAACTACTGACCTACAATACTGGTGAGTAATCAGTTTCACATTTACTCAAAGTAGTTGTATCTATAAATGTAATAATTTAATTGTGTAACAGTAACTATACAACATATCCTGACAAAGAAATATAGTCAGTATGAAGTGACGAATTATGAAAATAATGTAGGCAATGTGTATGCAGTATACTGAATATGAAATTATAACAAAAAAAACTAAAATGGACAAAGCATCTTTAACCACCAACAGTTTATGCAGTCAAATTAAGTACCAGTCTTACCAATTTGACTCCCCCTGTCTCTATTCTGCTCTTTATATTCCCTGTGTTATGTTAATGTTGCGTATTTAGGATAATCTACTGGGCTGATAGAGATTTCACTGTTCGTTTTGATATAAGGCTTCACAGAACGTCACACACGACTGGCAGCCGGCTCCTTTTTCATCCTACAGTGGCATTAAATGTCCCAATGCCATCTGGAGCTGCGAGGATAAAAACTCTCCTTTTAAAGATGCCCGTTTTAATTGGTAAATATTTACTCCAGGAGCTCTCTGCGGGCACGCACACAGCTTTTAATGAAGCACTTTAAAGCCTATGGGCTCCTGCTTTTACTTTGAGTGTGATTCTAAACAAATGCAACCTGGGTTTGAACTGTTGATAATGGTTGATAAGGGCCAATTGAACCACAACGCTGCACATTGAGGTAAGCATGTATAGTGCATAATAACTGCATCAGTACAATTACCCTGTCACTGTTAATGCTGATCATCCCCCTGTGTGTGTGTGTGTGTGTGTGTGTGTGTGTGTGTGTGTGTGTGTGTGTGTGTGTGTGTGTGTGTGTGTGTGTGTGTGTGTGTGTGGATTGACTGTGTACGTGCACTCATATGTTCAATGTGTGCTCATGAATGTCGGAGTGGTTGGCAAAATCCAATATCACAATACTGTTATTACAGTATGCTGCATATTTATAGATTTATTTAAAGAGCAGGACAAATGAACACTTAAATTCTGCAATTGTTTGCAGTGTTTTGTGCAAGAGAGTACAATATTTATCTGGGAGCGCAAAGAGATTGCAAAAAAAAGGTCGATCTCCCATCTATAAAATTGTCCTGTCTGTGGCTCCATACACAAGACATTTGTGACATTGTGTTGGGATGAACCTCAGTACTGAAATATGACACTTAGCTAGACCAGACAGATGAGCTCAGAAATGTGATGTTATTGTTATTCACTCTCTGTGACCTGTTGCGTATTTGTGCTGTACACGTATGTCATCATGTATGCGTGTGCATGTATCTTTACACCTGTTTCTCCAAGATGTGTGCATATATGTTGACTTGTGACTGTGCTGCTGCATGTTAGCACTTGTGTCCTAATGCACAAGACCCGGTGTGCAAATTAATCTCTGCTGCAGTGGCAGCTCGTTGCCTTGTATGCACTGCTCTCTATCCCTGACCCAGTATGCTGTTGGGATCCTGCCTACAGCCTCATTTGTCTCCATCACGGGACAGGCGAGGTTACGACTCACCAAAGCGCAGTACGTTTCAGGCGGATCTCCACACGTGATATTTGGGGGGTCGAGGGCCACTCGCAGGTACTTTGTCATGTCGGTGGCTTCTGGCTGACAGGCCATGTAGTCCCACGCCAGGCCCTCCTCTGTATAGATCTGGGACTTGCACACGTCATAGTGTCCCCAGGCCGCCGGGTAATGTTGCATGGCATGTGACACGCTGGTGCACACAGCTTGCAGAGTGAACAATACAGGCCAAAGCATCGCTGGTCTCGTTCTGTATGGTTTCTGTGGAACTTCTTATTTTTTGTCTTGACAGCTGCTGCTTCGTCACAAAAAGGACAATATCTCTGAGAATTTTCTAATTTTCTAACTTCGAGAGGTGCAACAGGGCATTTGGGAACTGCGGCAGCATGTTGCTACTTATGTGTGAGCGGCTTCAGGCAACGATTAGCCACCATTCAGTTGTTTTGTGATTGAACGCTGCCACTTCTGCCCGGCCGATGAGGTGTGTCAACAAGGGAGCTTCTTCACAAGTGCTGGGCGTTGGTGAAAGGATCAACCAACGGTCAGATGTGATGTGCAGAGAGGAGTGACACTCCTCATAAGTCAGTGGCTGTCAGATGTCTTAGCTTGATCTCTTGCCAATTGTTTTTTTTGCAGCATCCTAAAAGACAGGAGAAAAATACAGTTTGGTGAATTAAACAGACCACAAAAAAACATTTGAAACACTGTTATTATTACTGTAATATTAACAGATGTTCTACATGGTTTAAAGGCACTGAGGTGGATAAGCAGTGTGTCTCACTACCTACTACTACTCACACCCACATACATAATGTACACACAAACACAAAGCATTCCACTGTTTATATGTATCCCTCAATAATAACCTTGCCCAAATCACTGTATACAAACTAGATTGGAGCTTGTTCTGCAAAGCCTAAGCTCCATTTGATTTTCATACAAAAAGGCTTATTTCCATGTGTCAGGTCAGAGCATTTAAGTTATTGCTTTTCTCAATTCTCTTGCTCCTTTATAGCCGAATGTGGAATTGCGGTTGTACCAATGCCTTCAGGGGCATTTGGGAAATATTAAAGTAAAATTGGGAGACGGAAATGGTCTATTTGAGGGATTGTACGTTTTCTCTGAGCTATCACAAGCCATCAGTCAGATGGCCTTACTCATCAGGTAATGGAGCCTGGCAGCAGTCAGTGGAGACCCACACGATCTACATGTCTCGGGTATATAACGTGTGCGATAGTGGAGAAAATAAAATTGAGCAGCTATATTCAGCTGCCTGCAATAGAGTAATGCCTCTGTAAATAGGAGTTAAGTTACTGTTGACTGTCAATGTTCTTTTGTGAAAATAAGTCTATGTTGCCGTGAGTGAAACATTTACTTACATTTTAATTGAATCTCTTCCCACTGAGGGTACAATTTCAACGAGCATGTAGAGTTATCCTCTTTAAATGCCCATTACAGGTTTGCAATGTCACATCTGTTGTCGCACAAAATGTTCTGTTTGTTTGTTTGTTTTGCTCCTCTGTCTTTCTTTTTTTTCTGTCTTTTGTTCTGTTTGTCTCTGCCCTATGTAAAGCGTCTTTGGGTATTTAGAAAAGCGCTATATAAAATTAAAGTAAAAATAAAATAAAAGTATTATTATTATTATCACATTTGTAACGCAGAGGAGTCATACTTCAAAAAATGCCTGGCACAACCAGCTGGTACATGCAGTGGAGCCAGAAACTTTCCAGTGAACAGATTTACTCTCTGTCCTGCAGAGCTGTGACCGACGGTCACTGCTGAAATACATAGTTTTAGGTAATATGTGGTTTGAAGCATTTTTTTTGGTTCAGAGGAAAGTGCTCCTTTTGCATTTGTGTCATGAGATTACAGTTTGTATCACGAGATTATCAAGTCAAATCAAATTAATTAACAAAAGGAGATAACGTTTATCGTGTGAAAGGAGAAAGATTCAGATCAGATTTGGAAAATAAAAATTCCTCCTAATGAGTTGGTACGGCTCACACATGCAGGCTGGTTTCTGTGCTACCTGCTGGCATATGGAGGCATTCGAATTCAGTATTTTAACTTGGCTAATCTAGTCTTGGACTGAACATTTTGACCACATCTAAGGCAATTACTGCTTCCCTTCTCCTAACCTAATGCCCATTTTACAAAATGACTACAGGCTTGAATACATTCCAACTGTAATGACAGATGTTCATCTGAGCCAGAAAAAGTGATCTGCATGCCATTCAGGCTCGAGACACTCTTCAAAGTGAGCCCATGTCAGGAGGTATGGAGGGCAGGCTTCATTTGACAGACCTCAGGGGTGGGACTGAGAGGAAGAAACTGGTTGGAAAATAAACCTATACACTTTAAACGTGCTCATGCCAATCAAAAAAACTCCCAAGAAAAGGTCAATTACAAATTTGATAACACAGCTGGGCGGTCTGAGTGATGAATAAGCCATTTCTTTCATGGAGATGTGTCTATGTATGGCAAAATGTATAAATTTAAATGTGAGTTCTAGATCAGAGACGTGATATGAGATGGACCCTTCCCAACTCCCATGGCCACACACATGCACTCACACACGTACCCTCTTTCATAATACGGAGGTTGACTTTCATTATAAAGACAGTTCAATTAGCTGCCAGCTGCCGTGTTGTAGAGGTCGCTTATCTTATTTGTATTTAATAGGGAACATTCACAGCTAATAACAGAAAATGGAGCTGACCGCGGGAATATTGGACTTAATCCACAGACACATGGAGTAATGAAATCTACAGAAATGAAAGGAAGGTGACAGGATGCTCAATGAACCTCCGTTGACAGATACCATTCAACATCAGAGCACTACTAAGGTGACAGGAAAGAGAAAATAGCCTGTGATACAAAATCAGTACTGCACACAATAGATTATTTCTGCATTAGAATAAGTGTAAACCATTTAGAATGCTGATTTATCACCAGAAACTATAGGGGTCAAAACATCAAACAAACGACGCCAAATCTTTCGTTAAAATGACACAGTGAAAGTATAAATGCAATATACAGCATATATACATTAGAATATTCTACCCTTGCTTACCCTGCCCCAGCATCTATACCTCATACACAGTGGCACTCAGAATGCAAGGAGAAGCACAGGAATGTCATAATTTCACTGAGAAAAAATATGAAGTCAGATTCTATATTAAATGTCATCAATATTTGAGCAGCTCTCCGTATGCAGGGAGAGAGAGAGAGAGAGAGCCTAGAGCTTAGAGTGACCACCTCACCCTCCTCTCTCCCTCCCTCTCTCTCTCTCCCTCCCCCTCTCTCTCTTTTCCTTCACTTGTTTTCGAAGCCTCTGAAACACCCCCTTGTGTCCGCTTGCATTCCATCCCCTGGGCAGCTCAAGCATGGCAGAGTGTTTTAAAAGTCAGCAGGCAGCCGTGCCCCGTGGCTTATATTGGTTACAAACTCCCAGCCAGTCTCTTAAAAACCATGGCGGATGTATTCCATTCATTTTATAGTAATCCTGCTAAAGTGTGGCTATGCTCTTTCTCTGAGTGTGGCTTTCTGATCGCCTCTTGGCTCCCGGGTAAAGTGGAGGGGAGCTGTCCGTGGCGCTGAAATGCGGGACACAAAAACTGCTCACACGCTCCACACTGGACGACCAGTGCCTTAAACATTGACCTCGGTGATTTGTAGATGACACTTTTATTGATTTTAGAATAAAAACAAACCAAAAACATCTGACAGCCTCAACAGTTGCTCCTTCTGTGGTTCATCCTGCAACAATTGCTATTTTGTTTCTGTATCGAGCACCTGGTCTGGATTTTGGATGTGCACAGATACAATACCGCCTCATTGTGTTCATTGATTTCGCTGACTTCCAACCAGTAACTTCTGATCCACAGCCAGTTTGAGCAGACTGATGCTTTGTGGCTGGCTGATGAGTGCAACAATAAACGGGTTAATGCTTCCAACGCTTTCTGTGCCAAGAACCAACCCTTCAAAATGAGTCCCAGTAGGATCGACTGGCAAGCAGAAACATGTCTGTACTGGCATGTATTTGTCTTCTTATTGTCTTTCACTCCTTCATTCTCTCTCTCTATGGGTCTCTCATTCAGTTTCTCAGTCCTGCTTTCTCTCTTCAAACCCTCTCCATTTCTTTGTCTCTCAACAACATCCTTGCTGCACTGGATGCGTTCCAACATAAAACATTGCAATTAACGTAGAAGGGCTGCACCTTTAGCCTCTGCAATTGGACTCACTTTTTATTTACAAGGAGTGACGCATGCTTTCATGCAAATATCTTTCTCCCTGAGTAGATACGGTTGATGTGGAGACAATGTGAGGGTCCCCTCGGTGTGGAGCCCAGCCAGAGAGCCAGCCTGCCTGCACCACTGCCACACATGAAATCTGACGCCATGCATTATTCAAAGTTCTTCTCCTGAACCACTAACATGCAAAAACGCAGTTGCACGTTGCGAACATTTTAAAATCCAGCACATGTAGCAATTCATGCAATCACATAAACAGGACAGGGACCAAGGTAAAAGTCCAATCATTTTACATTTTGTCAGCTCATATACATTTTTAATTAATCCAAAGGAAGCAACCGTTTGTCACAACTAAGACACTTAATAACAGAGTGTGCTCAGTATGTTCTGGGTCACATTTTGCGCAGAGGCGAGGCACACCTATCTGACTTTACTGACCTGCTGCTCAACAGGTTAAAGTCACATTATTCAATGTATTAAACGCCTGAGGATAATGGGGATACGTTAAGAATAACAACAGCTTCAGATGAGGTGTATACGATGAAAATCCAGATCTATAAGCTCATAACAAAGAAAACCATCTCAATACAATCAAACTTTTATAAAGAGGAAAGTGGCGTAGCGCTGTGGGACGTTTATTTTATGTCACGAGCCGAGCATTCCTTATTCATTCAATCCACTTCAAACCTGATAACGGTTAACGTTCCGCCCATGAAACAGCCTACTGTAATTACCCTGTAATTGCCCATTTAGTCGCGATTGTCATCATCATACACGTAACGGTATGCAACCTGAATGCTTAAAACACACCAATACTCACATTTAAATGCGCTCCAGGGACCAGCTGCTCATTCAACAAGTTATTTACAGCCAAGGGTTGTTGCAGAAAGATGTTAATGCAGCTTTGACTGATTCTTCCCTCTCTAAGTTCTTCTAATTTTACTAGATGGATCAATAAAAGAGATTGTATGCGCAGAAAGCGCGCATTCACATGTAAAGCACAACGTTCTCTCTTTCTGTCAACTTTTCTTTTAACTTTTGCGTCCCACTATTGTAACCCTTCCTTCGAAATAAAGTCCGAGACTTGCTCACGTTTAGACCTTTTCTTTCGCGCTCACAAACGCCGCCGAGTATCGACTGGTGTCCACACAGTCTGTTTGCCTTTACGCAGCGCGGCTCTTGGCGCAGCATTCGTCGGAATGGCGCACGAGAAATACTTCAAATAGCCGTTGAGGGGATTCACAGTCGCAAATTCATTAAAGTCCATCAACGCGCATCAAAACATCCCGTCGGAGAGCAGCTCTTTGAGTTGTTTGGATAGATTTCCTAGCCCAGCCGACTTGTGGACAAGAGAGGAGGGGAGAGATAAGCAAGCTTCCTCAAATGGAGCCACTATGTCCAGTTACACATACGACCGCTCCGCCGGGTCCTAAAGATAATAGCGACTTGTTTGTAAATACCAACTTCAATAGATGTTTTACGCGGTTGTTAAATATGAGCAACTGCGCAAAACGTTCAGCCTTCCCTGGAGTCATTTATTCTAACGGGAGATTCAGCCTCTGGATCTGTATTTCCATTGTGGCGGATATTGTGTTTCAAATGCAACTCGTTGCTAGAAATAAACAAAGCAAGTGATTTTATCTCGCTGTGATGCTTTTGAAAATCCCCGAAAATTGAGTTTCTCCCTTCTGTTCCTATGAAGAAAATATTTTTTAAATGCATGATGCTAATCGATTTGTAAATAGAGACACATCTGCAGTGGCACTAAAGTGGAGTCTTCTATATAAAGTTGCCCGATTATTACTTAACGACGGGCTGCATCGCTTTTTACGGCATTGTCCAACTCAAACAGCTGCAAGCCTAAACGGACTGCTGTTCAAAAATTGTCGACTACAGCACACAGTAATACATATAACAACCAGGTATATCACATATCCCTTACGCCATGCAAATCAGACCTAAGAGTAATGACTTTTATTATCACAATGAGCCACTAACATGACGGACGATGCATGTGGAGAGTAAATCCACCGAAACTTAAAAGAGGCAAGTCCTCGGGGCAGAAATTCGAAGTACACAATGATAATTCAGGCTAAATTGCAAGAATTGGACCCTCGAAGAAATAATATTAATAAAAATAACTCTACCTGAAAAGGCACAATGATTTGGTTGTTTGTCTAAATAACCGAGGAGAGGTCACAGACACGTATACATTCCCCTCCGACACCGCTTCAGGACTCGATGCTTTCGGGGGAAAAAAATTGAATCTTACCTTCCATTATAAGAATGTATAGGATTGAAGCTGCGTTTGGAAAAAGAGGAAAAGGAAAGGTAAAAAAAAACTCCTCTGGCCGAAGTTGTTGGTGTAATTATTCGGCAGAGCTGAGAGAATAACTACAGTTAGGTGCGTCTACCGGGCTCCCTTGGCGAGGAGTCATAGATGTCACCCTCTCCACTACGGGGTGCCAAGCAGCACGGCAAACAGCCGCGGTGACAGGTCGCTCTGAACACGCATTTTAATTGTGGTGGAGATTGCACGATAAGAACAACCGCGCCCATCTGAAGGTCACCACAGTAATTGAGCGGACCGTGTCCCATATCGGTGCAATAAAGGCTGAAAACTACTGAGTTGTAGAATCAGGACTACAGCTCTATTATATTCTCCATTCATATATTTGGAGGTGTGTACAATGTTTGTGTTCCTTTGAAGACAGAGCAGACTCTATTTTTCTGTCGTTTGTAGAACAAAATAAATGCAAAGTTGCTCCTCTGGAAAGCTTTTCACTTTTCTTACTGTTTTCACTGTAATACTTGCATGCAGGTTCAGTACCCTGGACAGCTCTTGCACCCTGTTGGCAACTTCATCACATGCTGGAATGGATTTTTAATGAAGATAGTAACTTATTATTAATTAAAATTATGCTTTAAAGCACTTTGTAACAATTGTTTAGTAAAGGAGTTTGTGATAATTTCCTTTTTTTTATAGTAAAAACTAATTTGGGGATCCAATGGGTCCCTGCCTTCCATCTATCCTCCTTTTGTTCTTACATATAGTCATTCAGCTGTCCTTTTTTCCTCCCCTCTTTACATCCATTTCATTTCATAATGTAAGAATACACCCGTTGGAATGAACCATCTCGGTTTCAATGGGTCTGTTTGACCTTTGTTTCTTTCATTCCATCCCTTCGTTTAAGAAATCAGAATATACAGGTCTAATTTCCAAACCTCTTTTCTTAGCTCTTCATCCCTCTTTCTGCAGAATGTACGCTGAGCAGCTAAGTGTTTAAAATGCCCCAAATAGAACCACAGCCCGTATTGATTTCTGGCAAATTAATATGCAACGAAAGAGCTGTAATCCCATTAAAAAGTGGCAAAGCCATTTCTGTTCTGATAAAAGCAGATTTTAGTCGGGACCGGAGCTGAATGACAACAAGTCTCTCATCCCCACTGAGGTAAAGTGGCTCACATTGAATCGGAGGGTTCAGCCTTTGCTTGGAGCGACTGCTGCTCTTGACATTTCCATTAAATCATTCCTCCTGGAAATACTACCATGCCGTCCTGACAGTCACACACATGACTGCGCTCAGTCATGTTGATTATAAGCAGTATAGATAGACAGATTGATGGGTGGATGGATAGATCTGTATATGCCAAATTCTCCAAAAGTGTACATTGACGACAAACTAACATGTTTACAGTGACAATGCTAACATGCTGAGCCTTAGTTTAGTGTGTTAGCATGCGAATATTTGTTAATAAGCATTAAACTGACAATACATCTGAGGCTGATGAGTGTCATTAGTATTGCTGTTATTTGATCATAAACCAAAGTATGAGACCAATGAAAATTCTGACCTGATGGTGGCGCTAGATGTAAAGTCTGATGATCTGATGATCAGCGATTACAACTGCATCTATACCAAACTTCATGGTAATCCTTCCAAAAGTTTTTGATAATTTCACTCAAAACCACAAATTGCACAAATCTCATGTTGGCGCTAGAGAGGAAAAGACAGAGGACCACCAAAGTCAGAGGGAATCATCCTCTGGGGACCTTAAATGCATGATAAAATGTCCAGGCAATCAATGTAATAGGGCCGACTGACTGACTGACTGCCATTGCCGCTATAGCTTGCCTAAAAATAAATGTCCAAAGCCCCAATGTTAAATGAACAATCCACATGAGAAATTCAAACAATCACAATGTTATCGTGGGTTGCTGTCTTTGCTCTCCCTATTTCGATTCCATAAACAGTAGAGCAACAACTATTGGACCACAGTTCATTGGATTTCATGGTTTGCAAACTACAGTGTTGTGGGAATGAAAAATGCTGCAGTAGATGGTTCTCCTCACTCCCCCGCAGCCCCCACGGGTCAAAGGCTGCAAGGGTCATCTGAATGAATCCACAAAGCCTGCTTGAAATCACATCAGAGAGTCAGGAATTCCTCCATAACTGTTCCATGGGTTTTTTTCCAGCAGCGTGCTACGGTGCACCATGAGGATACAGAGGTGGAGTCTGCCCTCTCACCCTCTGCGTGTCCTCTCCCTCGGTGCCACCGAGAGCTCGCGCTGACAGCGATGGAGGGTTTGCTGTTTGATTCAGCTCTCGGGGGTCTATTGATAGTTTCAAAGTGGAGTCCACCTGCCACTGCTTTAATCATCCGTGACCCCAGCTGCGTGTAGGAAGACCGCAGAGGGGGACGGGATCAGCCGCCCTGTGCAATGCGTTTGTGTGTGAGCAGTCAAGAGAAAGAGAAAAAGCAGAAGGAGAGACAGCTATAGAGAGAGGACGAAGAGACTTAAAGACATAAGATGGGGAGAACGAATGAGTCTGTCCAGCTGCTTTTCAACCCCGTTGTCATCATGTGTGGGTTGAGATTTTCTCTACGCGTTACGAGTTGGAATAACACTATTTTGATTCCAACCAGCTCCAGGCTTCTTCTTTTTCTTCTTCTCATGAAGCATTTCTATCTGGTTTAAATGTATTATTAGTGTATTCAATCTGATTTTTCTCCAGAGGTGGAGCGGAGTGAATCAGCATGCAGGCACAACTTATGGGTGCCAAATTAATTCAATTTATTCCAAAGCCTTTCTTACGGCCAAGGTTGTAATTATGGCATGCAATTAGAGGGGGTATAAATATTAGATAACTTCCCAATTCCCAGTGAAAGTTAACCCAAAAATTTGGTTTTTCTTTATTTCCAGGTACGGGTGATTTACATAAAGACCTCAGAGTGCTCCAGGCTTTAATTAAAGCAAAATGTACATACTGGTGACAAACATCACTCATGAATTGTAGAAATAGGGTGAGAAGGCTGTTATAACAGTTTACCTTTTGCTGATTGCGTCGCCAGAAGTCTACCGATAATTGGTATGAAACTTCACCTTTAAAGTGACAAGTCAAGCAACTGTGTGGTGGCATATGACAGTGTATCTTTTCTCCGAGGGATACATAGTTGTGAATTTGAGTTGGTTGTTACCACACATAAAAGTCTCTGTGTACAAGGAATATGTGACATTTTTCTGGAGAGTATGCCAAAGCCACTGCAGTGCAGCTTAGAAGAGGAAGTGATCAGGCTAAGGAAGGAGGTGGGAGAGTCAAAAAACACTCTTTGGAATTAGTTCAAGCACTGCAATGGGTCCGTGTGTGTGTGTGTGTGTGTGTGTGTGTGTGTGTGTGTGTGTGCTGGAGAAAGTAATGCTGATTCGAGACAGTAAGCATAAAATGTATTCATTAAGTTTGTTTGTAAACATCCTTATTTACGTCTATGGTGAAATGATAAAACGTACTGCAATTAATTCTCTGTCTTTGTATCTTTACCTCTATTAGTTACCAGTACGATGAGCTAACTGTGTTACCACAACACAATTCTACCAAACGGGGCTCACATAGCTATTACGAAATAACCTATAAATCAAATATTGTACTGAACTGACTTTTCCCAGTAAGCTTTCATCTAGTGTCGAAATAGGGAATCTATAAAGCTCAGTGCAATACACAATAGCATTCAGCTGAATAAAAATGACATTCTTGTATAGTACAGTAAGCAGTTGGTGTCAACAGAAAAAGTAGAACGAAACAGATATTGTATAAAAGAAACATTTCCAATTTTGACTGCCACGGTGAAAAAAACTCTAAACATTTTTGACCAGCTCACACAATGACGAAACAACTTTTCACTTTGGTGGCATTGGCCAGTTAACTGACACAATAACTAGGTTTTGAAGCATGAATAAAATGTTCTGGGTGAGTTACTACCTTTTTGCAGACATGCAAATAGAGTTGCAGAAACAATTGTGACCATTGCACTTACGGTTTAGAGAATGCAGAGTCTGTTTCAAACAAAATGATGTCACGATAGTACTTTAATGTACCTTTGAGCCTGAGGGGGAAACACATGGGTCATTCTATACTTGAATCAAAAAACATGGTGTTCAAACACTGACAGCATTTCCAGTCTAAACAGATCAACCCCCTATTACGATGCACGGATCGTAGCTGGGCTTTGTTGCAAAGAAGCAAAAGGAAGGAACCATTGATAGAACCAAATCCAATTTGAAAACAAATTCAGAGTCAGATGGAGTATTCACTACTGAAACATTTTAAATGACTCATGTGGATGAATTCTGTTATTGGTATACATCATCATATTTCTATTATGATATTCAAGACTGCTAAATAAGGCTGTACTCTTTGCACTCCTGGAATCTTGAATCCAAAATCTTGTTTTTGCTTGTTGAGTGGGTGGCACACTTCCTTGCCAGATATGAGAGAGGCAAGCGGGTGGCACCTCAGCTGCACCAAAAACCAGGGCATGTTAGCAGCTGGAACCCGGCATCTCTTACCTTGAGAGAAGCGGGCAACGCGCCAACCTCTCTGGGAGCTGTGCTATATTGCACCACATGATGGATGGCGCTAGTCATTTTGAACCGTAGCATTAAATCAGTTCATCAACAGCCCTCCTTAATATTTGAAAGGAGATAAAAGTGTCCTTTTTGGATAAAGGCTGAAATTAACACTCTAATGAGGTGATAAATGTGAACTATTCCCATCTGAACAATAGGCCAATAGACACATTCAGATTATGTCCTGCCCTTTTACTTCAATAGACAAATGACATGATGATATTGAGTGTTTAATTGCGACAGAGTCTGCTGTAGATGGGTCATACTTGCCACAGGCTTATTCAAATTTTTTGCAACATGATTTTGAATAAAAAAATGCATTCATAATGATACAATCAAAGTACTTAGGAAATTAAGGAAACAAATCATTGCTGGTTTTGGAGGTGAAAAAGAACATCCCATTAGGTAATAGACTGGAGGAGGCGTTGCATGTTGTTGTTGTTTTTTTTCTTTTGCGGTAAAACGTAGCTTCCGACAGTTTTGATTCACATATCTACAAACCAATATGAGCCTCTTGACATTTATTAGGTACGGCATGCCAAGAAGTCCACATTTTCCCTCAGGTTATTTTGCTTTGTCTTGACAAGGTTAAGACTTTTTATGTGGTGCAGAGGAGAGCTGAGATTTCTGGTGGATTGGCATGCTGATAAACACTCTGCAGGCTACAGTATGGTGGGTTTATGTTTCAGATTGCAAATGTGTAATAGCTGACATAACATGTTAATTGCTCTGTGGCTTGATCTTTACCAGGAGGACATTTGGTGTGGTTTAAAGCCTCATTTACTGGGAAACTGTGGTGTCAGTTGTTTGAGCACTTTGTAAAATGTATTAAATCAGATTCCCTCTTTGTCAGAGGGAATGAAAAAGAAAATCATTAGACTGAATCAGACCAAGATAGTAATACTTGGCTCGACATTTATGTCTTGAAGCTTTTCAGTAGTTGTGTGACCACTAGTCACTTCCCAGAAGGCAGACTTAGATGGAATATATCCCAGAATCAATTATCTATACATTGGATTGTATTACAGAGAGCAGTAGATGCTGAATACGTGTAGTAGAGGCACTCAGGAGACAGTCAACAGAGTGTAACCAACCAATGCTGGGCACACATGCGCTGTTTAGCATAGCCACTGTCATTAATTAAAAATTCCAAGCAGCCATTCATTATTCTTTGTTGCTGTTACATGTATCTCTCTATTCTGCAGGCAGTGCTGTGTGTGTGTGTTGTCTCACAAACATGAAACTATTAATGGATAGGAGTTTTCTTGTGTTCGTCCTTATTAATCACCTGACTAGCGATTAAGCCTGCACAGCCTGTGCTGAGCGTGCTACTCTCATATATCATGCTATTTGTGTCTGTCATGTTCTGAGCGGTTCATTATTTCAAACATGGACCATTGGCAGCCGACAAGGTAGTCATTGACCTCTACCTAATCTACTTTTGATTGAGGGTTACACATTTGGATGTGGAGACTGCTTGCTAATGTTTAGGTGCACTTAGAGAATATTGATTCAGAGCAGCATGCACAGCATTCACTGTAAAATAAAGTCCACTATCTTGATTTGTGTGTGTGTGTGTATGTGTGTGTGTAAATGTTTGACTAAGCATTTACTCACCCATGTCTAATCCACTTTTCATTGAGGTTAACCTGCTGGGATGTTAAAAGCCACAGGGACTTGTGCTGCTCATAAACTGAACTCAACTGCTGAAGATGCTGTAGTATCAGGAGGAAAGAGATCACATCTTCCAAAACTCCAGCCAGCTCAACGAGTAACGAACCTCTCGCTCCCACTGGCGCCCCCTAAACTGCACGCATTTCACTTTGAAACAAGAATAGTAGAGAAATTGGCTGATTCTGAGATTATTATCCAACTTGTTTTTAGCCACTAAACATGGTAAGATATTATTTCTAAATATCTGCCAAGAAACATCACCTACTGCACGTTATATAGTGGTCACGAATTACCCGAGCATGACTCCTGTAGCCTCGGGGACAGAGGCCAGACAACCTTAGATGTCAAGTCAATTCTCAG
Source organism: Leptoclinus maculatus (assembly GCA_032191485.1). Classification (NCBI taxonomy): domain Eukaryota; kingdom Metazoa; phylum Chordata; class Actinopteri; order Perciformes; family Stichaeidae; genus Leptoclinus; species Leptoclinus maculatus. The sequence continues at coordinate 11,007,674 of JAVDOI010000010.1, forward strand.
AGCGAATCCAGTTGAGTTTGAGGTAAGACCAGAGGGGTGTACCACGAAGTGAGATTAGTGGGTTAGCGAGGTATGTTGAGTTTTCAATGTCATGATAGCGGCTCTCTTTTAACCTGGCTAGATCGCCATGACAACTTAAACCGCAGACCTAACCTGGTCCAGACCAGTTTATTTTGTTCATGAGTTTCGGATTGAAATCAGGTCCTTTCAGGGAATACATTATGAATTATTATGAATGCATACTCGTTGAGCCGTAATGTTACGACAGTAATGCCACAGAACGAAGCCGAACAATTACAGTAGAACAAACTTTATGCATTTTTTGCACTTTTTTTTTTCTTTTGCCAAGGGAACTTTTATCAATAATGCAGGAAATCTATGCAAAATACTGTTTTGTTTCATTTGCAAAGGTTGTTCCTCTTCCGGTAAGTGGCAGGTAACATACATTGGTATTTAATTGGTTAGATAAATGATAAGAAAGAAGAATAATACGAAAACAAAAAACAAAAACAATAAAATGAACAGTAAACATATACAGTCAATTCTAAATAAACTAAGTTTAATATTATTAATCAGAATGACGTTTACTTGCATAGGAAATGTGGTAAAAATCCCTTCATACCGTAACGCTACGTTAGATTATATTTTCATGCACGGCTTTGATTTACTAGAAATAAATCTTCAGCATCAAGTTTAAAGTTTAAGAGCAGAATGTGTAGAATGTGCAGTTGTCACGTTAGAAATAAACGGTAGGCATTGAGAGCGCATTGAAAAGTAAAATAATATATTAACTCGTGAATTTACATGATTAGTAATTTTCTGCATCCCACGTGCAGCAACAGTTTTGCTTTTTGGTGTAATTAATAAAAATGAGCCAAACGCCCCCTTTTATGGGAAAGCGCACAGAGCCTGAAGAGGAAAACCTGGGTTAACAAAAACAGTTGATAACTACTGTCATGGTTTTAGGCTTGGGCAAAGAAGCCTGACTCTGTTGAACTTGCTCTGTGGTACACCCCCTCAGATCCAGAGGCCACTACAATTCAGATTATTTAGACATGAGATAAATATCTGGTCCTTACCAACGCATTCAAGTATTTTCCAATGTAAAAAACACCACCTAAATGATAGGTTCAGATTCATCAGATGCTAAAATTGTTCTCTGTAATGGCCATTAAGTGATTCTTATATAAAGTAAGGAAAGAGGTCACAAAATCCACAGTCCTCATTTCTTGGAAAAATTTATTCTGAAGTTCAGCCAAAGTTTTTATGAGGCTTCAGCAGTCTAAGTTAGTGGAATCAAGTTGAAGACACTCCTTTCAAAATGACAGTCTCTTTAGTATGAAGTTCCCTTTCCTTTAAAGCATCCTCTAATGAATACTAAGTATCTAATATAGCTCTACCTTTCTGTCTTGTGTTCTTCAACTTCCAGCTAATCAGTACAGAGGATCTGACCAATCAATTCAATGACTTTCGATGTAAATTGCATGTAAATATTTGTAGAGGTGAAATGTTTGTAACTTAGGTGAAAAGACAAGATAAACTGCCAGCTGGGACAAAATGCTGAAAATTAAGAGTGGTAGTTATACTTTATGACAATATTTAGTATTCCATGAGATGATACAGAAAGAGATTTTGCTATACTGTGTACATCTGGTAGCTGTATGAGGCCATTGTGGATTAGCACGTCTCCTTTATGTCAATATGGGCTTTTTATATGATGATCGGCATCAATATGATGAAATATCTTAATTTGCCTGGTATTTAATTCACTGGATTAGTCAAAAACAAGATGTCTGCTTATTGTATCTGTACTGTAAATTTGTTTTAGTTAATCTTTGAGACAATGTACTATTTTAGGATATCCATACATATTTCAATATAAAATAACATATTGTGTTTTATCCATACCACTTTTTAATAAATGATGCCTGCCTAATGACTTATTAGAAATAAAGAAGCCTATGAGCTTTTATTAATGACTTTGTTAACATTTATACCTTTGACCCATGAATAGTTAAGAATGGATTTCCAACATTTATGACTGCATCTGTTTGTACTTTCAGCCATTCATTGTCCTGCTGCAGTTGGTTTGTCTTTACTCCCGGTATTAAAAGGCATTGACATCCCTCCAGCTAAGGTATTTCATCAGAAACTCAGGTGATTAAAAGTGGAGGGGAAGCACATTTTCGGATAGTTGGAATGTCTCAGCCACAAGTTTTCTGGAGCATTGCTTGAGCAGACTTTTATGTGGAAGATAACTGTCATCACATATTTTTTCTGCCAATCTTATCTACCCCCCAAAAACATGATATTTTTGGAGATAGAGCTACTGTACTTTACAGCCTCGCGTATCCACCCATAGAGTTCTCTGTTCTCCCTCTATACTACCCCTAATATGTATAGTACATTTATTTATTCCCCCCACACAAACAGAGACATGTACACACAAGCACCCTGACACCAACTCTCTCTCTCTCACACACACACACACACACACACACACACACACACATCATTCCAACAAAAATACACATATTTTGTAAACAATGCTCTGAAACAGAGGCGTCCTCGTCAAATGTTTCCTGTAGTTTTTCTCATTCGGGTTGTTCCTTGAAGTAACCTTTCTCATTCTGAGAATCTGCAATGCAGGCTGTCTTCATTTGGGTGTTTGTTGGGTGAGCAGGGTGGAGACTGCATTATTTATGATGAGGCAAACCAGCAGCGAGTAAAAGGCACCAAACAGACACGAGAACAGCCCCTCATACCAGAGCGAAGCAATCACACACAGTCCCCGTACATTTAGTGACGCCTCATGACACCTCTTTTCATTTTAAACATAAAACATTGCATCCTCCCATGCCGAGTGCCTCGGAGAGGGCAAAAATGAGAGGCTTCAGAATTTGGAGTCCTACGGGAGCGTGCCAGCATATCTCACCCAAATGTTGGTTTAAAAGTGCTGATTTGTCAGAAAAGAAAGGAGTGCGTAGGAATCATGATGAACATTTCTCCAGATGAACAAGGACACCTCTATCTCCACCCCCCCATCTGGAGGAAGCATTGTCTTCCGCAGAAACAAAATGTCACATCTTCGCTAAAATAGACAGCCGTCTCTTGGATATAGACAGATCTAATGAATTCATATTACAATGCAAATAGCACTTATTCATTATCATCCACCACTGAATCCTCTTTGTTTGTTGGGATTAACGTTAATCTCAGAATCTGAAGGGTGCCTGACAGACAGATTTACGTACTTGTGGTGTTTATGTTCGGGAAAATGAATAAAGCATGAAGGCGAAGTGTTTGGGTGCAGAACAGGCTTTGCGGAGAAGACAGGGATGGGTTGGGAGACGTGTTGGTGGGTGGACGGGTGGGAAGAGGGTGTTGTGGGATGGAGGGCGGTTGAAGAGGCCACAGGGTCCGCAGGCCAGGTTCGGACGAAAAATCTTTATTTTTTCTTTACCATGCGAGGCAGGTGCTGGAATCCAGCGAAATCTCTTAAATATTAAACGGCAACCACCTGCAGTTTTTCTCTCTCTTTCTATTCAATAATAGAGGACAGCCGTCGAAGCTGTGATATTTCTGTGTGTTAGAGAGCGAGAGAGAGAGTGTGTAGAGAGCTGCATAACAGAATGGTACAAAGCATGTTTACAACAAAACCAACGCATACACTAACCAGTCAATGTGTCTCTGTAGTTACCAGGACAAAGATTCTGATGGATGAATAATGAACTTAAATTACACCTCTACTGGTTTCCCTGATGTTATGAACCCTTCTCAAGGAGCTGGCTGGCAGGCTGTTGTTTTTTAAATCTTTTGATAGCTAAAATGTTAATTTCTAAAGAATTCCTCCTAGAGACATGGCCACGGCCCAGCAATAGCCCCATTCCTGTATATTTTACCTAATTTGATAACTGCAGGCTTAAACTTGCAGTCAGTTATTGTAATCCAAGACACTTTTTTTTTTTTTGTCAAATTCAGAGAATATAACGACCTTTCTTCAGAATCGCTGACTCCACCTTTAATATTTTACAAATAGGTAGTTGATTGATCTTTTCATTCCCAGAATTGACTTCAATCCCCAAAATGGATTTGGGTATTTCTCTGGAGTCCCAGTGTTGGCCTCATTCCATGATCAAAAGAGCTCTCTCTTCCTGCCTGGGACAGATCTGGAATTAAATGGCTATCTTTGATGACTCACTTAGCAAAATTACAACCCTGTCCCCAAAGATTACCCTCCCCGCTGTTTTCTTTTTACCCCCTAGATCTGAGGTTTGGTTAGTTAAAAGTCTTAATTTTAGATGTCAATTTAAAACCAGAGCTTTATGTGCACTCAGGAGATAATCAGACGTTTCTTCTTAATCGTAATCATTGTGTATATTAATCAGATACCTAGGAAAAATGGTAAAAATGTACTTCATGCTGTTTGTCAGTCAGATGAAAGAATACAGGATATTCGAATCAGAAACATGGTCACATATGTTGGTCATATCTGGATATAAACAGTTATGAAAATAAATTAAACATGTATAACAAAATGTCCCCATGATGGCCACATCAAATGAACGCAAGAGTTATCAGTTTTAATACTTAAGACTTCAACACCCAGAGTTACAGCTGTTTGAGAAACAGTTTGGAATTTTTCTCTGGGTTTTAATTTGTCACTTCTTGTGGAAAAAAGGGACCAAACTTGACAAATTTAAAGGAATAGTTAGACATTTTGTGAAATGTGTGTACCGGTATTTGCTTTCTTGCTTATAGTGAGACAAGAGCATCAACACCACTCTCACGTCTGTGTTGAGTACAGAGCTGGAGCCAGAAAAATATGCTGCTTTAGTGTCTCCTCGGGAGAGAAGGGATGTGGTTTGCTTTTGCTGTTTTCTCTTTAAACTAGCATTTACTGTATTACATATACAGAGCAGACTTGCAAATTATCCTCTGTGCATTCAGTCATTTCCTTTTCCCTCAAATTATTTTAAATTAGTTATTTAAACAGTTCCTCATGGATAGTTCTCAGAAAATAACTGACCTGGGAGGTTTGATGCAACTGAAACAGTGAATGTCATTATATAAATGTCAAAGATGTAAGGATTTATATCCATACCCCTGGCGAAGCTGTAGACAATGAGTACACTCTCTTGCCAGTGCTGGGACGAGGGGGCCAACATATGGAAATGAGCTTCCTTCAGGCTTTATTTCTTCTAATATCTTGGGTAGTCTTGAATAAGTGTTTGGCAAACCAGTGGGAATCTCATGTACAAAAAGTGAGTGCTTAGAAGAAAAGAAAATGTGGACTTCCTTTAAAGATTTTTTTTTTTTTCCAATCAAGCAGTGAATTGTGTCTCCTAACCCCCTGTGTCAAGGGCAAGTGTTCATGTCGTTAAGTGTATCCTCTATTTCTTCGTGCTTATGTGTCAGAGCAAGTTATATAATGGATTTTTCACTATTATATGGATAAGTTCAAACACAAAATAGAAAATAAAACAACAGGACAGTGGCATTGTGGGGAATGGTTGAAGCATGCAGGTTAGAGAAGTAGTTGTGTTACTTTTATGTCTGTTGCTGAAAAGCTCTCGAGCAAGGCACTTTGTTCCTACCTTCTGTCAATGTCAACATATCGTTTACCTTGCACAGCAGCTGGATTCTCCCGATATCACAAGATCACACAAGAAGCGCAGGATCACAAGATTATACGAAAGTCCATCTTGCCAGGCTTCAACTGATGCATTTGTGTCCGAACCAAAGTGGTTGAGAGACCAATCAGCGTCCTGTGAGGAGCTACTTGAAGCTAAGGAGGGCTTGGTTTAGGTGTGTGTGTGTGATGACACAAAGAGTTGTTCTAAACAACAATGGCGGCTAATAAAGAGGTTGGCATTGATGCTGCAATAGCATCAGTTATATCGGAACCAGAGAGTATTACTTCATTGAAAGAAGAGCAAAGAACGACACTGAAGGAAAATATGTTTTCGCTCTTCTCCCGACTTGGACCGGCAAGAGTTTGATTGACAGATGGTTCATCCAATCGCATGCCAGGTATTTTTTTGAAAGTGCCTGCCCTTTTCCAAACGGTTTCCAATGAAGGCTTCTCAGATGGTTCTGTGTGAAACCATCAGGTTTGTTAGGTTAACATACCGTATCAATCTGGACAAATACAATATTCAAACCCTGTGCTGTGTTTGTTTCAGTGATTCATTAGTTGCATTTGTTAAAAAATGTTGGTCCGATACTTAAGTGACGTTGAATTGGTATCAAATTCTGTTTTATATCATGCATATTATTGTGGTTTTTTTTTCTGATAAGATAATACCCAATCAAATGTCATTAAGCGTGATTTTATGGCAGTGTTCTTATATAAAGGACAATGAACAAACCCCCCTGACATGCTGTCAATAGCCTTGATTCACACCCACTGAGAACCACCCTTTTTCATCAGTACATCAAACCTCAATAAAAGAAATGTCAGCAACAAGCCCTGTAATAGTTCAGTCCGACCATTTCCCCTCTAACTGTATCATCCTAGATGTACACTTTAAAGTTAATCCCAATTCGAGGGGCAATTGTTGTGAATGTGGCACACGAGTAAAGCTATAAAGCCGTGCTGATAGTGGTAACAAGGCCCAACAGGGCACTATTAGGGTGCATTTCAAATGTCGCCGTCGTGTCATTGTGTTGCCTGACAGCTGTGAATGGCAGAGACAGAGAGGTCATAACGGGGAATTTCATCCGCTCTCCGGCGAGGGGCGAGCAGAGACATGTGCACCTCTGTCAAGGCAATTCAGAGCTCGGCTGACAGATAACTGATACCTGGGCTTTAAAAGAAATGAGAAACGAGAGCAAGTCTAGGGCATTATAATCCCTTTGGAAAGGTTTTCCATCTGTCACAAACGGTGGTGACCGGGCTTGGGTAATTTCCCCACAGGATTTACAGAGAACATAAAAAAAGAGGCATGTAATATTCCCCCTATCTCAGAGAGCCTGGTGGGTAGACTCGGTACGAAGGGATAGACTGAATCACCCTTTTCATTTCCCATGAAAATCCAGGGTGTATGTTTACGTGGCTTGTTAGGCATATGTGGATCACTGTGGTAGATGCATGAAAATGTAGAAGCCACTGTATGGGTGTAGTTTGATCTGATTTGATTGACGGTGGTCTAGCTACATAAGAACAAAAGAAATTGTGTGTTCATGTAGGACCCCGTTGCTCATAGTGTGAAGCTGGTTGAAAATATTCTTGTGTGAATTAGGGGTGTGTTTCCCTTTTCTAACCCTGTCTCCTAGAAATTACATGTATACACACGTAATTTCCAACACCAAACAGGTTTTAAAGGAAACGTAATGCAGACCGGATTCCGTCTATTAACAATGTTAATTATCATATCAGTAAAATATTCACTGACAACATAATTAATTTGTCTTCTGCCGAAATAGGCCTTCCGATCTTACAAGATCTGCTTGTAGTGACTATTGCATGATTACACTTTTTTATACTTTAAACAATGGCAGCACTTCGTAAAGATTGGGGAAAGCAGCACAATGTTATAAGGAAAATAATTTAGTACAAGGAAACAGGGTTTATATCTTTGCTTACACCGGGACAAAGATCTTGAAACTTCACTCCACCCGATCTGCCTGATCTGACTTCACCGCCGGCATGGAGGACCCACCAGTGTTATTTTGGCTGCCTCTCCCTCAATGAGCTGCACGATAGTGACAGCAGTGCCTCCCTGACAACCCACCACTAACTCTCTTTTCCTCAAAGGATGACAGAGACATGGTGGTACATGGTGATGAGAATCTCTATAGCCTCATCATGGTTAATAAAGGCATGGACAAATATCAGTTACTTTTAGGAAAATATGCTCACAAAAATAATCTAAGTAGTTTAATATTACACAAAGTAGATGATGCCTGACAAATGACCAAAGCATTGTTTCTTTAATAAAGTCATTGCTGACAGTGTGCGGGAAGTCAACTTTTTCTTAGGCATGACCAGTGAGAGAAAACGTGTTGATTGGCGGAATGTCACCGCAGCGATGATCTGCAGCAGCATTCTTGATATTAGAACGTAAACACAGACAAATTGGCTGTGGGGTCAGGGGTCACTATGGCTCATTAACCTTCTGCCTTCTGTAATTGGATACTGCATCATTAATGGTGTTGTTCCACAGAAGGAAGGAGACGCAGATCTGGCAAAGGATTTGCCTGCGGGTGATATTAATTGTCCATTACTTTCATTTGTGTACAGAGCTCCACATAGTAGTTATAATTTTTTAATACGGCTTCTAAGACATGAAACAAACAAACAAACAGTGTCAAGTTCTTTATATTCTCTATGGCATGGTATATATTCATTAGATCGCTGTGTAATTTGCACTACTTTGGAAGCTGCATTGTCATTTTTATTGGTTTGGAAAGACTTTGTATGGGCGAATAATTGCATGAAAGTGTGCACATTAGTTAACTTAGCCTGTTTTACTATACACATTTTGCATATAGGTTTTGTAAGTAATGTTTACAAATGTACCTCAAGGCCTCTCCCTGTTTCCTTTCTTAGCACCAGGACGAGACCTTTGCGTCTGTGAGACTGTGGTTTGTGTTTTGCAGTGGCGGGCCGTACATTTTATACCTGGGCCTTCACTGCTGTCCTCATTATGACGCCACAGCTACGGTTATTATTTGTTTTGTGTAAAAATGAAGCTCAACACCTACAAATACACTAACTGCAGAGTGCAGATACATGAATACGCCAAGAGTGCGTCTCCTCTCTTCTCTGACTGCAGCTGGGACTGCTGCGCGAGGCTGCTGTGAGAGTGACCGCCTGTGAGTGCTTTGGGGCGGCTCACAGCAGCTTCCGCTGCTCGTTCACGACACTACAGAACGTACGTGCTTTCACGTCAGAGTCAAAACACCAGAAAAGTCTCCAATAACACCAGAAAAAGTCGCTAGATTTGTCGCTAGTAGCTTTTGACAAAAAAAGTTGCCATGAGGGTTTGGAAAGTCGCCAGATTTAGCGAGAAAGTCGCCAAGTTGGCAACACTGGCACCTACTAAATGTGTCCCCAGGGCAACATTGGACGTAACAATAGTTCCTATCACATATAAAACCAAACAAAAATCCATCTTCATAAAAACAAGTTGTACAAATAATAATATACAAACAAGCATATTAAAGCTACTGCAGGTGTAAAAACAAACACATTTAACTTACCAGAGCTGCTGTTCACTATTTAAAGACAAAGTCCATCCTCCTTTCTTTGTTAATAAAGAGTTTAATCTCACGGTTGTTCAGTACATCCGTGCGTTTTAGTTCCAGTAAGAAGTCCTTCTCGATTCATGGACGCCAGTGAAGACAGTCAAGCCTCCCCAGTTGTATTTCTTGAATATGTTTTAATGCGTTTGAGGGCTGAAAATGTCCGCTCGACAGAGGCAGCAGATATTGGGATTGTCACCGCCCAACATGTCAAACTAGCCCATTGACCAATCACGTACTTGTAGGCCAGCTAGAAGGCTCTGACATGTCAAAGAATACGCCCAACATGTCACACTAGCCCATTGACCAATCACGTACTTGTAGGCCAGCTAGAAGGCTCTGACATGTCAAAGAATACACCCAACATGTCAAACTAAAGATCTGATTGGTTGAACACTATGACAATCAACAATATCGTCCCCATTCACTTAAACTGCAAAGGGATTCACTTGTGAGTCTGCAGACCTGGGGCCTCTCTTCTTACCTAGAGACACAGAGGTGAAATCTGATTGGATAAAAGCTCTACTTAAAACAAGCTGCACTGGAAGCAGAGCAACTGAGGAAGACAGTGGCTGTGCAATGAGAAAATAAGATAATGGGAAAAAAAATTATAATACATGTAGTGTATTTATGAAAAATTATTAAATTATAAAATAGCTATAACTTTGTGATTCTGTCTAGGCCAGCAGAGAAGGCCTTGCTGGCCCTGACGGCCCACCACTGTTGTTTTGAGGTGTTGTTGTACTTCGTACACCTGCCTATTTTGCTTCGCACCACCTACTGTTTGGCAGCTGGGATAGCTGGTGGGTGGCATTTGCGGTTGATGTGGAAGAGACCTGTGGACCAAGAAGAGACCTGTGGGTGTGAGAGGCAGATGCCTGGGCCTACAGAGCTGCGCACTGAGTTAAACCTTGTGTATACTGTATGTTTCCACCACCTTTGCAGAGAGGCAAAACTACGTGGGAGGTGGCATATTTCCCTGATGGTTGGTGTCAGGTACAGTACGCTCTGCTCTGGGGAGAGACCTGTGGGCATGAAAGACGGGTGCTTTTGCCTTTTACGATGTGGGGCACTGACACCAAAGGTGTCTTCCGGGTTGCCCACCACTTTCTGCAATGCGGAAGGAAAAAGTGGGATGTGATGATTATTCTGGTAAACTTCCTGTAAAGTGGCAGATATTGAGCTGTGTGCTTGAAGCAAAACATTGCTGCCCTATTGCACTCTGCCGAGCAGCACTTTGGGTCTGCAGCATTGATGTATTACTGTAAGAGAGTTAGGTAATCCACTACAGCCCAAAAAGCCCTATGCCCATACTGTTGAATTCCTTTGGAGCAGAGACATGAAAACTGTTGACAGGACACAAACCTGAACTGTAAAAACAGTCAATCGTTTTTTAGACCATGAAAATCTATAAAACCTATGAATAGAGTAGGCAAAGACAGGTAAAAACAATAATATATGTTGTGCCACGCAAAAAAAAAGAAGCCAACCGTGAGGAGAAAACAACTTGAAAGCAATGGGAAAGCAACTTTCATTAGAATGAATGAGTATCATCCTTTTGTCTAGTATCCAGTTCTCATACATCTATATAACTACAATTCATCGTCTATAGATCTGAACAACCTGGTCTCATACCCACCTCATCAAATACTGATGCTTGTTAAGTTAATTTTACCTTGTTGGGCCTTGAAAATGTATTTTAAAAAATCTAGGTAACAATTAATTGTTGCTCACAAACAATAGGGAATATGTTGACAAATGCTGTCATGTAGGCTCAGCTATTACAGTATATAGGGGCCACAGGCCTAAAAGTTTTGGAAGCCAGTGCTCTAAAGTGGTAGCTTTATGTGTCACATTTTAAAGATAGGTATCTGTGTCAGTATTACAGCACGGGGTACAATTACAGTTTGTGTCAGAATGATTATTGTGCACTTGAAAGCAAATTCTAGAGGCAGAGCCCTCTACGTGCCCTCAGCTTTCCTGCCATCCCGCTAGTCCTCTAGCTGAAGACAAAGCAGCCAGTTCCCATATGTTTGAGGCTGAGCTCATTAACATTGGCTAAACGGGCACATGCACATTCTCAGAACACTGAGTAGTGAAGACAAGAGGTTGAAAAGACAGATCAACACCTGAGTTCAAAGAACCAGGATTACAAAATGTAGCCGTCAGTCTTTTTGTGTGTTCTCTGTGTGTTTGCATGTGTGTTCACTGTGCTACTCGTTTCCCTCCACACTCTAAACATGTCCAGTCAAGTGGAGAAGGTGTGAACATGTGCATGTGTGTGTGTATTTTAGCACCTGTGATGAACTGTCCAGGGTGTCTCCATGTGTTCTGCCCAATGTATCCTGGCATATGCTCAGGCCTGTGGACTCCTAAAAGGTCATTGATTGGGTCTGAAAAAGATGTTAGTCATAAATTATTTATTTGCAGTCAAAAATTACAAATCATGATTTCAAGGTTCCAATAAAAAAAATATATAAAACAAGTCTGCGCCGTTTAAATTTATCAAACGTTATTTCAGTCTTACCTGTTCACTCTGTCTTTCCTCTGCTAAACAGGTAAATATGGCGTAGAATGGTAATAAGAGCAACAGTGCATGGCCTTGAAATTATGCCTGTCTGATAGTCACCCTTGAGACACAGTTGAACAGTTCAGCGCTGAACCAGAGCGGAGCAGCGTGAATGAATTTGCACTTTGACTGGGTGAGTGGAAACCATAACCCCCTCAGCCGGGCTGTCTGACAGCCTCCTGCTGTTCACCACTTGACTTGTGGCAGCTTACAAAGTTTTTTGTTTTTATTATGGATGGTATGTTTTGGTGGATCACAAGCTAAGCTACTATGAAATGAGATGAGCTAAACCTTTTTTTTTTTGATTAAGTTAAGACCACTCAGACCCCTTGACTGCTTTGTTATTTGGACAACTGACAGGGAATATATTTGTACAGACACTACACTATAAACCATGGTCAAATACATTTTGGATATCTTAGACACATTTATTTACGTTTTTATTTTAGATTAGGCTAATTAGCAGGGGAGAAATGATTAAAGGGAGCAATTCTTTCAGCCCGTATGACAAGTGAGTCTGTCAAGAAAAATCTGTAGCTTCTGTAATGTGATGTGCATTTTCAAGTAAATTGGAATATATAAGTGGGGTGTAATGTCGAGATACTGGGATGTCATGGGGTGGAGGATGAAAATCAAATGAAGAAATTTTGAAAATAATTTCAAACTCACACCTCCCACTCACATTACTCTGCAAATTACTACCATTTACAACAAGTAGGCCGGACAGTAAATACTGTTGCGAGGGTAGTGTTGTAAGCATAAACTGTTGGAGCCAGCATGGCTAGTGTGCTAACAACAACAACAACAGTCCACAAAAGCTGTACAGCTTCTTATTAAACATTTTGCTGTCATTAACATCTATCATTGTCCTTGCTCCCAATGCAGCCAATCAGTATCCCTTATTTTTTTTGTTTGTATTGTTTCGCCATGTATTTATATAAGCAATAATATAAATAATCAAAATGTCTCGAAAGAGAAAACAATCCCAAATTTAGCTGGACATTTGAGAGCTTTACTGTTTCGAGTGTCAAAATCAGATTAAACTCTGTGTAGAGCGAAAGAAGCAGGCCAGTTCATGCGCAAATCCAACTAATCCCATTCCTTTTGGAAATTAATGGGGATTGAAATCAGGTGTGACTGTACCTTGAGTCGTCAATTTCTTTATTTTAATGTTTTATAGTAAGAGAAAAGACAAGGATCTTGACGAATAAATTCATAATCTTTCAAATTTGCCTTTGACATATACTTGAGATATACCAAAACAAACATATCTGAATAATAAATGCAGGAATAAAAAAACACAATATAACAATATAAAGCTGAGCTCACATTTGTAATAAAATGTGCATAGATTTTGAAGTGGTGCTTTGGCTGTATTCATTGGCTCACAGCAGCACTTTGATCACTTTAAACAAAAAAACAATCCTTTGCCGTAAAGAGGAAGTTAACTCACTGTAATGCACTGCACTGTATGGCCTGTCACAATGAACAGCAAATCAGTGGAGCGAGAGGAGAGTGTACCAAAGGGGGATGTGGAAGGAAGGGCCGGGGTAAGTGTTATATGGAGACAGGCTGTGACCTCGTGGGAAAGGTACACACTATCACAGTTCATGAATTGGCTCCAGATGGGAACTGGCAAGTGGCAAAACTTTAGAGAATTGTATGGACAAGCTATGTCTAGGCAGGCCCCGAGCAAGGCCATTAGCTGTGTCGCCGAGTCACCAGGGAAAGCTCCGTCAGTCTGAGATTTCACTTCACCTGAGTGTTGATGGGCGCTCTCTTCGGCCATCCTGCCCAGCAACCAAACACCGAGTCCCAATCAAAGTGCTGATGAGAAAAACACTGCACAACTTAAGTAATAAATATCTCTTTTATAGGGAAGTGAGTGGCATAACAGTCTCGTCCCTGTGCTCATCTCCCTCTTTTTAATGAGATTATTACATGGTCCTATTACCCCAATGACTCTTTATTGCCTTCCTTAACTTTTGTTAATTCACACAATCTATTGTTATCACCTGAAAGTTGGGAGGCTATTATCACCAGAGGGCTCAGCAGGAACGCAGCATGTACTTTGTGGTTTACCTTCTGGCTGTCTTAAGATAAATGAGACTTAAATGGCCACAGAAAAGGTTGTTAGGACAGGTTGTGAATTTTAGATTTCAGTTTAACAAAGTAAAGAAAAAAAACTGAAGTGACCAAAGACGAGACAAAAATGTCAAAGATGATAAGCAAAGATGCATGCAAGAAGATAACATCAATTAAATGGCAGCAGTCCACCTCTGGTGTTTTGTTTCACAGTGGATATCTTTGGAGTAAAACATATATAGATATACGATTGAAAAAGACATTCCATGTCTGTTAGGGATGTAACAATACTTCAAAGGAACTGATTGAGCAAATGTTGAATATCATCTGACGCACTCCAGTATATTATGTATTGAGGTCATAAGACAGAAAACGTTTCATTGAAGAAACACTTCATTGAGGGACTTTAAGTGAGCACTATCATATGCTGTGGGGGATTCTTTAATAACTATACTTTAATACCTGCAGGCATAGTGATCATAACTTTTCACTTCACAAACCTAGAACGACTAACATTTGGCTGGATAAACCAGTAAGTAATACAGCAACACACACACAGGTATGTTCCACTTTGCTTCTAATAGAAGGCTATGTGTCATATTTTGTACTTGAATTAAAGATGAAAGTTTCTTGGACATCAAATAATTCAGAATTTATATATATATATATATATATTTATATATATATTTTGTTTGGCCATTCCCATCCACTTCATATTTTATATATAACAAGTCCATACCCATACTTTAGGCATGAAAAGAAAAACTGACATATTTGAGAGTGCAACAATATGTTACAGGCCATCGTAAAGTGAGCATCCAACTGCGGTCCCCACTTTTTGACAGTGGTGACAGACTGTGATGTGGAGCTCGCTTAGCAATGCTGAGAGAGGCGTCTATTCTGATCAGCTCTTCTTGGAGCAGGATATTTGGAGAGAACACTGTCAAAACCCTCCACAGTCCGCATCTCAGCCGAAGACAACTCGTGCCACAGCACATCAGTCAAAGACGGGCCTCAATACCTCTGTTGCCGTGAGAGAAAATTTGGTGTGAGATTGTGAATACATAAAAAAAGTCTGCAGATTACTTTTTTCTTTAATGCATAGCAAATACATCTGGGTAGATGAGCCTCAATCCATTTTTAATAAAAACCCACCATGCTAGAAGTTGTGAATTGAATATCATCAAGTTGGGTATAAAACATTTCTTAGGAGAAGGTTGAAAATATTTGTATCATTTTTAAATGGTCCCGAGATTTGTCACATTGACAGAGAGGCAATAGGATTGTGTGAGTAATAACAAACAGTGAGCTATGAATTGCACTTACATCACCTTTGTCTGTGTCTTGCTAACTCCCTATCCGTCCGTCTGCCAGCATCTTTATGCATGTGTGCTTCTCTCCCACCATCTACAGTATGTGTTGACGTGTGCCTGTGTGTACGCATGTGTTCGCTGTCTGACTCTATAAGCCACGGGAGTCGAGGGAGTTGTCAGAAGGTGGTTGCCCTGGTTTCCTTCGCAAAAAAGATGAGCATCTCCTGCACAACCCCAGAGGCTTTTTGCAAGAGATGCAACCTGCTTGATTGTAGCAGAGAAGAAATAACCATCAGAAAAAGCTCCCAAACCAGTGAAATTCACCACCAAAGCCAAACAAAATAGATCTGATCTGATAGTGACACTAATCATCACCCTTGCCTTTTTTGTTATAGACGTTCATATGTGACTTATCAGGCCTAATCTAATGGGAAGCAGCCATTGTGACAGCATATTTAAACTCTTCCACACACTCAACTCAGCTTCTTGGAAGCAGTTTGTTCTGTGTGCTCCCGCCTGAAATCTTTCCGCCAGCTGATGGATTTTGCATATCACAAGCGCAGCCTCCTTGGGTTTTTGCTAAATGAATTAGGGAGGCCTGAGTAGCTACATTTTTAGCTTCATGCACTAGATGCACATTATCCTGAGCCGTTGAAAGCCTAAATACCTGCTGGGCCTCGCCATGACCGTTCGGCTGCCATCAAGAGCCCGCAGAGAGGCCGGAGAGGAAGAGAGACGGCACAGGATAGAGAGAGAGAGCACGCAGGAGAGAGTGGCTGACGACAGCAAAATCGATTAATTGAATGAGTGGACAACTCTTGCACGGATTGAGTTGCACGGCTGTGATAAAACAAAGTGCACATTATGTTTTAAAATGAGTAAAAAATGAGTTAAGCTCCTTGATGCCCAGCAATGATAGGGGACTGCATTTACTACTTCACATCTTTTATAGCTGCAGAAGCTCCCCGTGTTCGCTGCAGCTCAGACAGACGCGGAGGCACCAGAAGACGCCTTTGCTTTTCCTCCCAGGAGACTCACATTCTCCATCAATATTTAAGTTTGTTTATGTTTAGCTGTTCCACTTCATTGACCATGCTCAGGCTACTTTTTATATTTTCTTTACTTAACTTTGTTTTCATAATGCAGCAGTCCTCACCAGTCCGATTTGTGTGTTGTTCTGTGCAGAAATCTTGTTTTTATATAATATGATCCGTACTGTGCTGCTAAAATATATAATCAAGGTTTTGTTCTGATCTCTTGAACAGTGATTCCATGAATGCCAACAGCACTCTTTTACCTTTAATTTCTGTTGCGTCCCATACAGCGTAACATTCATGCACACATACCACGACTGTAGCCATAATCAGCAGCATCATTCAACTCTGCCATGCAATGTCGTCCCTAATAACATCCAGTTTTGTGCTCACTTAGCTAAACACCAGTCAATGGCGTGTGACAGCCCTATAACTCTCACAGGAAACCTTGCTGGTTTGCTGCCAGCGTTATCTGCGATCGAGATAGGGCAAGATAACCAGATCACAGGTGCACTACATCAGTCTCTGCTGGTGTCAATGGGATTACCTGTCCTCTGTAGCCCAAGCTGTACAGAGAGGAGGTTTGGAGCAAAGAAGCTGGGGAAATAGGTCAAGCACACCGATAAGGGCAGGTGTTCTTTTGAAGATGTCTTTACAATCTCTGGGGAACCAAGTACAGCAAAACATTTCTACTTCAATGAAAAAGAGAGTTCCTTTTAAAACCAGGGCAGCGGTTCAAGGGGTTATCTTTAATAACTGTTTGGTTAAAATCTAAAGTGAAACTGCTGATGTTACTGCATATCCGAGCATTGTAATTAATGGCATTAAGAAGACGCACCCAGCAGCACCTTTGTCCTCTCTTTCCCTCTCTTTCCTAAAAAACACAGATAGTCCAAAATAAATACAAATTACGTAGACTTTTTTTTTTTATGTCTCAGAGATGTATTTTTTCCTGAAGTACTTAGAGACCATTACAAATAGACAGATCCTACAGCTCTTATCTGGATCTAGATAAGAGTACTGCAGAGTTGGGATAACAATCTCGTAAAAAAACTTACTTGGTTTTGACTCTGGGACTGTGATACTGAGGGAACAGCAGATAACAGCAGAGAAGGTGAGAAGGATGCCGTGAACACTCACAAACACTCACAAACTGACTATTATAGAAAATGATTTACATTGTAGTGGTGGGAGTTTAGAGAGTTATGTTGCCTCACCCAGTAACATGTAACACAGTAACATGACATACAGGTATTGAGTGAAAGTAAGGCAATATCAGAATCAGAATCAGAACCGTTTATTTGCGTTAATTTTGTTGATGCTACATGTGGAAAGTTTCAACTTCTGTGTATGTTGCATCATGACCGATTTAAATCGGAAAGCAAAACACTAAAGGTTCAAAAAGCTGTCTAACTATTAACCAAACTGTAGCCTGCAGGCAGCCATGAATAGTATCCACAGGCTTACAAGACCAGTGTGTACTGCCTGACTCTGGGGCATGAACAAATCTGACAAGCCCCTGAGCAGTCTCTTCTGTATTCTTTGGTGTATGGGCAAATATGAGTCGTGTCTAGAAGGTAACCCACAAGTCCTGAAAACGTGAAAACTCCCGAGAGTCACTGCCCGTCGACTAGGGCTGTTTCACAACTTTTGGGTTACCTTCTAGCCACAACCCATACATATGACAGCATTCTCTCTGCATGCATGGGAAGCATTGAGGAAAACAAACTCGTCTCCCATTCACTCTTAATGCAGAGGTTTAAGCAGGGCTTTTGAATAAACTCTTATCTAAAACAAGAGTGATATGTAGGATTCCTTCTTAACGGTAGAGCATTCCATTTTAATGAGACAAGTTCTCAGCTCAGGTGTAGCCAGAGGGATGATGTCATTGTGATGAAAGGCGAAGTGGTCATGTCTTTCATGTTGGCAATCCCTCCATTAAATAACAGATGAAAGAGCAGCTAAAGAGAAAAGAGAGCTGGTCACGCTGGATAGAAAAGACAAAGCTAATGCTTAGAACAGGATTTCAAGGACAGGTGGCATTGTATCTCTGGACTGACAATGAATCTGTCGACCCCTCTGTCATCTTGGGAAGTAGCTTTGACCTCGGTGACGGATTTTGCATTTGGCATCCTTTTGACTTTCCTCCAATGCCGACATGAAAAAGAATCCAAATACTTTGAAGTGAGGTGTCAAAACACAAGTCCTAGCTTGCTGGTGAATAAGTTATGACAGTACCTCTTGTGGTCAAAGTTTTATTCTTCAAGGTTTGTTTGGAAGTTCAAAAGACATACTGTACTGTTCACTTGGCTTTCACTTGAAATTATACGATACATACAATTTAAATATTAGAACTACAATAATGTCATTTCTGAAGGGTTTGAGTTGTAGACAGTTCCACAAAGAGACATTTATCTTCCTTCCTACCCTGTTAATTATTTGAGATTTATTTTGTGACCCTTTAAAGGGGACCGGACTCTAGGTTGGGAACCACTGGACTAAATTACCTTACTGTGTATTGAGTAGTGGAAACCAGCTCTACCTGGTTTAGCTCAACGTATCCTCATACAACGGTTCTTACGGAAGGTTATTCCTCATTTCGCGTTTGTTCTCCTACAGGAAACAACTTGGTAAGAGTAAGGCAATACAACTACTTGGTTAAGTTTTGGAAAAGATCGTGGTTTGGGCTATAATAACTACGGAAGTGGCATAACTTAAATAGAGAAGTTACATGACAAAAGTGTCCATGTTTGGTTTAAAATAACTGAAGAAGTGTCGTTACCTAACAAATACATCAACATTGACTTCTGGTTTCACGTCTGGTGTTTTTTGACCCATCCATCCGACCCGACCTCGAGCCAACGCAGTTTGTTACTCTTTTTGCTGCTTACACCTTATTGTATTTCATATATTCTGTAATAATAAAATTTTTCTGTAAAACAAATACTATTACTTTTACTACTTTAAGAACATTTTGCTATACTAATATTATTTTTTCCCAAGTAAAGGATCCGAGTACACTGACGGGGTTATTTTGTATATGTATTCTGTGATGCTGATCTATAACTGCAGGGTTGTGAGTGGGTAAATCAATTATCATAAATGAGGGACAGCTGCTACACAGATTCATTATTCCACTCACACATATACTGTTCAGCCTTCTGGAGGCATCATGGACCAACTTTAACACATCGGTGATGGGAAGATTCCCACTTGATAACACCAGTGAGATACAGTGTGCTCTCCTTTCAATACAAGCACTCATTCATAAATAGCACAAGCGAGGGCTTATTTCCATCTGTTTCTGTAAAAACAAAAATGTTACAACACTCTTCATGCAGCTCATTATATTGATTTCAAACAAGCCATCATGTAATTGTATGGCAGTTTAGCTTGCCAAGATCTAATTGTCTATTTCCCCAATGCCGCTGGATGGTGCTTATTCGCTACAACCTCCCATCTCATCATCTCAACATTCCCATCCCGCCCCCTCATTAAGTCAATCGCTTCATGAGATGCTCTAATGGTTCCTACAAATTGTTTATGGGGCAATTTAAATTGTGTGTAAGGAATCGTAATTAACACACTTGGCCTACAGACGAGTAATTATACGTTTGGCTAAATAGACAATTGAATGGGCTTGAAGATGGATCAGTGCATCAGTGGGATACTGGTCTTGTTGGGAAATACAGTAACTGAAATGCAAGCAATTGGATTTACTGTATTTGCGTTTCATACTATGCGAACAATTGAAATGTTGCTTGTTTTGCAACTCGATGAAACTAGAAGAAATGGCTTTTTTTGGAAATATTAAGCCCTGTATTTTCATGTTTAGTTATTTATTCTGTATTTTCATTGTGTTATCTCGGCAAAGAGCAAATATTGACCCACTTTGGGATGGCGTGTTTACAATATTACCTAGGCTGCAGTACTATCATATATCTTCATTCAATAAGAGGGACTCTCCCTGGAAATCTCACATATTGTTTCACTTCACACAGGAATACTAACCTCTGACAGGAATAGGAATCTTTCACTATTGAGGTCAAGCACAATACAGTGAGGCTGTGAACTGAATTATTCTTGCATTAGTCTGAGGATTCACGGCATATATTTTTGAATTAAATTGACCAGTCCTTCAGTAAGATGCATGAATGATTAAGTTTGTAAAATTGCAGGGTGTGGTCAAGTCTGTAGCAACCCAAATGTACACACTTGGCATCTCATATTGTTTTGGGTTTTATGATGATATAGATTTAACAAGGGTGACTATTTTAACACATCAGCGATGGCATGAACCTTCCGTGGGCTTCCATGGAAGTTTTCATCAGTGAAGCATCAAACATCCTGAGACTGTGTCAAACTGAAATCTCTCCGCGGCAGAGCCTGAATGATTTATGCATTTGTCATTTGTCATTTGTTGAAACGAAGTGTCAACGTTTTTGTTCCATTGCACCAGTCAAGCCTGCAGAGATGAAGAGGTAAGGATGGAGTAATGCCCTTGAAGAGAATAGCAAAGTCAAACTGAAAATTTGTCCAGTCGCTTTCTGTTTTTTCAAGTATTTTGTCGTGAAGGTGCAACGATACAGTAGTAGACAATCATCTTGTGACCCATTTGTAAATCCTCTCTGTCCTTCCAATATATGATCTCGCACTGCCCACTTGTATATTCTCAAAGCGAGAGGATAGTAATGCAATAGCTGTTTTAAGAGAAATTATCTCAGTTGCTTTTAGAAACTGATATTGACTGCTTTAATCCACTTTGACTTTGATAAATAATGAATTGATCATCTGCATAATTCTGTCTTTGACAATTACATTTTAATGAAATTGCTGAGTGAATACTGCTGTTTGTGAATATATCTATTTGTCACTCATATTGGAAACTGCTGTGTATCACCTAGCAATGCTGACACTCACATACAGTGCTGCTGAATGCAAATGTGTGTACATCCTACCTTTTTTTTAAAATTAGGAACACATTACAATCAAAGAGAGAAACCTGAAATAGTTAAAAACATGGTTATGACAAATAGGGTTCAAACCAAGCGGCACCCTCTGGGTCTGAAAAGTGAAGCCAATGAAGCGAAAGTGCTTTAAACCGGTATTCTTTTTTATAGCCAGCACTGGATGCAAAAAAGAAGTCTAATTGTATAGAAGTCTATGAGAAAATGACACTACTTCTCACTTGATTTATTACCTCGGTAAACAATGTAAACATGAGTTTATCGTCTCAATCGCTAGTTTTAAGTCATCTTCAATACGGCATGATGTATTTAGTAAATTATGGTCCCATTTACAGGAAAATAGACGATTACGCAGGGTAGGCTTTATGTTGTGGCTGCCTTGTGATTGATAGGTCCGTACCATGGTGTTGTCCGATCAGGGTGGTGTCTGCGTTTTCAACTTAGACCTTTGACCCTTTCACAGTGTGATTTCAGTTCATGAAATGTTAGTTGTAACATTTTTGTCACCTAAAATGTCTCATTCAGTTGTGCTGAGCTACACTCTCTCGTGTCACTTCTGGCTTCAAAAAACAAGATGGTGATGGCCAAAATGCCGAACTCAAGGCTTCAAAACTGTAGCCCCGAAAGCAATGGGTGACGTCATGGTGATCATGTTAATTTTCTTCTACACAGTCTACGGCTCTAATTGAGGATTAAGAAGCTTCTTTTACAACAGCTGTCGCCCCATCGTGTCCATCAATCATACTATGAAACACACTCAAAATACACACCCACCACAGCCAATCTTCTTTGTGACTCATAAGATTGAATAATCTTTTGAATAAGATGGAAACCATCAATGTCAAGCAGATGCAAAGTGATGAAAAACATAATGAACTCCTACTGAGAGGGATGACTTTAGTTAAAGCACATACAAACCTAAAATCAAAATATGACACAGGATTTCATCCTTGCTTATGTGACATTGCATAGATGCAAAAGCGTGCAAGGAAGTACTGTATTCACACAGCTCAATCTTGCATATACTCACGTACACCTACACAACTTTTGGGGGAAGCTTGGCCTCATCCTGTCAGTGCAGGGGCTGACAGACATCCTTTTGCTGTGTGTGTCAAAGGAAGTGGTCCGGTATAGACTTGAGGGATTCACTAGCTGAACACTGAACAGAGGAAGAAATAAGGTGAGAGAGAGAGAGAAGGAGAGACAGACAAAGAGAGAGACAGAGAGAGAGTGACGGACACAGAAAAAGAGAGACAGAGAGGGAGAGGAAGAGAGAAGCGAGTGTTTGTGTGGTTGTCGTGGAGGGGGTTTAAAGTGCCCCAGGCTAAGCCACGTGCGAAGATGGCAGGGCCTGAGAACTCCCTGCTGCTGGGGGGAACAAGACAAAACAACAAGCCCAAATGTATAAACTTTAACACCCTGTCCTTTCTTGTAAATGCATGAGCAATACCCAAAGCCCAGTTTGACATTTCACTAACTCAGTTTGGGATAGAGCACTTTGAAATCTTGGTTCACATGCAGGTACATGCAGGAATTTTACACAGAGAATGAGAACTGACCATCTGCTAAACCTCTTCCCCAAACAGCAATTGTCCAATAATAGTTTAGTAGCCGTAACTTGGCACAGCACATCTGTCAAGCGTTGGATTTCTCCACAAGGCTGTTGTAAGATACAAAAAACACAAGAGTAGAAGTGTATGAAACTGATTAATCTGTGTGTTTGCTCTAACATAAGCTGCCATTGTTAGCAGCTAATTAGCTTACAATCTACCGTAGTAACTGACCGGAACTTCCAAAGCTAAGGAGCACGTCGTTAAGTTTGTGGCTTTACAGCCTGCATTAAAAACAGATCAATTTACAATCAGCACATCATCAGTTTAGGCTTTTGTTTGCAGCTCTATTGTTTGAGAAAGTTACACAAGCAAACGTTACCCAAAATAGCATTATGTTTGCCAATCCTCATCCCCATATATAAATGCTTTACTCTTGTAAAGTTGAAATTAAAACATGACTTTTAAAACATGATCAGTGTGAGCTAAGCAATCAAATGTATGAAGAAATGATTCCCATGTCTTTTACATGGATCATCAGCTGGTGAGGATGCTGACTTTTTGTCTGGGACATGGCCTTTTGGCATGACATCATGTGAGTGCATATTGACCCCTATTGCAAAATTCACATATATCCCCTCAAGCGGACGCTGTGAATGGGGGTGTTGCGTAAAACCTATGCCAACTTGAAACAGATCATAAAATCAGATTTTCACACCGGCTCGGTCAAAGCCAACTAGATGGAAACAGATAATCTGTGGCGACCCCAAACGGGAGCAGCCAAATAATGGAGAGAAAACAAGATTGCAGGATTCACATTTTAAAACAACTCAGCTGGAAATAGAAAGAAAAATAATTTAAAAGTCAGCTAGAGACAGTTTTTTCAACCAACTCATGGAGCTAACGTTTGAGCAATTAGCTTGCTAGCTACAGCAAAATCGACGGTAAGCGCCTAGAAAGAAGACGCCTGAATTTGTCGTACTCTGTCTGAAATACAGAAACCACTGTTTTAGAAAACTTACCGTACTATATTTCGAGAGGTAGACCTATCACTGTAAACTGCGTGTGTGCAAAACGAAAAGTTTGACAGGTGTAGCAACAGCAACTAAGGGGCAGGGCTTGGCAAACTGTCAACTAAGTAATGGATTTAAGAAACTGACGTTGAAATGGCTATTTTATATGTGGACCCAAAATTGTAAGCTATATCCTGCAGCACTGTAAGTGAATCACTCAACATATTATACAATATCAGAGCACTGACGGAACATTTTCCAAATCTGAGACAGGACAGAGAGACAAGATACTTTGAAAGTCAAAAGGCTAAGGGCAAAGGAAATGACTCCAGCACAATGGTAGTCTGCTCAATGTTCAATTATTGCTGATGAAAGGGACATTTTGTGGGGCGGACATCAGAGAGTGGGATTAGTGAAAGTGATTTCCTTGTCCTGGGTTGTTTGACAAAGTCTGCCTGTAATCCTCTTGAAAACTTTGCCGTCTTGGCTTTTCCTGACTGTTGGCTTTCCTCTGAGCTGAAGATGGCACACAGAGCAGAAAAAAAGATGTCCACTTAAGACTTGAGGAAAAGTGATCCAAGCCATACACACAATAGAGGGTATTTATATTTTTAAATATAAATGTATTTTCAGTATCAGCTGAAAAATGAAGTGTGACCTTAATTCTAAAGATCCAGTTTATTACGTTAGCAAGATCAGCCCACCAGTGGCCTTACCCTTATAGTGATGTATTGGAATTCATTCATTTAATACTGTATATAGGAAGAATACAAAACAATACTGAGACATGGATGAAATGTATCATCTTTATTGTCCTGCTGATGAAAAATCATTAATTTGAATAGAAAAGCCAGCTAATTGTATGCACAATTCTTTGTTACTCCTAAAAGTAATGATAAGGGCAGCAATCTATACAGTGTCGACAATATATGCACAACTGCACTTGGGTATTTTCTATAAGGAGGCCATGAAACAATGCAAATGATCCCAATGCACTGGTTATCATTATTAAATAAATGTTTAATGCGGCACTTAAGCTCTGATGCTTTCCTTTCCAGAATCATTTATGCATAAATATTTTAGCAAAGGCACTTTTTTTGTAATTCTTCCCAAACACTTCTTTGACTATTTACAATATATTCAGATACAAAAATGCTTATATTATTAAAAATCACAAATGAGATTAGCTGAAATTGTTTTAAGTCTAATTCAAGTCTACTTTCAATATGTGTCTAAAATTGTGATTGCTTTTTGTGGCGGTGTCTCATCCACTTCCATGATCCAGCCAAGTGGATCCAAAGACATGAGTATTTAATAAAACATACCAACATTTGGCAAACAGTCACCGTTTGAATAAGGCAGGATTATAAAGATGGAGCATGCTGATAGCAGTGAGATCCTGACTGCCTGAGGCTATCACAAAGGAACAATTTGTCCCATAGTGTCCTTTTGACAGGGAGTGAAGAAGATACTTTATTACCTTTTCACATTCCCACGAGCATGGCAAACCTCAAAATAGATGGACGGATGGATATTGCTGCCTCTGTCAAGCCCCTGCCGAAGTGTGTTTTAGTGAGATCAAGACTCCCTCCAAGTGTATTGTTCTCTGGATGACCTCAAGCTCTAACCTCACTGTGAGGGGGACAAGTGAAAAGAGAATGTTCCTACACTGATCAATACAGTATCACATGTTATGGCTGATATCATACAGGCAGTACCATCACCATGGTGAGCACAAGTTGGGTAAAAAAAAGGTTAAAAATAAATTGTTCGGGAACCTTTCAGCCATGCTAACCTGAGGTGTTCATTTTAGATAACAAGGCTATATGGTGTGCTGTTTTTTTTAAAATTATTTTGGCATTTTCATCTTTATTAGACAGATGACAGTAAAAAGGGACTGGAAATGGGGGGCTCAGATTGTGTAAAAGAATTACAAAATGATTGGGAAAGATTAATTAATAGGATTTCCTCTGGTATCAATGAAAATCTGACACACAAAATGCCCACCCTCCATCCCGACCTCCTAACCCTTATTTCTGTCTCGCTATACAAGGGGCAATACTTTCTGCATAGGCCTTGAGTGTTGACATTGGACCTAAAGTGTGTGCTGCAGAATTGTCTAATATGTAATTCCAATATTAAAGATCCCCTTCAGACATAAACTCTGACATCAACTACTTCTCCCCCTGCAAAAAAGATGGAGGTCAGTGCCATGTTCCCTCATGAACTTTTTGTCCATCAAAAATTAGGCCCCATGTTCCCTCGGCATCATCCTTGGCCCATGTTAAAATCTGTCTATTACTTTTGACATATTGCGCCAACAATATCCAAAAAGAGACAGACAAACCAAAGAACAAACAAACAAATGTCTATAACTTTTTGAGAAGTAGCGCCAACAATATCCGATAACAGACAGACAGAAAAACAAACAAACAAACAAACAGACTGGGGAAAACATTACCTCTCTGGCAGCGGAGGTGCTGATCTGAGGGAACATAGACACTCTCCCAAAAGGTTCTACATCTAGAAATATGTTCATGTGCAGGAAGGTAAATTCTCAGCATATTTTACTGGGGGCTTAACGTTTCCACATCACACTTGTGTAATTTGTAAACAGGACCACGATTGGCAGAGAAACTTAAGTTGTCAGCAGCCTCAAAACGCTGCACATACATCATTCTGCAGAACAAAGCTTAAGTGAAGGAACAATAAGCGAAACACATTTTTGTCTGGAAGGGGACTTAAAGCTGCACCGCCAGTCAACATTTGTCTCCTTCAACCATGACCACGACCTTTTCTCCTTAAGTTATGGTGCAGACAAAAAAAAAAGCCAAATATCAAACTTTCTGCTTGTGCTTGCCACAAGCAAAAATACAGCACCAGCATTACAGCACACAAGACAATGTCACAACATTGAGTTCAGTAGCTATCTGTGTTACAAGATTTCTAGTATTTAGAAACATTCAAAGCAACAGCTGAAAGACAGGTCTATGTTTTGCCCCGGGGGGATTAAACATTGGAGCTCAAAGATCCAAAACTCTTCACTCTAAAACGTTTGGTGTGTCAGGCTTCTCTGTGCAGCTGCAGCTGGGAATATTGGGTAGATTGCGAACTTGGCCAAACTCTAGTAAAACTAACTCAAATGACTCAAATAGATATGCTTAGCCTTTATAGATCATCAGCACAAGAGATCTCTGATTAACTTTCGATATGAAAAAAATCACGATGCACGTCACACACAACATGCAAACCCACTCCTCCTTCACTCAAGTTGTATTAACAATCTTGTTGCCTGGAAAAAGACACGTTGCTGTACATTGTGTTTGTCCTTCAATAGAAATGTATCTCCACAATATTTATGAAAACTCTCCAAATGATATTAATACACCTACAATGGTGAGGACCTGATGTACAGTATGCGTCAATTTATTTGAAATGGAGGTGGATTACTGCTTTAATCTCCACACTGGATTAAAATGCCAGAGACAGTCTGGGCAAATCCATAGCTCTCTATTCACAGAGGAGCGCTGGCCCCTCCGCATATGTATAATCTGTTTAGTATGCCCAGGCAGGTCCAGGGCCTTTCCTTCAGATGCTCATCCCCTTTCTCTCCATCTATTGAATTGTAATAGGATATTTACATTTTAAGAATGATGTTACACATTAGGGGGTGAAGAAACAATTCCTTATGGTGGCCATTTCTCCACAGACTAGTGGGGAAACACCCTGCTGAGATAAACCTATCCAGCATAGTGTTATCTGGTGATAAATGTTTGTTTTATGCATAGTGGGTTTCACACAAGTCACGATGTGAGCCGCATATCATTATATTCTTAAACAATAGGGAATAACTCTTGCATGACTCTACACTTGTAATGTAAATTGATTCCTTATACCTTTTTTAAGATCATAGATCCATTTCCACATCTATTCAAGCTACTGTATTAACAATACTGTATTGAGTACTTCATTTAGGATCAAACCAGCAATGAGATTAATACACTTAAATATTTTAAATCCAAATCCATTTGCAGACATATAAAAGCCTGGCACGATTTGCTGAAATGCTACAATTATTACTTCTATCTATTCTGAATTAATTATTTGTAAAGAAAAATAAATACTAATTTCAAGATTTCCAAAAAACACAAAATGCCTCTGGCTGATTTTCCCTTTTCATGTTCCAGACCATCGCCTTTCTAATTATCCACCCTTAAAGGAACACGCACCAATTATTCACCTTAATGTTGTCAGTCGCAGTGGCATGACTTTAGAATACATCCCAGTGTGTTCTGTATCACAACCAATTTTAATATGTGTGCTTGTAACTCCTTTGCTTAACAAAAGAATAAATATACTGAATATGCACCTGGTAAACCTGGTTCATGTAACAACGACATCAATGAATGATGGAAAAACTACACTGAGTTTGGTCTCTTTTTCCCCTGTTAGAAACATTAGTAGGTAATATATATACATGACCTTTTCCATAGCAGACATTTTGGCATTTAGCAGGAAAAGCACAACAGGTGTAATTAATACCATTATAGTAATAACGGCCCACTCAATATAGGTGTCTAGTTTCAGGGCTGTTGTATTGAGCATGCTGGCTCACTGGAACGGCTTACACATGAAACAGAGCCATCGTTAACATTATTAGTATCACCTGTGCTTTTCATGCCTCTGTTTTTGTCTCTGGTTTTAATTCTGTGAGCGACTTTGAAACAGCTAGCCAGTTTGGTCAAGATAGAGCTTCCAGGTGAGGACATGTACAGCGCTGATAGTGCTATAGCTGCCAGCTAATGCTAGCCAAAATCTATTTTTTTCACAACAAACATATTGGCGGGCCTTAGCAGGAAAAACAAAGGTGTAGTTGATAACATTAAAAACTACTGCATTCCATTTAGGTGAGCAAGTTCCAGGGTGCGGGTATTGTAGGCTTACAGGGATACTTGCTGGAACTGAGACATTGGTCACAAAATTTGCTTCACCTGTGCTTGCCAGGTCTCGGATCACCGGGCTCTGTGTCAGCGATGGATGGTTTAATTTCCCTCTGTAAATGTTTTAATTCAACAAGGTCATAGCTATGCATCGCTGCTTGCTGCACTGTACACGGCAAAAAAAACTACAGCAGCCATAACTCATTCCCAACAATCTATCTAATTTTCTATTAGGCTTTAATTTATCAAATTTGTGTTGTTCGTCTAACTTTTGGCACAAACAGGACATGATTCGGGATTTGGGACTGTCCCGAATTCTTCGGAATGGTCACCCTAGTTCCTAGCCATAGAGAAAGGTCTAGAGGAGCAGTTCAAGACCACGCAAGTACAGTAAGTACTTATTTTATGCAAAAGTCTCTCATTTAATTAATTGTCTGTAAAGTTAGTTAATACATAATTTAGATAATACATAAACTCTTGCATTGCACAGGTAATGTGAACTACAGCATGTTTTCTGCTGCAAAGAACAGAGTACCGCTTGGACTGTCATCACCTTCCATGGGCTCACCTGCTGGTTATTTCACCTAAATAACCAGCAGGTGTCACCTAAAATACATATTTTCTACTTTGGTGAAACTTATAAAGTAAACCAGCTTTTTTCATTCATCGAGACAACTCCACTTTAATCCTTTTGTAGAGCTCCTCTCCCTTGAGGGGTAATTCCATTACCTTAAACAAATATATGATCAAACATATGATGTGAAGAAATTAACTTTCTGAATTGACTAGAAATCTTGAATAATTACCAGATTGCCTGAGTGTGCTAACAAAAAGCTTATATTTCTGATCGAGCTTCAAGACGGCAGAGCAAATTTACCCATTTGGGTAATGCACAGTATATGGCACTGACAAATGAAACTCCAAATCGTTGCTCTGTCTCTGCTGGATGTGTGAATGGTTAACCCTTTGCCAACACCTTTGCCTTAACAAATTAATAAGGTGATAACAAGGTGATGACTTGTCACCATCATCTTTATAGCGTGTTCTGCTGCTCCCGAGAGGTGACAAATCTATTTTTACTCCTGGAAATATACAGTGGTTTACAGTGTAACCTCAATCATACCTTGACTTGACCAGTCTCAAGTAGTCAAAAGCGGATCTTGAAGGACTAGGCTCAAACACATTTGAGGTAAAGTCTTTATTTTATCTTTCTGCAGTTTCTGTCCAAAATATGTATTTCTAAGGCAAAATAGTCAGATATAAAACAATAGCATTTATTGGAGACAATGTTGCAACTTAATGATCAGAGTAGGAATGATTATATTTGTTGGGCTCTTTCATAGCAGCATTGCTGCACTGAGTAAACCAACTCTTCATGGTGTGAGTGGACAGAATGTGCATCAGTGGTGAAACAATGTACATACAATGCGTAGTAGGCTATAATTATCACTGCAGATAAGCGGCAGATGCACAGTCAGGATTTAAGCACTATTTCCATTTTTTCTCTCCCCTGGGTCAACCTCAGACATTCTATATTTGCCGATCTGTTTTACCTGGAGTTCTTTTTTTAGTTACTGTATTTTTGAGGGAACACACTTCGGCATAATGCTGGCTATATTATGAGGACAAGTGTGTTCTTGCAATTTAGCAACAATGCAAAAACCCCTAAATAACTGTAACTGTAACCTCATGATCAACGTCAAAAATAAATATCAGTTTTTTTTATCAAGTTTAAAATAAAAACATGTGCTTACTATTTGACTCTGTGACCTACTCAGTTGAGTCACTGGCAGGCTGTTAAAATATATAATTTATGAATTCAGAGTTCACCAATCTTCACATCTCATGCGCTCCAAATATGTCACAACCAAAACATCAGGGAGCTTCCTTCACATCCATCTCCCACACAGGAGCCAACCTAACTGCAGGAAAGCTTTGTACATTTGTCAATGTGTGAGAGACAGACACAGAATTCTTCATTGGAAGAATACATGATGATAAATGATTGTATGAAAGATAAACCATCTTTTATAAAGTGATCTAAAATGTCTGGAAAAAGAGGTCCTTGAAAACTGTCATTCTGTGATTGAGCAGGAAACATTTGTGCCCATGTGTTTACTCTGACACTCGTAAGGTTCGCAAATAAAACATCCAATGCACTCAGACTAGATGGAGTCAACTGTGCAGCAGAGCCTATACAGCCTTAAGTTTTTAATTCAAAGATGCTGCAATATAAATATGTTGATGTTAATAATTTGGCGTGTTTAACAAAAGGTGACATAGAAACGGGAAACTTTGATGTTCTTTAACTGCCTTTGTATTGTCTTGTTGCAATGTGGAAGGAATGTACAAATTAACTAAGTTTGGCTTCCCTCCATGTTACAAATTCCCTGTTCCCCCGCTGGTGGGGGATACATTGAGCGCGTCATTTTGCATCATCCACAGAATATATTTAATTACATTAACTTTTAATTATATTAAACGTTTGCCTATAAACAGATTCGGTTTAGTTCAGAAAACTCTTCATATGCAAACAAATTTACGTAATATGCAAAAGATATTTTTCATATTATTTTTCATATTATTTCAGGTCATATTATGACAATAAAATACAATCCAGGAAGTCTAGTTAGATTAGCAGTTTGTTACCAATTGGCATCAACAAGATTGTGTTCTTCTCAAAGTGGTTCAACATGTGGAATCATATGTACAGATCTCCTTATCATAATGTTGAGCATGTTGAATTTTTTCTCCAGCATTTGCGCTATCCACACAACAGAAGGACTATTTGCTAGACTCGCAAAATCTTGATGTGATTGACAGCCATAAACACCTACGTACCTAAAGTGGAGTTCAAAGGGGTTCATTTGCATCCCCAACAAGATGGTTTATGACAATTTCCCAGCTGTTCACTGTGGGAAGCTTTCTAGAGATAATGATCCTCCCTGACAGATTTGGTGCAATCAAACTTGTTTCTGCAGGTTCTTTTTCATTCCGCATACTCCAGCATAACAAGGACATTTTCAAAGCTAAGAAGTGAGACGGTGTACAATTATAGGAAAAAGCTTGTGTGTCTAAGAGTAAGTTTAAAATGATGATAACACGGTGGGATTACATGAGTTTGTGAAATTACTAATGTGCTTCTTAAAGAGGCAGTACGCTGAAATGTCAGCCGGGTCTCCTAAAAATAACGTTTTTTCAAATATGTTTCGAGGGAAACATATTTTTTCCTGGATTACGTTTGCTTTTGACATCACAAATATGTTTCTAATCATAGTCTTGGGAAGTCCACGCAGAGAGGGACTTTCACCTTGGAGACAGCTGTTCGTGTCAAAAGTCATTTAAATTTACATCCAAACTTAAATAACGAAACAATCGTACTTATTTTAAGGCAAACCATTATGTTTTTAATCAAACGTAACCAATTAGTTTGTTGTGTTTTTATTTCATTTTTTATTTATGAGTTATAACCATGTGTTTAAAACTGCGATCATAATCGGGAGGAAATATGTCTCCCTCGAAACATAATTGAGAATGTAGTTTAGTTGTATGGGAACCTAATTTTGTGGGAGACAGGGTTGAAAATGTCTTTCTTTATCACAAGTTACTCCCCAGTTGAACAACCATATCAGAGTTAAGGATTAAATTGTGATTTCTGTCCATTTGGTTTTATTTTTATGTTTTTTTCGATGATCAGCCCTCAGACAGATGTAGCTGGAATGGTTGAAGTTGTCCGAAGGAAGAGAGAAACCCAGGCTAGGAGAGATAAAAAAGAGACAGAATGACAGATGGAATGAGAGACACCAGTGATTCATAGCATGTCAAAGAGCCTTGTGATGGTGAGGGGGGGAAAAGAGAACCTCGATCTCACCCCGAGAACAGTGGCATTGTTGTTCTCTTGTTCATTACTCCAACTACATGTGGTATGCATTTTGATGGGACGTGGTGTAAATGTTTGAACTAGTGAACCTTACATCTCAATTTGTAACAACAAAAAGGCAGTGGCATGGAATTACACTGGATAGATTTGCTTGTCGAACAAATAACTGGAAAAGGGAACTATGTTTGCTGAGTGCATGTTGAGGTTATTATGCCATTTTATTACATTGACAACAATCGAAAAATACAATGGGCAATTTAGTATTTTATTTAATCTGTGGTGCAAATAAATACTATGAAAGAACACAATATATTATAGCCACTTTAAACATATAGTTAAATAAAACGTTTCCTGTAAAAGTGGGGCGCTGCAGTTTTTAGCAAACGTTACTCAAACACCAACAAATAGTGCATTTGTTGGAATTTCATGGTCTACAGAAAAGTAGGCTATATCAGGCTTTGGCTGCAAAGAGCAATGCTTGTGAGTCATTTAAATCTTAGTTTTAGTCTTTGATTATCTGAGAGCAAGGAAAGTATAGATTATCGTCTGCCTTAAAAAGAAAGTGAAAGCCAATAAATGCTGTCTAACAGATAATGACCAATACTTCTACATTTCAGTGCTAAAAAAAGAAGCAGAAAGATACAAGCCAATAAAGCACTTTAGCAATTTAACTGATACTTCACATTCCTTACAAACTGTAATATTGCTGTGTAATTGAAGGATAGCTCTTCACTCTAATCCAACTGAGTCTCAAGATTGCAATCCTTTTCCAAACACAGGCCAGGCCAATCGACAGCACAATTGATTTTCTGATTAATGTCCCGGCCCACCAACTAGCATTGAAGCCTAGAGACATAATTTCCTTGTGAGCATGATCAATAGCTCCATCAACATAAATAAATGCTCAAAGAAAAGACGTTTTGTTTAGTTAGGGCACCGGGGCCAAAAACCGAAGCTTTTGCAGGTTCATGCAATTAAGTCACAGAGTGCATGCTGGGAAAATAACACGAAAAGAGAACAATGCAGAGGACACAAAAAGATTGAATACAAGCAATAAGAGATTCAAAATTGTAAGTTATGCTAAATGCTCTCTTGCACAATGCTTTGTGTTCAAGAAAAACACACAGAAAGTAATTCAATACAGGCATTCAGGTGCAAAGTGAACAGAAGAAGTGCAATCTCGACCTGCGTGTAACATTTGCTGGTGATTACCGTGCTACATGGAGGTAGGGAAGTTGCCTCGGTGCTAGACTGCTGACCTCTCACTAGCTTGCCTCTACATGATGAGTAGAGATAAAATATGTAGCAGGCAGTCGTGTAATTTTAGCTCCTGGCTTCTTCCATCATCACTTTCTAAGTTTTGTGCTTAAAAAAGGTCTCTTGGACTCATCATCATCTCCTGAGTGTATTACAGGGTAATGTCTACAGTGTAAGACAGACATGCGGTTGGCGACTTTGGCCTGAAAACATTAGATCTGAGGTATATAATATAATGTAACATACAGAGCAGATATCTCTCTGAAAATGCAATTTAATTTAATTTGGACTTGGATATGTTTATCATAATTAAAGCATCTTTGTTTTCTCAAATGCACTCTGATTTCCACATTTGTAACTAAATGCTTCCAACATAAAAACTTCTACTATCATTTGTTGTCGCAGTCCCTGGTGTTGTAAAGCAACACTAAACAAAAGCTGTGATTCATTTGTAGTATGCCCAGGACCACTGCTCGTTCCATCCTCTGATGACTTTGAGAGAATAATTAAAGTGTGGGCTGAGTGTTGCTCGGGGATATTTTACATGCAGTAGAAGGGATGGGACTGCGAAGCGGCCAGAGATATTGATTACTGCTGGGATTACAGCACCATGAGCATCGCTCTCAGTCCAACAATGTAATCATCAGCCTTCTACTTATAATGCGCAGGTCGCCACCACCTCACCAGGGGAGGGAAGGAGAGAGGCAGAGGGAGCAGTGCAAGTGGACGCAGAGCAGATGGATAATGTTTCATCTGCCATTGTCCTTCAACTCTTGATGAATTTAAGGTTGAAATTTGCAGACTGGGAATTTGTTTTTAAAGAAGCTTTAAAGGAGCGGTGTCACACAGGAATCACTAGGATATCAGTGTCTGGTGTGTATTTATCGTCAAAAATATCTTTAGGAAATAATTGTTTTGTCTAACACCTGCTCTGTTAAATGAATTACATCCATTCCTGTGGAATGAGGCTGTATTCTTCCCAGAGTTTAAGCCGATTGTTTCTCCTTTGCTCAGTGACTGTTACCATAGCTGCTAGCTCTAGATTGGATTCAGGGAAAGCGTTGATGTAAGTTGGCAGATACTTTTATTAAAAAACAGCTCCTCTTTGAGAGTTTAATCTTCGAAATGCCTGACAGTGCTGATCCAGCAGTTTTCCATTACTTTTAGACAAATATTTTTCACAAAACTATCAATTTACTCAATGAGAGCTGCATATATATTCATACCCAGATATCTATCAACCATTTATTTTAAGATGTTCCAAACTACAAAGTGCAACCTCCTAGTCATCCCTCTCCACCTTCAGCATTGCATCAGTGGCTTTATTTTTCATTACTGTGATGCATTTCTTGTGGATCTTGTTGTGTAGGTAGAGTCCGTAAAATGCTTCATAGATATTCTGATGTACCAATAAAACAAAAGCAGTATAGAAGATGTTGTCACACTGCACCTTAAATGTGAATCTGTGACTTTACACATTTTGTTTGTAAGTTTTTTATCACCGAAATGTACAACAGAGATTTATGTAGACTTTTACATAAATACGAGTATGTACAGTAGATGTAAATGCACGGAGACATTTTTTTTTTTAAAGATTTTAACTTTTAGATATCTCCATGAAACTTCCCCAGTTGATTATTCGCATTAAGGCAACTTTTGTTTGTATTAAAAATGTTCGGTAATTTTCTGTTTAAATATAAAAATTTTGGATAAAGCCAGGTTCAACATTTTTTTGACATTTTGTCGACATGTTAGAGGCAAAGTTTTTTACAGAGGGAATAATCAATATCACTGTGTAACACTCCATTTAATAAACAGTTTTTGACATGTTTTTAGGAATAAAATGTTCTATAAATCAGCCTATGAATAATATATGAACAAACCCCTCTGTGCAAACCTTCAGAACATTGATAGGGATGAAGCTGGACGTTTTGTGTATGTAAGTAATACTGAGCTAGAGATATCAGAGTATGAGAAAAATGTATTTTGAGAAAACAGCCTTTAAAAATATATATTGTAAAATCCCATACATTTCGCAAGGCATTACAGGTTAAAAGGGTGAAAAAACCTTTTATACTGTATCTGTGACATATTTTTAAGGCCTTCCCCTCTTGAGATTTAAAGTCCCATTTTGTCAAGCCATAAAATTCCTTTATAAATATTTGACATTATTGTGGACGCGGCACAGTCAGCTAAGTAATTGTTCTTTGTTTGAATGCACTTGCACTTTGAAGAGGAAGTGCTCTTGAGACGGTCAAGGGTATTTCTTGGAGTTCTTTGAGGCGCCGTAGCCCTGGGGCGTCCCTTGAAACAACTTCCCATCTGAGGCAGAGAAGCCGGGACATCTGAAGCAAGCGGGCCAGGTGACATCATGGTGTTCCTGTCTTCTCCTTGCAAAGTGTCACACACTTGCCAACTGTCTTGCAAACTTTCCTGCAACTTCTTGACACGGATTTTTATATAAAAGTGTATTGCTACTGGAGTGGAAGGCTTAGTTGTAGTACGCAAGCTTACCGGTGGTTTTATAATATCTGCTCCATGTAAAAGGCCCTCTGTTTGCATTTACTATGTATAACCCACACAGCAGTACATTCTTTCTCTGTACGCCCACACTAATTATTAGAAAAGACAGCATTTTTATTTTTGTTTTTAATGGGTAAATTGACAAAAACAGAGTGTATGTCCTCTATTATCGTTTGTATGTGTGTTGCATGCTGGGCCATATTAACTGATTTATCACCAGATGGCACTTACCAGTTGGTTTATCATCATCGAGGTGAGACAGCAGTCCATGCTGTCAATACTCAATCGAGTCATGCCTGGTGGTGGTGAGGGTGGTGGGGATCTGGACTTGATCCTGGATAATGACACCATCCAGCCTCATGTGGGGAAAAGTGGAGCTACTTTCCCTCGAGGCAGTGGGAGGGGAGGTAGATAAGCGGCCTCTCTGTGGCTTCCATCTGACTGAATAGGATGACCATGGAAACTGTGGGTGTTACTAAGGTTGTTTTTAGGTAGAAATAGAGAGACTAAAACCCTCTAATGCAATCAAGAATTTCCTGCAAAGACAGAGATTTTATTTATACAAATTTGGTTTGCAAGACGTGTGTCTCTCAACTTCCTCAAATAGAGAACAAAAATAGGCTCCTCAAAACAAAAACACTAATTCTATCTGAAGTACAGCTGGAATGTAAGCACGAGTAATTGTGTTGGGTAACCCCTTACAGATGCCAGTCAGTGAGATTACACCATTTGTTTAAATACAGCCTGGTCAAAAGGATAAACTCAAATCAAACGAAACTGAATTGCCACCTCAGTTTCCACCGTTTGTGTGTTTGCGCTGGCAGCGGAAAACAAGGACAACTGGCACAATATTGACAATCATCAAACACAGATGTTCAAACCCATGCAAAGGTATTGCTGCTTATTTGGTTGCGGTCCAATGTGCAGAACTAGATAAGAAAACAAAAAATGAAAACAATGCTTATCAGTCATATGGTCAAAACAAGAGTGAAGTTTTCAACAGGCTCTCACAAAATGCAACGAGTTTCCTACTTGCGAAACATCCCCCGTTTGGAAGGTTTAATCAACTAAGTGTTAACAACTAGGTTACATTGCAATTTGTGATCAATTAGCGCTCTCCTTAATGCACCAAAAATGAATCAGCTGGTTGTGAAAGTGAACAAAACATCCACTTCATGCTTGATCTGCATCATGAAAGACAGATAAGGCAGGAGTGTGAATTCCTTTGTTTAGGGAAAAGAGTGACTGCAGGGCTTCTCTGAGGTGGCACTTGTCATTGAAGGAATAGAGAGAGATAACCTGGGGGCCTGCAGATAAGTGAATCTAAAGACCTCAATAAAGCCTGAGCCAGGAGAGGAGGAAGACGGAGGCAGGTATTAGTCCATCCATCATTTCCTTCACCCGATCAGAGAGTGCAAAAATATACCACTCACCTAATATGCCTAGTTCTCTCTATCTTTGTCATCAGTAGCTTCAGATAACCAGTAGAGGCTAATCCCTGGATAATTTGTGACTGGAGGTGGTGAGCAAGATGGGTCATATTCTAGGGAATATGGGAAGGACAATACCACTTTTTTGTAATATTAGAATCACACCCCAAGTTTATTATCTAATCCAAACCACTTATTTGTCATTATTTTCTTACCCTATTTGCTTACCACTGATTTTATGAAAACATTATAATTTTCCTCAAAGCCCCTGAAAATTGGGTTCATCATGGAATACTTGAGATCAGAATCTGAATCAAAGTTCATAAATACCACGATTTCAGCTTCTAAACAAACACTTGTTATTGACAGCATCATGATGATTTATTTAAAAACCTGTGGGCCATGCAAGCTGATATAGAATCATTTGTATGCAGTTGCACCCCCATGTTCGAAAGAGAACTCAGTAAAAGTGCCCCCTTGGATGCCCCTTTAAGGATAAAATATGATAAAGTGTAGAGGCAAGTTTGACATGTCTAACAATGGCTGGTTCTGTAGAAAGAGATGTGTTCAGAGAATATCCATTCATTTTCCCTACACTTTGAGGAAAAGCAACAGATCCAAGATGTGGCAAAAAAAAATTATAATTATGAAACAACAATCCCTCATGAAACAGAGGTGACATAATGCAAAATGGAGGAATCATTCATTTCATAACCATAGAGCCAATAGGCATGCAGTCTTGTATTTTCAGCACTTAGTATTCAGCTGTTGTGCGTCAAAGTGGCACTGGAAATATTGTAATTACAAATGGAGCACAAATTAATTTGTAAAAATATCTGGTAAACATTATGACGGTATTTAATGGTGGGTGAGTCAGACTTTTCTTTGATATCAATTAGCAACATCAATGCTTGATATACTGTCATGCTTATTTGCTACTGATCCCTAGAGCATCTCTGATATTTATGCTTTTCTAAACGTAAATGTGTGTGTTGTTTTTTTAAAATATTTAGAGCATTAGTATAGCAGCAAACAATTATTTGTTATGTATAGATATAGTGGAGTCATGACTACCTGAGCGGAGAATGAAGTCACTCTATGTGTGTTGTTATCCGAGCTTATCCTAGCTTTGTTGACAAAGCCGTGCCAGCCGTGTGTGTTTTTATTGCATGTTCGTGCATGTGAGCGTGCCCCACTGGCTAGCTCATGGCTGCCGCTCTGCATTGCTCTCGTACAGCGGTTACAGCTGATAACGGTGTTGTTGCGGAAGCGTAACATCCACCCTCCGGTTCCCCCTCATGTAAGCACTATTGGTGTGTTAGCGCTGTTTACGCTCTTAGCTGCGAACCGCCAGCTCAGCCCTCGCCATGTTGAGAGCCATGTGGAGGCAGTAGTGATATATGTATTATTTGGTTAATTTTTCTTATTCTTATTCTTCCTCAAATCTGTTGCTTGTATAAAATGTCAACCACATTTTAAATGGTATTTGGCGGGAATAGACAATCAAATGTGCAATAATGCACATTTGATTGTCCATTCTGAGTCAAAATCCATGTGTTTTATGTGTTTAAATATTGCTGTGCAATGGTATGGTATGCTTTTAAAAAATCCACCCAAAGGCCTACATAGCCACCCATCAAAGCATGACAGGAATGTTGCTGAGACTTGCAGCGGAAACATCAATAGCAAACTGACCTTTGTCACAACCTACACGACATTTAACGTCTTACTTTAAGGTCATTGTGAGAGATCCTGGTTGTTCCTGCCCCATTTGATCTTTTATTGTGGGCTTTGATGAGGAGTATTAAAACAGGTCATTCGCTTTATGTCCCTCTTTGTCCCATCAGCAGGCGGATGATGTTGGCTTCACTAAAACTCAAGCCAGAGGTCGACATCAGTGAATTAATTGTGGAGTGTGAGAGGGGCTATTCCCGGACAACA
This sequence comes from Leptoclinus maculatus, assembly GCA_032191485.1. Classification (NCBI taxonomy): domain Eukaryota; kingdom Metazoa; phylum Chordata; class Actinopteri; order Perciformes; family Stichaeidae; genus Leptoclinus; species Leptoclinus maculatus. The sequence goes on from JAVDOI010000010.1 coordinate 11,047,425, forward strand.
TATTGATCCTGGGATGTTGAATATGCTAAACATTTGTCTGACAGAGGCGCTTTGAAAATCAGTGATGCTACCTCCCCAGAATACCTGTGAATATGTAGGTGACTGCGATAAATTACACCGCTAATAAAGGATGCAGAATAGTGCTCATGAATGTGGTCCTCTGTTTTTTGTCCCCACCAATTACCATGTTAAATAAGTTCTTGATTAAAAATCTTAATACCTTTATTATTGATGTTTGCTTTTGTACTGAGTAGGTTTCAAAATGGATTTTCCAGCTTAGACGTGTAATCTCCTCATAGGGAAGATGTGTGTGCACAGTCTCATATACGTATATGTTTGTGTGTATGTACAAACTCTTATAGGAGTACAACTTTCTGCCTTTGTTTTCTCTATAACTTTCTCTAAAAACCGAGAACAAAGTCTTGCAATTTTTATTCTTGGCTTTGTAATCTTGTTTTAAGGTTGAAAAACAAGATTTAATTGACCAATCAAGGCATCTTTTTTTAAACACAAGTTCCTTCTTCTTAACTAATTTTCCATCTGGAGCTCCTTCTGTGTAAAGACTTTTGCTTGGTGACATCTGCTGGTGTTGAGTTTGGGGGAAACTTCACAGAGTAAAGAAGGGCGGTTAGGAGTACTAAAGCAAAAGTTTGGTCCCTGACGAATCCCAGCTGATTTGTGCCCAACTATCCAATTCTGTTATACCTGTCATGTCAAAGTGCCTTGAGCAAAACAACATAAAATAAGTTTTGGCAGTCAATATTTGAGTTCCCTTTGGTTTTAGACAACCAGCCTTGTATTTCAACAAACCAGATTGTTTCCACCAGCCAAAAGCTCTGCAGGGTACCTTGTTCATATTTGATGTTGAACTTTATCCCGTTGACCTGAGTGCCTGTGAGTCTACAGCCTGTCATTACTCTGAAGTCTGAGGGAAAATGTTCCTCAGGTTCCAGCAGTGTGAAATGGAATGACTGTAAAAACCTGTTTAATTGCATCTATTTCCATCTGAGGCCCGATTCGGGATTTTTGTTCCGCTGCAGAGTGAGACGCCCCCAAACTGTGCGGCCTTCTGTGATGGAGAAGACATGCATTTGATAACCAATCATACTGTAGCAATGCTGTGGGAATCCCTGGCAGGGAGAAATGTAGAAGTGCAGAAAAATGCAGGTTTTTAGATCTTTTGGATTTTTAATTATTAACCCCCTATTGTTTGCTTCAATGTGAAAGTTGCTGTCAGAAATCAAACAGGCAATGAGTCAAGTTAGAAATCCTAAACCCACACTTCTATCTAACTCCACATCCTCAATTTTTAACACAGGCTTTCTGTCAAACAACTTGGTGCTGTCAGTTGAGTAAGAAGTTACTGCCCAATACTGCACATTACTTAGGGTGAAGACACTAACTGCAGTTTTACTGATTTTCACCACACACCGACAACAAACCTGACAAGCACCAATCACCCACAGCATGCTGTTTGGAAGTTACAGACTGCAGTTATATATGCACAATCTGTCATTTTCTGCCTCTAGGGGTCTCTCAATCAAAACAACAACAAAAAAGAGTTTGGTGATGTTGTAAACTTTCAGGGCTCTACCCAGACCTTAAGGGCATCCTCCCCCAGGGAATTTCCCCCCCCCCCCCCTCATTTACAGCAGCTCAATGCGCTATTTTTCAAGCCATTTAATGATAAAATGCTTAAAAATCAGCACATCAATTGGAAAGAACAGGATAGTTGCTAATGAAAAAGATAGCCCTGTATAGAGCCTATCATATGTTGTATCTAATTGTAACTGTCTTCATCATTCTGAACCATGATACCACAAATGTTAATTTGGTCATTTTCGTTCCTGCCACTTGAAAAGACGCACAAATTGTCTGATGTTACTATTTTTAAGTTACATAACATACATTGATAGAGTAGGAATTTGGCATAAACCGCATTATCAATAATAAAACATATTTACAGTATGCTGGAATAACAGTTCACTGAATTAACAAAAATCTGCTACATTTGAATTTAATTGCCATAATCTGTACTGCAGAGGACGACAGAATACTGTTGAGCACAGGTCAGAGCTAATGAGAGAATAAACCTAGTAGCATTCAGTTAATTATGCTTCTTCTACAAACTGGGTCAGAATCAAAGGTCCATTGGGGAACGAGTGCTAACCACCCAGATCAGAGTGGCCAGAACACTTTCTCTAATAGCCCTTTGAGAGGCCTCATTAGCCGCGCACATTTGAACCAAGATATGCAACCCGTAGCAAACTTAAAATTCAAAAATACTCCACTCCGAATGCAGACAAACAAAAAATGCAAATGATTGTGCAACGAATTGCGATCTTGCACATATACTGGAAACCAAAATCTGAAAAAGCACACATACCCATACAAGCCCTTGCCCTCCTGATTTTGGGAATATTCTCAAGTACATTGAGGTAAATATAGAAAAAGAATTAAATGGAGCAATGACAATGACAAAATGTATAACTAATATTACTAAATATTTAGGCCTGTATTTTTCTTTTTTTATACTTAAATATTTTATTAAGGGTTTTTTTGTAGAAAGGAAAAACAAATCCCAAACAAGTAAAGGAATAATACTAGTAAATCATGCACCTGGCAAAGAAAGACCAGGAAGAAATAAATTAAACAAATAGATAAATAAGAGAAAAACAGAAACAAAATAGATCAAAACAACCATGCAACATGCCAACAACATTGTCCGTCACTCGTGTCAACCATCGTTTCAGGATCAGATATCAAAAATATATATTGGAAGGGTTCTATACACAGCATTATTTATGTTAAGATCTAGATTTGCACAGATGATGTAGCATCCTGTTTGAAGAGGGTACCTGTCTTCTTAAAAGATAATGAGCATCAACAATGAACAGAGTCAAAAAAACCTGTGTGAGGTTAGGGAGGGCAAGTCACCAGCCGAGTTTCTTGTTCTGACAAATATTTGGTCCATTTTGTCCATCTTGCTATGTGTGTGTCTTTTCTTATTCTCAGAAGGAAAGTCAGTCTTTCCATATCGTGAATTTCTTTAATGATTTCAATCCAATTTTCGACTGAAGGTGGGTCGGTTTGTAGCCACTACAAATTTCTTTTTTTGCTGCTACCGTTAATATTTTCAGGAGGTATCTGTCATTTCCTGTTATTCCTTCTGGTAGATCACCCAAATAAAGTGACTTGCATGTGAATAAGATCTGCTGGCCAAGAATATGCTGCATAATTCTCCAAGCGTTTTGCCAGAATGTTTGTATCTTGGGGCAGCACCAGAAGATATGGTGGTGGTTTGCACAACCCTCCCCACAATTTCTCCAACATGTATGATTTATTGTGGTTAAGTATGTCTTCATTTTAGGGGTAATAAAGAAACGAACAAGGTTCTTCCAGCCAAATTCACGCCAATACATGCCAGTACCTGAATCTAGAATCCATACTGTTTGGTTTAAATTCCGTGTCATATGCAAAGCCATCTAAGTTTTCTTAACTGGGTCCACAAATTTAGCTGCTTTACAACATCAAACCAGGTGTGCAGGGTGAATGAGACAATGGGGTTCAGATGGGCACGATAAGTTAACATTAATTTGTGGTCTGCGATCATTGCTTGTACTGGGATACCTTTGCATTCATTTTCCATCTCCTTCCACTTAGCCTCGTAAACCATTATCACACCAAAGAACTATTATTTTTAATTGGGCGGAATGGAAATACTCTCTAAGGTTAGGGAGAGACATACCACCTCCCTCCTTACTGATGGTTAACGTGCTATATTTAACCCTTGGTTTCCTTCCGTTCCAAATAAATCTGGAGATCTGTCTGTCCCAGTCCTGGAATTGTCTGGCTGGGATTTTAGTCTAGGTAAAATGGGCATCTTTATAATATCAATTATTGCACTTAAATTCAATAGAGGTGTTAGGCCTGTATTTTTCAAGTCTGGAAATTGCTAATATACATGTTGACCATATTTAGAATGGCAGAAATCCTCATTGAATCATGGTTGTTAGATTGCTGTGCTTTTATTTCTCTATCCTCGTCCCTCCTATTTCTTTATGCATTGTGCATTGCACCTACTACACAATACAAACCAGCCATTCCTCCAACTAACATCATTGTCATGCAGCAGCTCTCAGTTCAGTCATATTCTCCCCTCACATCTCCGAACCAAAGCCCCCTCACAAAGCCTCATAAAAAATCTGTGCCCCGGGAGGGAGCAAACTGCGGAATACCAAAGCGTGCCAGGTGCTGCGTTTAAAAAAGCAGGACTCTGCTTAAACAGAGATGCATTATTTAAAAGATAACTGAGAGGCATAAATAGAGTGAATGCATGACAAGGCACTACAATCTGTAACCCCTAATAGGCCCCTAGTGGTCTTAGTGTGGTCTTCTCTTGAAAGATCAGTCGTCTCTGTCCCCCTCTGGCTCAGGATAACATGCTGTTTGTCTTCGTTTGTCCTTGAGCAGCTATTTCCCAGTCAAACCACGATAATTTAGCCCAGTCAGGCTGCAAAATGAAATCATAGAGCTGTCTTGGATGGCAATAAATGCTACTATAGCTACTCTATTGGGCACTGTTGGCCATGATGCCGCATAGGAACTTTGATCTTTTTCTTTCAAGACGTCAAGGTCAAAACAATTATAGATACAATGCTGTGCTGTGTGTGTGTGTGTGTGTGTGTGTGTGTGTGGTCGTCTCTGCTGATTGAATGAATCATTATGATGAGACATAGATGACTTTATTAACATTTGCAGGACAGATTAAACTTCCATCTGAACCGTTGTGCAGCAACCCCTGTTGGTTTCTGCAGTACCTGAAATCCAGCTACCATCACCGCTGGCTCACTCTCAAAATCACATCATTGTCATGTGAAACAGTCGCTACAAAGACAGCTACGCCAAGCTGCGAGCACATGGCAGAAAATGAATCGCTCGGAGTCAGCCATGTGGCGGGCAAATGCCCATCTTGCTGCCACAGAGAGAGATAACATAGACTGAGTCACTGACGCTGTGAGTCACAATCCATTCGGGGGTTATATCCAATGTGTACGGCAACCTGCAGAGAGCCAGATGACCATCAAATACATGTTGAAAAGATTTACAAAGAATACCTAATTAGCTTTCTGTGTTGCTCATTGACAACAGAGGTAATATCCAGCAGGGCTTCACTTGTCCTAATCAGCCAGGCTAATGCCTTTTAATACAGTTGTTGATGAAGTCAGTCCCGCATTTAAGGCACTTTAAGGCTCTTCTATTGCACTTTACTCAGGTCTTATACCTCTCTAGGCTCTAGTGAGCAATCCTCGCAGATTGCTAGAGTGCAGGTGTGCCACAGAGACTCACATCTCATTAAAAAGGTGCATTACCCCCTTCCTGTCTCCTTTTCTCCACTCCTACCCAACCCTGCTGTAACCATATGGACCCCATACCGACTCTCATTATACAGCATGAACTAAATTCATTCCCGGGGAAGACAAGGAGGGCGCAAAAGTGTTCTGCATGTTCAGGGTGGCATGTTAATAATCAGATCTGGGTTTGGAAAAAGGCTGTTATGCTGTCTCATTAAATCATGGATGCTATAAGGGGTTGATATGGCTTATTGAGATGTGAGAAGGGTTCCATTACCTGACACTAGAGCCACGTGCACTAACTATGATCAGGTTATCCCAGTATTAACACGTTTACTGAATCTGTTATAATTGTTTGCAGTGGGAGTTTGTATGGTGCAAATTCCAGCAAAATAACATCATTGTGAAAACCAATGCATTTTCTCTGACATTGTCTTTATTTACACAAAGGACATTTGAATATATGAGACAATCAGCCAATCTCACATGCTGTACTTTTGAAGCAGCATGCAACGGCGTATTTACTCATTAAACTTGTTTGGCCATAAATCATTTGGGCAGTCAGTCATGGGTGTTTAAATAGATCGAATATTGTGAGAGTCCTTGGAAATATATTGTATGTGCCAATATGACATAATTTAAAAAGTTTTCTATTTCTGAGAAAACCATGTGTCTTTCTATTCAATTCAGCCATTATATAGACAAAATATAATTGTGCTGCTCCATCTTCGAAAATGTACGTTGTTCTAGTTAGTGTGTAAACCAAATGCAACCAGTTCAATGAGATGCAACACTGAAGCAAAACCAGCAATACAAATTTTAAAATTTCACTCACCAATGACGTTCACTTGAAGACAAAATCCATCCTCCCGTCCTTTTGGATGAATTTTTCAATATTCTGGTTTTCAGATCCAAGAGAACTTGTTTTTTCAATAGCTATGGAAGCTAACGCAGAGAGTCAGTATTGACCTGTTGTGTTCCTCTCATATGTTTTTATACATTTTAGGGTGGAAAATGTCCTTTCCACGGATGCAGTGGTGACAGGGATCGTTAAAACTAAACATGTTAGTGCATATAGCTGATGCATGCTGTCTCAGAGTCCTTTACGTTGGAGAAAGAGGAGGAGGTCAGATGGGTTCTTTCCCTGAATTACACAGAATTACATCACAGACAGTTTGGTTTTCTTTGGCTAGTCAAAGTGTGGCCCGTAGCAAGCTGTCAGGCTTGAGAAAGCAGTTTCAGGGAATGTAGTCTTAAAGGTGGTGAACTGTTGGGGGTCCAGAAGGGAATGGAATGAAAGTATTTTGTGATCTTTCAACCGAATTTGCACTTCATTTAAAATATTGTCCAGAATTGTGCAACTTTTTGTGATGTGAGCAAGTTGGGCGTTGGGTGGCCTTTTTTAACCACGTCCATCTTTTCATTAAAAGGTTGTCTTGAAAAGGGCACTGATAATAAATCCGCGATAATATCATCTCCACCTGTCGGCTATCAATCGCTAATTAGCACTAAGCTAGGTTTCGTAAACGGGTCTTCTAGAATACCCTGGATGGAGGACATTCTGCCCAGAGACTCATAGAAAAATATCAGATTGGTTGCATTTTTTTTCGAAAACAAAACCACTTGAATGTGCAAAGCATGGACAGAAAACAACAGAAACAAGTCAGTGTAATTTAATATTTTATTTTATTGTATTTATAGAATTATTCAGATACGTTATTCATTTTTTTATCTGGGGATTCCAGGGCCTTCTCTGAATACCTTGAAGGCCCGGACATTTCGCCAATGATCATATAAGCTACCTTGCAACTAAAGCTGTCTGAGATGTTCTTTCTATTTCTTAAAGGTACAGTGTGTAGCCTTGCGGCTGATTAAATTGTAAAAATGGAATGTAATATATATAACTATGTTTTCATTTGTGTATAATCCCCTTAAACTAAGAATCATTGTATTTCCGCTATCTTAGAATGAGCCCTTCTACATGGGGAGCGGGTCCACTGGGTCTAGCCAGAGCCTTTCACATATTTACAATACCTGAAGGCCACTGTAGTGGCTCCTAAAGTAGTGTTATTGTGGTTAGGTTGGCCTCTGAGCGAGGTGAAGGGTGTTACTATGGTTTTGCACTCAGCAGCTCAAGTTACTTTAGTCTTGGTAGGGGTGGAATGAGCGGAGGGGTATTCAGGTGGTTGCAATCTGCAAGATTGATGTAGATGTCCTACAAACTGTGCCTTTAATGGAAAAGCTTTGTGAAACGCTCATCGATATATTGTTTTTCTTTTATATATTGGCTAAATTGTGATTATATAGCCAATGTCACAGTTCTTTATTGAAAATGATTTTAGACAAACTATTTTTGCACAATTAGTAAACGACACTGATCAAGTCATTTCATCCTTGGATCATGTTACGCTGCCAGCAGCAGTAGTCAGATCTGTGACCAAGCAATTGTTGATAAACAACTTTTATCTTCTATCTGCAGATCTTTTTTTTATCACATTTGTTTTGTGATTGTTGATTTGTTTTGAAAATTGAAACACAGATTTTGAATGCCTTTCTTGTAAAAGTGCTAACATTATTTTTCATAAATTTGCAATTTTGTACATTTTTGAGACATAACCTTGCTCTCACCATACAGTAGTCTAGAGGAAAGAAGATACAGAAAATATTCATGTCAACAGTTCGAAGAACCTTCAAATGGCTTTTGCACATGCAAAGACATGTACCACTCACTCCATCCCTCTTCCTTTAATCCATTAGATACTCTGAAGCTACATGTCCTGCAAGGCGGGGGTGTAGCGAGGCACTCTCAGCCCCCAGTCATTAACCCCCTCTCCATCTGCTGACACAACAAAGTGAACAACCGCATAATCAGATGACAAGTGATGGAAAGAAATTAAGCAGGAGGAATGGGGAGGGTGGAGAAGAAGATGGCTTAAGCTTACCTTAGAAGATAGAGCACAGCAGGCAGCTCATTGGGAAATTGGGGTGTCAGCTAGCTGTCAGGGTGCATTGACCTAACAGGGTTAGTATGCCGGGCAGCTGTCGTTGACGTGTCAATCTTGCTCTCAGCCAATCAATCTTCGGCAGAACGGGGAGAGGCTCACAGAAAGAAGGGAGGAAAATGCTTATTCCGTAATGTATATTTTGAACAACATCAATTTAAAAATGACATACTTTATTTACCTTCACTTTCAAAGCACAATCAGAAGAACCCGAATTTAAGCTCCTGACCATTTAAATCACCATAATCATCAACGTATATACACAACTTCAAAACAGCTTTAGCCACATCCTCAACCCTAAAATATAAATTGTACTCTTTTCTGAGTCGGTACTCACCCACCAAACCCTCTTGCCGTCTCCGAAGGTCAAGCAAGTGCTTGGAGAAAGTGAGTGTTGGTGCAGAGGAGGAGAATGCTGCATGTGTTCAGTGCTGCCTCTGTCTGGGTGACCATGAAGCTGCCTATCTCACCCCATTGCTCCCGCTCCCCTTAGCCTGGTCATGTCAGCTATCTGGGGCACAGCGGCCTGGCTCCCCAGGGAGAGGAGACAAAGAAGGAGGGGATGGTGGGAGATGGGTAGTGTATAAATAAAATAACACTTGTGTTTCACCTTGGAGAGGCCGGTTGCATGTTGTTGTTTTCCTCTATGCAGATTTAAATCCTGAAAAGCGCATTAATATCCCTGGGAAACGTGACATCTTCCCTTGGGTTTACATGTTTGCAGCCCATGGTTTGGTCATTGTTTGGGGGTGCTGCATTGTGAGTGACAAGTTATCAACAACTTATAATGAAGTACGTAGGCAGGGAAGCATGCTAATTCAATTTTCATGGCAAGCATACAAGAAACAAAGGACAGTCTTACAGTGAACAGCAGTCATAGCAAATATGGTAACCAATGGACCCGATGTGCTACACCCTGCACATATAAAGGTAAAGAAAACAAACAAGTTGAGGAGGACACAGGATGGCAGAGTAAATTATACACAAAAGGAGAAGTAGAGTGTGAGGAATAGTTCAACATTTATTTGCCTTTTAGCCGACAGTTCGATGAGAAGATATCACTGTCATAGCTGTACGGTTAATATGAAGATAAACACAAAGTAAAGCTGAGGCTGATGGGAATGTCATTATTATGCAGGTATTTAGTCATACTAGTCATTAGTCATTTAGTCAATACTAATGTATTGTATGAACAACATTTTTGACCTGATGGTGGAACTTGATTTAAAGTTAAGGTACCTCTGAAGTTATTGAATCCTTAGAGGGACATGGATGTCTGTACCACATTTCATGGCAATCCATCAAAATAGAAACGTTTTCACAATCTGCATGCAGTCGAATTGGCTGAACCTACTATACACATTTATGTTATTGACAACAACAAAACATGTCTTATAACACAAATCTGCAATTTATGGCAAAACAACATGTGTAATATTATTATTTTGCTAACTGCAGTGTCAATATTCTTTTTATAGTAAAAACAGTTTCACCTGATATCCATTTTTAATCCTTTTTAAACACAGATGATTTAAATTATCATTAACAATCTCTGAGCTACTTTTGACAGGTGGCACATTTTTCTCTAAACCATTTAACTTTTTCAGTGAACATATGCAGTGTATAGTGGTGGACGGGCTGCACAGACAATTGTTGTTAATCAGGTTGACTGTTAAATATCTACTTAGAGAATATAAAAGTTGGCTTAAGGTTATTAACTTCCAGAAAACAGCTAGACTTTGTGTTTTTATAAATTAAACTGGGACTACAGTAGCAGAGCACTGGGCTGCCTGGGTCACAAAACTGATTTTTGACATACTCTGTCTAAACCAAGCCATGCAACTTTAATGTTATGTGTTGCCCCAGGGCAGCCATGTATAATTAAAGTGTTTCTGTGCCGCCCCCCCCCGCCCCCCCCCCCCGCAACGCCTGGTAGGCAGATGGGGAAATAGGTGGGAAAAGTGTTTCTGAAAATATTATGGACAGAAAATGTGATATAAAAATGTAGCCCTAATGAGATATGAAACTACACCTACAATTTGTCAGATAAGCAATATAGAGTATAACCTCCATCTTCTGCAGCAGTGCTACAGTATATACTCACAGGGACAGACAAATATCCAGTCTGTGTAGTAGTCTCCAAGAAGTTTCTAGAAGTCCACTCCTCTTGAAGAAGTCCCAGACCCTACAAATGTCAAAGCAGCAGTAATGACCTTGATGATTCTGCCACTCGGCAAAACCCAGTGATGATGGGGCCATTCCAACACATCAATTATGAGAAGCGTTTGTTGAGGTAATGTGCTGCACGCAAGGCAATGGGCAGGGGGTGGACGGGACCTGCTGCACTATTCATGTCACCATCTGCTCCCTTTCAGAAAGCCTTGCTCCACAGGCCTGTCGGCTCTGGAACCGGGCTGTGGGCTGCGTCCCTGGTCCAATTCTTCCAGCAGTGCTTGTAGCCTCTGCACAAACGTGTGATTCAGACCAGCCAGCTCTGCTGCCCTCACTGTTTTGTGGTCTCTGCTTTACTCCCATGTGCAATACAAACACCCAGGCAGAGCACCTGTGCAATTGGAATCTGCTGGAACGGGGAGAGAATTTAAGGGAGCAAACATTGGCAGCAGGGGACTTCCACTGCAATAACAGGGATCAATAAAGAAAGCACAAGGGCAACAGCTGAAGGGGGCCATCACATAAGATCCCAAAGGCAACACATGAAATATAAATGTTGCTGAAATAGACAGGATTTCCTTTTTGGAAGAAATTTCCAAAGACCAAATGTGCTTTGTATCTCCAATCTTTTTGATCCGTATTAAACCCTGTATCTACGGCACTTGTATTGGCAACTTGACTCAGGAAGCTGTTGACCCACTGCCCAATTTGTCTTTGAAGTGATTAAGACCTGGCAATGGCCTAATTGAAAGCCTTACTTTGCACTCCTCTGACTGTGTTTGTAAAGTAAATCCGTGCTCTGATTAGATGTAATATCCACAGTGAATATGAGAGGGGACTATGTATACCGATGGAGGCATCTTATCAGTATGCAAATTGAACAGCTCACTTTGCTCATTACATTAAATGAGCCGCGACTGAATGAGTTTGTCTCAATTATCAATTTTAAAGTTGTGCTGTGCGCTCGTTTCACATGGTGGTATTTTAGTTTCATATTAGAGTCTGGGTATAAGATTCAGGGCTAAGTAGGGCTTGTCACACTCTACATTTAGGAAGCCTGGGGTACAGACCACACACACACACACACACACACACACCATAGACTAAATATTGGCCACCCTGTGGGGTGTCAGCTAGAAAAGATGACTTAGCCAGGAAATGATATCATTAAAGACTAAAGCAGAGAAATGTATGAGGACACAAAAGGCCAACCTTCACGTTGCTCTGTGTGCTGCTGTATAATCTGTTGGTGGGGGGTATGAATAAACTCAATGCAAGGACAGCAAAGGTGTTGGAAAAGGGTAACTGTGACACAGACCAATGTACTAATGTATCATTAGAATTTCATGCTATTTTCTTCTCCATTTCATAGGAATAAATTGGAAAGTGAAAAGAAATGTTCAAAAATATTCTATTTCTAAACATATTCTATTAATTTGACTAAATTATTAGACTTTACTGTATATAATGGTGTGTGGTTGTAAAAAAAGGTGCTCAGTTCAGGTTATGTTCAGTGTATGTAACATATATGATACTCCAGTTTCTTTGGGAATATGCTAATTACATTTAAATTTTAATTTGAGGCATGATGCACAGATGATTATTGACCAACGTGACACTTCTTGAAAATATGCTTCTTAAGGTTCATCATTTCCTAAGTTTGCATCCACACCAGTGATCATATCCTTGTTTCATTTCTGTTTCCTTCGTATAAACAGATAAAATTCATATAATTGACATTCAAAGCTCTTTTGTGAGAGATATCTGGCCAAAATGTGCGGTATGAAAATATTTTAAATAGAATACAAACAATATGAACAGGCTAAAACAATGCTCACCTGCTATAAAAGAGTATGTCTAATATTCAGTCAAGATGCATAAATAGGTGTTAACAGGCCTAAGTTGCCAGCATGTTGCCATTTTGAAAGGGCCAGCACACATGGAGGAATGGAGTGACAGCTATAGGGTGAGGAAGCTGGAAGCTTGACAGGACTCGCCTGTGACCAGAAAATGGATTAAGATTCCTGTAGAGAGCTTGGGATCAATACCTCTCTGCACTTTGTCAGAATGATTCTTTGAAAAATGTGATGTTAATATCATTCAAAGAAACAATGGAGTGCTCGCATTAGTGGACAAGGAAGGCAGGTTCTGTATCAGCTCGGAGTAAACACTGACAGTCACACAGTATGCAGTGTTGCATGTATTAAGTGTGTATGAGCAATACGGTCATACATCATTCACCTCTTTTACACTGTCATTGACGATATATATAATTCATGCTCAATTCGTAGAATTAAACATCAATCATGAATTCTTTTCGCATCTTGAATAATTCTGCATTGAATTTCAAGCAGTTAGGAAATAAATATCACTGAGAGCAAAAATGTCTCATGGACCTTTTTAAATCTGTTTAGGAAAAGATTCTGTTTCATAGTTCTTGCGTCAATACTGCCCCCATGTGATATGAAGCTGAATGTTACCCAGGTACCACATTGCTGAATGGAATCATGGTATGGAGGTTCTCATGATTACTGCAATCACAAAAACGTCCGTACCAATCAGACAAACATCCTAAGCCAATGTCCCAACAGCGAGGTAACTATTACAGATTGAAAATTATTTTTAAATTTTTTATAGCCTTTATTATAGCCTATTTGACAATGTTGAAAAGCCCCTGTTCCTTGTCTTCATCAGAGAACACTGCGTGAACCTCACCTGCACTGTTTTTATGACTTTCTCGGTGCAGAGTTGATGACTGTCTTTCTCCTTGGGTGATGTGACAGGCAAGTCTGGTGCACCATATGAAATATGAAACAGGATGGGGACACCGTTGACAGCCATGTCACAAAGCATCAGTGAGGATGACAGGACCCAAGACCCTGGTCTGCTACACTGACATCTCTGCGGCTAATCGGAAGGTACAGGCCCTCACAGCTGCCGGACCAAAAGATGGAGAGAAGGTCAATAATTTAACAGTCGCAATATGTTGAGCCTAGTCCAACGTTAAGGTCTCCTTCCATCCTTCTCCTGCACTCTCTGTCACTCTGACATTCACGCTCGCACATCTTTGGGAGCAAAGATTTATCACCTGCCGTGCAGTGCTGTGAAATTAAAAAGCAATTCACAACTTTTGAGGAAGCTTATGAGTGAGGGGAATGCAGGTGTACTGAGTTCCCAAGACTATTTTTTCTCTCATTGCTTCGTCTTGCTCTTTCTATGAGGCATTCACGAATTTACCACCTTTACTTTGCCCATGGGCCACGTTGCCATGACAATCGAGAATAGCTGAATATTCTGGCAGCCGTCACCTTTGCTGTCTCACCTCTGGTGGATGGCACTCCAGTGTCACCGGTCCAGAGCTGCTGACAGCGGGAACTCGGCAGGTGGGCTGGAAAGGTGGAGACGGTGAGAAAGCGAGGGCGATGGTAGGTAGACAGGCAGAGAGAGGGAGGAAATTAGGATGGAGAGTTCGCTCTGGGCCCCGACGCTGCCTAATGACAGATGCCGGCGTTGCACTCAGGTAAAACTGCAAATGGCTGCAGTGTGATGGCAAGGAGTCGTCCCAGTGGAGGAGAAGTACACGATGCAGGAAGAACATTCAGTCATCACAGGTGTTGTTCAGAACACTCACTGATTGTAACTGTCTAAATAAACTGCTTTTGAAAAACCTGATTATTATAAAGTCAGCCATTTCTTTGTCATCATAGCCTACATCAATAGACTGTTTACTAGACCGCTCCCCGACCAGCGGCTGTCCAATCATAACTTAAAGCGGTGTGCATGTGGCTCTGATTTTTAGCTTTTACAAAACCAAAACCATGAGAAAGTGTAAGGAATGGGTAAATCAGTGTGTATCTACTCTACTGTAAGCTGTGCAACGGCAAAGGCCATATCATTTGCAAACTGCAATGTAGGGAAACTTTAAAAAGTAATTTTGAAACAGCTTTTCAATAAATTCACATTCACATTAAATTAGCTTCAGCTAATCAAATCTGCTAGCGACAGTTGTCTTTTCAGGGTTGTTTGGGCTCGGGGGTTAGTGATGTGGGTTGTCCTTTAATCCGAACGTTGGTTGGATCCCTAGCACCTCCTGTCCACATATCGAAGTGTCCTTATGCTGGCCATTGAACCCCAAGTTGCTCCCTGGGCGCTTTACAGCAGCCCACTGCTCCTAATGCTTTGGATGGGTTACATGAAGAGATTACATTTCATGGAGGCCTATGTAGCCTAGTTTACTGTTAACTAAGGGGACAGGGCTTAGCAAACAGTTTATGTCAAACAGGATTTACATATTTCAATTTACTGTAAGTCTGACTCCACCTTAAGTTCATCAATATTGTTTGAGAAGCAAATTACTGCTCTGGTCATTATAGAGTTCATGCAGCATATCTTTTTAACCTGGCCTTCAGTGTTCAAAGTTTCTGACAGCCTTTTACATATAAAGGTGACAGCATAACAGTTGACTGAAGTTTGAGAAACTCAGAAAGTTCTCTGTGCCTGATCTGACCAGATTTGACTAACAGATGGACAGATTTCCTGCATACGGGTGATTCATGTATGTTGCCCTTTAATTTGGCAAATAGGGACAGTGATACTGTTGCTGATACAATTGTTGATTGCACAAGAGGCCTTTTCAATGTTGTCAATTTGTAACCTTTCTCTGTGTGAAATTGCATCGATTGCAGCTGCTTAATGTTGGTATTTCCCACTCAAGAGGGAGTGACTGGTGATCTCCACATACGGTGATGTCATATGCACACCCTCAATAGAAAAGTAAATAACCAAAGGTTTTTAGTTTTCCACCCAAGTACTACTGCAGTCAGTTCAAAGAGAAACTTTAATGCAGTGATGTCAAAGTAACAATGGTATTTGACAGATGCAACAGTGCACATTTTTCTTAAACAAGAATAGGTCTTAACCTAGTATGGCTGCACCGTCTATGGTCACTGTACTATATTGTGGCCACATTGTGACAGAAATAGTATTAAATGTTCATCTCCAACTTACTGCAGTGGTCCCAGTAATATTTCTTAAATTGTACTGAAGTAGAATATCATATGACATGGTAAAGATATGTCTTAATCAAATAATTGAGGACTACTTCAATTTAATAAATTCAACAATATAATCATGCTATTTCCAACTATTTGTTTTTCTGGATTACTCCTCTATTAATGTCCTATTTCCAACGCACAGTGGTAAGGCAATTGTTTGTGCTACTTTGTTAAACAGGCCAGACCTAGGTTGCACCCCATGACAATTATGAACAGACAAGAGGAGAACATTACTTGGGTCTTGAGGAGCTGCAGTGTTGATTCATGGGCATACTGAAACACACTGTGCATTTACTACCACTTGAAAACTACAATTTTAATTTCTTCTCTGCTTTGATCGCCTGCAGCTGTCTGCTCTGAGGTCATCCACCATCACTCACTCTCTCTTCCTCGACCACACACTGCGCTTCTATCATAACATATGCATCAAACTGTGTCAACACTCTACTCTAAATATAGGATTGAAACACCACATTTGAAACACATGTGACATGACAAATTGCAATATTTTAGAGCTCCCCCTAAATGTATTGAGGAAGTGGATCAGATTATTGATTGCGGAGGAAAAGACGTTACCAGCTGAAACAATTCCATGCTTATTCATTTTGACAAAGCAAGGGCAAATGGGGAAACTCCTACTCGACTGACCAATGGTGTAACTTTATCACTCAGTGAGAGACTTTTGCATTTATAGGGTATGTCACCCCCTTTTGCTGTGGTCCAGACAAAACTTTAAGATAGAAATGCATGGCTTTTATTTTTATCCTTCTGCAAGTTTGACGTGAACTCAAATCAATGGCAAAAGATAAGATTTATATTATAATATGATTAATTTCATGTATATTTTTTTTACAGCTTGGAGTCAGCGTGGATAGCAACGAAGGGGTCCTCATCTCTGTTGCTGATCTTGAAGTGGGCGCGTCCATCACCGCCAACATCGATCTGCTTCCCAGTGCACCTGCTTCCATCCTTCTGACCAGAAATGACATCACAGTAGGTGCCACCGGGCATGCCAGTGTTCAGGGTCACATCCAGGTTCCTGAAGGTGAAGACAAGGTAAATATTGTTGTTAAAACCACCACAATGAAACTTAGAGGATCTTGCCTTCTTATTTTGCTGTATTTTCTATTTAAACAGGATGCAAACAGGAGGTGTACGCCAATAGGATATCACTTAGGGAGAGAGAGGCAGTTTTGATAGGAGAAACCAAACAAGAAAAATATAAAGAATGTTATATTATTTGTTGGAGGTTTTATGTTCACCCACATGCTTCTAGTTGGTTGGCCGTTTTTAGGTAGTACAGGCAATTTTAAAGCCAACAGTACATTAAAAGACATCCAAATCCAATGAACTGTTGTTACTGATGGTTGATTGTTCATGACAGTTATATTTCATTTTATATTTTACCGCATCCAGTCCTACACATTTGTTTATTCTGGCTACCACTTGATTTAAGTGGGTGAATTAGTATTTTGTCAGCGCCAGTACTTAGCAAATATTTCTTACCAGTCATCATTGTTGAAGACGATGAAACCACGATTACCACGTCCAAAGGCAACCTGGTTGCTCTGGTTGTCCCACCAGTTGGAATGAGGCTGTCCATTGACCACATTGCGGAAAAGAACCATGTTCCTAAAGGAGCGATATGGAAAAATCAAGTCATAACGTACAACATACACAGTTTTCCCATCCATAATGACCAGTGTAAGATCAACAGTTCTCTGTCAATGGCTTTCTGAGGACTCACTTGATCTGACGCCATCTGTGCTCACACACCCATCCATCTCCACAAGTCTGGTCAGCGTTGATGGGAACAGACTTAGTGGATCCATCATCATGGCTGGGAGGGCCCATCCAGTCATTCTGATCCTACAAAACAAAGATGGATCAATGAGTTTAACAAAAAATACACAATATATATTGGATTTATTCATTATTCCTAGTTAAAAGACAATCTACCTTTCCATTGACAATTTGGCGATTCCAGCGGAAGCTAGACATCACCCTGGTTACTCCGTAAGGGTGGGCCAGCATGTAGCCGACAGCCATCTTGTGCAGCTTGGAGTCCCAGAAGGTAACGATGGATGCACCACCAGCACCATGGCCTCTCTGGTTGTCGTGGTTGTCAACGAAGACGAGAGCATTGCCGTTGGGCATGAAACCCCATCCCTCTCCCCAGTTCCTGTACAGAAGAATACAATTTCACGAATGAGGAGTTTACTTCTAAAACTCTAAGATGTACCAGTTCTAATCAATGAAAATTGTTTTGTCTCTAGAAACAATTAGTAGGTAAGAAACTATTTGTCTAACCCAGAAATGTGTAGCTATCTCATGGTTAAATAAATATTCTAATATATCAATTTGATAAGTGATTTAGGCACACCAACAGCATCACACATACTTGGTGTAAGACAGCTTCTCGCCATTCCACTTTCTGAAGATAGTTCCCAGTTTGGCACCATATTTGAACTCAGTCACCCTTCCCAGATGGGAGTACTCTCCAGATGTGATGGACTCACCTCCCAAATCAATAACCTATAAGGAAATCAAAACATTATTCACATCATCCCTATTATTCAAGGTAGATGTGGTTAAGATTAACTGCACCATATCAGTGATTTTTGGATTGACCAATTGAAAACAATTTTGGGACTCAGCAGTAACAAGAACCATATTACCATACATTCATGTTGTTAGTGAAGACGGAGCACACTTATTTTTTGAGATCACAGGCTGTTTTTGCAGCTAATTTTGTTAAATGAGTTTAGCACCTTCTGCTTCATCCTTTTATACTACATTACCTGTATGTCAACTAGTAATGTATTCTTGGATATAAACATCTGCTCCCAGTGTGGATGTGTTTGTGTTTGTCATCTTGATTTCTGAGATTATTTTCCCACGGCTCTGTTGACTGCTGTTTTGCAGTCATAAATATTGGTCATGTGGGCGGCTAGTACTCATCAAATAAAATCCTGGTATGTGGATTTCAGCTGTCAATTGTTTACTTGAATGCAAATAAGTTATATTGGCAGCAATTTGTGTTTGCTGGTGCCATGTTTTCCAAATTGAAATAAATTCATCTAGCCTTGGTTTTTGTAGATTATACCATTAAAGCACACAATTATCAAATATAGAGTTGAGCGGAAGTCACTCAACATGATGATATATCCATCTACAGTATATGTTCTTAATGTTACAGTAACATGGAAGTTGATGGGGTTGATGGTCTATCTAACTTACCTCCTGGAAGATGAAGGGTCTGGAACCACCATTGAACCACTTGGTGTTGAGGTTGTGCAGACGACCGTAGACAGCAGACAGGTCACCTGGCCACATGTGCTTGCAGGCATCCACTCTGAATCCAGCCACACCCATGTCAATCAGCTTGTTCATGAAGTCGGCCACCTTGCCCCTGACATAATCTTTCTCCAAGGCGAGGTCCAACAGACTCACCAGACGACAGTCACGCACCTGTAGCAGCAAATAAGCATTGACAAGTCAAACAACGAGTCAATGTGGAAGCTTTTGACTTAACAGTTCCTTGTATGAATCCTTTGATGGGGTAAAGAAGTGCTGTGAAATGTAGCAAGCTGCCAATGATGCTGTTGCATTGTTTCTGAGTGGCATTCATTACCTGATTGGCATCATTATAGTTCTCAATATTGCCACTGCCAGTCTTGCATTTGTGGTCATTGAAGTCCAACTGGGTAAAGGGGACACTGGGAAAGTCCTTCCTGCCAGCACTGAACCAGCTTCCACATGAAGAGTGGGTTCCCTCTCCACCGCTGGTGCCGCACATGTGGTTGATGACAGCGTCCACATAGATATTGACCTGGGGTGGATGAATATAGGATTGAAGGTGCAACAAAACTAATCAGCACCTCCCTTCTATCTCTTAACTTTCACTTCTTCTCTCAATACATTGAGTTCATTCTCAGGGAACAGAAATATGTCAAAGCTGCTTTCTCACTATTGGTTTATTTTGATGTTGGTGGTCCAGGAACAAGCATAAGACTATGTACGAGATAACAACGGCTAAATGTCGAAAATAAAGCGTGAATGACAATTCCTCAAGACGGAGGCATTAATTCATTAGTGTTGCTTTTTGTTAAAAAAATTATTTTGTTCTAGAATTGCAGCTGCCTGTTGTTACAAAACAGTTTGATAATGATGCATAAAGCATCTGTATCTGGTAAGAATGTGTTGTGTTGTACAAGGCTGTAGATTTACGAGGTGCTTTCAAAAGCAGGAGAACATTGTTCCGAATGTCTTTCACTAAATCACTCTTTACCCCAACGTTGTTGCATCTGGTGATCATGTCTCTCAGCTCGTTCTCATTGCCTGATCTGGAGCACAGGTTGTAGCCGACTGGTTGGTATCTCTCCCACCAGGGCCTCCAGGGATTATTCAGCACAATGTGCTCATTTGGAGGGGAGATCTGAGCAACATAGAGAAAACACATTACAGTAATTATCGCTTTTACCACAGCAATTGTCTGCAGAAGGAAGATCGCTATTATAGAGTGTTGTACTATACAGTTATTAAAAAGCAACTCCAGCTATTTTCTACAGTCCTACTCAGCTTGTGAAAAAATTATAACATCAGGGCTATTTTAGGCAGGTGTAATAAAAGACGCTAAAAGGTGCATCATGGGAAATTATGTTTTTAGAGCTAGATTAATACATTTTTTTTATAATATCTCTGTTTCTGATGCCCTAGTTTTTACTTTAATAAATCCGTCTCTTGTGAGTCATCCAACTATGGAAGTGCAATACTAAATCACTGGAGTACCCCTTTAGATTTAAATTAAAGAGGAATAGACTATATCAGCCTTAATCTTCCCCACTAATGCTGATTTTCTTTATTTTTCCAAATGAAAGTTTTTGGTTTTAAACAAACCATCTTCATAGACAGAAACAGTCAAAACAAGTATCAACTTTTCTATGTAATTAAGATGGAATTACCTGTTACCTGTTGATTTTATCATGGTTTAGAGTTTGTGACACAATGAATAATGTCTATATGCTGACTTTGTCATTTTTGAAATTCGTGTTTACTGCCCCATATACCCACCTGTATACCTAATACATATTCAACATCAAGCTTGACTATGGACATCTTATTTCAAAGTAGAAACAAAAGGGATTATCCTACTTCTCTTGACGTAGAGGCTATCCAGTGTTGAGTCATACATACCTGAACTCCACCAAAGCCATTAGGACCCAAGAAGCGCTCACACTCTGCAGCGATGTCCGCCCAGCGCCACTCAAACAGATGTACAATGGCGGTCCTGCCATGCTTGATGTGGGGGTTGTGCTGGGCGAGACCGAGCCCGAACAGAGCCACCAGAATGAAGTACTTCATGTTTTCCCTTGATGAGAGAGAGAAAGCCACACTCACCTGCTGCCTCAGTGTTAGTATTTATACTCATGTTGTCTCTATCCTGGACCAATGAGCGACTGGCAAATATCAGCGTGGGGTTTAAACAGGTGCTTCTTTCTCACGGCTTCCTACGTTGTTTCAAAACAGAAGGATAAATACAGGTCTGTTTTACAAATAAATACTAGAGGCACGTACAGGTTGAAAACTAAGAAACATGAGGTGTGCATAATGTCATCCCTAAATAATAAAAATATTTTAACCACTCAGGACAGGACAAGTTAGAGGTTTCGTGCTTCAGTACTTTTCTTCTGCTCAGTTCAATAACCAGATGATGTTACTTTTTGACAGTTTTACCTAATCAAACATGTGACTGTCTATCCGTCCTTGACATGAATTAGGAATTGAATTAAAGCTGCAAGCAGCATTGATCGGGCCCTCGCAACTTCACGCACGTCGAGGGTACTGGCAGGACTCTGGTTGACGCGGCCATGCATTTCTGTGACCATCATACACTGCGTGCACGAGTTAGATGATATTTCCTGCGTCGACCAGCAGCGTAGCAAGATCATGTTGCCAGGTCTCAAGCCTTAAATGTTTTGAGTGTACCACCGATACAATCAAATGTAAGCCTGTTAAGATCATTAAGAAAATGAATGTGTGTGATTGCGCTTCAGTGTTTGTAACATAACAGACTGTCAGTTTACTGGGATGGGGTTCAACTCCTTGCAGTGTCCTGCTGATTGTATTTGGACTAACATGAAGGTTAACAGAACAGTAGTGTCATTTGCTGCTGATACCAGCGAGCCTCTGTTCAGGAGGGAAATAGCACCCTTTGCTTTGTAAAACAGACCTGTATTGAGCCCATCAAATCCACTACTACAGACTCGTGGGTTGGGTTCTCACACCCAACTCACCCCTGAACTGACAATGAATACACATCTTGGGTGGAGATAGTTTCAAGATCCCTTGTCCCTCCTGAGAAGCTTAGCCCAACCCACACCTGTTATTTCCTGTAACCCTGTATATTATCATGGCCAGAACTCACTCTGGTCAGAGAGAATTCTACAGCTTTGTTGTAAACTTCTGTCTCCACTGCAGAGTGAATAAAACTCATCTGAACCAGCAACAGAATTGGGCCTGAAAGAAACTTTTCTTCAACAATGACCAGAGCAGTGATCAGACACAAATGTTGCAGGTGCAGCAGTTACAAAACAGGTCATGTCCTTCTGTAACTTCACCTTGTTATTATCCGCTTTTTATCAAGGAAAACCAACACAGATAAGCTACACACGGGTGAGAAGGGTAGGCGGTCAAATATATTATGTAAAACAAGTTAACTTAACCAGCCCTGACAAAACACAAGCATTTTCCCACAAGGGGGTTCAAATGTGACCCTGCGCTTAGTTACTGTATTTGGGGAAAGGTTCATGCTGCCAGTTAGCTCAGGAGAGAAATATATGGTAACCCTTCTGCATAAGATTAATCCTCAAAATGACTTTTATCACCTTAAGGAAGTTGTTTCTGTATAGACAAACAACTTTAGGAGATACTGTGAGGAATTTAAGTTTTAAAGCGCTCCTAATTATGGATATTATGTGTTACAGTGTATTTACTTGTAGGAGTGGCCCCAGCTTCTTGGACTCCACCCGCAAGGGTAGGTCCCGGGTTGACAACCACACCCTCTGACCCACCTGGTAGATGGGGGCTGGAGTGCGGTGTCAGTTAGCCGCTGTTGCATAGCGGTCCGCAGACCGGAGCAGGGTTGCTCGTGCCCTTGCCCAGGTCTAGCGGCAGCGGTGGATGAATGTCTGGACGGAAGGGCAGGACACCTCCTTCTCCAATGCGGGGAACAGAGGTGGCTGGAACCCATAGGCACACTGGAAAGGTGACATGCTGGTGGCGGAGCTGGTCAGGGTGTTATGCGCATACTCCACCCACATCAACTGGCGGGACCAGGAGGCTCTGAGGCTCTGGGAGACCATGCAGCGGAGGGCTGTCTCCATCTCCTGATTCTTCCTCTCCGTCTGCCCAGTGGACTGGGGGTGAAACCCAGAGGACAGACTGACTATGGCCCCCAGCAGAGCGCAGAATTCCCTCCAGAAGATGGAGGTGAACTGAGGTCCTCGGTCGGAGACAACGTCGACTGGAATTCCATGCAGGCGGAAGACATGCAGGGAGATGAGTTCTGCTGAAGTAGTATTTTCCCTTTGGGTTTTGAATTATTACATGAGGGTGAGTATAGGCCTACAAAACAATGATGTTGTTGTCTCATATACAAAAACGTTAAAAGCTAATAAGCTTGTGTTCACCACAGACCTTGTTTTAGTATTCTAACAAAAAGCCCATTCAAAAAAAACATTTAATTCAAGACAAGGGAACCTGAGTTGAATAATACCAACTCATTTGTGGGTTTTAGGACTCATTCCGGCAAAACTCTATAATGGTTATGATGGGATGTAGTTTCATATTACAATGGCTCCCCCAATGGTTCTTGAGAGAAACTGCTTGATTTAAAACACAGTATACATACTGTATATCATTTTGTGTTAACCCCACACCATCTTTCCCTTAACGAAGTATAATAAAATGTGTTTCTCAACTATTGATATACCATAGATATCACCATAAACTATACGTATTTTAAACAATATCTGCTGTATTGGATTGTATCACACATTGTTTTTCACCACCTTGCCTGTGTCTCTGCGGGTGCATTGCATAAAAAAGGGCAATGAATGCCATACTGACTATGTTTGTGTGTGTGTGTTGAAGCTTTTGTTAATAAAGCCTGGTGTGCCTCATCATGCCTCATCCCACCTTGTGACAAAGTGGGTGAGAACACACCATTTGTCCCCATATTACACTGATCTATAAATCTAACCATGCTTGTCAATTGTTTGTTTACCATACCTTCCATGTGTTTTAGAGGCTAAAGGGGGAGGCACCCAACCATTTCCTCTATTGATACACTGGATGGTGCTGATAGAAGGCTCTATATAAGGAGATGACTTTGACTGTACAGGGAGAGAAAGGAAGATCAGTGTGTAGCTGTGTGCACGTGATTATGTTACTTTATGATGAGTTGAGTTTTATTGCGTTAAGCTAAGTTAACCGTTTGTTTGTTTTGTTTGTATATATGTCTGGTTACACGTGTAGCAGGGCACTTTTGTAAATAAAACACCTTTTTGTTATCTGCACTTCAGAAGCCACTCCGGTCAGGCTTCACCACACACCTGCTTACTATCTGACCCAGCTCTTGCTCCTCCTGCACCCCCCTGCGGAGAGTGTGTCAAACGGACATCTGACCTGCCTTACTGCGTTTCGTTCCGGGTCAGTCCTCCCGGTGAGACCGTGGGTCACAGGCATGTAATAGTGAAGGGGCCCCCGACACGCTTGTGGTGGAAACACTCATTAATAACTCATCTCAGTGCAGACTGTGAGTGTTGACACATAAGGACTAAAGGTATGAAGATCTAATTTAACAGTGCAGGTTTTGCTCTTAGGTAGAGATGCCATGTTCACAGTAGCAGCACAAACTAAAATTGAATCATTATCGTGGATGGATTAAAGGTTCTCCATACACTATTCAGAGCATTAACATAGCATCAAAGAACTATTTGCAATGTAAAGATATAACATTAGTGGATTATTGTCTACCTGAGCAGAGAATGAAGTTTCTCTCTCTCTGTGTTTTTTATTCCGAGCTTCTCCTTGCTTTGTTGACATAGCCGAGCTAGCCGTGCGTGCTTTCAGTGCATGTTAGTGCATGTGAGCGTGCCCCACTGTCTAGGTCATGGTCACCGCTCTGCACTGAGCTCATACTGCGGTTACAGCTGATATTGCTGTCTCATCCGAAGGCGTCATCGCAGTAGCGTAGCACTGCTAGCTCTGTCAGCACTGTTGCTGCGATCCGCTTGGCTCAGCCGTTGCCATGGTGAAAGCTGTCAATAGATATGCTCTATTTTGTATTAAGCACCTTTAATTAAGAAATAAGAAATTACCTGATTTCTAAATGTGTGTGTTGAGGTGAAGCTATGTTTTAAAAAACACAGCCTAAATGTTTTAGGTTGTTTTTAAGTTGTCGCAACATTGACATGTCATCACCTTTACGAGGTGATATGTGGACTTGTTTGCAAGCAGTTGCTTACTGTATGTTTGCATCCAGCAGGTACAGAACTATATTATCATACATGTGTTTTTGGTCACAACCTACTCCTGCAGGACACATCTGGCTCTTTATCTACTAAATGCTCCACTATGTCCACCAAGTAAAAAGCTGCCTGCTGCGGCCGAGAACGGCACTATAGAGGTGAGAATAAACCAAAGCAGTAAAGTTGAAGGCTGGACAGCAAAACAATAAATTGAAACTCTACAAAGTTCTGTAAAGCCAAAGGGCGCTTCAGCTTCAAGTGGTAATTCTCTTGTGTGTTCATCACTACAAGCGACCCTGTCCGTATTGTTTTCAGATTGTCTTTTAACATATTGTTGTATGTTGTATCATAGCCACTTTAAGGTTTCCTTTGAATTACTGGAAGGAGGTTTTCACCCTGATGACACATCATGCTCTGTGGGAGGAGATGTCAGAGAGAGTTAGGGCCCAAACTCACTCACATTTTCCCATGGGCCCCAAAAATTCCACTCAGACGAAAGTCCTTTCCTGTATGGACAACATAGGACATACCTCCGGAGGCGATGAAGGCTTTTGGGGACAAAGCTTTCTTTCACAGCTCGAGCTTTGAGACCAGGTGAAGGGAGAGAAGCCGGTCATTTGATTCCCGCCCCTGGTTCTGTGATGGGAAAGTGGAAGAGTCATAGCGAAGGGAGGCCAGAGGGTTGACTGGAGACGGGGGGGAAGACAAAGTGAGGAGGAAAGAGAGAGATGAAAGGAAAAGGGAAGGAGTGGGGGTTGGCGGGTTAAGAGAGAGAAGGAAGAAGAGAGAAGAGAATGAGAGATGAGTGTGGGATGTTAGTTGAAGACAAATGAGTAAAAATAAGAGAAGATAGAGTGCGTGAGCAGGAGAAGGGGGGGGGGTGCTGCTGTATAGTTCAGGGCAAATGAGAAAAAACACAGAGGGAGTGAGTGGAAAAAAGAGAAAGGGGAGTTTAAACCACAAAGGGAAAAAAGGGAGTTGGGGTAAGAAGCTGTATGTGCCTCGTCTTCTTACACCTCAGGTCGCTCTAACAGACAGACAGCTCAAGTTGTTGGCAAACAGATAACACATGGCATGCTGGATAAAAGCAATGACACAGTGTGCAGAGTTAAAATGGTCCTACTAGTGTAAGTTATATCGCAGACACAGAGCAACCAGGGTTATTCAACACAACACTCATTTGGGCAAAGCTGCATCAATCACTGGTTTTGGAAACCACTATATTGGACGAAGAGGTATCAAATGAACGCTCTAACCACTTTTATGGTCCGTTAAAAGTCTGATCCAAAGCATTTATCGCTTCACTGGGTACTGCAAAAATATACTGCCCCTAACTTTACATGGCTATTTAATGATCCCAGTAATGCAATTAATCGTACTAACAAGTGTTTCTTGCTTAGACGAGAAGTGTGTCCACCACATTTATCCCACTACGGTTTTAAAATGTTTTAATAAATGATTCTCATTTTGGGAACTGTTCAGGTTTCCTCAGTTAAACCAGACATTCCAGGGAGAAGAAAAGTCCTATAAAGTGAAATCCACACGTTCTTTCAAAGGAAAGTTTCAGCCCAGTATCCTCCTTTTTTTTGTGCTGCGATGATATGTTGTGCAGATGTTGGGAAAAGCTTTCCATCTCACTGCAAAGAATAACAGCCGCAGCGGAAGTCCCCCAGGAGAGGTTCACGCTCTGAAACTTGCTAATGCACACACACACACACACACACACACACACACACACACACACACACACACACACACACACACACACACACACACACACACACACACACACGTATGGGCTGTGTGTTTTTCGACAAGTCTCTGATTCAGACCCTTTCTCACCATCTCTTTCTTTCACACTCATGTGCTCCTTCCAGTCAGAGAAGACACACACAGGTTGTAGAGAGAGTTCATTTTCGACACGATAGAAAAACATGTAGACAGTAATCAAGCCCATATAAATTACAGTGTTTCCCGAATAAGTCATATCAGTGAGCGTTACCACCTCAAACAGTAGTCTGGAATAGTCTGGAACGTCATCATCAATTCGTTTTTTTCAATGTTTTTAAATTATCTAATTATTTCTCTTATACTTTTAAACTACTTCCTTCCTTCCTTCCTTACATTATTTTAAAAGTAAGTTGCCAGAGCCCAAGGTGTTATTAATATATAAGTGTAAGAAAAGTTGCCAAATTTCTCACTGGAGAGACTGGAAACTATAAATGGTTGGAATTTCTATCTGATTACTTACACCTGCAATAACAGATTTTTTTTTTACCATTTGGGGGCAGTGGAAACAAGCTTGAGATATTGTACAGTGGGTTTTTAGAGCTTTTTCTCTGGGAACAGCTTCCTGCTGCAGCTGAGGCAGTGGTAGTGAACTAAAACAGTAAAGTTGCAGGTGGTAGAACCCCAAAGCAATGAAGCTAAACAACACTAAACACTCTGGGTGAGAATTCGATGTGGGTTCAACCAGGCAATAACCTCTGTGTGTGAAAAGTGAAGCCAATGGGGGAAGTGACTTAAACTTGCATTATTTCTAATGGCCAGAAGGGGGCGACTCTGGTTGCAAAAAGAAGTCTGATTGTACGAGGAAGTCTATGAGGAAATGACCCTACTTCTCACTTGATTCATTATCTCAGTAAACATTCTTAACACACGTTTATGGTCTCAATCACTAGTTTCAAGTCTTCTTCAATACAGCATGATGTTCATTTAGTCAATCATGGTTCCATTTAGAGTAAAATAAACAACAGCAGGATATGCTATAGCCGCTACATCTGCAATGTCTGGGGGTTGTCTGTGTTTTCGTCTTAGACACTGACACTAAAAGAGCTATTTCAGAGTTTCAGAAAATCCAACCCATGCCATGACTTTGCATATAATCTCTCTTCACTGTCAAATATGGCCACAAACTTTATATGAAACAGCTATTCACAAAAAGCAAAATCTATCTCCAAGACTAATGCTACGAACGTACATGCTTTAAAGCGGATTTGAATAGAACTTAATAGAAGGAATGCCAGCGTGCTGCTGGTGGCTGGAAAGTTCACCATAAAATTACAGATGGAGTCAATTTTATGATCCTCTTTCACGGTAGTCAGCGGGAAATGAGAGCTTTGCTTTCATGGTCATAAGCTGAGCAACAGTTTACAGTGAGGAAAGTTCCTGGGCTCCCCTGTACTGACTGCTTCTGAAATGTTTGTCCTCCTTCGACATTTGTTACCTTTTATGCTACAATAACAGAGACTTGTAGGGTGCAGAGTTTCAGCTGCATGGCCTTTTGGGAAACACTTGAATCCACCGTGGTTTCGTTTTCTGTGATTTCCTTCAAAAAGTATTTCATGATGTCATTCAGAAATGCAATCACTGGGAAAGAAGTTATTATGAAACTACATTATTGATTTCGTGAACTATTTATACAACATGTAAAAGTGGAAAGCTCAGTATGAAATCCATATGAATGCAAGCTTAAGATAAATCACGTGTGCTAAAGATCTGTGGATCTTGAGAGAGCAGCAGTGATCCCTTTGACTCTCTCTCCCATACCTGACTGACTGTCAGCCTTTTCCATTATATCACCGCTGGCTTTGAGATATAGAGAGCTTCCTTTGTGTTGCAGTGCTCTGCTCCTCCAGAGCAAGAAGGGAGACAGATGAGAGGCGGCGTGGTGAGGGGGGGTACAGAGCAGGCAGGAATCCTTCAAATAACAATACCACGGTTGCTTTTATCAAACACGTGCTGGAGTCCTGCCCCAAATCACGGCCACATCGGCACAAACATGTCTTCCATTATCGCCTCAGTCTCACTCTGCTGGTTATCTCTAGTTTTTCTTTGATTGGTCATTTCAACAGACACCATGATTCACTAAACATAAAGTGAGTGTGAGGGACTACTGCTGTTAGATTATCAAATATTTTTGGTGAGTGGAAATATAAGGGATTTAACTGATGAACCAGACGATGAAGATCCTCGCCAAACTGCAGCAATGTGCAGGGCAGATGTCTGTCTGTGGCACAGGAGGTAGCATTACAGCACTGAAATAATCTCTATAAACATACACTCCCGAGAAAAAATAGCAACATGTCTTTAAAGGCAAAGAGGCAGCGCTGTAGGTCTTCAGGGTTATACTTAAAGATGAATAATCACAGGTTGTATAGTTGGCACGGAGAGGGCAGAGGATGGCTGTAAACCTCGACTTGATCTCGCACTAATGAGCTTTTGTATAAACGCGGCGAGCACCCCCTCGTCTGTTCTCTGCTGACTTTATTTGTTTTCAGTCGTAAACTGTGTAGCCCAAAGATTGCCAGATCTGTCCAAGTTCCTGTCTTCAACTGGCTGCTTCTCTTTACTCGCTGCCATAACAGTAGTCAAGAACTACCTCTGTGCGAGGCACTGGCATAGACACACACACACACACACACATACGTGGTGGACTGGGAGAATATGGGTCAATAGATAAAGTTAGTCTCACTTTTGACAGAATTAGTCAATCTTAACATGCTGTAATACATGTATTTATGGGATTGTGAGGTGTAAAAAAAACACTCTTAAATTCCTTTCAGCCCACGTCTTAGTCACAAAAACTGAGCAGACAACTTCAAAAGTTTTCAAAGTGTAGATACTTCTAACTAACTCCTAATTGATGGCCTGGAGGATTTTATGTGCTATTAACTTACATTTTATATCCTTCCATCATGTGTGCTCCATACACATGGTGTGATAACAAAGAGACAATGTCCTCTTTCTCAGAGGCAGAGATAGAGAGACAAAGGGAGAAAAATAGACTAAAGGAGAGACAAGAGAAGGGGGGTGGAGTAATAAAGTTCCTCCCTTTTCCATATTGTTTAACATTAAACCCAGTTTTTCATGAGAAAAAAAAGTATGCTTCCAAAAAAGGTACTAAAATTGTCAACTAATATCATATTTGATCATTGTGACTCACTGTTTTTCTTGCTTGTATTTTCCTCAATCTATCTCTGCTGTTTCCTAACACACCTTTTCTGTCCCTTACTTTCTATATGATAGAATGTAGATTTCTATAATACGCAACAAAAACGCCACAACCATGAAGTTGGCCAGAGCATTCGGGTATGAGAATGAATGTAGACATAGAGGACCCTGTAGAATATCCAGGAAGTTAATTTTGGAGGACTTCCATGAGGCATTCTGGAAAAATCCCCTTCCAGCCAAATCAAATTAAAACCAACAGAGTTGTGAGAGTTTGCAGCTGAATGAGATTCACCCCGTCGAACCTATTTTCTGTCTATTATCTGCTCATCCCAACACACACTGCAGTCACAGAGGACCTTCACACACCATTATCACCACGCTTTGGGCCTGGTGGGTGTCATTCTAAGTTTCCAACACTAGGGGTCTCTCTAAGGACTTGCTGAGTCTAAGCCAAATTGCCCAGCAAACAAACCCACAATTAGAAAACCCCTCGGTTCCAAATTAAGCTCACATCATCAAGCAGGGGGAGGGCAAGTAAGTAATCGTGTGCCCAGTGACTCCATCAGTGCAACCTGGAAGTGGGCAGCAAGTTTATGGACTGTTAAAGCTTGCAGAGGAGAGAGCATTCGCCTGAGATTTCTCTTTCTCTCGCACACTTTTTCAATGTCTGTTTCAATTTCTTTGTTGGCATGAAATCTGAAATATTCTGCCAAAGCATATAGTAAAGCAACGCAGTCAGTGAAGAAAAAAAGACAGAAAAAAACTACATTTTTTCATCCCCTTTCTAGTCCAGTGAAAACCACGTATCTCCCGATGTGTTGATTTTTAATGTTTATGATAAACTGAAGGATGGTGTGTTCCTTTATGTGCTGAGAACATTCTCCTTCTAAATTAACTAATTAAAAAAACCTAGCTGAAAATGCATTACAAAGCTGAAAACAGCTTCTTCTTTTTTTTGAGCTCATGAAACGACTTTTTAGAGATACGTGGCACAAACATATCTTGTTTGAATATGGGGCATTGCTGTAGATTACACTTCCCAACAGCATATAAAGGTGTTAAACAATATGTACAACCTTAAACATCTACAGCAGTAAAATGCAACATACACATTAATGCAGAAGTAACATTATTCCAGAAACATCATATACTGTATAATAGTAAAACACTGACACAAAGACTACTTTCACTGATAAAACCTACGTACTTTTTTCAATAAGATTTTGAATGCAGGGATTTCACTTGTATCAGAGTATAGTGTGGTATTACTTCCACCACTGATGGCTTTATAAACAACTGCTGGGCCATAGTCTTTTAAATTCAATCATTCATATAGAAGCTCAGTTATATTTAATGTATATTTTGTCCCTCTAAATGGTGCTTTAAAGCCTTTGCCATTCTGCTGAGACATCACTTTAACATTTGCATTTAAGTTTAGTGCGTTAGCATACTAAGCGGAAACAGCTGAGGCTGATGGGAATGTCATTAGTTTGGATAAAAAACAGAGGAATGGACATATTGAGAATTTGACCTGATGATGGCGCTCGATGGAAAGTCAGGGGATCACAAAGGTATTACAATTCACTCTGAGAGGGAAATGAATGTCGGAACCAAATGTCACAGCAATCTTTGTAATATGTGTCACTCTAAAGCACATCAACCTCATGGTGGTGCCAGAGGAAAACTCCGGGGACCAAAGTCATGAGGATACATACAGTAGTCTATAATATAATTAGAAAAGGGCACAGTCTGTCTCTGTATTTTTACTGGTAATACTTTAAATCCATTTTGCTGATAGTATTTTTACTTCAGTAGTTTTTTTTAATTCAGGACTTCCTCAAGTAAAAGATCTAAATACTTCTTCCAATGCAGTCCTTATAGCAAAGAACAGTCCATGCTGGCCATGTTATAGCCTCATCAACACTACAATGGGTCAAGCCAAAAAACTAAATAACTTTACTGAAACCTTTTTATGAGGCAAGTCATTGCTTAACATTTACAATTGAGGTTGTTTTCAGGGATATGTTGCGCCCAAACTTCACAGACTCTCTATCACAAATCTGATTTCTAATTTTTCAGAACTTCCGTGCTGTCTGAAGTGCTGAATGGTCCAGTAAATAGTGGTCTGTCAGTCGGTTGTGTTTGCTTCTTTATTGAGTGTGATCAGGCTTCAGCCAAACGTCTGGAGCCAAACCTAAGCCCAGACCGTTATTAAGTGTGTGTGTAAGCACATATCTGGAGCTTGTCTGACAAAACCACCCAGTATTGTGAAAATGTGGGTAACAGTGGTGTCTGTAACATAGCTGCTATGATGTGACATCATGTCTTCAATTACACTGATGATCGCGGCCTGACGGGGCCACTTGACACATTTGTTAAAGGAAAAAGAGCTTTCAATGAAACCCTTGAATTATTTTTCTCGCCGAAAGGTACATCAGATGGTTTCTCCAGAATGAATGATATATACATATACAGATTACTTCACATATCTCTCTCTTGTGTCACTTATTCTTATCCCTTTGTCTAATTCTTCTCAATCTTTAAGAAAACCTTCAATCTCAAGTCTTATTTTAGGTTTCTCTTCTTCCTGAATGATTGCAACTTTTCTTAGACACTGAACACTGTGCCCACATTTCTCACCCACTTACACCTAAACAGGAACTTTCAAAGTACAGTCTTTAACTTTGTGTGTGTGTGTGTGTGTGTGTTGTGTGCGCACATCTCCATCCATGAGTGTATTTGTGCATGGGTGTGCGTTTGCTTCACAGTTTATGCGTATATGTGATTTTCAATGTTATATTCGTTCCAAGGTATCAATTTGGTGAGCAGGGCTTGACTTGGTGGCCAGTAATAAACTTCTATTCCAGTGCTGCCTGTGCAGTGGCCTTCACCACAGGCAACTATGTGGCTGCCCGCCCGTGCTACCACAAGAGGAGCCATACATTTGAGACTGGTATGAGTCACCGTTTACTACAGCTCTCACACACAGGGCCCTGAAGTGGTGCATCAAGTTGTTCAGGCTTCAAAGTAGCTTTTGAGTTTCAGGAGAAATTATATATGGAGTTTTAAATTAAATTCAGATTTTATAATATCATTTACTGAATGATGACATGTGGGACCATCATCGGATTCACTAAGGACACGCCAGTGTACGCTGTGGTGTCTTATAAACCAGTGTTTCCCAAACTTTTGTACTGGGGGGCCCACTTTTAAAAACTGACAAACCATTTCGACTTCATTCACAATAGACCTGACCATTTTTACTGCCATTTCCACATCACCGTATATGATTTTGAATAGCTAAACCATTTACACATTTTAACAGGCTACCTCATTCTTTTCATTTTCTCTCATCATTAAAACCAACAGAATTTACGCCATGTATAATTATACAATACAAAAAATACATACAACAATACGAACATTCAGGCTCTCTTGTGTGGCTCAAAGGTGTACTGCAGATATAAATGTTAAATAACCCCAAAAGGTTCTAGATTTATCTCGGGGAATTAAGGGTGATTGGGCAAAAGGTGAAATGT
The DNA here is from genome assembly GCA_032191485.1 of Leptoclinus maculatus. NCBI lineage: Eukaryota > Metazoa > Chordata > Actinopteri > Perciformes > Stichaeidae > Leptoclinus > Leptoclinus maculatus. The sequence continues at coordinate 11,081,032 of JAVDOI010000010.1, forward strand.
GTGTTTTCACTCCTGATGAGTGAAAATAAAAAGTTTTTTGGTTGAGCTCGAGTTTTGAAACCACATTATGTGTGTGGAATGTGCGGAGCCCTAATCAACCACAAAAATGCTGGATGCTGCTCTTGATTTTGTAAACTATTTTTTTGCTAGCTGATTTATACTTTATGACTTGTGGACGGATTTTTAAACCTTTAGTAGTACAGTTTAACAGACATTAACATGTCTTAATTCATATGAGTCATGGTGAAATGTGAAATTATATCATAGTGAGAATTTAATTGTGCATTACATTTGCTTGCACTAGCCTAAACTTGCCTTGCACTGCCCCAATCATCCAAAGGTCCTATTCACCCGACAAAGGTTTTGGTCAGTTTACACTAAAAGGTATGCCACGCATCCTTGGAATATGATTTAACCTTCTTTTCACCTCAAATGGAACATCTTTAGTATCCCAGATGTATCATGGCTATTTTTTTATTTATGGCACTAAAGCTTCCACAAGGTGGAAAATTCCAAAAATTCTAAAACGTGTCCAATAACCCCTTAATTCACCATGTATCTGCTTTGTTGATTAAGTAGTGCTGTTGTTCTGTTATGTCCCATATGATCTTCACAGAAAGTGTCATCAAAATATCTATAATGTACAAAGCCATTACAATATTATACGTCTTCATTCTCAGTCCCCCACATTTCTTAGATGAGAACAGTCATATCTTCCTTCTGCGTGGATTCATTCCCAACATAGTTGTGAAGACGTGTATAGCTGATAGGAAAAATAAAATATATAGGAAAAAAATGCTACCTGATTCATGGTGAAAGCAAACTGTCTTTGGAAACAATGACACTCCTATTGGGAGGAATATTTCCACATGCGAGAATGTGTTCTCACTCTGTTTAAATGATTCCAGACATGCTGCTCTCCCTATCGGCTTTACGCATGTGCACACGGGCAACAGGCATTCACGAGTAGGCCTATAAGTTAAAAAATGCACACATGCTTACACACCCCCACCCTCTGCACCTTCCACCCATCGCACACTTAGCACTTGAATATCTTTGCAGTTGGGGCTCCACTGATCTGCACCAGGAGGTTTTGCCACAGCACCACTTGTTATGGCATTATGCGTCTGAGACCAAACGAATTACTCCAAATGTAAATCCAGCTGCTCTGCCAACTCTGCCTCTGAGTCTTACCCAAAAGAAGGACCTCCACTGGAAAAGGCGATAGATCAACGTCACTCAAAAATTTTCAAAATGGTCTTTTATGTTATTGCAGGTCCACCCAACAGCTTCCTTTCCTTACAGTCAGGAATTGGCATTCTTTGACAGCCAGATGCTGGACCTAGAAAAAAGACTTGGGTGGTGCCAACCCCTCTTATTAAGAGCAGAATTTAAGGAGTTACACTAGCTGAGGTGGATTGAAATACAGTTATGAATAGGACTACAACTCAGTTTTTCCCCTTAGCTCTAACAGAGCTAGTGTCTTTTCAGTCTTTAATTTCATTATTTTGATTCAGTCCCAGCAACTTTTCTCAGCAAAAAAAGCTGTACAACTGTACAGTATCTGCCCGTCACCTAACGGCACACAGACAAACCAGTGACAAGCTGGTGAACATAGTGGGCCATGAAGGAGCTAAAGAGCCAGACATTTCCCTCAGGACTTGGTGTGTAGAGCATACGTTGTCAAAGCGGCGCGCTTCCCCAGGAATGCGCGGGAGAGTTGAAGGGGTGGCACGAAGAAGAAACACAAATTGCGTCAAAAATGTTGCCTAAACTTTCTCTGAGTCATAACCCAATTAAATCTGAACATACAGACATGACATGCATATCCAAATCCATAAATATAAATTTTAAGTATTAAAAGAACTTAAAGGAGAGGCAATCTTGGACTACATTGGGCGGCCAAAACACACTGGCCTGTGTCTGGGTGTGTAAATAGACAATTGTTTGCTAACTAGTAGGCCTACGCCATATAAGCTTGAAAGATGATATGTCAGTGTTTTGTTCACTGCTTGATTCAACACCCTAAAGTAGCTAAAAATGTGTCATTGCATGTTTTAAGCCAAGTTGACATATCAAGTATTATTGTTGTTGAAGATATTTTGATTCCATATAATAAGGTTCAGCAACTGTTCATTTTAAATGATTCCTTCAACCCCCATTCTTCCACACCAGTCCAGTGTTTAGGAATGATTGCTTTGGATTGGCTTGTTGCAGAGCCTTGTGGAGGGACGCACAGGCACCGTGGAAACGACGCTCCATCCAGCTGGTGGTTACTGGAAGCCAAACCACGATGTTGGAAAACACCCAATCTATACACTGTGGGAGGTGATGAACCTGGAAAATAGTGAGCTGCTGCTGCTACCACTTTTACCTTTTCCACTGTGACTGTTAGTTAAAATACTGGTAACAATGAAGATGGAGGGAATATATAAAAACTCTTGGCCACAGAGATGAGTTAGTTCAATGTAGGCAGTCTACTCTTTCACCAACATTTTATGGTACTTAACTCAAACAAAGCATTGTTACGGTGCCATCAATGGAATATATAGTCGGGGCCTCATTGCAAGTGGAACAAAATGTCCCGTTCACATTTTCAGTATTGGGGGTAATATGAGTGCAGTACTCTATAATTTACTTCATCTGTTTTTCCATATCTCCACTCCAGCCACAGTTGTGTCTTTGGTCTTCCATGGGAGCACACAAAAGCGTAATCAAGGAATTAAGCCATTGTGTGGTTTATATTTAAGTCACTTTTTGCGTTGAGGTATGGAAGTATGGTGACATAGTCTGTTGGCCACAATTTGTGCATCTCTTTCAGTGCAACAAAGCAGAATATGTTTGCCTTGATTGTACAACATTTTATAATTTTCAACATTCACAAGCCTTTATTAGCCATATCCATGTATGACACACAACATTCAAATAAGCGAAGCAAAGTCAAATAAACACTAATCAACTGATTACAGCAACAGTAAGATTAGTGGAACATCTTAGAGCCAGGATTGTAAAAAGTTAAAGTATTATTTTAGCAATTTGATCCTTTATCTGCAACATTTTCCTTACACAGTTAGAGTTGGACAGCACTTACCATTCCGACGGCCCGCCCGCAGCCATTGGAGTGTTTTTGTGTCATTTGCGTCATGTACACAACTGCTATGTATAGGTAGGTACTAATGCGATATTTCGTTAGAAAGCTAAGCTTCTTCTAATTCGATTGATGGAACCCATTTCAAGATAAAATCACAACAGCAGGTACAGTCAACGTATCTGTCACACCACCAACCCCAAAACAAGCACTTAAAATATCGACACAACTCACCAATTATGCTTCAGAGTATTTCCCCCATCCACAAAAGTCAGAGAAAAACGCTCTTGTTAGATTGCTAAAGGTCCACAGGATCCAATCCAGTAAAAGATTTAAGATTTCAAAACACATTATTACGTCCATGGACTGCTGTTGCATCATTTCAAATTAGCCGGCAGCTATGCTAACTAGCGATCTATTTTCTAACATAACTTCAGTTTCCATGTTACAAAGGCACTGTCTGTATCTCAAAATGGCGGCTGCATTATGACGTTTCGATTGACACCTAATTTGACCTATTAGGAGCTTTCATGACCTGTCTACAGCCTGGAACAGCCAACAAGAGTCCGGGTTGAACGATAGTGCCCGCCTCTCTTCTTTCGTCTCACGCTCGAGCCAATTGCAACCAATCGTTCTGATGACTCATGCCTCGTATAGCCAATGAAATTACGAAAACAATGATATGCAGATTTAGGGGATGGATTTACAGACAGATTGTGGAATTCACTTTTGTCACCGCGAGTGAAGTCTGGCGTTCGAGATTTTTTGAGGATTTGTGAAAGTAAATAACAGTGAAATAACTTATAGATAACTGTACTTAGACATAAATAAGCTTTAGATTGAATTATGAATAAACATTTTTACACAGCCTAGGTATGTAACCATGGTTACTACGGCTTCCCAAATGTCAGTTCACAGACATACTCTTAGTAAACCATGTGTAAAATATTCATTTATTGTTGTATTGTTATCAAATTTGAACCTGGACTAGGTAAGGCTTCATGCTGTGGTCCCATTGTGTTTTCCAGCTAATAAATCACAGCAATAGTCCTCTGCAGGCATCTGTTTGCAAAAAAATATTCAGGCGGAAATAAAAACCTTCTCCTTCAGTGTGTTCAAACATCTATTACTCAATGCCAGTAGCACTTACTGTGATTCTTGATTATTTGTCGAAGAAACTTCAGAGTGTTACCTTTCAAAAGAGACCAAAACCATGCATGTACTCCAAATGGTTCAAGAACAGCTTTCAATTTACTTTGAGTATGCCTTGCATAGGCATTTTAAGCAAATTTTACAGGAGTGGTAAGATGTGACTAAGCAGAAAAACATGTATTCCAGGGTGTGTAATTTGGAAGCAGAGTCATGATTTAAATTCTTAAAAAGGCTACTTAAAGGATTTTTTTTTAATTCTATTTAATTCAGCATACAGTATTTAAAAAATGCCAGTTACCTGGCAAACATGGCATCACTTACAAACATAGAAGTAGTCAAATAGCATGCAAAGATAAACATGTGATTACAATGATGATTATGCAATATATAAGGTAAATTAACAAGGCTACAGTAAAAGTCTACAGCCATGCTAGCAGCTTTGTGAGGCTGTACTTAGGCACAGTGGTGCTTAGAACTAAATGCTAATGTCAGTATGCTAACCTGCTTACAATGACAATGCTAACATGCTGTTGTTTCAAAGGTTTAATGTTTTCCATCGTAGTTTAACATGTTAGCATGCAGGGGGAAAATCTTATTAGTTCTAAACCTAAAGAATGTTATTTTTTCAGCTACTTGGTCATAAACCAAAGTAATGTACGAATTGAAATGTTGACCCAATGGTGGTGCTCGATTAAAACTTGAAGGATAACCAATGTTATTGCAATTAATCCTGTGGGGAATATGAATATATGTATCTAATTTCATAGCAATCCCCCCAATTGTTGTTGAGTTATTTGAGTCTAGACCAAAGTGCTGGACCGACCCACAGGCAAAGTGACATTGCCAGGTCAGGTTGTCAGTGCCAGCAGGACCAGTAAAAACATTAAATAAATCATTACGAAACAAAGCTCCTTATTAATAATCTCTCAATTGCTTGTTTTATAGTTTCTTGGGTAAATCATGCCTTTTATTTTCAGTATCATACCAATTGCTTGATAAATATTCCACATTGTGCCAGTTTTGCTGATGATTCAGAGGTTGATTTATTTGTTGAAGCTGTGTTTCATTCACTTACATCATACTTCCCTCTTATTCATTCACATAATAAAAATCATGGCTATCCATTCATGAGAATAATAAGCCAAGGCAGGTTTCAGGCTGAGAAGACACCTGGATCTCACATTGTTACTAGCTCGTAAGAGTATGTGTCCAAACCAGTCCAAACAGCTTCAAGGACTGCTAAAAACAAGCTAATCTGCTGAATATGAAAATGCAGCTCAGCACACTATTGGGTTTACTAAATATGCCTATATGTATTTGTGTGAATACTTAAAAGGGTGATGGCAGGTTGGAAGAGGAGTCTCCCAAGTGGCTGCTTTTATGACTGGAAACCCCGTCTGCATACTCACTCATTAAGATGTCAGAAGGAATATACCTGTTGCAGTAAAAACTTAGGCAGCAGACATTTGCTTAGTCACTAAACTTTTAATTTAACTCCAGCATAAACTCTCACTCCTGAGTATCTGGACAGCTCTTAGAAAACCAGGAAATAATTACCCTCTGCCTGAATGTCAAAACATTCCCACCAACCTTGAACAACATTACAGGGCACTTTCTATTTTATTTTTTACAAGCTTATCTATAAGGTTCCCTGTGAAGTATGTCCCAGTTATGTTCGTATTTTGTGCCTGCAGACCAGGAGCATGTATATATTTTAAGACTACATGAAACTCCCTTCTCTGAGCTATTTCCTTGCTGAGCTGAAAAAAAAGAATTGACTGCTTAAGACACGATATTATCTTAAGCTGGTCTTCAGAGAGCATTTTTGCACAGAATAAGGACTTTTAATTTTGTCCCCCATCTCTTCACTGGAGTCTGGTGAGGAAGGGATGTGACAGTATATTGTTTGGTCTCCACCAACCCCTGAACAACATATCTTTGGTGTTTGATTAACTTCACCAGCCAGTTGCTAACAATAGTTGCTATATATGTTTCAGTGCTGTCTTTGGGTTTATCAGAGCTAGAAGGTTATGAAAACCGAAACAATATACTAAGAGACCAAAGAGAGCTTTCATAGTCTGTTAATGAATCATAGTTGTTTTGATTGAGTGCAAGAAATCCACATTAATGCAGCTTTTAGGAACACTGAATGTTGCTGAGCTGCATTCACTTGTGGTGATTTAACAGATTTTTTGATTTACAGTTTACCACCTCAAACTTTGCCTAATTCCCAGACCCCGTCGCCCTTTAAAGATTGATCTTCATCTGCACACGCAAGAATGTTTGTGAGAATAGTCTCATTCAAAACAATTGCTATTGTATAAAATGTCAGAGTGAAACTGAATTCTCTGAATAGACGTTTTTATGCAGAGCATCAAAGATGACATAGAGAATTATGCTTTACCGCAACAAACAAAAGTAATGAGGAACATTCATGGCCTATAAAAACAGTAAATCCCAAAGTGCTCTAAATCCAATAAGGTTCATGAGTTCAAGCATCTTCAGAGAATAAGCCATGTGTCTTCACCTGCCAAGTTCTCAGCTTTGTCTTTATGTTTTGCTTTTTTATCCCATCTTTGCAATATATTTCCTGTATCTTTTAGACCTTATCTCACTTATTTGTTGTTCTAGATTAAAGACCCAAAGTCAGTAACTAAACTGGGTTATTTGACATCCTTATTCACCCCCCCCCCCCCTCCCCCCCATCCCCCCCATCCCCCAACGTACTGTATGATAACAGGACATGACTAAGTAACTGTCTGGGCCTAGCTGTGTTTGTAAGCTTCCACAGTGAGTGTCGCCGCTATCAGTTTTTACTGCTGACGGCTGGAGACAGGGCTCAGGGAGACTTTGACTCATGAAATACGAGATGCTTGGGGTATGTTTAGATTATCACAGACCTCTCCACTTAACTCTCCATAACACTCAGTTCTCTGCTGAGAGGAAAGGTATTCATCACACTTGACAAGAAACATGAAAATAGCTTGGCCTCTCTTCATCTATGTCACTCCTCTAGTACACTTGGAGGTTGATCGCTGTGATATCTGATATCTACTTATTGAACTATACAGACCTACCTCTATATCAGCAAATTGCACCTTTATCATGCAGTTTTGTTCTTTACATATAGATTTATTCTGTAAGTTTAATTGTTCATATTTGTTTTACAATTAGTGCTGCAGTGTTTGCTCGCTCTTTAGCAGCCAAAACACACTCAAATCTAGAGTAGAATCTCTCAATATGTGTATATTTGTGATTTGTTTTTGCTATGCTAGTGGCATGGCTCTAGTGATGGCAATGGCAGTCTGTCAGTCAGTCCACCATTTTGATCTCAACTAAAATATCTCAACAACTACTGCATGGATAGCCAAGGAACAGATGTTCATTATTCCTAGAGGATGAATCTCACTGACTAGTGATTCCCTGACTTTTCCTCTAGTACCAGGTGGACATTTGGGTTTTAGTAAAATGTCTCAACAATTAGTGGATGGATTGACATGAAATTTGGTACTGGCATTCATGTCCCCCTCAGAAGGCATGGTCAGCCTCAGCCTTATCTTTTGTTTAGTGCTAATTAGCGAGTGTTGGCATGCAAACACACTAAACTAGATAGTGAACATGGTAAACATTATACCTGCTAAAAATGATTATGTTAGCTTTGTGAGCAAGCTATCATGCTGATGTCAGCTAAATAGTTAGAAAGGACTGCTGTGCAGAAGCACAGCGTAATAAAGTTGCGAGCATGGCTGAAAACTGCTTTAGAAATCGCATACCTTAACCATAAGGCTGTCATCTGTCTGTGCTATCTAGCCAATGAGACTTATCTTACAATGTGCAGAGAGGATTGTGGGTCCGAATAGCCAGGAAAGCATGCTGACTTGCATACTGCAAAAGGCGTACTGCATTTGACCAGTGGCGGGCCGTACATTTTATACCTGGGCCTTCACTGCTGTCCTCATTATGACGCCACAGCTACGGTTATTATTTGTTTCGTGTAAAAATTAAGCTCAACACCTACAAATACACTAACTGCATGAATACATGAATATGCCGAGAGTGCGTCTCCTCTCTTCTCTGACTGCAGCTGGGACTGCTGCGCGAGGCTGCTGTGAGAGTGACCGCCTGTGAGTGCTTTGGGGCGGCGGAGGGGCTCATGGCAGCACCCGCTGCTCGTTCACAACAGTGCAGAACCGTACATGCTTTCACGTCAGAGTCAAAACACCAGAAAAGTCTCCAACAACACCAGAAAAAGTCGCTAGATTTGTCGCTAGTAGCTTTTGACAAAAGAAGTCGCCAAGAGGGTTTGGAAAGTCGCCAGATTTAGCGAGAAAGTCGCCAAGTTGGCAACACTGGCACCGACTAAATGTGTCCCCAGGGCAACATTGGATGTAACAATAGTTCCTATCACATATAAAACCAAACAAAAATCCATCTTCATATAAACAAGTTGTACAAATAATAATATATAAACAAGCATATTAAAGCTACTGCAGATGTAAAAACAAAAGCAGTTCACTTACCAAAGCTGCTGTTCACTATTTAAAGACAAAGTCCATCCTCCTTTCTTTGTTAATAAAGAGTTTAATCTCACGGTTGTACATCCGTGCGTTTTAGTTCCAGTAAGAAGTCCTTCTCGATTCATGGACGCCAGTGAAGACAGTCGAGCCTCCCCAGTTGTATTTCTTGAATACGTTTTAATGCGTTTGAGGGCTGAAAATGTCCGCTTGACAGAGGCAGCAGATATTGGGATTGTCACCGCCCAACATGTCACACTAGCCCACTGACCAATCACGTACTTGTAGGCCAGCTAGAAGGCTCTGACATGTCAAAGAATACGCCCATCATGTCAAACTAAAGATCTGATTGGTTGAAGACTATGACAATCAACAATATCATCCCCATTCACTTAAACTGCAAAGGGATTCACTTGTGAGTCTGCAGGCCTCGGGCCTCTCTTCTTACCTAGAGACATAGAGGTGAAATCTGATTGGATAAAAGCTCTACTTAAAACAAGCTGCACTGGAAGCAGAGCAACTGAGGAAGACAGTAGCTGTGCAATGAGAAAATAAGATTATAAAAAATGATAATACATGTAGTGTATTTATGAAAAATTATTAAATTATAAAATAGCTATAACCTTGTGATTCTGTCTAGGCCAGCAGAGAAGGCCTTGCTGGCCCTGACGGCCAACCACTGCATTTGACATACTATTTATTGGGACATACTATCATTTTTTCAGGCTTACTAGATATTATGGTACGATGGGTATTGGAACTCACCTTTAGTCTTGTTATTCTTTCTTGGAGTGTTCTAAAGACTCATACCTTGTGCAGTAGTCTGTATTTATTTCAGAGTCTTTTTTTCTTTGAATTACACTGTCAGAGTCTGTGTTTACAGTACAAGGAAATAAAAGGCAGTGAGCTGCTGTGTTGAAAAGAGTCCTGTATTGTAGAGTGGAATTATGCCTGATGTCATGGACATATTGGGCTGATTGTCTAATGCATGTGCTTATTCTGCAATATGGTTGGATCGACACAGGTGCCAACAATGCTGTCTCCGTGTTGTGTCGGCTGTTTCTTTTCTCCTCTATGCACCATATCAGTGTGTAGAACAGCAAGAGATGACTTTGTAAGATAAAACCAGGTGACCTAAGAAAATGTTAAAGTGAAAGCACACCTTCCCACGTCCTAGCAAACCACTACTAGGTGAGGCTGTCTGGGTACCACATGCACCTATAACAAGCACGCCCAGACAAACATACATTCCACTCAGTGGTTATGCGGTCTGCAGTGTCTAGTATGCATCCCTCTCCACCCCCAAGCCAAACACTGCCTTCTAGCTTTCTAATTCATACTAAGGGGGAGCTCTTGAGGTTACATCTACTTGTGATCTGGTAGAGGACATCTGAGATCAGAGGACCCATTTTAACTTTGTTCTTACTGCAGCTGTTTAGGCATATTGAAGAAGGGAATCACTCAACTTGAGGCCTGGGTTTAAAAGCTAACTGTTATTCAGGTGAAGAACACCTTGCTGACTGCCATGTGGTGGAAGCAAATAAAAAGAGTAATCATTAAGGTGTACATTGAATGGAAAGTTGTTTCCTGGACACTGTATAGTGTTTCATAGGCATCACAATTCACAATTAATGTATCGACTTAGAGACAATGCGTCTGTCGTGCATTTGAGAGAACTTTTAGTCCTAAACTCCTGAACTCAAGTGACTGTAAATCTGCAGAGAGGTGTGTCAGTCTACTGTTCATGAAAAGCAGCGAGAAGAATTTTATTCTGAAACATGAAAGCACTCAAATTAAAAGCTGCCTCCAATAGAAAAACACAGCCACTGGGCAACATGTTCAAGACATTTTGTTTTTATAGCTGCTCTGGGCTGAACCATGCAGAGTATAGATACTTATTATAGAATAATTATACAATGTCATCTCTGAACACATTGGCAGTAAATGCATCAGTTGTAATCATATGCTTCCATCTAAAAAGAGGGCAGCTCTAAAGTCAAGTCTTCCTGAAAATTGTAGACTGTTCCAGGAGACAAGAATCTATAAGGAGCTGCTGGACGTCTGTTGGCTGTCCAAGTCCTGTTTGAAAGGAAATCTGAAGACTTTAGTTTCGGTTGTTCAGATTTAGTCTCTGCCAATACAGGGAGGCTCGTCTAATTTAACCAAACATTTTGGGCCACAATCCCAGGAAGCAACATGAACAAGAGGTTCTGATGATTTCTGCCAAACAACTTTGAACCAAATGACAAGAAAAGGCCAACCACCTGCCAGAAAACCAATGAGCACAACCAGGCTGTGCTCAAGAAAGGTTTCATTTTGTTTTCTGCTGAACAAGCAGACGGTCATCACATAAGTTCATAGATAAATGCAAATACTGCAGTTCAGACAATCCAACATCACAAAATTAGCCACAGAGTTCATTCTATCCCACCCAACATTTTGTGACCCCTTTCTGCTCATATTTCTTTTTTGAGTATGATTGTAAAAAAGTGCGCTCCAGTTAGTGAGTTATTTCATACAAATCATTTGTTTCCAAAGTGAGAATCAAACCTTTTTTTTACACTAGCAGTCAATTTTCAATCCATTGGTACTGTGTTTTGTCTTAATCATGTTTTTACCCACACTATTGGCATTTTTAGCCACACAATGATGGAATTTTGGTCAGGACTAGAACATCTAAACATCCCCTGACTTTTCCTCCGGCAGTTCTAATTTTTCAACCTATTCTGTGAAATATCGCGACTTCTACGATATGGATTGCCACCGACTTTTGTAAAGATAGGATACAAAGTATCCTTATGACTTTGGTGATACTCAGATTTTTCCTCTTGAGAAACTGTTTGATAGATTGCAATGAAATTCGGCAAAAGCATTCCTGTCGCCTTCAGGATGAATTGTAATAATGTTGGTGATCCCTTTACTTTTTCTCCAGCACCACCATCAGGTCAGATCTGTATGTTTGTAATGTTATTTGGTTTATGACTAAACACCTGCAAAGCTAATCAGACTCGGCCTCAGCTGTACTTTGTGGTTAGTGTTAAGAAAACAAAATGTTATCATGCTAACATAGTGTGATAAACAGAATGAGCATTTTACCTACTAAACTGCTTGTCAACGCTAGCATACATTAGCATTTAGCATGTTGCTCTGTGCAGCATCACAGAGCTGCTAGCATGACTATAGACCTTTAGTCTTGCTCAACACTAGCAGTCAATTCTCGAACCATTGAAATTGTATGTTTGTCTTGATCACATATTTCTATTGCAATCACTACTCAGGTGCAGAGAGCTGTCAGCTATGAAAATGAAAGTTACCAGTTTACATCCTCAGTTAGGTGGGAAAGTTGGTGTCAAAGGAACCAAACTCAGCAGCTGCCACCAAAGTGCCCATGAGCAAGGTGTCCTCTCTTGTCCAGTAGAGCTGCACAGTGGCCAACAGTAGAAAACTGTGGTTTAACAAAGTTGGGACCATATGTGAATGTGTTTGAATTTTGAATATGCTCAACAAATTTCCCTAGTTAAACAAATGTTCAAAATGTGTTCTTAATAAATCAGACCACGAGTCCGGCACACCCTGGAGTCTAAAATAACTATTCAAAGCCACACTTACACGCACAACAGCATTTGGCCTCATTTTAAAACGAAGTGCAGACATATATCCTTTAACCTGCATTTGTTTAATACTTAATCACTATTCATTGTCAAACTTTATTATTTAATTAGCAACACCTGCACAATGCTGTTTACCTCGGCATACTAAATATCTGCTAAGCCATATGGTTCTAATTTCTGCCTTGGGATAAAATAAGTAAATGCAGACTATTTTTTTCGAAATGTGGTTTGGGTTTGTGTGACAATGGCTGCCATGGCACTGTTAAATCTGTCTTTCATCGGTACACAAGGAAAACAAAATCAAGGAGTGGACTCTATAGCTTCCACCTGTGCTTCCATTCTTTGTTCCTGCCATCTCATTCATTATTCTCAGGCCTCAGGAGCCCTGCTGTCCCAAAGAAAAAAGAAAAAAATCTAAAGGCTCCTCAAGGAAACTCCTAGTCTGGAAACACTTATTTTTGTCCATTGGGGCTTTCATATTAGCCATGTAGATGCTTTTCACAGCTCCACCCCACCAATTAACTTGCATTTAGTAAGTTGCATTTAGTTTAGTACCTCTACTGCTGCACTGCTCCATGCCCATTATTATAAGCTTATTTATTGATGGGAAATTTGGGTACATTTTCTTTATTTGTTGTGATATTTTTATTTAGATTTTTATAAAAGATTGTAAAAGAAACATGCCCAGGAGCACTTCTAGGATAGTATGTATCTAGAATACTGCAGTGTCCTGTAATTAGTTTGCGCTGGGGTGATGCTCTGCTTGATGCTGTTGCACAGGGGGCGGGTCCGGAGACAACTGTCCCGACTGGTGATTTGATGAAAGGAGGATTTTCCAGTCTCAGTATCTTACAGTCGGTTCAGGTTCAGTGTTGCAGCGTTTGTCCAGCCTCCTGACGGTACGCAACTCTCAGGGAACAGAGCGGGTTTGCGCTTTTTTTTCAATCAAAGCCCTTTACCATCAGTCTGAGAGCTAGACTTAAGGTGGAGCGGATCTGAAGGGCCCAGTCTGGTTGTGAGAGGCACCCTTAGACTTGCACACATGGCGCTGTAGTATAAGAACACTTTTGTGGATTGTGAAAGGGACCGAATTTTTTTTCAAAAGTCGCCCGTTTTCTCCGGGCGTTTTTATCATGGAGATGCATAGGTGGACCACCAGGTGGAAAACGAAAAGGTGGCTATGGGATTCAACGCTAATTGCCTTGGTCACATTAATTTTAATTCTACAAGCTGCCAATGTCAGAGCAGGTAAGAGGCTGCTTCTTACACCACGTCACGATCACTGTGCCAACTCTAGGGCATCCCGGACAGTTTGAGGGCGTCCAATAGCTGGCGGCCAGCCCATAGATGATAGTGGGTTTACGGGTAGCTAGCGATCCGCCATCAATTTTAATTCAGTAGACTGACAGTATTTGGCCAGGAAAGTCAGATTTCCTCAGTTTATAAACCATTACAGCTGCACACTAGACCTTTCCATCGTATCCAACAGAACATATCCTACTTTTAGCGTATGCGTTTTATATTCGAAGGGATGTATCTTATGATGACTGAATTGCGTTGTTGTTTGTTTTTGAGTGAATCCGAACTGAGCCCATATCACACTACACCTGCATCCAAGTTTCCAGTAACTTTAAAAGAGGTCTACTGTATCACCACAATTGTCTCTAAGCTTTGTTGATGGCTTTAAAGTTATACGTAGCGTAAACTTTAACTATGCAGGCTACCTACATGTTTCTAATGTGTCGAGATTCTCGTCGGATTGTTTGTAATGTGAGGTTTATTCTTGGCACAAACCGACGGAGATGCTGCTCACCCTTAGTTCTCTGAGTATAAGTAGGCAAAGTCTGCCATCCAGGTGTGGTCAGTGAGGCGAGGCTGACGGTGTGGCAAATACTCTGGTGGTGGTAAAAAATGTACCTAAAATTAGAAGTGAGCAATTGTCGTGCTTATTAGCGATTAATATACTGTAATTCACATTCTGCTGTATCATTTTGGAAGCACGTGATCACAGAAAGAAAACAATCTTTTTGTCGTTGTGTTCCACTTCACCACTTGGCAGTACTACTGGAAACCCTTAAACCCTTTTAGGCATGACTTTTACGCACGACGTTTGGTGTTGTAGGTTGTAACTAACCCACATATAGTGCATTAAGTGTTTCCAAAATATTAGTGAAGTAAAAGCTTAATCCTTGAATCAAATTCACAAAAGTCATTAAATTGGCACAGAATGTTGTTTATTTTGTCTAATGAGGTGTCACCTGCCATGAGTTTATTGTTGCACAGTGCAACTTTAAATTCATATTTAAGAGTTGATATAATACACTGGTCACAACACTGTGGAATTCTGGAAGTGAAATTCATATTCTGGCCTGAAGGATCACCATCTTTCCACATTATCTGGGCTCCTACTAAATCCAAGATGGAAAAAAAGATGGAAAAAAGAAAAAAAATCTGGAGAATTGTCTTTGCTTTAAAAACACATATGTGGGTCACATCAACTAATTCTTTCATATTCCCTTTGTCTGTGAAGCCTGAGAGACATCCCTACTGTACTGTGACTTAGTTTAGCCAGGATACATTTGTGTCAAAGTTGGATGCATGTTGCTTTTTAATATTTGTGGTTTGGACATCAGATCAGTTATTATAAAACCTTTCAAAATAATGCCTTCTTGTTTCAGTCATGCTACTGGCAGAATTAGTTATTTAAAAAGTAACTATATTGATTCACAAAAAGATGCTTATATACAATGGTTAGTGATATGTGTAATGTATTGCATCCTGTCTAATCATTTCCTGTCTTATGTCCCACCCTGTTTTGAACCATTGTTTTTGCTGGACACTTCTTATGATACATAAATAATCAGTCAGCAGAGAGCACCCCAAAAATGAAAAGATCATAAAAGGAAACACCACAGTGGCATGGCTTGCCCATTGCCCATCTTCCTTCACTCTGACTGATATTTAAACTAACCATAATTGCATGATGTGCTAGCAAACATTTACAGGCTTTCCAATGTACTTTAATTGCTGCCTACTGCTGCCAACTCTCAGCAGAAGCCAGTGACACAAAAAAGACCGACAAGACATCCCAAGATGCTGCTGCACGACCGCAGAGACACTAAGTCAGAATGTCACGGATTGAGAACTTAATCACAAGTCTAACCTTAAACATCAAACTGTATGGCTCTGATGAGTTATGAGATGAAGAGTGCTGGAAATTCAGACTATACAGCTGAAAATGGTATTTTTTAATGTGTGAGGGTCTGCTGGTGAAATTGCTTTAATGATTTTAACAGGTTTCTCCTGTCACTACATGCCTCGCTGCCTCAGGGGAAATCACACTTCTTTGTCATGTTAGTGGCCTGTTAACATGGCAGATAGTATATCAAAAGTCCCAGACAGCAGTCAGGAAGATGTGTCATTAAAAATCTGAGACTGGCGATTACCCCTCAGACAAGACTGTGGCTAGTCTGAAGCTGCTTTAGTACCTTTAGCATGAGAGAACTGTCTCCTCTCTCTTGTGGTTTTCGTCCTTATCATTAGAATATGGTTTATTCCTTTTTAAGGGTTTGTGCCTTTTCTCAGGATGTGCTGAGTATTTTACATGCTGGCTCCTACAATGCTCAAAAGCGTTTAAAAAGCTATGCTTATTCATTTGGGGTCTTCAATGGTTTTGGGATATTGAATGTTTTTCAGGACTTCTATGAAGCGATGGTTGTGGAAGGAGAGGGGATGAAGAGTCAGGGGTGCGGGATGGTGTGTGTGTGTGTGTGTGTGTGTGGGGGGGGGGGTTCCTGGCCGATTCAGCACATCTGGAATATATGAGGCCTTGAGGTATGCAGTAATGCAGAAAGGCATTCTGAAACTCACAAAGAGACCTTTAGTCCAAGCTTTCTTTTTTTTTAAGAACCAGTAGCTCTGTACTTGGGACAATATTCAGAAGAGCCACAGACTATTTTCTTTTTCACGAGACATTTGGTGTGAGGTTTTAAACTTGGCGTTTGGTACCCATATTTTATTTTGTCTCTGTCCAAGTCAGAAGTCAGTCTGGTATTCTTCTTAGGACAAAACAAACCCTGTGTCTGTTAACTTGCTCTGTGTGCAGTGTCAGTCATAAAGCCTATTTTACTCCATCTCTCTCTCTCTCTCAGTTGGTAAAAGTTACTGTGGGACTGAATTAGTTCGAAACCAAAAGAAAAGGCATTCTGATTTGCTTGATTCCTCAGCAGTGCAGCTTTATTGATGCTTATACTCTTAACTATTTAAATTCACTTAAAGAGCAGATCTGCGCAACTTCAAATGAGCTAAAACTCGAGACACCATCCTTGAGCATATGCTCGAATCAAGCAAGTTTGATTCACCACTCAAGCTGTTATTTTTCTGGTCACAGGAGAAGTAGCTACAAGGATGGGGCCTTCTCCGTTTAGTCTCATGTATGTTTTAGTTGGGGGGGTATAGGGAGTGGTGCCAGTACCATAATGGCTTCAACATGTGGACTTATAGCTCCACCCATCAGACCCCCTCCCGGTTACTAAAAGCGAACAGGAACTGCATAATCAGCACTTCCTGGCTTCACGTGCCACATGAAATGGAAAATGGAAATAAGCGTGCATTTTTACAATAAAATTCCTTTAGCTTTTACTATCAATTGATGTTTGAATATTTAATGAGGAGGCACTATAGAATCAATGGTAAAAGTACAGACTAACACAGTTTAGAGTCTACATTTTGCATGAAAAGAAAGAATGTATGTTTTTCCAATTGATGGGGGAGGGGGGGGGCTATAACGCTCTGTTCTCTTACATTATAGTCCTTTAGATAATATTCCCACCACCAGTGTTTTTTTTAATCTATGTCTCTTGACCAAACATTCTTTCTGTTTCATCCAGTTGTATGGAGTATTAGAAGACAGATGAGGAGATTTCCTCCAATGTGAATTTCAAGAAAGTCTTTTGTCTGATTCCTTTAAATGAATTTCCCACAATGCTCTCAAGCCAATATCAAACACATGAATCTCACATTTTTAAGGAAGGGAGATTTCACATTAAGCCTGTTATCTGCCATTCCTTAAAGGCCTTATCTTCCCAGTGAGATTTTGAGCTGACCATTCAGACATTGTTTATCATAGCTGGGCCTGTTGAAGAGGACACATCCTGCCTCTTGACTCACTGAAAGGAAACATGACTGATGTCATGTCTGTGCTGGTTTTTGCAGCTGTGTCTTTGGTAAAAGTAAAACAAGTTGTATTTAATACTTGTGTTGCACAAAGTTTGGTTTGGAGTGGAAATTTAACTGTTGGTCATTTTTTTTATCGTCGTTGTTCCTCTGTTATCTTTCTAACATTCCGGCTAGTTTGTAGATCAAATTTTCCATCAGGGTCAATACATAATGCAGTATCGATGTGCGGTCTTAAAGTCTTTGTTTTTATTTTGGTATATTAACCTTCTTACCCCTAGCGCCCCATATATGGGGCGTTTCCAGTACTTTCCTTAGACCATCGAACATATACTAATTATGAAACCGAAATATAATGATGTTGCATACCACGTAAAACTTCAGAACCTGAGTTAAAATAAGATTTAATCAATTTGTACATACTCCAAACACAACTCACTCAAAGCCTATTATAATTACTACAGTACCACATTCATATTTCGCCAGGATGTGTGCACACCCTGCACATATCCGGACCAAGCAATCGAAGCTTGATGCTAACAAAGAAACTGAGATGGCAGAAAGCACGGCAACTACACACAGATGACGGACATATCCGTAACATCTCTCTCCGTCATACTATCGCTGATATATGAGCAAATAGAATATATAAAAGACAGCAGACGAAAACCACCATTACGCACGCGACTACTTTACGCACAGCACCTGCACACCACAGCTTGTTGTTGTATCATCGCGAGTTTTTTCACCGTTCATTTTGTTCATAACGGTTGTATTTGGATGTATTGAACACCATTAGTGATAAACAAGTGAAATATGTAGTTTGGTACATGAGAAAAGTCAAATGGCACACATGGTGCCAAGATGTGCCAAAATGCACATTTTGGAAATCTCGCCTGAACTCTCTGTACTAAAACCTCTCTCATTTTGTTGGGCTTTACTTTATCAAAGTCAAACTTTTGCAGAAAGACTGATCACATATTGTGCTATGATTTGAGAGATGTTTTAGGCTTGGACCTGCATTCTTTCAAATAAATAATATCAATAAAAGTGCTTTTTTTTTCAGGCGAACCTGAACATTTTAAATTGAGCTGTGTGCCATCTTCATTTACTATAAACCAGTAACATATACACTGATATTTACACATCTGAGCAAAATCTCACAAGTGTTAGTGTTATTTATACCATCAAAATTATCCAAAAAGACCTTACAGTTAGAGATCTGTACTCTCTTTAGTATGGGTATGCTATTTTCGAGCAGAGGCCTACAAATTAGGACTAGGGGTTAAAGGGTTAACAGTACAACAGCAGATATGTTATTACATGCGGCGAACCTCACTAAACTACAAGGTAGCAACTGTTACAATAGATATGGTAAGAAAGTGCTTGATCTGTAATCTGTTTAAAGTGAATGCCCAATATATTATCAGGAATTAAAACACCAACTTTAATTCAGAGACCCCTTAGCAACATGAATATGAAGTCAGAAATCATAGTTTTATTCATGACTGCTTATTTAAATTAGGGCTGTGCAAAAATATCGATATAGATTACTCTCGAGATAATTTTTTTAACGATAGTTTATCGATATATTAAAAAGACTTTGTGTGTCAAACAACCACCTCCTCCGCTCTTGTAACGCTAGATGTCGCTGCCTATTACCTTCTAAACTAAGGCCAGTGACCTCCCCGACCAGTCACATGACCTGGCCAAAATCACAACATGGCGTCTCACAAGCAAGCAGCCTGCAGAGAGCGAAAGTAGCCCTGACGTGCGATGATAGACGACTAGACTACCGAGTCGTATGTTACGATTACCTCACACCACATCACGACACCACAGCACGAGAGCCGCACAGGCAGTAATATCGCGGAGTTTTTGACAACTAAATCTGGAGGAATGCAACATAAATGGGAAAGACCCAACTAACTGTAGCCAAGTAACTGACAACTTTGAATTAATGCACTTCGTTTTATATGACGTTTATGGCGTCTACATGCAAGTTAAGAGTGGCCAGTGCCACAATAAAAAAATAATAGAGAATGTATTTCATTTTCAAATGAAGTTGTGCATTTTAGTAAAAAACAATGAGAATACAGTAGGCCTATGCACTTCATTTTCATATAATTTTTTATGGCAAGTGCCTTTCAGTTCAGTGTGTTCACTAACTATGACCAATACAAATATCTTTTGAAGTAGTTTTAATGCAATTTGTCTGCTGAGTCATCAATATGTGATATACGTATTAGACTATTGAGGTGGTATACAGCAAGTTTTCAGCTCTACTTTTACATTTTCAGAAATATATTCAATATGTATCGTATCGCAATATATCATATCGTGACACGTGTTTCGCGATACGTATCGTATCGTGAGGTGCTTGCCAATACACAGCCCTAAAGTGATATTATGAGCTTATGGTTGGTAGGATTTGTATCAAGATTTCTTTCATTTTTATGTAAAAAAAAAAAACACAACAAAAAACAAAACTTCTTTTTTTTTCTCGCATTTTTCTATATCTGTCTCAAAAATCCAGTTTTGGTTGGCCCATAATAACCACATCACTTTCACTGTTTTCATGGAGATTGATGCTATATTGCAATACTGTATGCATGTATGTATTTTAGAGTGTATGGATCTCTTAAGTTGACAAGTACAGACAAGTTATAACTTACTGTTAGAGCTACAATGTCACAGTCACAAAAAACAAGACAGATTGAAACAATTTGCTAATTCAAACCTTGTATTAATAACAGCCTCCTCTTTCTGTAAACTTTTAAGTTCACTCAACCTCAGTCAGACGTGCGTTAAATCAGGAATGACGTTGTGCTGTACGTCACCACTCCTGTTTATACACTAGCCTTGAAAAATACCTTATTAGGCCTCTTAAATTCCCCATAGTCAAACTGTAACTGATGACATGCCTCGGGGAATGGGAGAGAAAAACATTTACAGAATGGGACAGAGAGAGACACTGAGAGTAATGAGTTAGACAATTACTGAACAGTGTTTATGACTGCACTGCACAGTAGTCTGACCCCTGAGCACCAGGTCCATTGATAGAAAACAGTCTAGTAGTGTTTGTAACACTTGTAAAGCTGCCCCCCTCTGCGCCCCCCTTATTCCAAGGACCCAGTGATCAGCAGCAATGAGTCTTATCATTCCATAGATGCTGTGGCTTTTGGCTGTGGGGGTAACAGTGGAGGAGAAGAGGGAGGGGGCGCAATTATGTCTTCTGAACGGTTACCAACATTTTTACTGCTCCTTTGACAAGGTAGCTCATAAACGAACAACTGGTGGAACAAACATATTTGGCCTACAGGCAAGAGGTGAAACGGGTGTAAAGGTTGATTTATCATCGAAATACCAGCTCTATTAGGTTTTACTGTTAACTGTTGAAAAACAGTGTACTGTAAAATTACAGGCAGCTTTTACAACATGTACACTTTAATGCGTTATAGTAGATTTCTATTAAATTGAATTAGTTTAATTCATATTGTTGCAGTATATGCAGTGAGTGAGCCTCTAGCAGTCAGTTAAATGTTTTTGTATGCGTTCATGATGCACTGTGTTTCCAGCAGACTGATAAATGATGTGAAAAAACATATTTACAAGCTGATTTATGTTCAGGAAAGTCATATTTTCCAATCTAAACAACTTCACACGAATGCATCATTATATCACACGTTTCAAACAATGTACACTTACATACATACAAAAATACAAAGTGCAAATGTATTACCCCAAATAGCGTATTGCTATGCAAATGTTATGAAATGTTTGCTGACAAAGTATCATTGGGTAATGTAATCAATTCTTTGTTTTGCCTCCTCAGTTGAACAAGTAGATGTACTGAAGGCTCTAGACTTCCAGAGCTCTCCTGAAGGAGTAGAGAAAACAACAGGCTTCTGCAAAGTCCGGAGAGGATCCAAACCCGACATCGCTTACAGAGTGGGAAAACAGGCTCAGATCAGCGCTCCAACCAAACAGCTCTTCCCAGGTAACCTCACTCTTTACCTCCCACCGAGTGGATGTGCATTTACACTGATGCTGAACCAGTCAACTTTGCCTGGTTGCTCCGGACAAAAGATAATGGATCTCCCAAAAAAATAGAAGTAAATAATTAGTTGCACAAGCAGCTTTGACACAGGGACACTTGCACTATCTCAGTGTAAAACGAGCTATCCAGCCTTTTTAACAGGGACTAAGCATGCAGCCATGCTAGCTGCCTTGTGAGGCTTTTCTTATGCACAGCAGTGCTTTAAGCTAAATGCCAACATTGGCATGCTAACATGCTCCCAATGATGTTGAGAAGGTATAATTACTTACAAATTTACTATGTTAACCATCTTAGTTTAGCATTTTAGCATGCTATCATTAGTTAATTAGCACTAAACAAAACTAAACACAAAGCACCACTGGTGATGATGGGAATTTAATTTTTACTGGAATTGTAATCCTGTAAAATGTCAGACAAATTGATATTTTGAGCGGTGTAGATATATCAGTCAAGACCAAAGTCGTGGAACGAACAAATGACACTGCCGTCCCTAGAGCTAGAAATTTTATGCCAACTCAAACAAATAATTGTTTTGGAAGAAAGTGAAACAGATGTTTTTGTTTACTGTCTTGAACTACTTAATGGCAAAACAGAGACATTTTCAACATATTCCAATTGTATTCTAAATGAAACCCCTCAACACCTGTCTTCTAAAATGCAGTGCAGACTTTGAGCAATCATTTTCTGGAAGATGAGTTGAATGAGTTGATGTTTCAGTAAGAATCCAAGAGCCCAAAGGGGATGTGAGTCACTCAGCACAAGGTGTATGAAATGTCATGTAAACATATGATTCAAGTATGAGAAGCAACACCAGACTTTTGTTATTGGATATTTTGGGGAACCAAAACCCACAATGTATTACAGCAACTCAATGAGATGAATATTTATTTTGACGTTTTGTGGACTCATCTTGTCAATAGAGTATCCGTCCTTTAGTTTGATTGCTGGCAGACTTCAGTAGGCTGTGTTTTGGCTTCAGACTCGGTGTGTGTTGCCTCAATCAAAGTCTGCTGCCCGGCTGTTTGTGAGAAATAAAGCCATATTTATTTTATTAGGAAGGAGTCCACTCAGACAAACAAAAAGCCATTTGACTGTGTAACCATTGGTTTGCTACTTTCTTACACTCATTGCTACTCATGAATTGAATAATGAACTGTAGGGGACAAGACTTGTGTCATTACTGATGGCTGTAGAAAACCAATGAGCTGGTGACAGATATAAATTAGCTATTTGTCAATTTTTGTCAAAATTCACAGCCATTGGAGGCCTGTTTTTTTAGTTTTTATTACTTGGGAAAGTGTAGAAAGAGCCCCCAATTATTACTTAGTCAAAACTAACTTGGATAGAAGGTGTTTAGAAAGGTATTTGTGAGTGCTGTTGAATAAATCCCGAGCTGTGCAGTATGTGTTGTTTTTTTTAGCTTGACTTGATATTGCAGAATAAAAAAACTGTTCAAAATAGTGTGAGGTATTAACTACATTTCTGTGATTTTTGGCGTTAACTGACAGCAGACTTTACGCTTTCAGTAATGGAAATTTTAAGACTATAATTAAGCTTGAAAGGTAACATGTTGGAGGTGCTATAGAAGCAAAGTGTCAGAATGTCCTCAGTCAGAATAATTGGACTTTTATTTGATCAGGGTTAGTTATTTTCTCATTGAACCCAGCCACTATGGTTATAAAAATATGGCATTTGTTTGGGTGTTTACTACCCTTGTAAACTTACTGTGGCTACATCAGCACTCTTGAGTACTTTCAGGGGATGCCAAGGTCTCTTTCAGCTTCCTTAATAAACACTGCTCCAGGTCTAGTTGTCTAGACATTGGGGTTTAATGTGAGGAGAGAAAGTCAGAGAGCTAATAAACTTGTCATTATTCAATTGTGTCATTACAATACAATTGCCCTTGTAATAACACCAGTAGAAGACAGATGAGTAAAGGACATACGGTCTATTTCTAGCTTTGTATTTATTGTACACTGAAAAACAGTGGTATCATCTTCCCAACTTATATCATCAAGAAGATGCATTGTACCCTGAATGTCGAACTATTCTTTCAAAGGGTAACATCAGTATTTTTCAACCTGGAAGAAGGAAGTTAGGTGGTAAAACTTCTCTGCAACATCCTCAGAAATTAAGTAAGCACTCCAGACCCAACATCCCCACAAGAGCTATGTAATTGAAATTAATAAAAAATGCTGTGGTGAGGTTAAACTGGGAAGTTCCCATATATGTGACTATATGTATCTGAAGCAGAGCAATGCTGGTAAAAAATGTGACAAAAATGTGCAGTTACCCAGATTTTGTAACTAAATATCCGTTGGTCTTTAACATACCAACCTACATGCCTGCTGCTTGTTCAACCTTCAGGAGGAGTTTTCCCAGAAGATTTCTCGATCCTGTTTACCATCAAGCCAAAGGCTGGCCTCCAGTCCTTCCTGCTGTCCGTGTACAACCAGCAAGGTATCCAGCAGCTCGGCGTGGAGGTGGGCCGTGCCCCAGTCTTCCTGTATGAGGACCAGCATGGCAAGCCTGCCCCGGAGGAGTACCCCCTGTTCCGCTCCATCAACCTTGCTGACGGCAAGTAAGTGACTGACGGCTTCTCAAGAGGGCTTGAACATGTTGGGTCAGATGTGGGTGTTAGATTTATTTGGTCCCCTGTATTTTCTGCTTGTCTGTGTCCCATTTTCAGTGTTGAATGTAAAACATCAAGTTCTTGTGAAAGCTTGTGTGATTGGCTTAAGAGCAAAGCAGCCCGGTTATTAATGCCATATGGAACAAGTCAGACAGTAATGGCAAATAAATTGCTTGCAGTAATTTGATGACACGCTTTTCTTTTCCAAATTATTTGCAGCCTTTGTATACTGATATGCAGTAATTGGCAGGATCTTCATATATAATGCATAGCTGCCCAATGGCGCTGATACAAACCACTTTTAAAGTTACCATTATTTATTTGAACAACTGCTCACAAACGATTCCATGCATGGCTGTTTGTCTGATTGTATCAGAAAAGAACATTGCAGTTTAAATAAACAAAATCATTTACAATTTTGATATAGGACATATATGTAGCTTGCTGTCATGTGAATTGTATTAATTTCGACCCTTTTTATGCTAACAAAGCTGCCTATCTATTTATTAACAAGCCCAGGCATAAGCACTGATGAGATATATTTTTCAATTCATTGGGTTTGCAAAGACTTTTATGATTCTCTCTGACATACTGTACCACCAAATCGAAATACTGTATATTTCCCTGTATACTCAAAGGAACCTGTAAACATTCAAAGGAATAGTCGGACATGTTGGAAAACAAAAAAAGCAGTTGGAAGCAGAGGAAAACTGCTGACATGACTCTGTCTAAAAAAATGTAAAACAAGGAAAAATGTTTAGTTTTTATACAAGGTGTATATTGTGTTAATTTCTGCGCTTTAGAGCCATTGGTATGCAGATTGTGTAACTTCCAGACAAAGCTTGGCTAGCTGTTTTCAGTCTTTATGTTGGACCAAGCTAGGCTAATGTGGCTGTAGTTAATATTTAGCACACAAATATCAAGAGTGGTATGGATCTTTTCGCCTAACTGCAGAAAATGTGCTCCTTAAATGTCACATTTGGGAGCATTCTGGCTGTATTTCTGACCTCCTTTCTCCCCTGCTGCACAGATGGCATCGTGTAGCTATCAGCGTGGAAAAGAAAAGTGTCACCATCATCGTGGACTGTAAGAAGAAGCTGACCAGGCCCCTCGCCAGAAGTGACCAGGCCGTCATCAACACAGAAGGCATTACTGTCTTTGGCACCAGAATTCTGGATGAAGAAGTCTTTGAGGTAGGGCGGCCATATTGAATCCCTAATTCACCCAGATTAAGCTAGCTGTGTTGTGACGACTATGGTGTGAATGTGTTTAAACGAATGGTTTGAAATGCACTTATTTGCTTTTTTGACAAGAGTTAGGTGAGAAGATGGATGCCACGCTCATGTTTGTGTTTCAGTATAAAGCTTTAGATTAGTTTGGGTTAGCATAACGACTGGAAGTTGGGGGAAACAGCTAGTGCTTGCCTGGCTGTGGCCATTAAGAAATTTCCTGTAAAACTTGAACTTCATTTTTACTTTGGTGTTTGTATGTATAAAACATAATAGATGCAACGTGATAATTAAGATGTGTTTGCAGGAATATTTTTGAACTTTGAGAGAGTCATGCCAACCCAGTCTTTATGCTAACCCAAGCTAATCGCCTTCTTGCTTCAGTTCCATACCTAATGCACACATATGAGAGAAAGTGAATAAGTGTGCTTCCCATATTCCTTGAATGCCTCCCTTGGTTGTATCAGTGCACAGGTCTTAAGAATGATTAATGTCAATTGCTACATTATCTTTATTATTATCTTGCGTAGTTCTTCCTGTCTTTGAAAGATACAACACCAATAGTCTGCTTCAAGATGTCTCCATCATCTCCACAGGAGTGTCTTTCTGGAATATAATGCAGATATTCACCACTACATTGAAGGGATTATGTTTTGAGGGAGTTTGGAAAACTTTCCAAGATGCCAGCAATTTCTCCATTCTGGTTGGGTATGAATGTAATTGAAAGCATATTGTGAATCTTACTCTCAATGCGCCTCATTTACCATTGTGAAAAGGGACTATTGAGTGTCTTATACTTTAAGTACAATACTTTAAGGCCAGACATTTTTATGTGTCTTTCATTTACTTGTTCATTCAGTAAATGGTGAATTTTATTGGCCAGAACAACAATATTGGCTTTGTATACTTTGCAAGAGTCATGGCGGGCAATGTCTGTGAAAAGGCTACTTGCACACTGTGTTGTCCAAAGGGCTTTTCTTCTCTTAATACTGGTTTGGATTTGTTTGAATAGTTTACTTAATAAAAAAAGACTAATAGGCTTCAGTTGTTCATATATGACGGTGTGTTATTTGAGTTGCATGTATTTTGCCACTATTTGTGTGAGGGTTTTATATTATTCCCTCAATAACTGCGCACAATCAGAATTAGTGTATGGTTACTGAGGTGGTGATTGTGAAATGGAGGTCCTAGCTACCAGGTTTTGCACAGGTAGCTCTGAGTTGAGTGGAAAATGTGAGCTGAATGCTAGCTCCAAAGACAATAGCCTCTCTTTGATGTCTGCATGTGGAATGCTTGCTAAGTAGAACAGCTTGCAAAATGTTTGCCTCCAGGTCAAACAGGACTTTCCACAGAGGAGCCACTTGGAGTCCACCCTTTTCCAGTGATAGGGTTTTGGCAAGCAGGTCCCATTGCTAGATATAGAGGTTCAACGTACAGACAAGTTTATGCCACTATAAGAAGAGTCGATACAATTTACAGCAAGATTTTTGTACATTTGACATTTTCTATTGTATTAAAGTACAATGAGCACAACCATAGTAAATTAGAACCCAAGAGAGCCAGAAAGCCACAGGGATTAGAGTTGGGGTTGTAATTAAGGTAATTGAGAGTTAGGTGGAGAGTTTGAAAGTAGCCTAGCACTTTCACCAAGCCTTTTCTATTTTTAATGCTGATTTAAGACCAACCATTTGACTTTTGTGAGTGCTCTTTGTTTGAACATATATTACACTAAATGGTGTTGAATTACAGAGTAATTTGTTTTTTTCCCCCTTTTTTAAAACCTGGAGAAGAGGAAATGATTATTTTTGTTCCAAGGGTTTAGCTTTTTTTTGCTTGTTCCAAGGTGGTTTTAATTAGTGTATCACACAATAGCAATGTTGTGGTGGCCCAGCTAAATCCCAGCAAAAAACCATACTGGCCTGGGGTTTCTCCTATAGATAAAAACAGGTTTGTAAAGTAGATGTAAGCCATGTGTTTGAGTCGGATTTGTTGCTTGGATTATACTTTGGCATCCATTCTACAGCTGTTATAGCTATACTACTACAATCAGAATACCTTAGGCCCAAATGAGAGAAGAAACTTACATTTTTTTTTAATACTATTTTAATAAAAAAAATTCAAAATGTTACCAAAAAGCTCACAGTAACATAACTACGTAGCATTAACGTCAGTTACTCCCACCTTGAATTCATAAGGGAAAGTTGGAAAGGTGTTTGAGATTAAGCAATGCTGATCACACTTTTCCAACTCTAACCAAAGCATCAAAGGTATCTATGTTATATATATAAACATACCCATATCGAGGTCTGTACCTAAATGGATCAAACAAAAGTCAAACCTTTGCTGCAGCTTATCTTCCATCTCTTAAACTGAAGAACTATGGATTTATAGTTATGAAAAAATAGATTAAGAAATTGTGGCGTTTAGCATATTAAACTTGAGCTTCCCAACTTTGGAGCTATTCTTCAGTTTAATTACGGAGGTTGGCTGGGAGCTTTCTCAGTAAAACTGCTTCGAGCTGTGAGCACATGGCTACCTTACTGCAGTAGATTGCATAAGCAGGTGTCAAAGTTGGAAGCACAAGGGAGAGTGAAGGCTTGGGGAAAATATGATCAGTGTGTGCTTAGTCTTGGCTCAGATTGCACAGCTGTTTAAAAGATATTTTCACTGACCAGGTCTCCAAATGCCTTTTTTCCCCCTTCTGCTTTTCTCTCTTTTAAATAAAAGCCACACGGTATTTGAATCAGCTCTCATTTTTATGTAAATCCCCTCTTCAGACTTTAAAGGATAGGGCTGGATAATTTTTGTTGCTGTGCCGTCTGTCAGTGTGTTTACGCGTGCGTTGTTTCATATGTGCATGCATGCATACAAATGTGTGTGTGTGTGTGTGTGTGTGTGTGTATCTGTGACGAGGCAAAGATAGTTTGTTTATGTGTCTGTCATTACTGCACAGTAGAGTGTTCCAAAACGCTGTCCCTCAATCAGGACAGTCTTTGGCGAAGGACTCTAACAAGGCTCTGATGGGCTCCACGCCTTAAAGTGAATCATTGTTTATGGTTGACTTGGCAGGAGGAGAAACGGTCTGTTTGTTTCTCATCTGCCTCTGTCACTTATCACCCTCCAGTACTTGTCACAAAATGTTTTGTTTAGGGTTTTGTAATAGAATATTGTATGAGTGTCACTGTTACTGAGAGGGTAATCAGACACTGATATTTTCAACATGTGTTTATATCAAGAAACAGAAGTCTATGAAGTGCTTTTGTCAAAGTTTGCCTGTATCTGACCTCCATGTCCCTTGTTTTTAACCTTCACTAACTGGTCCCAGAACAGCCATGAAGTAGTGGACCCAAGGTGCTTCTTAAAAACATTTGCTGATGGAAAGTAGCAGATTGAGGAGAAAGGAACTTGAGAGAGAGAGAGAGAGAAGTGAAGTGAATGGCAGGCAGACAAGCAAGCAGATGGTTCAAACTGTTCAACAGTTTTGTGAGCTACTGGCAGATGAACTGTTTTAATATTTGAAGGGTGCAGGACGTTTTTATGCCTCCAGGTCTTGAAAAGAAACTTTATCCTAGCGCTGACCACAAAGGCTGCATTTAATAAAAAAGCTGGGAAGGATTAGGAGAGTATTATACGGTTTTCCTCTTCTCTGTTCTTTGTTAATTGTTGTCCTTGTACAGTGTTGAAATTCCATCTGTCTATTTGTTCTTTCGAGATGTGCTCCCCTCCCAGAGTCTGGAAAAGCAGGCTTTTTAGATGATAAAGTAAAGAAAATACAGAAGTAAGTTAAGGCTACAAAAGCTACTGCAAGTTTGCACGATTTGCATTTTAAAAGACTGTTCATTAGAGCAGCTGTATTCTGCATGACCTCTGAACTGGTGATGATGTTTCAGTGTGACAGGCTGGTTACAGTGACACCCGTACAGGTTCTCTGACAGAAAATAGTTCCAGTAAAAGGCCGTAGTCGGGACATTACTTCTGGAAAAGTAAGATGTAAATATACATCTGTAATGTCATCTTAAATCTCAAACAAAGTTGCAGTAGTGAGGACTGTCTTTTCATTCCTTCATTCATGTTGAGAGCCCATACAGTAACCCTTTTAAGCCCAGCTAATATCCTGGTGCCATGTAAGTGTGCTGTCTCTTAAATAGTAGAAAGTTTGTAAAATAAAAATTGATCTCACAAATGTATAATTTGCAGTCACAGTGTTCCCCCCCCCCAGCCTCTCTGCCTGTATGCATTTGTTTTGCTCAGACTGCAGATGCTTTAGGCATATTTCCAAATGTGTCTTCCAGGTGCATTATTATCCCCCAGCTGTTCCTTGCAGGCAAATTGACCTGTTGCACCTGGATACAGACAACAATCTTTCAACCACCTAGTTACGTACTAACATGTTATTCTGTAGGCGTTAGTGGAAAGTTCGTGTCGTTTTTTTGAACAGTGTAGAGTAGGGTTGCAGAGTTGGATCATAGTAGAATGTTCCAGAGCCCAAGATTATGTCTTCAAATGTTGTATGTAGACCAATCAACAGTTCAAAACCTGAAGGTATTAAATATACATTATATAGCGTATGAGAACAATTATACTACACCCAATGTGTGTGGGGCGTTGGGGCAGGGAGACAAAGGGCAGAAAGAAATGGAAACAATTTAGGAGGCGCTGGGTTATTTCCACAATAGTATCATATGTGTATTTTAATATTGTAGAAAAATGTAACCTTCAATAGCTGTATATCGTGACACCAGGAGCGTGGATGGTTTTAGGTTTTACCAGCCCCAGACTTAAGGTCGCTATCCCTCCAGACATTAACACTCTAATGTTGATACAGTCTCTAATTCAAGTATGGTCTCAATTTTGGTGGAGTCAAATACAAACTTTGTTTATGCCTTTCAATTAGTCTCAACAAATGCAAGATGGGGAAAACCCCTGTGCCTCCTGTCATCTCTGATCCGGCGCCAGCGGGAACTGTCTTCATCTAATCAAAGTTGTGTGTTGATTTTTTTGAGGTCGGTCATGTGATTTATGCTCATGAATGAGACCAGACGTAAAATACTCACTTGATTACAATCCCCCCACACCTCTATCCTTTTTGAGTGGCATTCAGAAGCTCATACTTGATTTCATGGTGGGCCGAGGGCTTTTAATACCGCCCGCCATTGGGCAATCATCCATCAGCCGGTTGTTTTCCTTAAGTGACTTTTGTTCCTGGTAGGTGTAGGCTGTGCGTTGGGAGGGATACTCTTCAGAAGATCACCTACTCCAGGGAGAATCAAGTGGTCTCTGTTCGCTGTTTTACATTTCATCGCTTAACATCAGATGTAAAATGTGTATGCTTGAGGAAAATCCCAGCCGTACTCTGATGGTGCCTATGGGTGAAATGTAGATGGACAGAGGGATTCAATGATGATTCAAGGCTCTTCTCTTGACTTTGATCAGTCAGGCTCATCCTTTGTCCTTTCATGTGCTTTTCCCTGTCGCATTGGTTGTTACAGTGTGCATTGAAGGTTAACACGTGTCCAGGCGTGTTGTATTCACACCCACATGCACATTGTACGCAGACCCGTTAATAGATTGACTGTAGTGTAGCCTAGACGGATGATTTATCCCACTGTGTCTGTGCCAGCTCTGAGCTCTGAGCCAGAGCATTGCTCTCTAGATCATTCCTGGGATTCTTAGGAGGAACCTCAACAGATGCTAGAGAGATGTGCAAGGCAATCTAGACAGTAACATCAACAAAAGCACCAAGATGCAGACAAAGGAGACACTGAGGGTAAAAGGAGAGTGGGGGAACAGTGAGGGTGAAGCCGGTCGTGGAGTATGGGAGTGATTGAAACACCGACTGGCTTTTTAAATGGGCCAAGTGTGTGTGGTCTCTTGACAAGCCCCGCATGATGTTTTTTCACCACATGTTTGTTTTCCTGTTGTAGTTCATGTCATGTACCTGTATTTTCTTAGTAAATATACATAAAACAAAGCAATAAGTGAGACCGAACGAACATAGACAGGAGGAGGTGGGCAGAGATATCGCCAAATGCAATGTGTCTTATGTTTTTTTAAACTTTTCTCTCTGTTTCTGGCTCTGACTTTGTATCCATTTGTGTTAAATTATAACAAGGACATTCAGTGTGTAGCGGCTGAATGACTATCGTAAATTTGCGTCTTTGTAGCTGCGTTGTAGAGGTTCAGAAGGTGCAGGCTGAACTCTTGTGAGCAGGTTATGTTCCCCTTTTTTTCACTGAGCGTGGGTTCATAAAGCACAAATTCTCTTTTTAGCAGAAATGCCCTGCTCCACATTCACACCTGGAAGCTACTTAGTACAACATCAGTTTAATCCGTTGGCCACATCTGGGCATTGAATACCTTGCTCAAGGGAGGGGGGGAGCTGATTTATTCTGCTCTCTGGGAATCAAACTGACGACCTTTGGTCACGCATGTTTGCTTCAGGCCACTGCTGCCTGTTATTCTAAGGTGCTGTGTACGTGGAGTAGTGGAAGGGACCATTTAAATTCAATGTACGGTTCTTCTCTGTTTGCTTTTAGAAAATTTTGCATTTTTACAATTACAGTTCTTCTTGATAGCTTCCCAGCTACACATCTGATACAGACCATGGTTGAAATGTTGAGATTGTGTGTGTGACTGTTTGAAACAACTGTGTCCTTTTGTCACTTTGTATTAATCTTTTCTTCCCTAATTTTACTCCAAGATCCTGTAAACTGTAGCCATTCTATGCCCTTAATTACGTGTATAATGTGTTTTCCCATAATTGGGATCCTCAAATGAATGATAAGCATTAATGGCACAACAGGTGACAACAGTAGGCATTAGACCAAGTGTAGAATTTAAACTTGTGTGTATCTTTTGGTTGTTGTTTGTGTTGTTCAATACCCTGTTTGGGGTTTACTGATCATGTATGATGCGAGGACGGGGGCGGTGTATATCTAATGTGTTCCAGAGGTCTAAGCTTGTACAGATGTGTCCTTCTGTAATTTAATGCAATCTGCATGCATGTGCTTCCTCTTTAGGGGCCACCCTGACAGCTCCGTTCTTTCACCTTTCACTTAGGTTATTTTCCCTGTTGTTTTGGTCCCCAAACTCCGGTTGAATTCTGAAAAAGGCCAGCTTAGTTGTCCATATGGTTGATGGGTATAGATAACATTCTCCACATCCGTGGCATAGGTTTCAGAAATTCCTTAGGAGACGATCATGGAAAAAGAGCCTTTGGCTGATGGAAGGGGATCTAATTTCCTTTTCCAATAGCTCATGAAAAACAGACAGCCTCAGATAAGTACAGACCTTGGTTATTTATCTGCTGTGTAAGGGGACTTGCCGTCCCTATTGGCTGAGTGGCGGGACTGTACAATAGTTCTTTTTTAAATGCTTACAGACTCCCTTTACAGCCTTGATTTATTCCATAAAGTAATATTTAATTAATAGTCAAGACACCACTTCCTCTGCTACTGCACAGCATCTGCCTTGTTGTTTTGCCACATTTTATTATCGCCACATTGGTGCAAAGTTGAGGCAATCAAGCGAGGAGTAATAAGTGTATACTTTATGGACATTAACACTTGGTTTGTATTTGTAATCAGGAAAGAAACGATATTGAGTTATTTGGGGTGTCAGGCCATAGGAAAGTCACGTTCATTTTCTGCACATTCGATGTTAGCTGATTAGCAGTTGCAGCACTTCCAAGGCTTGGATGGCCATGAAATTCAAGTTGAATTTTCAGTGCAAAAGATTAGCAACCATGTCAGAAAATATATGTTTCTTTGATCAAAAAGTCAAAAGCTAAAGCCTTTTAAAAATCTCGTATATATCAACTCCAATAACATCACAGAGTTTGAAATCCTGTTAGGTTAGTGTGCCGCTCGTGTGACACTAAAGACTACCATTCGTAAAAACAGTGTCAATCCATTCACTTTTGGATTCTGGATCAAGTTTGGGTGAAATCCAGTCAGCAACTACTGTGCCTAGTTTCTTTCCCAATTGCAATGACAAATGGTTCTGAATTGGCTACAGCTCTTTTTCGTGCCTCTGACTGGCTTTTCCTCAACAGCAACATTGCCTAAGGCTCCTTTGTATTGTATTGTATTTGGAGCCATTTGCCAAACCACACTGGAAACTTAATAAAATTGATGGCCATAACATAAGCCTATAGTAGAAAGTTTAGAAACACAGAGGATAAAGGAAAACTCTGACATGGGAATTTACAATTGGGCCTGTGAAATTTGTTGACATGGCTTCAGCTGCTGACGTGCTACTTTTCTTCTTCTTCTCTTCCAGGGTGACATCCAGCAGCTGCTGATAGTGGCAGACCCCAGAGCAGCCCATGATTACTGTGAACACTACAGCCCTGACTGTGAAACCCCCAACCACCACGACACCCCCCAGGCTCAGCAACCTGAGGGCAAGGTCAGTATCTGGAGAGGGGGAGAGGGGGAGACTGGGCGACGTGGATTTAGAGATCTGGTGGGAGGAGTAGTTAGCCGGAGGGAGGGAAGAGGGAAAAGAGAGTAGGCAGGGGGAGGGAAGGAGGGAGGGAGGGAGGGAGGGAGCGAGGGAGGAAAGGAAAGGAAGGAGGGAATCCCGGAGGGATAAAATATGGGAGCTGGAGTTGAGAATTAGTAAGGATGATAACAGGCATTTGGAAAGAGGCCTTCAAACGAGAGTGTTGTAAAATACCAAGTAAGAGAATACATTCGGAAGCTTAGATGCATGGAGTTGAAGTAGATACATTTGAAAGATGGGATGACTTAAAGTCAAACTCAAATTTGAATTCTCCTCACTTTTTGTGTAAAAACTAAAATGTTATTACAACTGTTGTGCGTATTCTTCTATCTTTCAAAAGAGGATAGAACTGTCTTTCGACATCATTATGGAAGCAAAGTCTTAGCTTTTAGCCTGCAGGTCGCTGTTTCCCATGGCAACGGTTCACTGACATTTGAGGGCCGTTGTTGCTAGGAGATGTGCTGTCAACTTCTGTGGCGAGCTACTGACTGAAGAACCCCCCCCACACACACACACACACACACACACACACACACACATACACGTACTGTGGCATTAGTTACGTAGTGTTAGCAAAAATAATAAAAAACATAATTCTCTTAATTATATCTTCTGATTCTTTATTTGTAAAAATGAAATGACATTTCAGATTGACTTTAAAAAGAGGGATTTAGGGGATGAGAAAAGTAGAAACATGATGCTTCGGGGAACAGAAGGAAGCATTCAAGGTTGGTTTTATATGATTTGGCTAGGTAGTTTGAGATACTCCACAACACATCAAGTCCCCAATATGATATTTTCCGTGGTTCAAGCCAATGCATTTTATTTCTCAAAGTATGGGATCTTAAATCATTTTTGCAAACATTCCTTCAGGCAAAAGTACTTTGACAGAGACAGACTTGTATGACCTTGTATGTCAACTCCAATATTGCTTTCTTTAGTCTGTGTTTTATTTGTTGGAAACATGCTGACATATATCAAAATACATTGTTGAGTCTGAGCTCATCTTCTACGGCTAAAATGTTATTTCCATTGGCTCCGAAACATCATGTGTAGCCTTATCAGCCAAATCTCTTAATTTAAATACAGTGCTTTGTGACAGAGCCTCCTCGTTCTTTTCATCTTCATTTTTTGTTATTTTGCTGGTTCAAGACTTTTTGTCAGCTGACATTTTCCTTCAGTATTTCACTAAATAACTGATGAGCTCACACTGGAAACTTTTCCTTTTTCCCTGCCACGAAGTCTGAGCCCACTTTGGAGTGGCCCCGTGATTTATATCACTAACGAGTTCTGCAGGCTCTGCCCAGACTCCCAGGGAAATTTAAGCTTTTCCTTCCCCAGCTAGACTCCCAGTACCTGGAAAAGTAGACTTTAGATCCCTGGTTCAAAAAAAAAAAAAAAAAATGAGGAACCGGTTCTCTATTTGAAAATATTGGCTGTACAGTGGGTACCGTGTCCTGGAAAATATAGCCTTCATCATCAAGTTACTCTTCAACGCCAAGACAAGGAGCATTTCAATTCTAAATAGACAACAGGGAGCAGTTTTGTTTTAAGAGCATTGTTAATGTGGTTCATTCATTGTTGGTTTCTGTACAGCTATAACAGGAATGTTTTTCCTACATTCCAACTCAATTCCTACACAACTGAAAAATATTTCATCGGGAGGACAAATCACTGTTGTAGAATTTCAAAACTCACAACTCACCAGTTTTTAAAATGTAAAAAAAGTGTTTGTTGATGTCTGAACTTTATGAATCATCCCTCAATAGTTCTTAAACTGAACCTCTACAATTCTACAAAAGCACAGAGCAAAAGCTTTGACCTTAGCCTCTGAAGACGCTCCTTGACCTGAGGCACACCGCCTCTGCAGTCGTCAGCCACATGTCTGCAGCTGGGTTAAAAGAAGAAGAGGGAGTGATGCAAAAATAGGAAGGGGGGAGCTTTTTTTATGAGCCCACTTCAGTATTTACGCCTTTCATCCAAGCCTGTGGTGAAGGCCTTCAGCTCAGCCAAGCACTTCATCATAAATCTTTACAAATCTTTCCTCCGTTCTCTATCTCTCTCTGTATTTCTCCTTGACCCTCTCCTTCTCTCCTCTCAATCAGTTTAGTTTGTCTGGCCAAAACTTTTCTCATGTGTGCTCTCTCTCTCTCTCTCTCTCTGGGCCACTGAACGGAGGCCAGACCAACATTGCAGCAGGCCGTGGATCTTGTATTATTTTTATGAGCTCAGCAGTCGTCCAGGGACTAATATGAATCCCTGTGCTGATAGAGCAATGCATATCAGGGGCTGGTCTGTTAACTTAATATAACTTTTCTTTTTTTACATTGTTAGTAAAAATGTTTAAATAAAATGGCAGATAAGGAGAATTCTTTGACATTGACTACATTGCATACTATTTTATTGGTTGTGGATAGTGTACCAATAAATGCTCATCAACATTGGTGACTCGAAGGAATGGTCTGACATTTTGTGGAATCTGCTTATCAGTGTTCTTGCAAAGAGTTTGATGAGAAGATCAATACCACTCACATGTCTGTTTGGCTAATATGAAGCTGTAACCAGGAGGCAATTAGCCTAGCTTAGCATAAAGACTGGAAGCAGCGTGGAACCATCTAGCTCTGTAAAACTGCTTGATGTTTTCAGTTTTTGTACGTATTAAACAAATTCAATATAATTTGATATATATATACAGTATATAAAAGCTAACTGTCTCCTGGCTCCATTTTCATAATTAACGGCCAGATGTAAGCGTGGTATCGATCTTTTACTCTCACCCTTGTGAAGAAAGTGAAAATGTTGAACTAATATTTTAAAGTAAGCCACTTAAGGTTGAAGTCAGTCTAAAATTTGAATATGGAATGCTTTGGCAAACCAAAAGAAAAATGTTCTGAACACATGATGTTGTCACAGAGACTGGTTTAACAGTGGTTTTACGCCATGCTTCTGCATTCTGTATGTTCCCTATAATTTACCTACGTGGTGAGTCAGGACCGCTTAGGGTTTCTGTTTTAAAAGGCCCATTATTGAAACCCCAGGGCCATTGTTGGCGTACAGAATTAAGCGGCAGAGGCAGATGCGTTAATGCTGGCATGAGATTAACCCTCTTAACATCCTGTTGGATGCAAGCAAGAATCTTAATTGCTGTTTGCTTGGTTACAGACATGAGCCTTTCCATAGCGTCATGCAAATTTCGGGGGGTTTGGGTGGAAATGGAAGCAAGGATTGCTGCTGTCATCATCCATATGCAACATTTTTCAGTTTTCTGACATGGATGTGATATTCCTTTTACTATGTTTGAACATGTTATTTTTCAAAATAGCATGATGACGCATTGTTTTCTGATAATTTAATGGTTAAAACATTTTTTTAAACGGATGTTTAAAAAAATGATAAAATCTTACATGCCATGTAAATAATGTGCAACATGTCTCTGAGACATTGTTCTCAATTATTTACATGATTGCACTAATTAATTGATTGCCCCCGTCCCTTTTATCCTCATAGGACACTGACTATGAATATGGTGAGTTCTATGACTACAATGAAGGAGAGTTAACCACTGATGCTCCCCCAACTGAAGGAGCCAAGACTGAGGTAACTCTTAGTACTAATATAGTTATCATCGCTGGCACCATTACTAACACATATACACTGATCTCTTGTTGTCAACCTTGACCTGTTGTCTCTCATTTACAATCTTTAATTCTCTCTCGTAACCTCTCTCTCTCTCTCGTTTTTCTCCCCCACTTCATGCTTTATCAGCATGTCTTGATGCTTGCAAGTTTTATTTGATTATTTAACTTTTTTTACCTTACTTGTAGCTAAATATATTCCACACCTTTCGAATATATCACAACTAGTGTGACACTTGTTTTGCTCCCCAAATGTATTGAGGATAATCATCCTTAATTTAATATTCTGTGGTATGATGTGTACACAAAATAGATTTGTGCATTAACAAAAGCTCTTGAAAATGCCCTGAAATTGAATCCACCCATCTCAAATATGTTTTTTTGCTGTACTTGTCTGATTTCAGACAAACGTTGGTGGAGATTACTACACGGGTGAGTATGACTACACCACAGTGGACGGAAGTCAGCCTGAAACCCCAACTGATACCACGGAACAAGGCCAGGTATTTTTACACAACCTCATTATAATGTAGAAATATTTGTGAAATCAGAAAGTTTTGGACCACCATCACGGTGGAAAATTCTCTGTGCGTCACTGACTTTTATCATCCATCCATCCAATTAAAATCCACATTCTTATTTATATAATTATTGGTTTCAAATTTAATTTCAATAAAACTGCTTGGGTATCACAAACAACAAAGTATATTTTTTATTATTGTCTCTGGAGGTTGAAACCAACAAGGCCCCGCTAAGATCAAACTGCTCACTCTTTTCCTTGATTCCATGAGAAGCCGCCTCCATCAAACAGAGTCTGGATAAAGGCCGAAGCAGGAAAACATTGTCATTTAATGAACCGTAACCAATGGAAAATCAGTAGACAGACGCATCCCCTATGTTTCTGCCATATCCTGAATCTGGCAGATCTTGTCTTAATTTGTGCTAAACCATCACATAAAACACAGCATAATGAGGAACATTTGGGGGTTAAACTAAAACAATACGGCTGTGTGCTCCGCCAGCCAAATGTCTGCCGATTGCATTGTGCTGAGAACGCAGCTTCAGTCAGCTTGAGCATACATTCATTTGAAGTGACAGGGCAGAGGGTTACTTAGGAAACTAAACATATGCTGTCCCATGTTGGAACAGTTGTCTGATTACTGAGGACTGGACAACTTTTAATCAATGTCATAGGGCCATATTGCCTACAGACCCAACACAATAAACAACATACTATTGTTGGATGCTTTTAATATAAGTGTGTTGCAGTATTGTGTGGTCAGTGGATGGCTGAAGCCCTGAACCTGGGACAGTCTACACATGCATTTGTGCCTTCTTTTGAGGCATTGCACTGGGTGTCTCTGTATTACTGCTTAAGTCTCACCTAGATCTAGCCATGGATTGTGCCCAGTTGTTTGATTTACTTTTTCGATAATGATATAAAATAAATGCATTCAGCTCTGATTTTGATTTCAAAAATTTCAAGATGTTTTTGTAAACATTTGCATTGGACCTTTTTGACGAAGATTGCAGTATGTAAGATTATACAGTCTAAACGACCTCACTAGTCTGTCATACTATACTGTAATTTTACAACATTAATGTACGTATTTTACTGTACAATATTTGTTTATCATTTTGTATACATTTTTACTTTTTAAAAACACCAATGTGTGAATAATTTGGGACATCTCACATCCTATTGCTTTGCAGATA
This sequence comes from Leptoclinus maculatus, assembly GCA_032191485.1. Lineage (NCBI taxonomy): Eukaryota > Metazoa > Chordata > Actinopteri > Perciformes > Stichaeidae > Leptoclinus > Leptoclinus maculatus. Next base: position 11,120,349 of record JAVDOI010000010.1, read on the forward strand.
AGCAATTGTTCAAATAAAATATGATGATATAGACGTTAATGTTAATAACAGTGCCTGTTGACAAAACATATTGGGAGTTTTAAATATTTTGAGTTTTAGATGCTGTCCCAAATTAGAAACAAGGATGCGTGCACAACTAAGTGGAACATTCTTTAGAGGAGTTTCACTTAGTTGGTATAATTTCAGTGTAGTAAAGTGGTAATTACTAATGCCTTGACTGTGAATCATGTTATGAAAAACATGTGAATCATTGAAGCTGTTCACATGGTTTCATTTCACTAACCAAACCTCCATGTTCTCATCAACCCTTGCCCCCTTTTATGCGATGCCTGGATTGATCCCAGAACTATGAAGGGGAAATTGTGGATGATTACATCACCGGTGTGGAACAGGTCGGGGTGGATCCCACCAATGCTGTGGAAACCGCTGCCCCAGTGGACCCCCATGAGAAGGTGGACCCTGCCACTGACGTGTATGAGTTTAAGGAATACGACCTGAAGGAATACGACAACAAAGAGATTGTAGAGAAGCCATACGAATATGGTGATTATGGCGATTATGGCCCCACTGATGCCAAGCCTACACCTGCAACATACGAGGACGAGTTTGGTCCTGGTGTTCCAGCGGAGACGGACATCAGAGAGAGCAATGTAAGTGCTGGAGTAGTTTGGAGTGATGGTGGGATTGGGGGAAAGACGGAGGTGGTGTTCAAGAATGTGCAAAGATTGAGAAGATGCTGGTGGCGTTTGTTTTGACGGGTTTTTTTTGCGGTGTCCTTTTCGTTTGTTGTTTCTAATGGTATCAGGTTATAGCTTGGATCATTCTGCATGCACATGCACCAAACACAAATACACCAGCAAGCACAAACACACACCGTGTCTATCTAAGTCTCCTACAGATAAACAGATGTCGACCCAGCTGTCAGCACAGACACGCCCTCCATAACCTTTGGCCTCCGTGACCTTTGCTGTTTATCAAAGACATGCTCTTTCCTGATAATCACGCCAATGATCTGCTGGGATTACCTGATGACAAACTAAGTCTTTGCACATGTTTATTCATGAAATCCATGCAGATCAATTTTCAAAACCAGACTGAAATCTCTGCTGAGCTAGAGTCTATCATAGCTTGATTCCAGCCTCCTTCCTCCGCCTAGGATCCAGATTCTCAGAGACAGGAAGTGACATGGTCCCGGTCTGCATGTTGGCTTGAGATCTGTCTGCCTTGGGTTAATCTGAACCGCTCTATTAGTGCCTTCCACTCTACAATCTCAGGACAACGCAGTCCATGACTTTCTCTAAATGAGTCTCCTCTTCAGGCGAAACTGTACAATCTAGTGGTTTTTTTTGACACACTGCTGTAGGTGGTTTGGGAATTCTTCTCATGTGAAGTCATTGTATGGATAGTGTCAGGTATCGACCTCCGCATTTGTGCACAGTTGGGGTCTTTTTGCAGTTCCTGGCTTCAAGGAAGCTTCATAAATAGCATTCAGACCAAAGTCTAAATTATAGCTTCTTGCAAAAATAATTATTGGGATGTATTTCTTCAGCAGGAGGAAAAGAAAAGAAGGAGAATAAAATGTGCTTTTTGCCTTGAGAACTACCCAGATTCTTTGAAGCATGCAGATCACTAGTCAGCACTTTAATGAGCTTTTCTTAGCAGTTTTGTCTGTATTTTAAGTAACTTCTATAAAAGAGGAGAAACAGGGCAGGGCATCTGCTGCTGCAGCAATATTTCCATTTTTGGCTTTCATACCATTGGTGGTCTACCCTTACATTTGAATGTCTGGCTTGTTACCTTGTAAAAAGTTCACCTGGTCCGTCTTATGTCTGTAGGTGGGTGGAGGTCAAAGTTACCTCGGAGAAAAAGGAGAGAAGGGTGAACCCGCCGTCATTGAACCTGTAAGTATTACACTTTGCTAAGAATAACTACTTTTTTAATTCTGATACTAAACCTCACTTTTTGTGTACCATGTTAAATAGCTACCATTCAAATGTTGAAAGTCACACTCGCAAATTAAAAAGGTAAATGTGTGAGAAAAGTCTAGTCAAACGGAATCTCTCCATATTGTTTTTATCTGTTCTTTTGTACAAATAAAAGAAAATATATCTTTCATATCTGGTTTACATCCATATATATATGTTTGATTATTTTTTTACAGTTTCAATAAGTTTATTTGCCGAAAGTATTTAAAACCAAGACAGTGTCCTGATGAGATCTAACACACATCTGTGGTCACAGACTAAAAACAACCACTTTCCATGCAAAATGCCAAAGTACATGCCTTCTTTATGAAACCACCCCTATACAATTTTCCACTATAGGCTAAACATTGACTGAAATAGCAGCTGCAGTTAACATCTCTACTCCCATGCCATCTGTACCACCACAGGCTCCCAACCAAATCTTTGACCATGCACACGCACACTATAGAATAAATAGCTTAAAATATCTAAAGTATTGTTAACGTGTTGAGCTTGCAGCGAAGTAAAGTAAAGTAAACTCCTCAACCTCAAACCCAAAGCACCCTCTGGCTCTAATTTCCCCCCCATTCTCCATTGCCTGTGGATTTACAGGCTGCCCTATAATGCTACTGTATCCACTTTTTCCTTTTTCAGGGGATGCTTATAGAAGGACCCCAAGGAGGCCCCGGCCAAGCAGTGAGTATCACGTTCTCCCACACTCCTGTCTGCCTTCCACAGATGGAGAACAGCTAAAGAGGGAAAAAATGTCTTTATGGAAAGAGCATCAGCCCTGATCGCCAGTGAAGCTTGAGTTGGGAGAGACAGTCAAAATGTGTATTTTTTGCATGCATGTGTGTACACGTGTGTCTCTGTGTGAGTGAGTACAGGAGGGAGAAAGAAGGGGGGGGTTTGGAGATATTTTATTTCTTAGGCTTTCTTTCAGAACCCAATGTCTTTGCCTGTGTCTTTGTTGGCCTATGCAAATGAAGTACTGGATAGATTGATTGTGGTGGGAATGCCGGTCAGCAGCAGTTTGGGATATAATATGCTTAAGTGAATGTGGTTCTGTTTGTGTGGTCTCAGGGTCTTCCTGGTACCTCAGGATTGCAGGGTTCTCCAGGTCCCGCAGGAGATCACGGCGAGAGGGTGAGTAAAGACTGGCCTCACATTTTACAGCTGATTACAGATGTTTCTTGGAAGCTCCGTCACCCATTCTCTACACAAGATGGACATTTACATTTAACTAAACATTTTTCTAAAAGAAGATTAAAACAGGCACCAATCAAACAATTGGACACAGCTTACTACTGCAGCAGTAGGGGGGGATTAGCAAGGGGTTGTGCAGGGAAATGAGATGCCCATAAACTGTCAATATACCAACAAAGAAAGAGGGGAGAAACAGCTGTGTCTGTGTGCTGCAGGACTTGTGAGAACCTCAAGAAGTTTGCTCTGAAATGTGTAGAAGCTTAAACTTTCCCAGCACCGTGGGATTCCACTCATTTATTTGATTGATTGGATGACACAGAATAATTGCCTGTCCCCTCCACCAGGCTGGATCTGAGCTTGTTTTTCACAAATGTGATGATTGCCCCGCACCCCTCTTTCATCACCCTTTTAGCAAGTCTATTCTGTTTCTGGAGGTTAACCCTTTAATTGCCAACAAAAAAAATAAAAAATACCCCAACACGCCTCCTCCAGTGTGACCAGCAGACATTGCCTGTACAAAAGGCTTATTGTTCCACAGGGTCAAAGTGATCAGAACATATTTTGTTGGTCCAAAAGTCTCTCCCCCTCCCTTCATTTCCTCCCATGAGAAACAGTCTTGCTGAGGATTGACATGGGCATTAAAAGGGACTCGTTTCTGTAGTCTTGTGGTTTTTCCGTTGCGCAGTATCTGCCTGGACTCAACGTTTGGTCGGCTAATTACTCTCATGATCACCTTCTCCCTCCTTTCCACCCAAACATCCTTTTTTTTCCCAGCCGTGTGGGGCCGTCATTAACACTAGCCGCTGTGCTTACTATAACAGCAATGGATGGAGAGTATTTACCACTTCAGGGAAAAGGCAGATGGGAACACATGGCATCAATTTGAAAACTCTGAGATTTGCCGCACATGACAAGACTGCTAAATAGATCGTGGTCTCTCTTGAAACATTGGGTACTGCTTAGCCTTAATCCTTAAAATTTGTTTTTGTCTTTATTAAATCAAAATCTGCTCTCCAGTATAATTTAACCGTTTCTTCGTACTGTCATTATTCAGGATGAGCAATTTATATAAGATTATTTTGCTTTTTTTTTTTGCTCATAACATTTGGTACAGACTTTAATGCGCCCCAGAAGAATAATCCTGAATACTTAGGTGACCTGCGAACTTGTCATCTGCCGTCAAAGACGCTATTTCAACTGTCCCAAAAAAAACCATTTAACCTTTTGAGCCAGATTGGCTCAGTCTCAGCCTACACTTTCCATTTCTAAAGTTCTAAGTTGTTTACATGCGATGAGCATTATAGCCCCCACAGGGCTATGGCTGCGGATTTCTACTCTTGTTATAAAGTCGGCGGTCCCCTGCAGACGATATCCCCGGGCCAGCTTAATGAAAACACATTATTTTACTTCACCCATGATTGAATCCCCTGTCTTACTCCTCTCGGTAGGATTAGTGAATTATCTATTTTGGAATAAGCAAACAACAATGCAGGCTGCAGCAAAATACCTTCCCATTGAAATTGTTGTAGATAAAGAAGGGGTGTGCTGTGAACGGATTAGTTATTCAGTCTCTGCACTGTTAACTGTTGTTTTTTAGTGCTGATAATATTTTTTCTTCTTTTCAATTTGCAAGCACCTTCGGGGGATTATAAATAGCAAAATAATCATCTTGTCTTATTGCACAATACATGGCTTGGTTATTAACCACAGCTAATTAATTGTTCCTAGCAATGTTACATACTGGTATACAAGTCAACAAAACAATAGTTGATGTTTTAAATTCAATACTTTCAGGATAATACCTTTAAATAGCAGTTAATGGGGAGTTCATATACTTTGGTTTGGTTATTGACCTCAGCTTAAATTGCATTCGACATTCACAATGAGGCATAATATCCTAAAGCTCTCTCTCTCTCCTCTGGCTCTCCAGGGTCCTCCAGGGCGTGCTGGTATTCCTGGTTCCGACGGTGTCCCTGGGCCTCCAGGTACCGTTCTGATGCTTCCAGTAAGTCCTGCCGTTTTTCACACGCCCACTGGGATTTCTGTCTTATTACCCTCACATATTATACACCCTTCATCTCAGGCACTAGTCCGTGAACTCACTTCATTTAGTAAGTTTACCTCATAGCATCACCAGTAGGCCAAAGGATCGCAACCTTATTTTCTTTGGGTTACAAATCACTTACCTTGTAAATGTCAGCCAGTGCAATGGAGTGGAACCAGTGACTGAGCCTTTGAAAGGCTTGGCGACACATACTTGTGTGTGTGTGAGTGTGAGCTGCCTGTGCTTGTATGCCAGCATATTTATGTGTGTGTGTGTGTGTGTGTGTGTGTGTGTGTGTGTGTGTGTGTGTGTGTGTGTGTGTGTGTGTAGGTGTGTGTGTGTGTGTGTGTGTGTGTGTGTGTGTGTGTGTGTGTGCGTGGGGCATGGTGACAGCTTTACTGCCTGGTTTAACAAAAACATTTTATTTTATTTGAACACACACTCACCAGGGGAGACCATTTGTTGGCTCACTTTGTAAAAAGAGACAAGTCCATTTTTTTTTAATTGTGTTTCTTTTTTTTGATTTGTGGCTGACAGTTCCGTGGTGGCGGTGAGGCACACAAGGGTCCTGTGGTTTCAGCCCAGGAAGCTCAGGCTCAGGCCATCCTTTCTCATTCTAGGGTAAGTATAAGCTGTAAATATGACCCAGTGCATCCGTCCCAGTTCAGGGGGTCACTCTACTTTGACTTTTTGTGCCTCAATGTACTCTCACTAGCTGCCGTTTAACTTCATTCGAATGAAATACTATGGTCAAAATTATTTTTAACAAAGCTTATAAAAAAAACATTTCAAACGGCTCAGAAAGTATCTTGAATAATGAAAGGAGGAGTCACTATTCACAAGTCCCACTCATCCTATACATTGTCCAAATTCCAAAATATGGACCTGTGTCAGGTTAGGTAGTACGTTAAGCCACACCAGATGTTCACACTCCCTCAGGGGTCCTGATAACCATAGCACTGTTAAAACAGGCTGAATTATGTGGCTGTAAGCAAGGTGTGATCTATAGGAGAACACATGGAGTTCATTAAATCTTGTACAAACACTGAATATTCACACATTCACAACACTCTATGGAGCGGGAGGGCTGCCAAAACTGGTGAAATGGTGTTTAGTAAAGCACTTGTCGCCTTTCTGTCTTTTATGCCAGAGGTTTTGCCCAAGGCAGGAACAAGAAAAAACATGGCAGGAGTTAGTTAGTTCTTCAAAATGTAAAGAGATTTGAAGGAACAAATTGTGGAACTTGTTGAACTCTTGTTGACCTATTTGCACTGAAAATGACTCCTTAAACCTGCCACAATGCAAATACACTAACTAATATGTGTGAGTCGGCCTTAAGTGTAGAGTAGGGCATACATTGCTTTCCTTTGCATTAGCAAATTTGCTAATTCAGTAATCAGGCTGCAAATGAATCCCATACAATGTGTTTGGCAGTCCAAGACTGTGGTCAACCATGAACAGGAACAAAGACCAGAGTGATAAACCCTGAACAAGAACAGTACAGTTTGCATATGCTCTACAGAGGCTAAATTGGCTTTTTATTAGTTTTATTTTCTTTATCTTTTATTGCTTTTGGTTTAGTTGAATGAATGTTGCGTCAATTTCAAGATGACAAATTCCTACTGTAATACAGGTACTACTATTTGGCATTTTAACATACATCCCACATTCATTTTGCTAAATTAGAATAACCCCATGAACAAACAAGAATTTGCGCGTTATGGTCTACGTTTTTATCTTTTAAAAGTATCTCCCTCAGGCTAAATCCAGACCAAGTGCTTTCGTAAACGATTGGTCACAGCGCATGCCACATTACCGCAAAGTTCCTAGTTAGATTGCAGCCTTGGGACCTTTGTTGTCATTCCCTTCTCTCTCTCTCTCTCTCTCTCTCTCTCTCTCCCTGTTTCCAGTCTTTGTCTCTATGCTGTCAAATAAGGGCAAAATGCCCCCAAAATATTTTAAACCTAGAAGACTAAGAGGATGTTCAGAATGCTAATAAACTGACTGCAAAGAGAACCGTACAATATGTGGACACGGCTGCACTTCTAATGCAAAACAAACATAATCCTTTCTTCTTTTGGTAAAAGAGAAAATATTGCTTTTTGATACATTTATTTGGCGTAGACGGGGTATAAATGCAAAGTGTGTCGACATTGTCAGTCGAAACCGTGGATTGTGAGTTGTTTCTGTCTGATCCACAGCTGGCCATGAGAGGTCCTTCAGGGCCAGCGGGCATGGCAGGAAGATCTGGTCCTGTGGTGAGTGTCAACTTTTGAAAACTCTGTACACGCAAAACACATACACACCAATGAGCTACGTAGGCTCCATTCGTTTCACAGTTGATGAGCAACACATTCAGTGATAAGCTCTTCTTCCTGTAAAGGGGTTCAACTCAATATTTATTTCCTAACATGCACTCCTACATGCATAAGCACATACTCATGCACACGCCACCTTCTTCCCTATCTGTCTGTGAGCAGATTTGATTTTTTTTTCCATCAACATCTGATATCCAGCTTGAATTATTGAATGAAAAAACACAACGGTTATTTTTACTTATAGCTAATTATTTGTGATACCTACAGGATCATCTCACAAGCATTTCTTGAAAACTGACAATAGCCAAAGCCTTTCTCTTGTTTTGGGTGTGTCTTCCACGCGACCAGTGCTTTTAATGCCTTTCTCAAACAACACATCGATGTTACTCCTTAATACCAGAGGGATTTTCTTCACATGCGAAGATGCTCCAGGAAGTCTTCTTCTTGTTGTATATACACATTCCAAGTCTGAAATCATACGTTACGTGTGTTTGGATTCGCATTTGGCTCTAGTCCAACGTAGATTATTCTGGTTTGCTAGCGAAATGATGGCATTGCAAAATATTTGGCTGCAGTGCAAGCATGTTTCAATTTGTGTGTCTTTGTTAAATCATTTTTAATAGGGAGGTCCTGGTTCTGCTGGACTTAAAGGTGACGGTGGCGACTCCGGACCACAGGTGAGATGAGCATCTTTTTTTCAGTACAAAGTACCTATTATCATTTTGTTTAACTCTTTGTTTTGTACAGTAAGTTAATTTTAAAGCTTTTTTCACCTTAATACATCTCGACATAAAGTCATTGTAACATAAATAATGTTTTAAATGTTAAAGTTGTATTTAAACCATTCATATGTTTACCACATAGGGACCCAGAGGTCTTCAGGGTACAACTGGTACCTCAGGGAAAGCAGGAAAGAGGGTAAGTTCTTACCAACCAGGCTCAACCAGGATGTTTTTATACTTTTTGTTATTCATCTCCTCTAGAGCAACACTGCATTGCAACTGAATATTAAGTTAAATTCCCAAATTTCTAATGTTTCATGCCATCAAGAGTGCAAGGATCAGTGCTACAGTGCCCAAAGAGAAGAGTCTGTCTATTTTCAAACATGGCCTTATTTCAAATACGTCAGCTGCACTCAATAATCAAGTCTGCATGTTGGGTAAATTCATAAAGCAATGTTTATTTAACTATAAGAAAATATGATGGCATCTTTCCTGTCTGATCTTCAGAAGCATTAAAGATAATTAGATATTTCTCTGATGTGATTTCCATGTAGCCTGACATGATATTTGCGTGTCCTCCAGGGTCGTAATGGAGCCGATGGTTCTCGAGGAATGCCAGGAGAGGCAGGGTCTAAGGTAAAAGTGCACACCAGGTTATCCAATAATCCAGTGAGTGTCTGTGGGATGCATTTGAAGAAAAGTGATTGATAGAGCTAACCATTTGTTACTGTGCTGTTTCAGGGTGACAGAGGTTTTGACGGCCTCCCTGGTCTTCCTGGAGAAAAGGGGCATAGAGTAAGTATGAGGAAAGAGAATTTATGGTTTGGTTGAGTGAACAAGGTCAGAGGACAAACACAATTATGGACTTCTATCTGTGTCCCAAAATAAGATCCTGCAGTCTCTTATTTCTAGACCCCAAAAAAAAGTCAGCATTGATCACAGGTCATTGCCGCTCTGTACCATGTCCTTACAGAAGAATCAGGGCTGATCCCATCCATCTCATGTACCCCCCTGTGTTGACAGATATGAATTCTTAATCAGTGGAGCTCATTAGGGCTTTTGACCCACTTATGAGAGGTGTGACCCACTCCAGAACCACTTGGGGTGCGTTTAACCAGACCTGGAGTCGAATGTGTGTTTTGTGGAATTTGGGCCTTGCATAGAGAGACTAAAGAGAGAGGACGGAGATCACAGAGGGGTATTTCTAGACAGGCTTTCATGCCCCATCCTATACTGGGTAATTACAGGGTCACCAGAGGTAGGCCAGTCCTTATAGCGCACTATGAATAGTGGAAACCATATAGCTCCATGCCAATTGTGGTGTACTGTAGATTATAGGCAGTTTTGTTGACTTTTTATTTTTATTTTGTTGCTCTCGTTTCAGCATCGTTTCTCTATGTTTTCTGTAAAAAATTAGGAGGTTTCTTTTCCTCTCTTAGCTGCAGGGATCAGGCTTGTGGGCTCTCTTGTTACCTCCCGCTCTTAGTTGATATTCCTTTTCTCTCCAGGGAGAATACGGTTCGTCAGGTCCTCCAGGATCTCCAGGAGAGGATGGCCCAAGAGTATGTAGTACATCAATCAACCACATCAAATACGCTTGTTCTCATAATTTCTCTGCATTCCTTGGTAACGCACTTTTTCTCTTTCTATCCAAAGGGTGAAGATGGCCAGGTTGGACAGAGAGGTGTTGCTGGAGACAGTGTAAGTGTATTTGTTAATATCCGATGACATGTTGGACAGGATTGTTAAACTCCACCGTATTTCATCTGGACAAAGATAAGAATATGATGAATGTAGGGCCTATTCCTTTGCTGCTACAGGTCCCCTCTTTCCTTCTACATTCATTATGGCAATTATTTAAACATACAGCCTCACCCTCCTCTCCATTTGCAACTGTAATGACATTCCTGTCTGCAAGGGCAATTGCGTTTGTAATCTCAACCTTGCCGAGACAGAATGGCTCTGGATAACAGATCAGAAAATAGAACTAGGAAATGAGTTGTTCTGCCATTATGAGAAACTGCCACATTCTGCCTGGTTCAGTTCAAATGGACCATGCGTTGAGTTGCATTGGTAACCGTTGAATGAGAAATGGTTGCTCCGTGTCATACCCGAAACATACCAGTTGTCCTTTTAAAGCAATAGTTGCACGGCATTTTATCACACACACTGTTCAATTTGGTGAAAGAGCATAGTAAGTGCGTGACTTAAGATGTTGAGCTAAGAAACTTTTTCATGTTCACTTCTCGAAATATACATGCAGTTACCATATGTGTCCACAAGGGGTCAGTATGTTACACACTTCACACAGTCAAATCAGTTTTAAGGATTTCAGATGTTCAGTATAATATGCCAGTTTTTATAGCCTGCCTATTTCTGAATACAACACATAGTTTCAGACAAATTAACATGAATAACTACATGTTTAAGTATCATTTTCTTGAACCTGTGTTTTTATTTTTTTCCATCTACAGGGTACTCGAGGTTTGCTTGGCCCCAGAGGGTCTGCAGGTGCTGGAGGACAGCGTGTAAGTACATCTCCTATATCACTCGATTCTCATACTGCTCATCATTTGTTTCCTAGCTCAATGGAATGTCGACTTTAATTGTCACATTTCCGATCTCTTTAGGGTCTTCCTGGACTTGATGGGCAAGCTGGTCCCAAAGGAAACCTGGTGAGAAATATTTATGTTTTGCTCATTTCTAATATTTACCTGTGAGAGTTACAATCTGATTGTTTCCTCCACATATTTGTAAAGACCACTTAAGCAATCGGTATGTAATTTGGTTTGCTTGTGGCCAGTTGCAGGTCAGTGACCTTTTACTCCTGTGTCGGAGGGGTCATGGGTCATTTGCTGATTAGAGATGGTAGATGGAGACGAGGGGCCGTCTTATTATAGTTGTCAGGCCTTTTCAATGAACTATGAAGAGCCACTAAGCTCAAGTAAGGGATGAAACGGATGAAAAGCTTGTCTGTGCGTGGTCCCATCGTGCGTTCAGCTTCTCGGAGGCTCTCAGTGGGACGGTAACATATCATCGGTCAAGACAGCTGGACAAGCCCACACGTCGTCTGTGGTCACTGAGTCACTGAGCTGAAGAACTAAGCAGCTGTTAAAGGGACACAAAAAACAATGGGAATATGGTGATACTTTTCATTAATGTCTCCGTTAGTCTTGATCTTGATACATTCTAAAAGAAAATCAAAGCAGAAACACTTGAAAGTATCCAAAGTAGTAAAGCTTCCCAAAGGGTTTATAAACCCGTATGATGCTCACCCCAGCCTCTAACATATGGATGCTTTTAAGAACTCAAATGTACTCAAAGCCCTGCTTAACAATCTCAGTCAGGCAACCTAAACTTCTCTGAATCCAGCTTTTGTATTCCGTGTTTGTTGTAACAGCTGGAGAAGACTGCTTCACAAAGGACTTGTCTGTTTTTGTATATGTTTGGTTTGTGACACACCAATTCTCAGCAGGGAAACCAAACAACCCACCATTCCAGTTTGTCTCATTAGCCTCAATCTGTAGCCAGATGGCTCTGTAGCCCCACAGTGTGTGTTTAAAGAAAGCTGTATTTCATAGCCAGACTCAGATTCTGACCAGCCACCAGATTTCAGGGCCGGCTCTGATAGAAACTAAACATAACTTAAGATAAGGCTGGAAAACTGGTGCCAGTGTATCATATTTCTCCTAGCCATCTGCACCTTTTTGTTTCACATTCTTGACATAGATTCGATAAAGCCAATTCAACCAGTATATCCAAGCAAGGTCAACCAAAGCTTTCACTTCTCCCAGTACCACAGTTTTGATGTGGGAAAACTACAACAGACACATGGTACCAAATGACTTTACGGTTTTTGCCCCCCTTATGTATAAAATATATTTCTCTTTGACTGCATTTATATTCATTTTCTGAAATGATTGGCAGTATTCTTCTTAATGGCGTCCGCTCTTTTGCTTTTTATGCACAGGGTCCACAAGGAGAGCCGGGACCTGCAGGGCAACAGGGTATGCCTGGTCCACATGTAAGTGTCTTGTCTTTCCTCTCTGTATCTCTTTTTTTCTAACCTAGTCTGATCACTTCATCTCTCCTGTACTCATCCTCATCTCTCCTCTATTGCTCAATTTCTTAATTCCTGTTTTCTTCATCTGTCTTCTTCCCAGTGCTCTCTGCCTGAGTCTGCCCTTTTCATGCTCCATCTTCATTGCCGTATCCATTGTGCAACGGGGAGTGCTATGAACTCAGATGATCACTTGCAATCCTGTTTTGTTAATCAAACCTTCTAAGACATCATTTTCTTTTGGTTTAGTTCCCTTTTTCTTCTTCTTCTTTCTCTATATCCTTCATTCCTCAAGTTGCTTTACACCAAACTGACACCAAAATAGAGCAAAAACTTCACTAGTGTTCACCAGTATTGTTTTTCTGCAGCCACAAAGAAGATAAACATCCTCTCTGTCCTGCTGAGATGAGACATATTGTATTCATTTGATAGCCCTTAACACCATTATATTGTCCAGTTGGTAGCAGAGTGAAAAAATATTCCATTTTGGAGTCGTCTTTAATACAAAACAGTGCACCCAATATTGTAGCCAGGGCTAAATGACCACTGCCAGGTACGTATTTTCAGTCCTGCTGACGCTCACAGCCTGGACAGGATGGCGTCACGCCCCTGGAAAGTATTAGTAGGGACCTATCCTGATGCTACAAAGGTTGAATAAATACCTTCAGTTTAGTAAAACCTGGCTAGAGGCAGATTAACGCCTTTCAGGGAAAACATTGGGGCCTGTAGAAATATAACACAGCTCACTTATTTTAACTGTTAATAACTTATTTTTTTCCTTTTTTTTTTTCTTTACTGTGTGAATTCTCATGAAGTCTTCAAGATGTGTGTGAACCTACATTCTTTTCTGACAGTTCTAATAACAAGACCTATCTCGATTGTCTTTCAGGGTATTGTTGGCCCTCAAGGTCCGATCGGGCCTCCTGGTGAAAAGGTAAGCCAGCCACCCCTTCAGTCCTCCCACCACAACTCTGCTGCCCCGATAAGTGAATGTTTCAGTCGTGGCCTCATAAGTGATTCTGCAGATTACACTGCTGTCTAAGCTATAGGCCTTTGTTGATTTCTCTGAAGGCCAAAACACACACCAGCATGGACACGCACACACAATATACATATAACCATAGGACTCCTGCATAAGCACTTAACAACTCAAAGTAGTAGTATTATTTGTGGTTTTGTGGATATCTAATGAGATTTCAAGCAGTATTTTGAAGCCAGTCTTCATAATACTGTCAGCGATGGCGAGGTGTGCACTCATCCGTCTACGATCTGTCTGTGAACTTCCCATTTATTACTTCCTTATTATAGGGACCTTCAGGGAAACAAGGTCTGGGCGGCCTTCCTGGTGGTGATGGCCCTTCTGTAAGTAACACACCTGACTCCTTTTTCATTTTTACATCATTCAGTCAGAATACCAGCTGGAAAAGTGATCCACTGTTGATACACTCAATCTCTTGGTCTTATTTCATAGGGTCACCCAGGAAAAGAAGGTCCTGCAGGCGAGAAAGGAGCGGGTGTAAGTATAATGTAGTTAAGCTACGTTAAATTGGATTTTACAGGAAAGTATGTAATTACAGTTGTTCTCAAGGATTCATCAAATGTGTCGCTGCACAGGGAAAAAGCAGACTTTGCAGATAATTAAATGTAGAATTTGTTTAGGTTTAATATAACCACACAATTATACTTTATGTGATTGGCTAATCTTGTGAGTTTCTGTGATTGCCTTGTTGTTTTATGTGGTAAACTGTAATTGAGCTGGCACCAAAAAAAGGGGCAATACAAATCAAACCACCAAATGTATTTCATGCCTTGTATAAAGTCAGTGTAGAGATTTTTCATTTTAAGACATGGTGATCATAAAGTTATTGTATCAATATATTTGGCTGCATTGAAGTTGAATCCATTTCTACAGAGGCAGCCTCTGAGGTGTTCATACTATGTATTTATAAAAGTCTGGATTTCAGTCTTCAGTAATCCACCTGGTAGTTTATCTAATCTTCCCGATCATGTTAAATAAAATATGTACACTAATACAGGATTAGACCAAGTCAGTCAATGAAAAAAACAGAAATATTTATTTAATTAAGTTAATTCATTTTAGTTTTTTAAATGAACTATGGCTAGATTCAAGTACACATTGGGCTAGTTCATATGTTTATGTTTGTTTTATTATATTTCACTACTGGATATTAGTTGATGATGTGCATTTACTTTATTCTATTTGTTCTTATTTTCTTATGTGCATAACTTTGTCCAATAGCTTCTTGATGGTTCACCGTTGAATAAAAACAATAGGAAATCATTGAAAATCAATGGACAGATATCTAGTGAATCTAATGCAGCAGAAACACATTACAGTACAGTTTGATGCATACTAATGCAATGTTACGTCACCAATCACAAGACACTCTTTGCAATCTTTTAGGGTCATCTTGGTCCTATGGGGTCCCTCGGCTACCCTGGGCCTCGCGGTGTGAAAGTAAGTAGTTATGCAATAACACCCTGTCACAATACATTTCCATTTTCCCTGAATTTTATCCTGACTCTATTGTCCTTTCTCCCCAGGGTGCTGAGGGAATTAGAGGCCTTAAAGGTGGCAAAGGAGAAAAGGTAAACACCCCTCCACTGTCGCCTCCTTCCTCAGCATGATTGACAGATGTCAAAAATGGACCCATAATTGCAATTCCTTGTAAAAAAAAAAAGGATCAATCCAGCAAGTGGAAAAAAAGACTCTTAAGGGCCCATCAGGCTGGCAGTTAAGTCCTCATGCCACTAGGCCGTAATGGAGTGTGGAACATTAAACTAGAATGAGGCTGTTTGTAGGGCAGTTTCAGGGGAGATTGATCTGTTGCCATTGTTTTCTTGGGTTGCTGTGGTTGAACATAGCCTTGTTGCTACCGCAGTGCCTCTGGATAGATTTTTCACTCTATTGTCAGGAAATTGAAGCTCTTCAGAGATTACCGAAGGACACTGAACATGGTGTAAACAGCTCTTCTACTCTGATACTCTTCTACTACTTAAATAAAATCAATGGGGCAGGGATCCTACCAATCCCAAGTCACACATACGGTTATATGCTTTTCATGTTTTATTGTGTTACAATTTATAATCTTAGTGGTTTTGTGTGTGGAAATCTGTCAGTAAATTGGCATCAGTAACACAGTAGTGACATGGAAGACATGGATAACGGCATTCTGAATTTTAACCAGCAGATGTCAGTAGAATAACAGATAGAAGGGAGACTGTGGCTTCAAAACAGCTTTTGTGAATGCTTCATTCAAGTGACCACTAGGTGTCAGTGTTAAACTATCCTTAGGCACCTTTTATACTTTTAACAATAATACTAGAAGTCTGCCATGATACACTTTCACTATGATTTCATCACTTAAGTGGTCCATCAGTAGTCTTTAGTCTTTTTTGCTATTTAATGTATCTTCCATGTGAACTATGTAACTGGACTGTATCAGTTTTGCCTCTAGTGACACTTAATAAAACACTCACATGCTCTCAAACCGCTTTTTTTCTCTCTTTCATCTTCAGGGAGAGGATGGATTCCCTGGCTTCAAAGGTGACATGGGTCTCAAGGGTGACAAGGTGAATCATCATCCCTGACGAGAATACTGATGTTTGCAGTTGCAGAGAGTGATCGGGTTAGTAAAGATAATAACGCTGTTTATTTGTTTTCTTTTGCATCAAGGGTGAGAATGGTGTATTAGGATCCAGAGGAGAGGATGGCCCCGAAGGCCCCAAGGGCAAGTCGGGACCCAACGGTGAATCTGGTCCTTTGGGATCAGCTGGAGAGAAGGTAAATAATCGATACCTGTCAATTTTCATTTTGATCGATTTGATTGTAAGTTTGATTTTAATTGCGTAGGATAATTACATAAAATGGAATTAAAACGCTTTACAGAGTGATGAAAAGTTCAAACATACATGTATAAATCCTCATAAATGAATAGATGTAGGAATACAAAGTCTGTTTCAGAGCTGTTCTGAGTCAAAAACCAGACTAGAGTCAAGATTGCTCTGACAGCGGTTTAATGTATTTATTGAACTGGAAAGAAAGCAGTCCGAAGAGAGTGGTTCACTATAGTTTTGTAGCAGTCCTGATCATATTGAAGTTTAGATTTTCTCCTCCTCCCTTCAGCTCTACAACAGTCCTATTTCATTTGGCTTATGTTGCCAACATTTCCCATGGAGCTTTGATCTTGCTGTATTTATGGTGCTGCAGTATTTGCAGAATTTGAAGAGAAATAAGTTTATAAATGCGTCAGAGTTCTGATCAATTAATTGTTTTCGAATACGATAAATAGGCTTAGATAGGCTTTGTCATCTAAATTAAATCATAAAAAACTTTGTGATTGTGAAAAGAAATTGTGATTTAAGCAACCAAATTTGATATGCTTGAAAATAATTGTATTAAAAAAAACAGTTTCTCTAAACTTGTTTAGCAAGTCACCATTTTGCCACACAGATGAGCGCCTTTGCAATGATATGTCTATATCAATAGTGAAATTATTTATTTTGCTGACACCCTCATCCTGATTTGCTTAAAATGAATGCAACAGTGCGGTAAAAGTAGGAATAAGCAGCACCAGAGTCATAAGTATTGGATTCATAATAAAAACTAAAACTTGATCATAGTCTAAAAGCACATGAGATAGTTACATCAGATTCCGTGTACCTCTTATATGAACCAAAGTAAATTCACATTTGGGTGAAAAGCAGAAAAGCCTCTGCACGGATGATGTCATGTTCATAGACATGGTATTAAAATATTCCCCACACTAGAAGTAAAACTTTATGGCTATAAGTTTATTGCTTTTCGCAATGCTTCTGTGAACTTTACTGCAGTCTCCCAACAATGTCTCTGGTGACACAATGAGAATTCATCATCTTTGTTTTGTTTTTACTTCGCTCCTTTTTTAGGGAAAACTTGGAGTCCCTGGATTGCCTGGGTACCCTGGTCGACAAGGCTCCAAGGTATGTGATGAGAGTAATAATGCACTTTACCCATCAATTCAGGGGAACTTCTCCTGTGCATGCCTCCACTCCACTGGGAGGTCAGAGATCTGGCCGTATTGTTTAGTGTTTAGTGGGCAAGTCAACAGAGGAGAGTCTTCGCCAACTTAGTAATGTTTACAGTTGAAGAAGCAACACATGAAAATAAAGGATTAATAAGGAAGAGTGCATTAGATCCGTTAAAACCTAACTGGTCTCACATGCTTTTTGTTAAGTCCAGATTTGAAGCTAGGGGCAGTTGGTGCACCTTGAATACAATCAGGAAGTTGGTTCCAGTGCTGAGCAGCATAACAGCTCAAAGCTGCTTCGCCATGTTTAGTTCTGACAGTAGCTGTTACTAACAGATTACTCTCCAGTGATCTGAGCAGCAACACCCTTGCTCCATTTAGTGATTTATAAAACAGTCAATTCTGTGACTTTACCGGGAGCCGACGTCAGGACTTACATATCAGAGTAATGTGGTCAGTTCTTTTTGGTGTTTGTAAGCTGAATTGTGTGCAAGCTGAAACAGTCTAGTGGTCATTTTATATTAAAATAATGTATCAGTACCAAGCTGGCAGCAGCAGAGAGAAACCTTTGTGAAGCTATTATGCTTGTGTGGGCACACCGTGTGCATGTGTGCATGTGTATACATATGTGAATGTTTATTGTGCATGTGTGCATGTGTATACATATGTGAATGTTTATTGTGCATGTGTGCATGTGTATACATATGTGAATGTTTATTGTACATGTGTATTGATTCTCTCAGTGACTGCATCACGTTCTACGATGTCTGTCTGACCAACATCCACTCGTATCTAAACTTGTCCTCATATGCCTTTCTAAAGACTTGCTGACTAACCTTTACTCACACAAACACAAACCCAAGCAGACACCTTCTGTAGTCTCGCCGCAACTCTTTATAGGAAGCCTAAGTGACATGGTCACCTGCTGGAGTCATCAGCTGTCCTCCTTCCTAAAAACTCTTCCAGGCATTATCTAACAGTCTGGCATTCCTTGCACTGTAAGCGCTGACCACTGTGCTCCACTATCAAGATGTGCTGCTTGCAGCTGCTTCCTCTCTGCTGTTGTCAGCACTGACAGCATGGCACTGATATGATGGGTCAGATACACCTACTCTCTCGCAACATCTTGTCTGTTAATGTCAGCGTCTTCTGAGCTGAGCGTGGCACACAAATGTACAAGAGACCTGTACAAACCACACAAAGTGGGCGAGACACGGAGAGAATACGAGTTACTGTTCCAATGAACAGTATTCTCTCCAGTTATTTGCAAAACAATTGTATTAGTTCTTTTAATAACTGGATATTTTATACAATAATGGCAAAACACCAAGGGTATTCCTTTGTTTGTATTCATAAATGGTTTTATTAAACAAAGGCTGCCCACAAAGGTTCCCAGTGGAACCCGGGAAAAAAGTTTCTGGAGAGATAATAAAGGCATCCTGGCATTCGCATTGGTATAAACAACGCCATTGTTTCCTCTCTATAGCCCTCAATATTAAGTTGTATTCTTCTAGAGAAG
Organism: Leptoclinus maculatus; assembly: GCA_032191485.1. Taxonomy (NCBI): domain Eukaryota; kingdom Metazoa; phylum Chordata; class Actinopteri; order Perciformes; family Stichaeidae; genus Leptoclinus; species Leptoclinus maculatus. Next base: position 11,139,212 of record JAVDOI010000010.1, read on the forward strand.
CATTGAAGATTGCGACAGCCACTCTAACTTAAAACAAAGTATAAAGCCGTCTTTAAGAACTTAAAATGAGGACGCTTTTATAAATCTAATGCTCTATCATTTGAAAGACACTTTACTTTATATTTGAAAGTAACTTTTACAATAACAATAAAATAATACTTCTTGGAACTGTTTCCTTAAATTGATTCATTGAATTGAAGAGATCAAGTGCTTGTTTGCTGTTTGAGAAAGAAACTAAAAACTCCCACGTTCATCAAAGTTATAAAAATGTCACATCGTCCTCAAGAGTAAGTTCAGGGTCAAAGTCTGGGTCTGTTTGCAAGCCTTTATCCCCCTCGATCAGCCTGTGCACGAAAACCCTCCACTGGCTGTGTTTCTGGCCGCTGCACCCCATCACTCTCTGTTAACAGCTTTCCCCCCACCGTTAATTCCGGATGCCATTTGCAATAGCTTCAGTGGACTGTCTTATCTCTGTGGTGCAAGTCAGGCTTGTCCAGCACCGGCTCTCCTTTCAGTTTACCATAACTGCACCTCTGTGAAAAACAAATTAAGCAGCATAGATCTCCCTTCTTGCTGTCTCCACACTGTTGGGCTGTTTACCTCTTGCAATTCTGCCCACGCTACCGTGGTGTAGTGCCCTTGCTTATACTGAACAGTATTATGCCTCATATACATATGCATGTGAACAGTAATGAGCACTATGGATGTGCGTTGCATCAAAGTATGTTTTTAAACTCAAAACACTCAGTTCGCTCGTGACCTTGTAGTGCTGCTGAAACAAATATATATGTATATATTTTTAACTTAAATTGGTTGAATACATATTTTTGCTGCATAAAGCGCGGCTGTATTGGTAAGCTGCTTGGTCCTCCTTTTTTGTTCATCCCACAGTGATTGCCCTCCTAGTATTTGTTTAACTGGAACCACCGCTGCTATCAGAGGGCACAGCCTGCGAAAGTCCAATAACTAAATTGCTGATGGGTATCAAGGGGGATCTGCTGTTTCCCCTTCCTTTGTCTTTATTTGCTCCCACGCCTTTTTTGTCTTCCTATTTTGCTTTGCTTAACAACCTAACAGCACAGAAAGTGTCAAAGTGGCGAGGAGGAGACTTTTCTCTTTGGGCTCCTCTTGAGCATTAGAAGAAGGACCTCTTTTATCGATAGTAACTCACGACCTATAAACCGTGGTCCTATGATAGAAATCTGCTGGCTTGTGTGGCAGTACTTATATTAGGATTTCACAGTTTCTCTATTAATTAGCCTATTCAGTAAAGCATGAAGGAATAGTGCTAATTTCTCTTCAGCCTCTGTCACATTTTTTACTGGACACAGACTATGCTATCCCTTATTTTATACCCTACAACTATATAATGTATTTCCACTCTCAGTCACTGAACAGTCACTTCTTTCTTTCTTTTTCTGTACTTGTCTCGCAGGGCTCCAACGGCTTCCCTGGATTCCCCGGGGCAAATGGCGAGAAGGGAGCAAGGGTGAGCAACAGAATTCATCATTCTCTTTCCTATCACAGACATATATATACTTTTTTTCTGCGCAGCAGATGGATTGAGAGTTGATAGGTTGGAACACTGAAACAAGGGGGATGGTCAATGCGTCTTTGACCACAAGGTCACTAACACTAACGGTCCAACATGTATAAAATGTAACTTTGATGTTACGGGTTTGTGTCTGACTAAGAAAGACAAAAATGATATATATATATGATATAATTACGTTTCAACTTAAAATCTACTTAGTATCATTCATCTGAATTGCAAAATAACGTGTATGCATGGTTTGCATGTATTGTACTCTAATTATACACAATTGAAATCAAGTTAAGTCAGTTTTTATTTATATAGCCAAAAACTACAAATCCCGAATTTGCCTTAAGGGCCTTAACAGTCTGTACAACATACAACATCGTCGTATGCTGTAGCATTAAGAGTTCCCTTGATTTGGACAAAGAAGCCGAGCCCCCAAACCACGACAACCAGCCCCAGACTAACTGACTGAGAGAACAGGGGTTTTTCCACATACTTTTGGCCTTGTGTAATCAGGATTTAGCACTCGAGGGAGGACTGACTACTGTATTCAGCCATGTAAAGCGTAGAGCGGTTGAAAAGCGTCACAGATGAAGGGATGAGATTGGGAGTTGCAGAATGGTGGGAAGGGTTATTATTGAAGAGACAAGCTTTTCTCTGCTCTCAGACAGACATTGAGACGCAGTCACCCATGGCTCCCCTCCGTGCTAGAACTGACAGGTAGTTCAAGCTGTCAAGTGCCTGTGAGGTAACCACTTACCTCAGCAATTTGATTCTTTATTTTTGTCCAAAGATGCTCAGATGTTTCTCTTTGGATCCCTCACTCCAATCTCCTCAGCATGTTGTGTCTGTCTGATACTGATATTTGAGTGTATTTGTAGATGCTTTGGTTAAACTAAAAAAAAAAGTTTAAAAAAAGAGAGAGAGATTAAAAAGCACTTATATTCGCTGCTGGTACAAGGAATGATTTTGTCTTTAATCAAAGCTTTTGTTTTTCTTTCTCAGGGAATCGCCGGCAAAGCAGGCCCTAGAGGACAACGTGGTCCAACGGTAGGCAATTCATCCGTCTGCCAAGTCAGCTCGAGTCCTCCACATAAATGATTTATTGTGTTCAAATGAAAATACCTTCCCTTAGTGTAGCTGTGTATCGACTTTATTTTGTTGTCTTTTGAAGGGGATACGCGCTGGGTGGGGAATTGTAGAGATTGGCAGGGAAGGCACTGATGACCTGCCGTTTTTACAATTACTTTCTGTGTTTTTTGGTAGTTATTGTTTTTTTTTTTAGGTATTCTAATAGTGAGCAAAATATTGAAAATGTCATTTTTACCCCTTTATTGTTTTGTATGCTATGTATTTAGGGTCCACGTGGTGGCCGTGGTGCTAGAGGACCAACGGGAAAGCCAGGTGCAAAGGTGAGAGCCAAGACCATTTTAGATTTCATAGTGCTGGGGCCAATGATAATGAATGTGTCTGCATGTAGAGAAAGTACATGAAAGTGAACACCATGGACAAATGCAGAATGTTACTTTGACCTGCAATAGAAAAGAAAATAATGTCAATGAACAGGTTAATTTGAGTACCAACTTAGGTAGAAACATAAATGTGCATGATCAAACAGGCTTGCTATATAACCTCAGTGTTTTTCACACTTTGACAACGTCTCTCTTTGTCTTTTCTTTCTCCTCAGGGCACTTCAGGCAATGATGGACCAGGGGGTCCACCAGGAGAGAGGGTTAGTATGAGACATATTTTTGATCAGTGCCTGAATTTTTGTGCAAAAAGTCAAGTGAATCTTAACTCAAAGTTAAATAATTAAAGTTAAAAATAAAGCTAATTTGAAAGCTATTTGTCAAATAAAATATATAAAAAAAAGGTGTGTGTGCTCTACAGTAGCTACTGATTACCAATTTCAAATTATAAATGTATGTTTATTTACCTGAAGAGACTCAATTTTGTGTACTTCACTCTATATGAAACAATGACATAGTATTATAAACATTTATAATAAAAAGATAAATGAATGATTTCCCTGTTATCATGGTAATAAAGTTGGACTTGGCAACTAAGATCTAATTAAATATGAGGAACCATTTAACGTTGTGTTTTTTTCATTTAAGGGACCTCAAGGACCACAGGGACCCGTCGGTTTCCCCGGACCTAAAGGACCCAATGTAAGTAGCTGCTGTCAAACTGCTGTCAAACCACGTTGACACTTTTCATATTAGCTTTTCAAATATTAATACCCTCTTACGACCTGATGTCTTGATTTTTGTGAACTGTCTACCTGTTCAACCCCCAGGGTCCAGCAGGAAAAGATGGGCTGCCTGGTCATCCTGGACAGAGAGGAGAGACGGTGAGTGGGTAGTTTCGCCCATGAATGCTTTGTGCTGTGCCATTTGACCCTGACCATCATGCATCAGCGCCCACTCACTCCCAACTTGGTCTTTCACTCGCTCAGATAGGTTGTACAAAAAATATAGCAAGGAAGAAGATAACTGAGACGGCATACAAAGTGTGTTCTTTGGGTGAAAGTAAAGCGCACCAGTATTAGACATTGTAAGGGCACTGCGATACAGCTGAGCTTGTTTCAGAACATCATAACAACAGTTAGTTAATGGTCACTTTTTTCAACAAAGAGGTCACTGATCATGACACCATTGGTGCCTTTGATGATATCCTCTCACTTTATATACAGTTTTATGCTATCTAATTAGTTTTAGAAGCCATAGAAGTAAATATAGTGACATGTCTTTCATAATTTGTCGAAAGATTACTGCATTCTGTGAGCAAGCAATTCCCATATTTTGTTGTACATGTGCTATATTTCAATGACAGTTAAGTTGGAGTGAATTTAAGTAGTGCACTATGTTTAATGTGCATTTATAAGGACTTGTTTACATCAAACTTTTCCACCCAAACAAGATGTATTGTTTATTTATGCTAGTGCAATGATGTACTTTACTTTAGTATTCATACCCTTTAATGCACTACATTTCAGAGGGAAATATTGTACTTTTTACCCAACTACAATTATTTGAGAGCTTTAGTCGATTAGTTATTTTGTACATTCATGCATTGCATATAGATTCAACTATTTAAAATTAGCTCCACTTTGACCTGTCACAATAACATGTTGCTTACACATGAATTCATCAGTAATTATATATAATATACATACATAATAATATAACACTCTGGAAGGGGCCATTCAGTTGCCTAATGAGTGCTTTTACCTGATACTTTTGCAGGACTTGTAATAGAGTATTTTTTTTTATTGTAATATTGTTGCTTTTACTTTTGTTGTATTTTTCTTCCACCACTGGAAGGAAAATACCTGAGACAAGGGAAACCGCGTTTTGGATGTGAACTGATCTTTCTTGCTGATCCTTTTTACAGATTGATTAAAAGGCCAAAGGAGTCATAAAGATATTTTTTCTCAGCATACATTCAAAACAATGCGGATTGCTCTGCGTAGCTAAAATGATTGCAATGCTTTACAAGAAGTGATCAGAATTAGTTTATTCGTGACCAACAAAAGGTACATTTTTGCCACCGTTATGGAAACATTTTAACAACTTACACTGACACACAGCGCATACTAATCTTCTGTTTGGCTCAGACACTTGACATCTTGTGCAGCACAAAGTAGACAGTGCATACTTTATAACCCTGCATGTGTACAGCTAACATTATCTCTGTTTTCCCCCTTCAGGGCTTCCAAGGAAAGACAGGACCTCCAGGACCTGGAGGGGTGGTTGGACCACAGGTAGATATATACAGCACAGTACTCCGCTACAGTTCCACCTCCTCACTTATTATTTGTCTTGTTGTTGGAGAAACCAGATGCATTGAGAAGGATTTTTGATGCCTTCAGTGAGATATCTTTTCTTTAGAAAGTAATGAAGCGTGGGCCGAAAATACATTTCTTCCATCTCATTAAGACTTCTATTTACCACACACTACTCTATCAATATCATATCTCATTTAGGACACAGGTTAAGACACATTTTTATAGCACATCGACCTTAACACATCTCTGTGTTGTTCCTGACAGGGCCCAACTGGAGAGACAGGACCCAGCGGAGAGCGAGGACATCCAGGCTCTCCTGGTCCACCTGGTGAGCAAGGTCTACCTGGTGCTGCTGGAAAAGAGGGTGGAAAGGTAAATGAAAGGTGTATTTTCATTGCTACAAAAGCAAAGTGCAGGAGTCATAAGTAGTTACATGTATCGTGCCAAGTGTTGTATGGAAGACAACCACTGTGGACATTAATTCCTGGCTTCTTTATTTTTGTCCTTGCAGGTTATTTGTTATGTAGTCATTCTTTCTTTGTTATTCCTACACTCCAACTACCCATTGCATTTTAATGTTTCAGCTTTATTCTAATATTAGTTATGGGAAAACAAACTACTTCAAGTTTGGGCCAAATTTGTGCAAATTGTCTTGTAGTTCTTCAGGGATGTAGAGCAGTGTGTTTATTGAGGCGTAATTTTGGTCATTGTTCTGTTTAACAACTCACATCAGAATAGGAACTTGTTTTTAAAATGCCTTTTCTCTTTAAGATTGTATGCCGTTCTAACAAAAGTGCACTCTTATTGTTAAATATTGATGGGTTTAAAAGATAAATAAATCCTTTGATGGTTGTTTGTTAAAACTTGGCACATATTTTCTTCATCCTCCACTTCTTAATCACTTGCTGTTGTTCCCGCATAATAATGTATAATTTCAACTTTTATCAAACAGATCAATCACTTTTATTGTTTTTCTAAGCATTTCCTCTGCCACTCTCGCAGATTCAGCTCTGCTCATTGTTTTCACCTCGAGCAACGTTGCTAAATAATTACCTAACAGTATATCACATGTCACTAAAGTGGGTGCTATTTCTTCTCCCTCTGTAGGGTGATCCAGGCTCTCAGGGTCCTGGTGGCAAGGCAGGACCTGCTGGCTTGAGGGGGTTCCAAGGGACTAGAGGTCTTCCAGGGGCCATGGTAACAAACAGACGCACACACTCATGCAAACATACACGTGTGAAAATAGAAGTGTGTCGTCCCATTCGGAGCACACACCCGGTTGAATCTAGTTCCAATTACCAGGCTAACTACCCGCTGTTAAACCAAATGTCAAGCTTGGCAGTAGACCTGATGGAAAGGTGCAGAACTGGCTCACATAGAAAGTAATAAGAGAGGACTGAGCCAGACATATTGACACATTTCATCATCATCAATCTCAGCCAGGTTGAAGTTGGTTGTAGTTTGTTGTAAATGCAGCTAACCAGTAAAATGTCTGTGATTTGCTGTTATCTGTGCATTTTAGAGGCAAGTATTTCCACATTTAGAGCTGCACTAGTTTACAGATCCTTTTCGTTAAGGAATTCTTGTCTTGTGTTCGATCGAAGAACGAGTCAAAGCCCTCTGATTCCGATTCACACTCGCGACTTTGTGAGCATATCACACAAACCCTATAGCCTGCTGAGTAACCTCAAATTAATTCCCAAAAGAAGTGGGTTTGGGTGAGAAAAAGTTCAAGGTGCGGCGGATGGCTGTTAGAGGCTGACTGAGGATCAGCTTGAGGGACTAAGGCTGAAGCTCATTTCAAGGCTGACCATTAAGAGAGTACACGACAACACAGCCCAGACTTATTACCACCGTTATGTTTGTGCCATGTGTGCAGAGGGATGGCTTTCTCTTCATAAAGGCAGCGCACACACCTACACAAAGTCTACACCAGCAAATAGAGCCTCCCACTCTTTCCTAAAGTCCAGAGACTCACAGACGTAAACATACATAAACATGTACACCTGTTGTATGAGCAAGAATGTAAAAAGTTAATCCATTTCAGTTTGCTAAGAGAATAGTGCAAGCACACACGCAAGTTTATATCTATCCAAAAGAGAAGAAAATAGATGAACGCACACATGCATGCACGCACACATACACACTCTTCCTCACATCACTCACTCTTGAGGAAAGGCACAGTAGCAATATACGAGCCAATAAATAACTTTTTTTTTTGTGTGTGGCAAAGAAAGATCCTTCCAGTCTTCTAATGCACCATGCTGAAATGTGGAACCCGGGGAGGTAGAGACTGAGAGCCTGCTTGGCAGCGACTGCACCCCCCTGGCTCTGTCGGAGCCTGTAAATTAGTTATTATAATGAAAGTCTTTACTCCCTCTGGTGAATTGTGTTTTCCATATGCAATCTCAGCCCTCCTGGTGCTATTATTCAGCAGCACAGGCATTGCCATTCAACAGTTGGGGTCCAGAGGAGATGACAGGGGTCCAGAGATAGACTATACTTGAACTTGTGGCCACACCGCAGGCTTCATTTCCTTTGAAGCTCATTCTAAGGACTAATTTTGCATTGATAATATAAATATGCCCACAGATCAGATTTTCTCTGCTGCAGTTGAACTGAAGTCTATACATGTTATGAAATCGTGTTATGTCATTAATAAGGATTTCAGTATCACAAAATGATTATTGTTATTCTATTTATTTTCTGAGTTTGGTGAATCACAACAAATCCAAAAGACTGAACTCCCGCAAAACACACCCAGCTGCTTAAAAGCTCTATTGGGCGAACTGACCATTTAATGACCTGCTGCCTCAGTAAATTGGGAGCTGATCCCAGAACAGGGATTTGTGAGTGCAAATTCAAAGAAGGCACTTTGCTTTTTTACGTTCATCAAATCTGGAAGGCATTCTGTTAGAAAAATATACTTTAGAGTCAAAACAAGGAACTTTTATCAACTTTGATTTTATCTTCTGGTCATGATCTCATCATCACTAATATACAAAGAAAGTTGCTACTATAATTACTGTAACTACTAAAATATTTCCTCCCTTTTTGTTTCTGAATATAGGACACAAATTGCTCGTTCCTTTATGCCTGGATCTAAGCCTTCCACACACACACACACACGCACATACATACGTATACACATATCTCCACGCGTGTGCACAAATACACGCACACAGTAACATTTAAAGGCCCATTTGACAGCTGTGATCACTGCTCTATGAATGGCATTGAGCTCAGCCTGCAGTGAACGCGATCTAACCCTCTCCTCTCCTCTGCTTTCAGGGTCCAGCTGGCTTAAAGGGAGGAGAAGGGCCTCAGGGTCCCCCCGGCCCCCTCGTAAGTAGCCCGTCACTATGGTTACCCCATCTTTCCTGCCACAGAGACTACAGTGAAAAGTGACTTGTGCTTTTGGAAAATGGAGTTGCACATGTTGTGCTCTGCTCTCCAGTCATTCAGCAGCACGCGTTATGTAAACTGCAGGGTATAGGGTGGTAGAGGAGGGCAGGGTGATATGATTGAAATCAATAGTTAAAATCATGTAAATTAGTATTCAATGTGACATTAAATGTCAAATGTAATTTTTGAATTTTGTTTCATTTGTGAACATAAACAGTTCAAAATCGGAGGGCTATAAATTAGTGTACTACGGTTGGATAAAAACAATATGCTGATTGATTTATTGTGTTTTAAGAACATCTCAGAGATATTCTTATAGGTATGAAATGATATAGCCCTATACTGTTGCATAGTATAGGGCTGTGAAAAGGAGCAGGGGTGGCACTGCAAGCCATAAATTATTTTTCCTGTATTTAGTGATATATGTAATGAGAAGCCTTGTGAGCTCCGGGTTGGTGAATCTGAACAGAAAGCCGACTGACGGGCAGCTTTGAACTGTCTGACATTTTGTTCAAGCGTTAAACGCAGGCTCCCGATAATTGCCCCTGCTCACCAGCGACAGAGCACCACCAGATTAGATGACAAGCGGATATGCAGAGCACGGATGAAAAGATGATGAAAGCGAAGAAGACGAGCGTTCTCTGAATGAGTGAAGTCATTTCCACTGAGAAATTTAGATAGTTCTCTTAAATTGGCTTGAAAGTGAGCCATTGGATGAAAACATGTGATCGACTGTTTTTGATGGTGTTTGACAAAAAAATCTCCTTGAAAAGGAGGCGGTTGCGCAATGCCCACGCACACAAGAGATCTGATATTTTACTCCATCGATTTCCTGCCAGAGATTGAGCTGCTGTTGTGCTGTGGGAAAGTCTGCGAGTGCTGTGTGCTGCGTGTTGCTATTTCATAGTCTTTTCAGAGGGTTGTGTGTGTGTGTGTGTGTGTGTTTGAAAAAGAAACTGCACAGAAAAAAAGAAACGAAAGCCTGAATTAAAAAAGTTCAGTCACAAACACAAAGTTTTTCTGTTGCCGTTTTGATTTGAAGCCAGAGAATCACACGTGTGGGAGAAAAACACGGGTGAAATGTGCGGGAGAGAAGCAGAAAGAAAGAATGCAAAGTTATATGAGTCATAGAAATGTTGTGTGAGCGACTTGTATGCGTGTCCTGGCGGGCAGGTTTGGCAGGCTGGGGGTGACAGTTTGGTGCTGTGTGTGTGTGTCACCGGCAATGTCTGTCATGAAATGGGCCAGGCAGATGAGTGCCAGGTGGCAGCTCCCATCAACAGCTGAATCACTGTGTGTGCGCTCACGCGTGTGTGTGGGTGTGTGTGTGTGTGGGTGGGTGTGTGCATCGGGGTGAATCGGGGTGAGTCTTTGGCTTGAACGCATGCACGTTTTATTTGAAAGCAGCCTGAGACCTTACCTAAGAAGGAGAATTGCCGCAATAAACTGCTGATCAAAGATGAAGTCACAGTTTATGTGATTTGGGTCACCTAGACAGTGATGAGCACCCACCTGAGCACAGTGAGAAGTGGGGTAATAATACACGCTGATGTGGGAAAAGAATTGAAAGACCTTCCACAAGGCCTTGGCAGAGGAGAGCAGGGGAATCCTATTAGTTAGATAAGATTCCGTTCATCAGCACAGCTCTCGTCCTTGTGATGCGTTGAGGCTTACAGTAGAGTCTATATACTTTTATTAAAGTTCTCTTTGTATTGGTTTTTTACTTCAGTGATAGGTTACATTATTATTGCTTCTCAAAAGTAATGAAATAGAAAGGTTGTATTGTATATATTCTAATTTGTGCCTTATTGCAAAAGCAGCTTTAAACTTTAGCGTCCTTGTGTGAAGGGTAGCCTTTGTGATGGTGTAACCTCTATTTTATTCTGTAAAAAATTGTAAAACAGACAAAAACAATTAGGCTTATTCATTCAAATGTATTAAGGACACGTCACATTATAATGGTCATAGTATGTTGAAAAGGTAGCCTTAGAAAATGTAATTAGTGGAGCCTTCCTATGAAGTCAGAGTTTTCATGCTTTTAACATTTTTTGTGACATTCAGCTGTTTCATAACTTTTCTGCTAGACATCGACTTCTCTCGTTAGCTGCCACTTGATGCAGCAGTGACTGATGGGTCTTTGTTCTTTGGTGACAGGGTTCTCCTGGAGAGAGAGGCGCTGCTGGCCCCGGAGGTCCTATTGGTCTGACGGGACGCAATGGCCCTCAAGGACCACCTGGCCCTGCTGGAGAAAAAGGAGGCCCTGTGAGTACTCGCTCAGTCAAAGCGCCTCACTTTTACTTTTACACTGCAAAGTTTGAGGAACATTTTTTGATTTGACTGATGATAATGTGACACTTCTCAATGATTGTAATGTGATTAGGGAGAGAAAGGTCCCATGGGTCCTGCTGGCCGTGATGGCATTCAAGGTTCTGTTGGTCTTCCTGGTCCTGCCGGTCCTCAGGGTCCCCCTGGAGAGGACGGTGACAAGGTGGAGTAAAGATGTTCTACTGTCGTAATCCTTGATTTAAACATTTCACCATCTGTAACCAGCAGCTCCTTCCTAATGACATCAGAACAATGTAGTTCAATGAAAAAGAGAAAAATACTATGATAACATCAAAGAATACATCGCATGTCTACTGTCAGTATCTTCAAAATGTGTCTAGAATTGTGAAGATGTTATATAAGTGCTGTTTTTGGTACTTTTATACTTCTGTCTATTGTTGCAATGACACCACGTTGCTATTTCACAAAGGCTGCTGCGCATAAACGTATATTCCAATACCACAAAACTGCTTAATACAGTGCATATATATAGAAAACACACATACTGCATACAAACAATTGCTTTTTTTCAGTCACTCTGTTTGGCCTCAAGCCTAAAATGATAATAATAATAATAATCAGATCATTGCATTCAGTAAACACAATAAGCACACTCTGGATGCATTAAAAACATTTGTGAACACAATCCGACAAGCATGTACTGAAAAAGTCAATAGTGTACATACATACCCAGTTTACCTTCAGACCAGCAAAATCCCACATCCACACTGAACCACAGATCTCTATCTTTGCATTTGTAACCACCAGGCCTCTCCGATCCCAGTCACGTCTTCCATCACACCATTTTGTCAATCATAGTGCCAATGGGGTTAGACAGGGAGCCAATCAATTAATTGCAAACACTCGGCAAAGGTCTTTGTGGGCCAATCACATTAGAATCTCTTGAGAAATATTTACTACCCACTCTTGGTAGAGGTGACACTTTAAGATATTGGACTTTAACTAAACTTGGGAGGCAAAAGCCTTTTAAGATGGACGAGAGATGTGAGCTCTGCTGTTTGTATCGCACCTCAGGGAGAAGTTGGCGGACCTGGACAGAAGGGAAGCAAAGGAGACAACGGTGAACTTGTGAGTCTTTATTTTCTCTCTCTATTACTCTATAACAAATTGGATTTGCTGAATTATCATATGAGCTGAATAAATCAAAGAGCACAGTTTACAATGACCTCATCTGAGGTTATCTTGAGCATTAACAATCTGCAGCATATCAAATATTATCTGAGTTGCTGCTGTGTTTCCTTAATGTGTATTGCTTAGTAGTAGGGGATCCCAGTAACCAATAAACAACTTTTCATTGCTCTTTATGTTTTTAGGGTCCACCAGGCTCAAGCGGTCTTCAGGGTGTGGTCGGAGCTCCTGGTCCAGCTGTGAGTATGGCTTCCTCCCTAATGTCAACTTTTCCCCCGTGAAAGATTATTACACACTCTTGGTTGACTTTTATTAATGGAAGTCATAATCAGGAAGAAAATATGAAATGAAAAGAGAGCAACAAAGGACCATTTGTGTCAATTACTCACTCTGTGTCACCTAGAATTCACGCAGAAAAGGTTTTCTCTTACATGCCTCGACAAAGAATCATAAAACGGATTAGAGTCTTGATGAATTGAAGTTTAAAAACTCTCACACAACTCATAGAAACACATACATCTTCGCTAAAACCTATTTAAAACATTTGGCACATCTGGACGATGAATGCGCCTGCGTGAGGCTGTTGTGTTTTAAGTGTTTTTAATAGTAAGGATTCAGCTAAATGCATTTGTTTAGGAAGTAGTGAGCATACGACTGCAGTTTGTAAAAAAGATGCTTTGATATGATTTTGCTATTGTAAAATGTGGCCCCCATTAACTTCAATTCATCAAGACTTTTCTCCGTTTTTGGATTCTTTGCTTTTCTCCTATGCCTCCACATTTGAAGTTTTCTTCAATAATTTTAACTATTACTTGCTGCAGGGTCCCCCCACATCGATTTTTGTCATCACATTCGTTAACAGCTTGTCCTTTAGACAGTTTGAGCACCCAGTAATCAATTTCCCTGCAGTTTGGAATTTGTATTGCTTTTGCAATACATCTTTTCTCTGTATTACCTCATATGGTACCCCGTTTTAGCGGAGCATGCTGCCTTGTGTGCTGCAGAACATCCTCCACTCATCTCATCTCATTAACACAACAGGAACAAGTCTTGTTTCTACAATAGCTGATGGCCTGAGGGCAACTGAGATCTCGTTGCTATAAATTATCAGGCCTTAACAACCATTCTAGCAAAAAATTCAGCATCTGCAGGGCTCTGTGGGGGCTAGAACAGACCGGGTGAGACCGATTGCCGCGAGCAGGTAGTGCACCCAAGCTGAATAACAAATTATTTAACGGTTGTTTATCGTGGTGAGTCAGTCTGCTCATGTGTATTCATGCCTTCATAACTGAGACCTGACTCGTGCTGTGTAATTTCACCATTATCTGCCCTCTTTTTAAGTCCTGACGCTGTTATCAATTTTGACTCCACTATCTACCTCACCTCTCAATCCTGGAAACATGTCGGTGTTTGCAGGGGAAATGAATGATCCAATTTTCTTTTTAGCTAAAGACTGAACAAGGTGTGCAACAGCTCATTCACCGGTATTGTCTTTTAAGATGCAACTTAAGTCAAGCACTTGGAATTAAACATTATTGATCTTCATCAGGATGTGGTAAACATCCGTTTCTATCAATCAATTGTGTTTTTGTGTTCAACAGCGTCTAATAAAAATACATAAATGTATAAGAAAATGTTTTGAAATGTCACTTTGGCAGTGGAAAAACACAATTGTGTGATGAAAACGTTTGTTTCTAACATAACATGAGGCAAACAAACAAAAAATAGCCACTTAGATGTTTTTCAGGGGCAGTCTAAACATAAAATATGTCTGATGCACTTCAGGTGAGTCATAAATTACACTTGCCTCAGCATGTGTGTGATGCCTCCTGGCCTAAGTAGCTCTTATACCCACAGGTATCTCATTCAATTACAGCTACACTTCACATTTTAGATAGACCCATATAAAAATGAGTCCAGAAAATGAAACATTCACAGTTATTATACATTGAATTATGATGATTAAAGCCCCTAAGAAAGCATTTTCCTCATTAGAACTTCAGTATGTGTTGAATGCACATACTTTTGTGGTTCCTACTCCGTTACAGCTTTAATTCAGAAAACAGTGAGCCAGTTTTTCAATATACAATTTGTCAGTCCTGGAGAATATACTCTTCCTTCTCATTAGAAGTTGTAGAAGCAAGATATACGCAAACCAAGCTTCGCATTTTGGTCATGAAAACTGCTCGGGGCTTTTCTTCCATGTTGTTTTGGCAGTTCCATCCAATTCCATCAATCAAAGAGCTCCACTGTTTTAACAAAAATAATGGTGAAAGTTGCTACAATGAATGACAACCACTCTACAGGCACACTCATTTCTGATTCTGATCTCCCCGAGGAGCTGTCGGGGCAGTCAGATTTTTGACTTTTTTTTCGGTTAAAGCTTCTCTAAACTTTAGTCTACCTTGTCTCTGACTCTTCAGTTCAAAGCTGTGCCCCTGCTACCTGTAATCACCTAACATTTCCTTCTGAAACCACTCTGCATTCAGTACCAGTGCCTGAGGCTGCCTACATGTCCCAGGGCTCAGCAGCAAGAGCTCCACAAGCACTTTAAAGTGCTGACATGCGTTTGAACTGAAAACTCCCAGTTTGTCAGCACTTCGCTCCTTCCCTGTAGTCCCCCCTTTCTATCCTCTTCAGCCATATGCACCTCTGACTTCACAGAGGAAGTCAGCGTCTTTCACATAACGCTGTTTACCATAACCCTGTGGCTATAGTTTACTGTATCATGCATTCTCTGATGAAGAGGTTCGGTAATCTGGTTCCTCAGGTAGCCCACCACCATAGTGGATCCATGGCTAGAACTGTTGAAAAGCTCCCCCCGCCCCATGACCCGTAGCAAGAATATGTGGGTGTAGAGGATTGATGGATGGGTAAAATTGCCAAAAGTAACCTTCAGAAAGAGGCATTACGGTAAACTGTCTGTCCTAATCTGTGTTTAAATACGGGGCATCGACCCACCCTCTACCATGTGAGCTTGGATATGCTCCATAACCTTGAAAAGGATTAAGAGGGCAAATAAATCCCAAAAGAAAAATTCCACATAGATACCAGTATTTGTGGACTTGCATTTGCCAAAAGCTTTGGCTAATGGTAGATCAGAATAAAGATGTTTAGATGTAATGAGTTATGACCTCCTACAGGGCAGTGATGGTGAGTCTGGACCAAGAGGACAGCAGGGTATGTTCGGCCAGAAAGGAGACGAGGGAGCCAGAGGATTCCCCGGTCTACCAGGACCCATCGGACTCCAGGTAAGTCTACATCTTGTATACACACACACACACACACACACACACACACACACACACACACACATAGCTTTCCCTCTTTCAGAGCTAAGCGGAGTAGAACGAGTCCCTCTAAACCCCTTAAACCGACAACATTTCACCTCTCCTCACATCATTTACATTACATCAAAACAGAGCATAATTTATTAATGCAGCCTTGGCTCCTAATAACACTTTGCATTGCTCCTGGGCAAACAATGCTTTCCCCCCCCCCTCCAGGATAGCATAGGCAGTGCTCAAAATCCATCACCACTGCTAACATTTTGCATTTGGCATTTTGCCGCTCCATTAATGGTGGAGTGGAGACTGCCGTTGGTTTTCCACTCAGACTACATCACATTATCATGCAGTAAACCACTTCCTTGCAGTTTCTCCCAGCCAGGACAAATAAGAGACCATCCTGTGGTTGCCTGTATTCAATCAGATATTTTAATCAATGTATAGTATGGATTCATTTATCTTTTTGAAAATATGTCTCATAATAGATAGATTGCAATACTCATACAGTATTCATTTCCTCGAGGGTTTAGAGAAGAGAGGCAGTCGGGATGCTTTGAATACTAGGTCAGGTATCAAACCTGTGACCCTAAAAATATTCTGTCTAGTCACCATTACACCCTGCCTATACAAACGCCAACTATGCATATTAAAGGCTTTGCAGAAGAGTGATATTTTAGGGCTTTTTACCAATAAATAACCCACCGTTTTATTTTCCACTTCAACAAACATTGATCTGTGGCGATTTATCTTATTTTTAATGGTAGACGTTCATTGATTTGTAGAAAGTGTTTTTCTTGGAATAGAGTATTAGCAGCCATTTTTTGGTATTAAAATGATACTACCGGTATGTAACTTTTGAGAGAAAGATATCACATTCTTACTCTTGCAAATTGCAAAAACTAAAAACAATAACAAATACAAATGCACCCTTCCTTAATTCAATACACTCCGGGTTTTGCAGATAAAAACCCAACTTAGTGTGTTGTATAACAGGTATCTAGTGGGGGCTAATGTTAACTAATGTCAGCTAACTTTACGTAGATATTACTGTGTAACGGATATTGCTGAGTCATTTCACTGACTTTACTGGACTTTTACTTTGGATAAAAGCGACTGTAATGTAATGTAATGTACAGTTGTTTCAAGATAATAGTGAATAAATGCTAGCGAGAACGTAGTGTAGCTGCCTACACTTTTTGCCATTAAGCAAACGTTACATACTGTGAGTTCCGATAAACATACTACCATACTATTGCTAAAAATACCAGGATGTCCAACTGCATCCGGGCACATTTTGCAGTATGTAAGCCAGCATGCTTTTCTGGCTATTCAGACCGACACATATATCCGCTGTGGATATTTGAGCAAGAAGATCAAAGCTCAAGGTACAATGTTATAATGAAGTAGTATGTCCCGATTGAATACATACTGCATGTAAGGACAGCTGCAGTATCTACTGCTGTAAAAGTTAAAAGAAAAAGTATGTGATTTGGAATTTAGGGAATTAACTAAACAGTATATAGTACATTCTGTCTTTGCTTTTAAATTGTCCCATAAAGATGTAATACTGAGATAAAGACAAAGCTTAAAGTGACTTCTGCTCCACACCACTTTGCTCTGTTCAGCTCCCTTCTCCTCAAAACTGCAACAGAGGAAAAGAAGAGCAAACAGGGCAGAGCATTGGCTCATTTAAGCCAATGAGCTGAAGCTGAAGTTGAAGAAACTTGCATTGGTGGCAATGAATTTAGAAACGGCACATTTTAGAATATCTAGAAGTCAATTACCCAAGGACTTGTGCAGAATGAAATTAGAGAGAAGCCCTGCTGGTCAATAGGGCCAGATAGCGTTGTTATTAAGTGCAATTGGCTTCTAATTGGGCATAATGCACTCCATCTCCACTCTTTTAATTATGTTTGGCTAAGCTGCCCTTCAATAGATGGCAGCAACCACTGCGAGCTCAGCTCTTCAATTCAATTATCTGTAGCATTAATGATTTTTGACTATGGGGAACGAATGGCTTTGCTTTGAAAGGCTTCCATCATTTAGGGCTGTGTTTGCCGTGGAATAATGAGTGGAGTGAGTTCTTCAGATCAAGAGGTTAAGATGTGGATGAAGAGGAGAGTTAATATCAGATTTATTTACACCAGCGTGTCCTTATAGTTCACGGCTAGGAAATGCCAAATCATAAGTAAACATTTGTTTATTATTTGCTCTGATATATGAGCAAATAAGAGTAGTTGTGTGTGTGTGTGTGTGTGTGTGTGTGTGTGTGTGTGTGTGTGTGTGTGTGTGTGTGTCAATATTACTCACAACACAGCTCTTCTCTCTGGCCTGCTAATCCATTAGTACATGTATTTTCCAAAAGAGCGTAACAAGTTGAGCATTGATCAAGAGCTCATCACATCCAAACATAATGCATGAAATAGTTTGCTGCTTTATTTTCCTATTGTCACTACCCTGCTTTATCACTGTGACTAAAGTCCCCGTCACAATCTGTTATAGATTAGCCTTCTCGGGCCATTCCAGAGGTACATTAAATCAAACTAAATGGGCTGAAACTACACATATGTGATCTCGATGATCGATATCCATGTCATTTCAGTTTCACGGTAACTTATCATGACTGCCGCTTTCCACACCACCTATTGATTATGCATGCTCCATCATCGCAGCTTATTTAACACAACAAATAATAACTGCAATTATGCAGATAAACAATAAGCTACAATAGCAAAATGAGAGCTCCTTCCCAAGTTGTATTCAAACTGTTTGACGTGATTCAAACGTGATTGAATCCCAAAACTGGATAATACATACCACCTGCACCGTCCTCTTTGTTTCCACTTTCCAGCGGACATAGATGGATGGAGCTCCCACCCTGCAATTTACACAGGCTGATTATACCCAAGCGTCCCATACCCTTTAATTACAATAGGTGTCCTTTTTGACTAATTGTCTGTTTACACTCAGAGGTTCTTTCTGCTTGTATTAATGCATTTTCCATCACACTGCATCCCAAAGCTCACTGTTCAATACACATCATCTGTACCCGTTAATGAGCAAGCAAAAAAATGTTTTTCTGCCGTCTCGCATGACCCGTTTCTTTGTTCTGAAGAGTGTTTGTCTTCTTTTGCAGGGATTGCCCGGCCCTCCTGGTGAGAAGGGAGAGAATGGAGACGTTGGAGCAATGGTGAGTGCAGCTCTGTCGGTGACTTATCTCTGTTGCAGCGATTGGCATTGTGTTCACGTACGACCTGGAGAGGTGTGGGAAATTGTGTTGATTGTTCTGAAGAGTTTGGCGACTCCTCGAGCCACTTGGCAGGTTTTTTTTGAAGTCTGTGGAAGATGTACTGACACAAACATTTCTACTGGTGAAAACTTTGCAGGCTTTGTTTCCATGCAGTATGTTTTTGTTATCTACCAGTTTTGTTATCTTTTGTCCAGTTTTGTAGATTTGGTTTGGGGGGGTGCATGTGTCCCAAATGTTTAGTTGTATTCTGTTCTGCTTTCTTAATTCCCTGTAAACTTAGTCGATATATATTTTTTTTGTATATTTGTAAATTTCTTGCACACAAGTCATTTGTGAATAAAGTCTAATTATGATTCAGGTTCTGATACCCAATTGGAAAAAAAACACTTATACTGTAGCACCAAGTGATTCTTTTGGATTGATTTTTTTTTTTAGATGTTTTGTAATGTTGAGCATATGTTAGGCTTGCCTTATGCATTATAAAGAAAACTATTATTGTCAATACTACTACACTGCACATAACTTCTATCTTTGCTGACAGGGTCCACATGGTCCTCCTGGCCCCAGAGGTCCTCAGGGTTCAAGCGGAGCCAATGTAAGTTTGTTTGTTTTTATTTTTATTTTATACACACTTCTGTTGTATGAATCGTGCTTTCTTTGGATAATCGCTAAGTATCCTCATTGTGATTGATCCACAGGGTGCTCAAGGTCCTCTTGGTGGTATTGGTGCAATGGGGGGTGTTGGTGAGAAGGTAAGAGCAGCTGATTGTGGAAGTACTTGTTAAGTACATTCCTTTTATTTCCTTTGTTTTCTCTTTGTGCTCCTGAAGGAAGCAGCCATTTTACGTTTGACATTTAAAGTAGAAGATACAAACAAAAAGTTGGCCACCTGATAACACTATCTGGTGTGATAATCCACATTTCCACTGTCATGTAATAGGGAGAAACCGGTGAAGCTGGCAACCCAGGACCACATGGAGAGTCTGGTATCGGAGTAAGTACAGTCTCATGCTAAAATACTCATGATATATTTTCAGATAGCATCATTTTTTTATTTCCAAAAAAGAAAAGACAACTGATAATTCATACATGTGAAAGCAGCACTCATAATGCATGACAAGTAGCACCACACTCAATCCAGCCGTTTGAATTGTGACTGTTAAAACAATCTGTACCTGAATAGAATACCTGTGAGTTCAGCTAATTACGTTGTCTATTATTTGACACTTCAGCTATGGGGGCTGTTCTACCTCCACGTATCTTACCCCCATATGTATGCAGGCTGTCATAAGACAGCTTTTCTGCAAATATTTAACCTCCCGTTTGAGGCTTTTATTAGAGGCAGAAGTCAGAATACGCTCGGAGTTATTTTGTGTGATAAAAGCGTAAATAGCTTGGAGTTTTTCAGAATAACAGTCTGGTGTTTCATGTCACCATAATTAGTGCTAGATGACAGGAAGCCCACTTTCTCGTAATGAATTTAACATTAATTTGGAAGGGCATCTCCTGCATCAATCCACATAATAAGCACAACATCAATTTCATAATGCAGCGTACTGTTTATGCCTGCAAAAGTGCCTCTGCTTTTTAATTTCCAGTTAAATCACGATAAGGTATTCAGTGCCATTGATCCAGGCTAAGCACTGATTGTGTAGACCACAGAGGTCTCACCTTAGTTATAGGTATGAGCCAATCACAATCCCTGAGTCTTAGTCTTAGTATTGATGTATCCGCCTGCTGCCACGCATTTGTTTTACGGTGACAGATAGAGCTAGTGTTGCATTTCACAACGAGGTCAATTTCAAAGGTACCATGCTGGCATCGACTTGAGAAGCTCTCTGATCTAATGGGCCAACTAACGATTGTGGGTTTGTAATTATGCTCCAATTGTTGGCTCTTAGTCAGAGCCAACACTTTAAAGACACTGTTGCTGCTATTACTAAATCAAAACAAAAGATGATACGACTATTTAGTGTTGACTGTTTGTGGACTATTTGTTTTTTTGTTTTTTTTCAGCTCTAAGAACAATACTTTGAGTTTTTTGTTTTAATGCCAGATGGAGAGACAGATTTGACAACACATATGTCTCGTGCCTTATTTTAGCATGCTATTGTCTAAGAAGTGTGAATGGCCCTTATGTGTTCATCATGGTGACGAGCTTGTGATGCATTTTCTCCTCAGGGATCCAGAGGAGAAAATGGTGAGAAGGGAGAAACTGGCCCACCTGGAGCTGCTGGACCCGCCGGTGCCCGCGGACCCTCTGGAGATGACGGTCCCAAGGGCAACCCTGTATGTCACACACACACACAGCCATGACTGATGCGTTATTAAAGCTGTCAGCGGCAGAATCGGTGTCATATTAGTCAGTGGAGCTGTCCGCTGTCAGACAAGTTGTTGAGGCAATGTCAAATATTTGAGTCAAGCTCAGTCTTCTCTGTGTCTCGATCTGTCTGCAGGGTCCTGTCGGCTTCCCAGGAGACCCTGGTCCCCCTGGAGAGCCTGGTGCTGCTGTAAGTGCTACATTTATTCCTCAGTCAATCTTGTATTTATTATTATGATGTATATTTAGTGAGTAGCAATACATGCCTTTATTACCCATAAGTTCTTGTTTTTCTCTTTTTAACGTGACATTCTTGATTTTTCCCATTTTGTGAAGGAGGTTTTTGTTATTGTTTGTATGTAAATGTATTGAATGTGCCATTAATGTAGACCCAGCTGTGATGTGAAATAGCATTCAGTACATACAGCGACTACAGTACAAGAGCTGACTAATGTTGTCATTTGTGCATTTTGCTTTAGGGTCTTGACGGTTTATCAGGTGACAAAGGAGACGATGGAGATGTTGGGCAACCTGTAAGTCTTACCTGATCTGAAGTTGTGAAAACATGCCAAGTAAAATTAAAAGTATCCAGCCAGTCACATTCAAACACTAAAATGAATTTCCCATATACACAATCATGTGCAAGAATACAGCAAGATAACTTTTTTTAATTTGTGAAGTAACCTGAGAATGTAGAGGAGCTTTAGTTGGCAGCATTTTGAGTATCTAGTCATTTAATTTTGGGTTTTCTTAAACATAAAAAATCTGAGAATTTGTACATTAAGGGAAATTATGGAAATAAAACTAGCAGCGCCATTTGATATCGTGTTGCAGTTTATTGTACATTTTAATTCCAGTTGTGTTGAAGCATTATGTAGCAACATTATGGTGAAACCTGTGTGAAAAAGACCAAAAAACGATATTTTCAATTCTGTAAAAATCAGTTTTTGCAAAATTGTAGATATTTCATAATAAAACAAAACTCTTCAATCTTTGTGAAGTGTATTTAAATGTTCTATCTACTCTACTTTAGGGCCCTGCAGGTCCGTCTGGTGAGGCTGGAGTACCAGGACCTCCAGGCAAAAGGGTGAGTACATTTCCAAAATGATGCATGAGACGAAACTTCTGCTACACTCTTGAGATCTTCTCTATTTTTAGATTAGCAATGCTCTTACAGGCTTGCAAGCTATTTTTTACCCACTAATGTATGTTTGGATTTTAAGTTTTACTTTGATAGGAAATTGTGCCCTTTAGTTAAGCTTCTGAGAATGTCTGGAATAGCCAGTAATTGCAGACAAAGATCATACTGTAAGAGAGTATTGATGTATCGTGAGTTTGACTTGCAGTAATGTGAATGCAAAGCAGTAAGAGGTCTGCTGTTGCTAACGTCAGGAAATTAACTTGCCACTTTAATTTCTGGCACTCGATGCCCTTTCTGTCACATCAGACTTGGGCTGACATTATTTAATTTCTCCAGCATGGCATTTTCTACAATGCAATCCATTTACTGTAATAATGTTTTGCAATTAACAATAACACATGCCATTAATGTAGGGTATGAAAAGCATGAGAGAATAGAAACTTTGATGTTTAAAGTACATTTAGTTTGTTGTACTTTAGCAGAGATGATGCTCAGTAAACGTGTCCTCCAGAGCATCCGTATCAACCAGCTGCCATGTCATTGTACAGTACACGGTACAAATACAATACAGGTCCTGCGCATCTTGGATCATAAGAGTATATTGTGTCAAGCACTGTGCATATTTAAGGTTCTTTACTTAGTATTTTCATTTTTATTGAATTAAATGTTGTGCTTCTTTCTACGACACAACATTTCAGAAGGGAATATACATTTATTTGACAGCTTTAGTAAGTTGTTACTTGTTTGGATTAAGATTTTACATTAAAAACACGCTATAAGCTTATATAACACACTACTCTGTTTGCTAAATATTGCCTCTGTTGTGGCTGAAACACATTGATTTCTCAAGCTTGTCATGACCACCGCTTGTGGTAAGATACTGTACAGTGCTGCAGAGAAGATGATCATCGGGTAGATAAAGTACAGTAGCATTATCATAAAATATCTACATGGCACATTAGTTTGCCTGTTTTCATGCAATTCTGTGGCTGAAATTAAAATGCAGGCTTGGACTGTTCCGTCGTACATTTTAAAAACGTTGCTACGGTAAGCACATTTTAGACCCCCAATTTGTATTCCAAGGGATACTATCCAGGTGACAGAGGGTACAGAACATATTAATGGACTTTGCGATACGATTTTTCATCCTTCACCAAGGTGATTCGAGGTTGGTCTCTTTCCCAATATCTCGTCAAAATTGACTCAGGTTTGGTGCTCATTGATGCATGTGGCTGCTTGACTACATTAGCACACACACACACACACACATGCACTTTCACTAATGCACATACACAGTTGCCAGGGCTCATAACCTACATTGAAGACCAGTGGCTTTTGTTGGGTCTATTTGATTGTGGTTTCTAATGGCAAATGACAGTCCACTTACAAGGTTTTGACCACAGGCTGTTTGGTGAAAGTACTGATGTGCTTTTAGCCCAGTATGTTCGGAATGTAGGGCAATTTGCTCGCACTGATGTTGCCTGGTCCTGCATAACCCTCTCTCTTTGAAAAGATTCAAGGTCAGGGCATGCATCAGCCGAACAATTAGTATGCACACGAAACAACTGCTCGTCAGCAAATGTTGGAAAATGTCCCTTTTTAGAGAATAATTATCTGTTTTTTTTTAATTCAATGTTATAGTTGGATATTTGTTTTCATGTTTTTAATGTACAAACTATAATTGCAAACTATACTTGTATTGTTGTTTCTCAGGGTCCTGTTGGATCAGCAGGTCAGGAGGGCAGACAAGGAGAAAAGGGATCAAAGGTAAGTTGTCCATAAGTCATCACTACTGAATATTTAATATTGAAATATATTCAAATTGCTCTCAGTCAACTGGCCATTTACAGATCTTAAAAGTCAAGTTAAAACATTTCCATGATCAAATTGGATTGGTCGAACTCAGTCATAAAGATATAAAATGAACACTTTTAAACTACCAAGGATGATCATTAGAGCCTCAGAATGTAACCTGATGGGACAAAGATTTGATCAAATCCACTGTCGAGTCACGTAATCCATGAAACTAAATGTAAGGTAGTACAATGCAGAAACAAACTAATACAATATACTTGAGTTTAAACAAGCATATCGAATGCATTTTCTTCCTCATAAAACATTTACAAATGAAGTATTTTGATTTCAGCATTCTTTACATCCGTGTCAACCAGCTTGCAGTGTATTGTGTATTGTGTGCTGTGTGCATCCTTGTAGACGAGATCAACAAAACGGGTCCATTCATTAGAAAAAGATTTAGCATCCATAGTGCTACTAGAGGTCTAAAACTCCTCAGGGAACCTTTAGGTTGCCTTTCTTTCCTCCCATGAAATGCCTGAAAAGATAGATGTCCAATAGATGAGTATAAAGGGCATAGTAACATCGATTTAAAA
The DNA here is from genome assembly GCA_032191485.1 of Leptoclinus maculatus. NCBI lineage: Eukaryota > Metazoa > Chordata > Actinopteri > Perciformes > Stichaeidae > Leptoclinus > Leptoclinus maculatus. Next base: position 11,163,809 of record JAVDOI010000010.1, read on the forward strand.
CCTTTCCTATAATATCCTGTTTAGGTGAACATTTATGTGTTCACAGCAGATCCTGTATAGCTGTAAAAATGTAAGACTTGTTTTCACCAAAGAAGCAGTGAGTTTTCTTGAGGCTATTAGCAGATTTGATTGCTTTGTTAAAATCCATAACATTGAATTTGCTCCGTTGAAGAGCATCAAATAGCAAATGTCTTTGTATGCCTTAAAGAAATTGTTTGTCTGGAAAATCAGTTGGTTCAAAGAAAAGCACCGACAGAAAACCTGATATCAGACGTAGCCTGGCTTGTGCTTTGTCGTCCTCCATCCCTCACGCAGACACACACATATACAAAGTGCACTTTCTGTCCACATCGAGTTAAAGGATTAGAGTTGATTTGATGGAGACAAGACATAGCCTGCGCGGTGATCCTCGAGTTTAAATCCAGGCCTAATTGGTTGTCAAAGCAATTTAATCCCTCCCTCCTCTTCCCCTAGTCAATATGACATCTCTGGAACTTCAATACATAAAAACGTTTCCTGCTCAGAAACAACAGATGAGATCTGGTAACATTTGATCTGTTGGGATGTTTCAAATCCTCGAATCCTTCCAATCTGAGGGTTTTTTTGTGTGTGGAAGGAGAACATTGCAAAATAGTGAACAATGTGGCTTCTGTTGGCAGGATTGCTTTAATTATCAAGTTGGATGAAGTTCTTGTTGTCATCAGTGAACATGTGACCATACACAACAAGATACTGTGTGGAGTCCTAGTTTCACTGTGGAGCAAAGTTTTTAAGAGCGAGTTTGTATCTCCTGCACAAGGACGTAGTTTTTTTTTTTAAATGCATTCAACATGTTTGTTACTAACAACTGTAACCAAAGAATACCTTTAAGTGCACAGACCAATTGTTATTTTGTGCTGATGTTTTACAGGGAGAAGCTGGCGCTGAGGGTCCTGTTGGGAAAACTGGACCTGTGGGACCTCAGGGGCCTGCTGGAAAGTCTGGTCCTGAGGGACTGCGTGGAATTCCTGGTCCTGTTGTGAGTACATTTTGCCAAAGAGCTGCAACTTTTTTATGTTTACAGTTTAGTACTTTTTAAATCGAGTAATTAGATTATTTTCATGTTATTAGCCAAATACTGTAATTAATTTCTCTTTATTTTCAGGGTGAGCAAGGACTGCCTGGTGCTTCTGGTCAAGACGGCCCTCCTGGACCTTTAGTAAGACATGTTCTCCCACCTGCTCACTTCTTGTTAAAAAGGTCTTATGTTGCTGTTTAGCCATTAAAGGACATTGGTCATCTGAGGAAAAAAAAAAATGTAATGGTAAAATATAGCAGATTTTGGTGTCATAACATTACAGTACTGTAGAGCTGCAGCGTTTTATCAATTAGTCGATTCAGAGAAAAATGAACTCTTTTGATAATTGAATAATTTAGCTGAGTCAGCTGAATGACTCTTTGACTGTTGGCTAGACAAGACATTACATTTGATGTCATACAGTTGATTTGAACTATTATCCGACATTTTATGAACAAAATAAAATTAAGTAATTGTGGAAATAATCTTTGGTTTGCTCTCTTAAAGTATTGCAAAACCTCTGCGGGAGGAATGTAGAAGAGTCACCACCAATGCAGAGATCTGTGATGGCTGTCGCTGTGACATCTTGTGTATTCGTTTCACTGCTAGTTATGCTTCACAAACTGACTCTTTCCCTCCACAGGGCCCCGCTGGACTTCCTGGTATGAAAGGTGACTCTGGATGGAAGGGAGAGAAGGTAAGATATTATTACGATGCTAATCTCAAATTGCTTTATTGTGTATTCTCTCATATCTGCTTATGCACCTTATCTGCAAGCTTCCAAAGTAAGCAAACGGCCGGGCCTATTGCCTCTATCTCTTTGTTGAGTCTATCCCTGTAAGGATAAAGAAAGCTTCTGCTTTGTGCTTTCACACAGTGATTTAATGCAGTGAATGAATAAGTCCAATAATATTGTCGCTGTAATGGTCATTGGTTAAATGCCAGCATGCAGTAGTCAGACCATAACTCTGCCAAACAGCAGGTGCCGAGACCGACCACCATTGTTAAAGATGACGACCACCATAAACACACTCATTATTTATAGGCAGAAATAAGAGTAGAACTGTGGTCATGTGGCCAGACATTGTGCTTGAACTTTAAGGTAAAATATGCATTTTGGTTTTTGCTTTCGAAAAACTACTTTCATTTTCTGCAGATGATGAATGAACAGAAATTCAACTTTAACATTTAGCTATAATGTACGAACAAGTAGGTGAAAGTAAAAATACAACAGGGAACAAAAACATGCAATGTCTATCGGTCAGACTGTTTCTGTAAACATGAATGCAGTAGGTGGAGAGGGCAAATATACTGGAATAAATATTGAAGGGTTAATGTAACAGGTTGCCGTTTTGTTCTTAATGTATTTCTATGCTTTTGTCTGCCTGCTCCAGGGTCATCCGGGTCTTATCGGTCTAATTGGACCACCTGGCGAGTCTGGAGAGAAGGGAGACCGAGGATTGCCTGGACCTCAGGGTACTGGCGGTGGCAAGGGTGATGGTGTAAGTGTCAGGCAGAGTATGCTTTATTAAAATATACTCATCGTCTCCACTATAATGTGAATCTAATAAAGTCATAGCGCTGCATAAATGTATTGTTAAAAGTGTGACTTTCTGAGACTTAGAGGTCATAGTTCCCACAATACCACTATATAGTAGTAAAAGGGGATAAAGAACAAAAACAAATATCGCATTTTAATTATTTTATGACACATTTTATGATCGCATGAAAATATTGTTTTACACATTTTTGGTGTCAAAATTAATGATTCTGATATAATTTAAACAGAAACTAAGTTCTTAATACACGTGTGAAGAGTGTTGTCCTATGTAACGCGTAACAATAGAGCCCATTTTGCATTGAATGTTTACTTATTTTATTTGTAATTTTGTATGCATTTGTCATATTGTGTATTGCATTTATGTTAATATATTATATCTCTAACTGCAAGACATTTTGGACAATTACATTCATCAAGTATCGTATCTTAAACGAGACATTTGTATATTGTATTTAGACTAATGTGATCTATTATCTGTTATAAGGGTGCTGGTGGTTCCCATGGTCCTCTCGGCCCTCCTGGTCCCCCTGGTATTTCTGTAAGTTCCATTTTTTTATTGATCAAAACATTTTTCAAACTGTTTTTTCATCGTGTCTGTTGTTCATCTCTTCATATTTTATTTTCAACAGGGCTCTCAAGGACAGAAAGGTTCAAAGGGATCATATGTAAGTTATGTTTTCATTATTTTCAATGTTTTAAGCCTTCATGAGAAATGGGGTTCTTTTTAATTATGACCATGATACTTTGTCTTCTATCAGGGTTCAGCAGGTCAGAAGGGAGACAATGGACTGATTGGACCACCTGGACAACCTGTAAGTTACCCGTTTATTGTCTTTAGATAGCTCCAACCAAGCATTATTGTTATGCACATTATGCTCTGAATGTGCATTAACTATAGCATTATGATTAAACACTGCAATCACTAGAGTAGAAACAATTAGTTGTATCAATGGCCTTGGGGAAATTTGAAGGCATTTTTTTCACTATTTTTGACTAAACAATGAATCATGAAAATAACTGATTCAACAGCCAATGTTTAAGTTGACAAAGGCTGCACATGCTTTGTGACAAATATGTATATCAATAGTAATTATGTGCTTGACCTTAATAACCTCCGCGTTTCAGGGTCCACCTGGTGACATCATCCAGCCGCTGCCCATCCAGCAGGCTGCCAGAAAGACCAGGCGGCAGGCCGAGATGCAGGGAGACGAGGCAATAGCAGACTACGGCGTAGATGGCGTCGGTATGGAGGGAATGGAGGATGTCTTCGGATCCCTCAACAACCTCAAACAGGACATTGAGCGCATGAAGTTCCCCGTCGGCACCCAAGACAATCCTGCCAGGACCTGCAACGACCTGCACCTCAGCCAGCCGGACTATCCAGATGGTAGGACAGAGACAGAATTCATCAAGAGTAGAACTCGGTCTATAGTTGTAGTGTCACAACATTTACTCTATGCTCTACTTCAACAGTTTGAGTTTCATTTAGTCACTTGAAACTCTTTAAGCATCCTCTTACTGTGCAGCTTTATTTCTGTGTGGTTAACCACATCTTTTTTATATTTTTAAAGATTCCCTTCACAATATTCTTGAGTCGCAATTTTGTTTTTGTATTATTATATGATATCATTTGGTGAACTCTCTAATGTATTGAAGCCACTGATACAGCAACACAACCAATATTGAAGATTTATAGTAAATGTTTGTCATTTTTGACTGAATAACGACCGAAATGATTAATGCATTTTTAAAACATTTGCTGATCGATTCATTGCAGCTGTAAACCAAAGCTATTACTTTGGAAATAATAAACAACAGTTTTTAACCGCCTTGTGGACATGTTCACAAAACCTGACATACATAAAACATTAGTGTATTTTCAAATAGTTGAGCTGTGATGATGTGGACATTAAATAACAGCAGTAGTATTCACTCTCTAGGAGGCCACATCTGTGCTTCTCACCCCTGCCTTGGCTCTGTCTCATGGCTGTTTCTCTCTCTCTCTCTCTCTCTCTCTCTCTCTCTCTCTCTCTCTCTCTCTCTCTCTCTCTCTCTCTCTCGCAGGTGAATACTGGATTGATCCAAACCAGGGCTGTATCGGAGACTCCATTAAAGTGTTTTGTAACTTCACAGCGGGCGGAGAAACGTGCATCCACCCAGATAAGAAATCCACAGGAGTAAGTAACAGGCAAACGTTAACATCTGTTAAATACAGACCTGAAACAAATTGTGTGTTAAGTAAAAAAAAACACGTAGGAGCTATTTGCAGCTATTTTAATTAAGATCTGTGTACAGCTACTGCAAAAGTGAAACATTTCCAAGTTCTCTGATTGTCATTTAACCTTTTCTTATCCTATAGGTTAGAATATCCAACTGGCCCAAGGAGTCTCCAGGTTCATGGTTCAGTGAATTTAAACGTGGCAAAATTGTGAGTCACCCCACATGACTTTTACATTTCTGATTTTATTTTCTATTACCTACCTGTAGACGTTCACATCCATTTTCACTTTGTCTCAATTATTGTAACTCTTTCCCACCATTCTCTCGCTTTCCCACACTGCCTTCCTGTCATACATCTCCCTACCTTACCTTTCTCATCCTTTCCTTATTTACCTCCTTTCAAACCATCCCTCACCCCTCCTCACTCCATCCTTTTCCCCTTCTCTCATGTCCCTAGTTGAACTACAATGACATGGCAGAAAACACCATCAACCCAGTGCAGATGACCTTCCTGAAGCTGCTGAGCTCCTCGGCACGGCAGAACTTCACCTACATTTGCCATCAGTCTGTGGCCTGGTACGACGCCAAGGCTGACAGCTATGACAAGTCACTGCGCTTCCTGGGCTCCAACGACGAGGAGATGTCTTACGACAATAATCCCTTCATCAAGCCTCTGATGGACGGCTGCTCGGTAAATACTCATTATCTGACTTTCAGTTTGCAAGAAAACTTTTTTTCTGAATCCCATGAAATCCCACTCATCATCATACATCGTCATACAACAATGTCTGTACAGTGTAGAGTCTGATATTGGTTAAGAAAACATATGTAATTCTTCTTTGTATGTAGCTGAAAGGATTAGATGAGTAACTATTTAAGGGAAATTCTTTAAGCAAAAAATGCTAGCTTACATGTCTTCGCCCTGGTGAGATGCTTTTTGATGCACTCTCAACCTTATTTACATTCAAAGAACATGTCTTAGTCATAACAAAATGTATTATGTTTATGAAATGTGATGTTAATAATATTACTAGTTGTTAGTAATTAGTAGTATTGAGTATAAACGGAATCCTTCAAAACTGTATTGCCTAAGGTTGAATTATGTTTTCTGGTTAAATGTCCTATTCTTCTGAACTGATCAGATTTTGGTGGTCGGAGGTCAAGGTCTAACGTCCCTTATGTTTTAGGCTAAAACTCAAGAATTCATATGCTCATGATGACAAATTCACACAAATATCGAATGGATAGTCATTCAACTTGACTGGTTGGTGGAGGCATTCTACCGCTAATTTGAGTTTTAGGATATACTGTATTATATTAACATTATGTTACCATAAAATGCTTTTTTTACTATATAATGACCCTAATGATATACTCTTGATTGATTTTTTATGACATACCATACTATTACTTTTTGAATTACTTTTGTATTACATGCTATCCTATGACTATACTTTGCCTTTTTTACTTTTTCTTGACATGGCTTTTTTTATAGCTTTTATAATATGAATTCGTATTACTTATACTTACCTGTAATATGACTTTTTGTTTTTATGATATAGTCCTATACGGTTACTTTTTCCGTGACACACTATACTTTGACTTTTTCTCATTTCAAAAGCTTGTTATCGAAACTGTTGTTAATTGATTGTCTGTAAAATCAATATCTCCACAGAAATTCATTCATTTTCTGTAACTTATTTTTCAAGGTGATTGTTTTTTTTTACAGAAAAATCTGAAGACAAACTTTTTTTTCTTTGAATGATTATTATTAAAGTCCCCTAAAAGATTGTGAATAATACTGCACCACCTTATTGAATAACTGTCCTTTGTGTTCTCAGCTGAATCAGGGCTATTCAAAGACGGTGATGGAGATCAACACTCCCCGCATCGACCAGTTGCCCATCATTGATGTCATGCTGAATGACTTTGGGGAATCCAACCAGAGGTTTGGCTTTGAGGTCGGCCCCGTCTGTTTCCTAGGCTAGACACACACCTACTCCCCGCTGAAGGACAGGGTCAGAGGGTAAATATTAACACCCACATGCTGAGATCCAACATCCTAACTTCTCTCCCTGCGAAGCAAAAAAACCTGTGTTTTCTTTTGTTGCCGAGAAGATCCACTCAAGCCCGGAGAAGAAGAGTGCATCTAGGCCCTGTCATGAAGTCGCTGACCAGGGGAAACTACTCCTCGCCCTTGTAGGGCCAGAATCACATGACTTTAACTTACATGCAGTAATGGGAGTGACATCAGGAAAAGGACATTTTCGGAAAGCTGGATAGCTGCGCACTTTTAGCAACAAAGAGAGGATCCACTAAACCCAAGCCCCATCCTCCCTTGTCCTTCGCCTCCCACCATGCCTCCCTCTCTGGATGCTCCAGGTGCTGCTCTGAATACAACCACAGAGGTGCTTTTGTGCAGAATCACAAAACACTCAAGGTGCTACAAAAAAGTGCTTTTTGATAAAACTGTAATTATTATTATTATTGTGTATAATATTGTTTCTTTTCCGAATCCACTCTAAACACTTGCATGTGCCCCAGCTCTTAGAGTTTAAATAAATATTTGGTAAACTATATAGAAATAAATCCAATGAATATATTGGATGTGTGTTAAAAACTAATTTGCCAAGAAATGTCTTTTGAAATTCCAATTTGTAAGTAAAACAAAATAATCCTTGTGTAAATAATATGACTTTCATCTGATTTTTATGAGAGATAACCTAACTGGAACATGACGTTTAAAACTAAAAGCATTTTTTTTTCTTCATGACATACCAGTTGGTATGTCCATCAGGATATTAAGCCATAATAAAATGAGATCCTAATATAAATATTGTAAGAAAAAAGATCACTCACCGAGACGTTATATTGTACCTCAGCTTCTATTTAAAAAAATGTGGACATATTTGGCTCGTCTTCAACTGAGCTTATATCTTGATAACACAATCAAGTTTGATTATTTGTAGTGGCTAACTAACAAAAGAAAAACTTTTTTTCTTTTTGGGAGGTTCATTTGTCAAAACGTTTGTTTTTCAAAATACCCCCCAAAAAACCCCTGTCGATTTTCTGATTTGTAAACAAAATGTTTTCCTGTGCCTTGAATTGTTCATTCAAAAATATTAAAACTGGATTCTGAAAAATGTCGGGTTGAATGTCTGTATTCGAGTGCAGAAATAATTGGTGCTCTTTTGTGATTCTGCCCTGCCTTGAACATATTACCTTCATTCCCCACGATCATTTAAGATTTAGGTGGCGTGTTTGGGTTCAGGTGCTGTGATCTCTTCCACTTTCTTTCTCTGACTCAGATTTTACTTTGATCAAGATCTGTTTGCATCTCCTTCCTCTTCTGCTTAACGCTATATTAGCATAGACTTCAGAGCCGCTTTCAAACCTGTGCAATTATAGTATGTTTACAAGCTATGTACAATGGAAATAAATATTTGGTGCTTGGCCAAATGCACACTGCAATCGTTTGCATTCACTATATGCATATAAATGAATATTTAATTTACATCGTATACTATGACATTTTTAAGGGCATTTTTGACATACCAAATATTGACTTTTCATGACATTTTTCAACATATTATACTATGACTTTTATAATGATATATTTAAACATACTATACTATGATTTTTTGATGGCCTTTTTTTGAAATACTTTTTTCATAACATTTTTCATAACATTTTCGACATACTATATACTATGACTTTTTATGGCATTCAACATACTATAATATGAATATGTATTCAAACATAGTATATTACGACTTTTTAAACAAACAATGAACAGTACCTTACTAAATGACTATGTCCTTTGTGGCCACAGCTGAAGCACAGCTATTCTAACACTGATGGAGATCAACACTCCCCGTATCGTCGAGTAGCTCAACGTCGACGTCATGCTGAATGACTTTGGGGAATCCAACCAGAGGTTTGGCTTTGAGGTCAGACCTGTCTGGTTCCTCGCAGGACACACACTTACTCCCCGTTGAAGGACGGGGTCAGAGGTTAAATATTAACACCCACATGCTGAGATCCAACATCCAGAGTAATCTCCCTATGAAAAAAAAAAAACCTGTGTTTTCTTTTGTTGCCGAGAAGATCCACTCAAGCCCAGAGACGAAGAGTGCCTCTAGGCCCTGTCATGAAGTCGCTGACCAGGGGAAACTACTCACAATTCTAGGTCCAGAATCACATGACTTCAACTTACATCTAGCAATGGGAGTGACATCAGGAAAAGGACATTTGATGCCATGGTGTACAGTGGCGCACTTTTAGCAATAGAGGGTGGATCAACTTTGTAATTGGTAAAGTATATAGGAATAAATCCAATGAATATATTTGATATGTGGTGAAATTTCTTTTACCAAGAACATGACTTTTGAAAACATTCCCATTTGTAAGTACAAAAATCATCCTTTTGTGTGTAAGATAACTTTCAATATTAGTTTTTTATGAGAGCTAACTCAACTGGAACATAACACCTGACTCTTAAAATAATACCAGTTGGTATGTCCATCAGGATATTAAGCCATAATAAAAATGAGGTAGTAATGTAAATATTATAAGAAAGGGCTTATTCTTCCTAACTTCATTCAACCAAATGTTATATTGTACCTCAATTTATTTTTTAAAATGTGGGCTTGTCTTCAACTGTGTTTATATCTAATACAATCAAGATTGAACACTATTTGTGGTGGCTAATTTACAAAAACATTTTTTTTCGTGAAGTTAAATTTTAAGTTTTAAATTATCTTAATAGACAAAAAAAAGCCAGGTTGATATTCTTAATGTAACAATAAACTAAATGTTTTCATGTGCCTTGAATTCTTCAATATTAAAAAAAATAATACCGGATTCTGAAAAAAGTCTCTTTTTGTTATTCTGCACCGCCTTATACATATTAACTTCCTTCACCATAATAATTTAAAATTAAGAGGATTAGTGGCTCAAAGAGTTCATGCGATTTATTCTGCTGAGCTGCTGTGACCTCTTCCACTTTATTTCTCTGACTCTTTGATCAAGATCTGTTTGCATCTCCACCTCTTTAACTTAAAGCCATAGACGTCAGAGCCGTTACACAAACCTGTGTAATTACAGTATGTTGACAACCTATGTACAAATTAAATAAATATTCGGTGCTTTGTTAAATGCGCACTGCAATGTTTTGCATTCACTTACAGATTATCCTATATTTATTTATAGCAAATTGAGTCCGTATAAACACTGTATCAACACAAAACGCATGGTCACACATTGCATGCTGAGATCGTATGTGCCAATACAGGATGACAAAAACAATCCCCAGGCTGATTGGTCTTCCTCATTGCACCACTGGCTTTGAAGAAAATACAGTCAGACCACGTCATAAAAAAAGATCTTCACAGTATAGTAAAAAGAAAATTGGATTTTACAACCACCAGTCTTTTAGCCCAGTTATCAAACATTGTTGATATTCCGTGAAGGGTTTTGAGTGACTACAGACACCTACCTGTGAGTGAGTGACCCTTTCAACATTTAGAAATATTTCATATTATTGGGTGTGTCTAGTTCATTTTATTAAGTTTCACGGTTAGGTTTTAGTGTTGAATCAAAAAAAAAAAAGAGGCAAATCTGTAAATAATCTACTCATTTAAGTGTTTGCATTTGGGAGGAAACAATTCCAAATGAGCGAGAGCATCATAATGATGGCTTTCAACACTGACAACCATGACACCTATGACAACACAAACACCGCTGACGTTAAAAGGACTTGTTCTAAGGCTCAAACAACCTTTAAAATCTTTATGGCCATTATTAGATTAACAATGTCATAGACACTCCTCTAGAAAATCTCATAATGACACTCACAACAACTCCATAAACATGTCATGGCAGGCTTCAGTAATAAAGTGTCATTAGTGTTGCCGGTCATGAAATATTTATGTCCCCTTGGTTAATGTGAAGTTGTCAGAACAGGGATCCTTACAACAGTCAGTTTCAAACAAAGCAATTTGGAAGCAGAGGCACAATAACGTCATAACCATACAAAACGTTTACATTGTGTTCATTTATGCAGTATGAGTATTACACTTTGGATCAATCTTTGATTCACTTGGTTGTAGCTGACTCACAGTGCAACATAACAAAAGCTGTATTGTGCTCTCAATATTAGTGATGAAGAACATCAACATTTCTATTCATTTTCATAATAGTGGACGCACACATGGCTATGAGTGAGTAACATTTGAATTAATACAGGCTCACCTTTTTTTCCATCTCTGAAGGAATAATGACATGGTTTGCTGTTAGGTGAAAATGGATGCAGAATCAACAGAATGAGAGGATGTTTGCTAGAGCAAGAGGCTGTTTGCTTACTCTAAACTTATCCACTCCAAACTCATGCCTAAACCAAGCTAGTCACAGCCAATCTGTTAGGACACCCAGTTTAGTCAACATGCATAAATTACTCTGTCAAAATTGTAGAGCTTGTCGTGGGGTCGGAGTCACATCTGATGAGAGGCAGCTTTTAAAGAAAGGAGAAGTGGAACTGTTATCTTTATTCCACTATTGACATTTTCTCCACCCAATATTATCATGTCATGAACCACAGCATGAATAAAGCCAGAGGACAAGAAAGCACCCTGGAAAGTTGCATCTTTGTCTGAGGACAAGCAATCACATTTAAGGCAATGGACAATTCAGAGAGATTCTGCTTCATCTTAGTTGAATCGAAAGAAGCTCACAAAACAATACAACAAACAAACAAAAGAAAAAACTGAGCCACCAAATCACACTTATTCTACTGTTATTGTACAAAGTGTTTTTATTGAATCTCCCTAAAAAAAAAGAAATGTCATTATCTTCACATGAATGCATGGTAAAGTGGCTCTCAATCAATGTTTCAACATTCAGCCTGGCTGGTTTTGTTTCATAAAATCTCAAATTTGAAATGTCTAGCTAATGTTGGCTGGAGGCGATACTTGATAAGGCATGTAATCAAAATGTATTGGAATGTGGAGTGCTGATTATCGCTTTGTAACATCCAGAAATTGAGTAAAATAGTTAAGAATGGCATGTGTCAGGACTTATCCATCAGTATAGCTGATGTATATTTTCCAATTTTAAGGTGAAGTTATATTATTTAAGTAGCCCTAAGTCCCAAATCACAACCTCGCCTCAAAAGGCTTTACAATCTGTACAGTTGGGGACAAAAACTAGGAAGACAACTAACATCAAGCTACTATTGAGCAAAGCATTTTCCCTCTTACAACTTCAGCAGATGAATTGCTTAATGACCATGAGTAGAAAACTTCTGTTGTACTGGAGAGATACTGGGTGAAAAACAAACAAACAAAAAGAACAATTGCACATTTTCCTGGATAAAGGAAGATGAATTGTTTAAAATTGCCAAAACCTTGTAATTTTCAGCTGTTTGGAGAGGAACACCATAAAAGCCTGTATTGACAGATAGTGTTCTTTTTCATAATTGCTCGTTCTTTTTTTTATATTTCTTGAATTCCTACAGACAAATCTGCTTGATTTATGGACATTTTTCAGTGGTCTCTTGTTTATTTTTTCACTACTCCAGTAAATACATGCTTTGTAGCTATATTGAAAGTGTATTTGAACTGTAAAAGATACCGCTGGCTCATCATATGTCATAACAAATTTGAATTGGATTGAGCCACAAACTCAAGCAGCAGCCACTGTTATTGCGAGAGAGGATCTCATCAGGAATGCAGGCCATGGCTTACAAAAAAAACAACTTTGTTCAAGTGCGCCAAGAAACTTCGGTCTCCTCCTGTCAGAGACACTTCTTGAGTTCAAGTATTCCCTGTTCAAACAGTTTCACTGGGAAACACTCCAACAGTACTATGAGTCATTGCCCAAACCATCACCTCATGCCAACCTGCTGCTGACTTCCTATTTGGAGAGGGCCTGGAGACACCCCTACTCCTCAGGTCTGCGGTTTGTACTACCTGTCCTCACATTAGCATTGCCTGACGTGCCCAGAGAAAATATCTGAAACCAAATGTGTGCCCCTAAGCTGACAGAGCTTTGCATCCTCCATTCTATTTTTGCTGCATTTCCAAAAAGGGGGGGACAATTGATTGGCAAACCAAAGTGAAAAGGCTTCCAATCAGGGTAAAGGTGACTCCTGCTGTCAAGGACAGGCTCTTTGCTGCAGCCGGTGAGGACATCCTCGAGGGGAAGGTCTGAATGGCAATCAAAGTATAGAAGCCATGGATCGAGTCAATAGCTCTTTAGGTGAAGAATGTTCTGGGCATATATTAGAGACGAGATTAAATCTATCTATACCAATCAAGAATGTTGTCAACAAAAGGAATATCCATTTGAAAAAGGCTATATCTGCTATTACTTGACTATTTTTAGCACAATGTCTAAACTAATGATGAATGCTTTTAAGACTCGTAGTCGATGCAATGCTAAAGTTTTTAAAGATGGGTTCATCTCATAATCATGAAATATAAAGCTGTAGGACACTGATGTTTTGTCCCCAGTATACTCAAAGCCATTTCTTCAAATGCTGCAGAAAACATTCTTGAAGAACTGTGGGGAAACTGGTTAGGAGAGATGAGATGCATGTCAAACAAAAGTAGCCTGGAGCACTTTTTTCCAGTCTTACTTCAAAAACATGATAATGTTTGACGGATTATGTTTAGACATAAAATTACCAGTGTTCTGTTACAGTAGATCTTAACTGAAGTAAAACAGCTTGAGCACCAAAGCTGAATAAACAACTGTGCATGTTACCCCTCCACAAACTGTGAACTCTATTTGCATGCATAATGAGCACGCCACGCATTATTTAACACCTTGTCTCAATTATTTTATGCACTGAAATTATTGTGCCATATGAGAGTAGGTGACTAATGGCTTTGGGCGGAGAGGAACATTATAACAGCGCCACAGAAACTGTCATTTGTATAATGTATGTATAATATGACAGATGTTAAGATTCCTATACGGAAATGAGGTCTTGGTGATCAGGAGTGTTTCCCCCGTTTAAATGGTTGGTTCATTCAAAATGCAAAAAAAGGATTTTGTTTGTAGTCACAGCATTGAAAATTGTCATTTAAAAAATGAACTGCAAACTCTATTTCCAGACACAGTGCCCCTCTCACCCTGGATTATCCACAGACCTTACTGTAATAGAGCAGTTCCAATAAAAACAAGGTTGTCTTTGGGTGTCCAGATATAGAAAAGCTCATTTTTCTGCCAGGGAAAAAAACGAAATAATTTAAAAAGTAACTTTTTTCTTTCACTATTTCATTGACTTATGTCTGCCCGCAATTTCATGATTGCTTCAACATAAAGCTGTGTAAGCAGCCTGCTGCCTAAAAGTTAAGAGATTGGCCAGACTCTTGTTAACACATAGCAGTTAGCCAATTGGAGCTCCAGCTGTTGTTTAGTTGGTTCAACTTCAATCGATTTTGACCTAGTAAGTAAAAATGTACTTATTTTTCTCACATTTTGACTCCATATGTTTTGGTATATCATATTTTTGAAATTCAAATTTAACTTATTCATTTTTTGCAGAAATAGGCTGCCATATAATATGCCTACCATTAAAGGTAAGCTTGAACATGTTTTGTGGTAATTTCGGTGAACTGAACCACATTTTCACAAAAATAAATAAATAAAGTAGTTCACCAAAATGAAACAATAGTAATCCTTGCCATATAAAAATGAATGTTGCTATTTTGTTGCTATCATAATTATCCTCTCACCTCTTTCTCTCCCTCTCTTTCTCTCCCCCTCTCTCCCTTTGCGTGTGCATGCTTGCACAAAAACGCAGCAGCAGCTCTGATCTCAGCCTCTCTCTCTCCTATTTTCTGGTGAATACTGCCAGCTGCAACTTTTGTCACCGGCACAGCTGCCGGTGGTTCCTCCACTCACACACACACGCGCGCACGCTGGATTCATTAAAAGTCAAGAGAGAGGCAGCTGGATGATGTCATATCCGTGAAGAAGGGTCCCTGTAACCCAAACGCAGCTAGGATTTTCGCTGCATGCATGCCCACAAACTTTTTCACTTTCTTTGCAGTGACAAGGTTTCTCCCCGCTGCCCACATGGCATGCGTGACGGGGACGAGTGGTTGGATGTGCCCCCCTCCTCCCCAGGAAGCCGTGTTTTTTACCAGCGCGTAGTGGACGAGGTGGCGCGAGCCCACGGTCAGAAAAACCTGCGTGAAAACTGTTGTACCCGTCGCGGAGGAGGTGAGGAGGGAAACGTTGAAAGCAGCCGACAGAATGTGGTCGCTGTCCGTGGTCCTGAACCCGCTGCTGTTTCTGCTGCTGATCGGATACTGCCCTTCAGTGGTGAGTTCCCTGCCTTCACATTTCTCTCAAAAAGAACTTCGACGCGAGCTAATAATGGCATGTAAACTTCTAGTTTAAAAGTTCCGTTGAATAATTAGGGTGGAGCATTGCGCAACGGTCGGTGAAGACCCAACAACAGAGAAAAATGAGTCATTTCTGGTTCCTGGTCATTTTGGGCTGCTTCTTTGCTGTATGCGCTCTCCGGCATTGACAGTTAACACTAATATGCCAGAAATGTTTTGGGGGAAAAAAGAAAATCTGAAATAATAAAGATCGAAATAAAGTGGTGGTAAAGGAAGAAGCCGCCTCACAGCACTGATGTTTATTGCCTACATCAACCAAATAGCATTGATATTGATCCTGGAGTACTGCCAGGCATATAACTCACATCTAAGGGAGAGTTCAATCATTGTAAACAGTAAATAAATAAATAAAACATATTGCTGCAATGAATTATATCTAAACCCCCCCCCCCCCCCCCCCCCCCCCAGACAGAGGAAGCTGCACTAAACATCTTGATACAGGCATATACTTACTTTCACTGAAATGCTGTGTGTCGTCTCATGTCATGTATTTTTTTTCATGCTACTTTACTCTATTCTTTTAAAATGCGATGCTTTATAGAGAAATGTATCCTGCGCTTTACGAAATGGGAATGCATTTGGGAGCATTATAACAAATTAGGAAGAGCAGCTTGTAGATCACCAAGCCATTTGGGCGAGAACAATGGTCTATTAGGCTCACCCCACCATGCAGAGTACAATCCCTGTGCCAGTGTCTTGATTGCAAAGCAGTGTCCTCGCATACTGTATCACCTTGCCATGATTGAAAGTGGTGTGCAGAATTAATGTTTCTCAATTGTTCACAAAAAGAGGAAACGTTTTACAGGTTTACTGACAACGGAATAGAGATATGTCAGAAAGTCTAAATGAACGGCAAAAACAAAAGAAGAATGCAGCTGTCGGAATTATGAGAGAAAACACTCTTTGTGCAGAGTTGGAGAGCGCATCTGGCTTGGCTGAGCTACAGATTCATTTTAATATGAGGAAATGTGATGATGAGAAGAGGGGGGAAAGGAAGTGTGTCACTAAAGAGACGGTGGAGAAAGACCGTTTTAACATAGTAGTGTAAGTGGCTTCTTTTTCGGAGCCTTTCAAAGCAAAGTAAGGAAAAGAAGAGCTGCGGGTGGGTTCTTTTCTTCCATCCAGCTATGATGCTATGAGAGAGACTGATTGCAGCTACAGTCATGGTGCACCAAGCCGTCCAGTATCTCTCACACTACTTCAACGTACCACACTTTGACCTCCAGATATTTCAATGCAATATCTATTGTTGAGCATGAGTTCAGAGGTGGCGCACAAATGTCAAAAATAAAATTGTAATGGTGAGACTATGATATTGTGTCTTCATGCCTTTTATCTAACAATCATACAAGGACCAATTTAGCGTCAGGGTATCAGTAGAATACGCTTTAATTCCAAGATCGGAAACTTTACCAGCAACCAATAGCAAGGGGTACAGAGATCGGGCCTGTCGTGTTTTGATAACACCTGAAACTATTTTCTTACGCTCTGATAACGGTAACATAAGAGAGTTGTGCAGGGAGAAAGAGTGAAAGCTCAGAAGATTGATAGTGCAGAAGGTATTTTGTCTCATTTTTTGACTTCAAGATAAAAAAGCAAAAAGATGTGGCACAGGCGGTGTTAAAACCTAAATTAGAGATTAAATATTAAAAACACAAATTTCTTCATTGCAAATGACCTATCCAAGATTTGATCAGCCTTTACGTTCTTAAAACGCAGGACCTTTCTACGCCTGTAATACAGTAAACCTACAAAGTGATTACGATGAGCCAAAGTCTGAGCTTTCCTCTTGGCGGGACATCTTTGCCTGCTCAGAGGGGCCATGATCTTTCATGGCCGAGACCAAACGCTCTTTAAACTGCTCAGGCTGACAGGTAAGGATGAATGGGAGAAGGAAAAGGACGCCTGCTCTATGAAAACAGGGCACTCCTCTTTTTTTTTTTATCCACAAGCTTCAAAGTCTTGCTGAGGCCAAAGTTCACGTTTCACATGTTATTCTCCAGCCACATTGAGTTTTAGAAAGCAGAACAAACTCTAAATAATGGTTGGTTGTCTGCCAAAGACGCTGGTAGGGCAGACAAATGTACCATCCGCAGACAAAGGGTGCCAATATTTGGCTGGAGGCTGTGTTCATTTCCCATGCTGAAAACAAACAGCAGTATTGTTCAAATAATACTGATGCTGTTTGTGTGTTTGATGGCTATCAACTTTTCCAGCACTTCAGGACACTTTGATCAATATTTGGAGCGGAACTGGTTTTTATTGTGTACACAGTTGATGGTGGTGCATTAGAATATGCTGCATTGGCTGACGATGCATAACTTTATGTTCTTGAAGCTTTTTACTCTATCGCTTTGGAGCATACTGAATGTAATGAAGAGTGGGAAAAGCTCCCACAAATCAGGTTTATCTGAGTCTCCCAGCAGGACTTTCAGTTAAGGCCTAGTGAGGAGAAACGGAGGAATTTCCGCACTTGGGTTATTTATCAAGGCCTGGAAACACTATTTATTGTTGAAGAGGAAATTCACTGGCGACCATATATACCGTGGAGGGATATATGAAAACAAAAGCAATGTATTCCTGCAAAAGCCCAGACTTTTTTAGAAGTCAGTGGAATCGGTTGCTGTTAAAGCTTTGCGGGCACAAGGCAGAAGAATGGATGACCCATGAGGAAAAATAAGAAAACACAACAGCTGTGTGCTGTAATTTCCTGATAGTGATATCATCGCGGCTAAATCTCTTTAGTGTGTCTGCCTGTAGATACGTGTGCCGTGCATTTACAACTCTACTTGTGTTTCTGCATGCAGACCATCAGGCCAAAGGAGGGGTGGCAGGTGTACAGCTCAGCTCAAGATGCAGATGGGCGTTGTATCTGCACAGTGGTGGCACCTGAACAGAATCTGTGCTCCAGAGATGCCAAAGGCAGACAGCTCCGCCAGCTCCTGGAGAAGGTATGTGCTTATGGCAACACACGTTTCTGCTTTATCGACGATGCCAATGACTCTTTAAACACACACACATTTACTTGTAAGCAACCAGCACACCTAAATTCATACGACACATCACATTGATTTCTATCTTTATTCATGCTTCTTTGTTGCCCTAATCCTCAGAGAGATTGCACCAGCCAGGTCCATAACCCTATTTTCCACTTCTGAATATATTACATGGATGACATCAGCTGAATGGCTGCGCTCCATCCCGCCTAAACAGAACTGTAGTGTTCCCCTTTTTCCGCAAACATCCATTGAAGGCTATTGGTTGATTGTTGCCAGGCTTTAGGCTTTTGATTCGGAACATTATTTCTGTCAGAAAGTGGACTCTCATCAGAAAATCAGCCTTTCGATAGTTTTTATTATTTTTTCCCATCCAGGACAAATTTTGAATCAATCACACAAAAGTAGCTCTGAATAACCAACGTTGTGAATTGAAGTAGAAACTTTAGTAGAAGTAGAAGTAGAAATTTTTTTTTTTTTTTAAATGCGTTATCTACAAATCTACAAAAATTGCACTTTCCTCAATCACTATGCCTTATAAGGAAACATTGGTCTAGCCTACATTTTTATGTTGTATGCCAAAGGGTGTTTTCTGTCATTCACTGGGGCCTTTGCTACTAATGTACTAAGCTGCCTCGGGGCTTCAGTGAGGCCATTTCAGGATCCCTCTACCAGAGCCAGAAAAGTATGCAGAACACAATGTATGAGTGTTGTGCCACTTTGCTAGCGATGTGCTCCAGTAGTGTTGGTTGGTTCAAATTAGAGCCAGAGAGAAAAGAGAGACAGGACCACATTTCTTCTTGTTCACATGCCCCAAAAACCCACTGAGCTTTTATCAAGAGAGACACTATAATGTTTCTGTGTCACATATCTACTCTGAAATGTGTTATCAAATCAAAGCAGATTCAATAGACACTTAAAAAACAGGCAATTTTAACTGACAAAGTAGAATAAATGTTTAAAAACTAAGAGAAAACAGAGCAAGAATGTTGCCATGTAACAGTTACGTGTCCATGTAAAATCCATTCAAAGCTCTATTCAGTTTACACGTGGATGGTTAAAAGACAATCCCGTTGGAGGTTAAAATGTTGATTTGTTCTTTGGGAAGTTGGAGCATGTCAGGCTACTGAACAGCTGAACACGGAGGACATTTTAATCTTGCAGTGGATGGAAAAATCAATGCTGCATGGTTTCATTCTTTTCAAAAGGTGCAGAACATGTCGCAGTCAATTAAGGTGCTGAACCTGCGGACGCAGAGGGACTTTCAGTACATCATGAGGATGGAGAGCCAGATCAAAGGATTGCGGTCAAAGTTTCGACAGATCGAATCGGACAGGAAGACGCTCGTCAACAAAAGCTTTCAGGTATATTTTTGTTTGAGGTTTAACTTTGTGAGAAACATCACAAGAGAGTCTGTTAAAAGGATCTCCTCCAAAGATACCTCAGAAGCATCTGAATAGATTCACTTTAATTCTTGACTAGATCAATAAATGCCCCGGCAAAGGACAAAATGGTCTTAAAAGTTAGACAGGCTGTGAAGAAAGCATCCAGCATGGATTCTTAAAACTCATATCAGCCAGAGTGACAAGATCCTGATGGTAAAAAAAAATATATAAAAAAAATTGTTGGAAGAGGTGCGCAATTCATCAAGTTTTTAATCTGACACCAAGTAATACCACGGTACGAATCGCCAATACGGATACCTCTCATGGAGAAGAACTTTGTATTTTCACAGAGAAGAGAAGATTACCATGTAATTTGACATTGTATAATTGGCCCCGACATTACACATCAATAATAATCGGGGCAATTACTATAATGATTATTATCATCCATTAGTGAAATTTGTTTGGCTCTTACTAGAGTTTCAACCTCTTCGCTCTTTCTCAAGATACACTTTTGATGCAGACAATCTTTCCTGCAATTATGGCAAAATTGTTTTTCAAGAAAACCAAATTCTCAATCAATATTGAGAATACTCTGAATTTTGTGCAAAACAAAGGATGTACCCACTACTATAAGAAGATGCAGAAGAAGATCAACAAGCGAAACAAAGGGAGTAGTTCTGCTTGGTTAAAGATGTTTAACCTTGTACCGTAAAACTCCCCCGAAACGGCTTCATTACAAACAAACTGAACTGTCTTTCTGCATTGAGAGATTTGCAAAGACAGGTACTTTGCAGTGGTGTATTTTTTGCCATTTTCTAGGAGCTAAAGGGAAAGATGGAGTCCCTGCAACCGCTGATACCTGTCCTGGAGCAATACAAGACAGATGCCAAGCTCATCTCCCAGTTCAAAGAGGAGATCAGGAACCTGTCTGCCGTGTTGATGGCCATCCAGGAGGAAATGGGAGCCTACGACTACGAGGAGCTGCAACAGAGGGTCCTAAACCTGGAAAATCGGCTCCACAACTGCATGAGCAAACTCAGTAAGTCCATCGCAGAACAAGCAGATTCAGGCATGGTTAGCCCAGATTATTTGATGGCAGAGGAATCATAAGCGCATTTCTTGCAGCTATCAGCAGATTGGCATTTTAGATAAAGAGCAGGGGACAGTAGAACTGCTACTGGAGGCAGAAATCATGTTGAGAAATCCTCAAAGAACAATTTTCCAAGCTAGAGGTAAACGGTGGTAGCATCAGGAAGCTGTGGCTGCTAAATAAAACTAATACAGTGCAAAATCCTGAATGCTAAGTATATGCCTATTCCTTTGCTTCACTCATTGATGTTTAATTTAGCTATACTCAACCAGTGGGCCTCAGTGTGCCATCAAGTTGGCCACAAAGGTAATGCCAAATGGTTGGATTAAATCAAAAATGTAATTATTTGGTAATTTACAAATCGAGGATTTTTTTTTACATCTAAATGTGCTCAAGAATTCAGCAGCACTAAAGCAACTATCTGGCTCACATACACTAAATGCACCGCATGACAGGATTCAAACAATGTCACTTTCATCAAATGAAATGTATCGTAACGTTTTACTGGGAATCCACACAGGAAGTGAGACGTGAGCCGCAATTAAGTGTTCTGACATGCAATCAACACTAACTCCGTCTCCGGTAAATGTCTCTGTCAGACACAGCTCCCCAGGAGCTGACAGCGGCTCGCTAACCTGCCTTCACAAGGCTGGCTGACAGAAAGGCAGACATTTACTTAACCAAAATAGTTTTCAAATCAATAGTATTTGCAGGTCCATGTATTGATTAATTGATTTTATTTCCCCCGCCCACCGTAGCAAGTGAGGGGAATCTGCCTGTAGTGAAACAGGCGAGCTCACAAACAGAATAGGAGGCTTCATCAATCAATATAGATACAGTTCATAGGTTCAAAACACATATACAAGCGGGATATTTATGCATTTTAAACAGCAGTCTATGGAGATTACGCTTCAATAAAAGCACAAAGAACGGGGGGGGGGGGGGGGATCTCCGCTGGACGCTCATCTCACAGAGTCAGTGTGAATTGATGTGATTTAATATAACGGGAACTCGTCTTTTCCGTCATTAACGCTTCTAAAACCGCTTTCACTGAGGGTTGGACAAGCTGAAGGAGGTGCAATTCAACATCATATAGATAACTCCTCATTTTAACTTCAAACCATCAAACAGGACGTTTGACCAAAAGCTCAGGTCAAAACGGAGCGTCGCCCAGAAAGGTGCTGCGTTGCTTGCGGCCAGTTAGGACACGATGCCATGGACATAATGCGCAAAAATATATATTAGAATTGTTCGAACCTTTGTGTTTTTTTTAGAATGAATATTCAAATGTTTTCTTTGGCCAATTTAGACAGCCCTAAAGCACAGCGTGTGCTCATTTAATTCTGCCTTCAGAGCAGCTTTCCTTCTGATAATGGTTTGCATAACTAAACTCCAATTTGCCAACTGCCATGTTTTCAACACTGATGGAGCCTGTCAACGTGTCAACGTGAACATGTGAATGCTAATGATATGAGGCTGGAATTCTGCCTGCACTCGAGAGGATTACTACAGCATTCATAGTGTGTGAAGCTTTGATTCATTAGGTAAAATAGCGGTTAAATACTTAATAGGGAATACTGTCATTTGATACAATGAAAGTGTCTGGCAATATGAATTAAATGCAGCTTCCTAAAATATTTATCTATGTGAGATAAACGGTCGCCAAGCTCTGACACATAGGAAGAGTTTTTCTAGTTGTTTTGTGGCAGCTTCATGGTGTTGGGATCTGGCAGGAGCGTGTTTGGTTATCAGCAAGTATGAAAACTAAATTATTGACATTATTAAAGTTATTAGAATCAATAAGATTATTAACAAATATTAATAATAACGGGGCACCACCCTGAGATCAGGGACCAACAGCCAAACTATATATTAAGTCTCAACATTTTTCAACATTTTGTTCACTCAAAAATGTCAACAGTCAAAGTACTATTCCACATTCAGAGTGAAGGTTTGAATTCAGTAGTAGTCTCCTACGTAATTATGCTACGCAAAACTACAAACATTAGGTAATGAGGCACACAATAGAGGCCGCGTTTACACACCACTTGCGTCTGAGATGAGTAGCACAACTTATATCTGTGTATGAGTACGTGTACGTGTGTGTGTGTGTGTTCGTTAAACAATAAGGCAACAAATAAAGGCTAAACTACCACGGAATCCGCTCCGAAACAGTGGGAGGTCGTGGCAGCTGCGAAGAAGCCACCCCAACATATAGGTTATTTTATTTTATTTTATTTCATCTCATTAAAGCTCCATGGCATGACCTAAACTGTTTGCCAAAATATGTATTGTTCATGTGGTGTTGTAAAATAGTGACTGTGCTCCAGTTTTCTGGACCCAGGGATAAACAGTAGTGAAACACATATTGAAGACCAGCGTCATTGACCCATTTGGCCACCAGAGGGAGTTTACCTTGAAGTGAGCGCTTCTGTCAGGAGTAAACTAATGCAGCGAACATACATATTTTTTATTTATCACCACAGGTTTAGAGATGTTTTCCTGTTTCTTTTTGAAAATATATTTTTCTGAATTCATACATCCATTGTGCAATGAAATTCGTTAGCATAGCCGTTCATCCACCCTAGTTTAATCTACTGGTGTAGTTGCCATGGCAACAAGTACCAACTGAAGTTAGCCTTCATTAGCTTGCTAATAAAAACGAGTAGCTATACCATTACAATTCGGCCTTTTTTTAATAAACCAATTACAACTACCAACAGTCATACCTTAAAGGACCTTAATGTATCGTCACATATTGTCAAATAACGACAAATAAAGGCTAAACTGCCGCGGCACCTCTCCCAAACAGTGGCAGCTGCCGGCAAGTCGTGAGCTTGCAACAGGAAGTGCCTCTACTAGCTGCCGCTGCCACGATTTGAGCTTGCCCTTTCTCCAAAGCAACGCAGATCCTCACCGCTGCAGTAAGATACAGAAACGGTTACCTTATCACACAGAGACCCAACTGGCGAACTCAGATTTGACAGCCGCGGCACTGGTCCTTTAACTAATAACGTTACAGTTACATACCGTGAAATTAAACACATTAACATTACAGTAAACTTAAAACAAAACAAACACGTTTATAAACTCGCTATGACCTATCTCTGCCTGGACACAAGCCTCTTACTCTGAGATGGCTTTGTAGCTTTGTAGGTTCTTCAAAATTCTGTTTTCCATTCGGGATCCGGAGCTTCACTTGTTCGGTAAAGCTGCGCTGCGATAAATCCTCCGTATGGCAGCGGGAATTTTTCTGCCAGGTAGGCCCCAACTCCCTTTGTTCCAACCACATGGTGAAGTCCCAACACTGGTTATCCTCTTTGTTTCTATAATAGAGAAAAGCATATGGCATGTGTCCACATGATGAGCACAAACAGTCCAGATCTAGAACTTTTGTGTTTAGCTGTTTGCCACATATTGTATTTATTCCAGTATTACCATCAAACCACTGGCTGTAGTTTTATCACGTGGAGCTGCAGCAGTTTGTGCTGTATGTGACCAAAGCTGTGTGATGTGTCCACAGCATGTGGCAAGCTAATGAAGATCACTGGGCCGCTGACTGTGAAAACTTCAGGGACCAGATTTGGAGCCTGGATGACCGACCCACAGGCGTCTCCCAAAAACAACAGGGTGAGCCGAGCTAATGGTCTTTGCTGTATGTCGCGAGCCTTTGAAGCAACGCAGGGCGATTTAATAATTTACATACAACTGCTTCCCTCCTGCTGTTCACTGGGGACAGATTTGTTGACTTGCAATATTATACTCACTAAAGTTTTTTGGACACTTTTACTGCTGGGATCAAAGATAAATGTTGATGTCCCTCTCTAGGACATTTTGGGCATTCTTTTAGATGGGAAAACTCACTCAACACTTTTGGCACAGTGCCTTCATCAGCGTGTTTAACAGAAGAGGTAAAAAAGCACAGCCTTTGCATACTTTGTCAATTATCCCCTGAGCACTAGACACATTAATGGCCAGCTTTTAAAGGATGCGGCACCTTAAACATAGACATTTACACAACAAACTGTTACTTAAAACCACCGCGCAAACTAGCAGAATTGACAGGCTGAATGTTTACTTTCGGTAATCAGGGTCAAATTGCTCTTCAAGTTGAAAAAGTGTCACAGAAAGGAAGAAGCCTGCTTATAGTTTGCTCGAGAAAGTTAAGGACTTTGACTATTTTCTTTGCTTAGAACATTTTTTATGTTTTTTTTAATTATTTGTTGACATCCATGTATCACACCAACTCTTAAGTAGCAGTCTTCTTCTGCCTTTTGCTGACACTTTGCTAGGCGTCTTGGCTGTTCCTACCATCAACTGTCAGTCAGTGTAATGGCATGAAGCAGGAATTTGCATTGCGTCACCTGCCTGCTTGAAGGTGAACATATACAGATAAAAAATATCGACAGACAGATACAAACGTAACAGTTGCTTTTCAAAACATTGCTCCATCGAACCAATTGACTTATGGTCAAAAACTCCACAGCAGATCTTACAGCGGTTAGCAAATATTAAAATACTACAAAATTAAAGAAATAAAAAAATACAAAACTATCTTTTATAAAACAACTATAAAAATTCTCAAATACTAAAATCTTCATTCGGATGCAGTATTCTGAGAAGATAAATCCAAAAAGCCTTTTTCTCTTTCCTAGGGTAGTTAAAGTTGCGCTCCCTTGGTCCCAATTTGACCTTATCAATACCAATTTAAATCATTGAACGAATGTCTGGGTCTTTTTATTTCCACTTTTATGGAGCTCCGGTATTCTTTCATCCTCTTTTTTTTAGTGAAAGCCCCATCTCCTATACTTTTTCATGGACATATTATATAGATACAGTTTTTTGTTTTACAGGTTATTATTTCACAGGAACGTTGTCTGTACTTATTTGTCCTCAGATCTGGTACATGGACAGCTACACCAACAACAAGATAGTAAAAGAGTACAAATCCATAGCTGATTTTGTGGCGGGAGTCGAGTCGAGAACCTACAGCCTGCCTTTCAAATGGGCTGGCACCGACCATGTGGTGTACAATGGCTCTCTGTACTACAACAAGATGCAGAGCAACATCATAGTGAGGTACAGCTTTGAGACGGGCCGCGTGGTCACCCAGAGGGCTGTAGAGTCAGCGGGGTTCCATAACGTTTACCCCTACACGTGGGGAGGCTTCTCTGACATCGATATTATGGCGGACGAGCTGGGCCTGTGGGCAGTGTACGCCACCAACCAAAACGCTGGGAACATAGTCATCAGCCAGCTGAACCCGGACACGCTCCAGATCCTCAACACATGGAACACAGAATACTCAAAGAGGAACGCTGGCGAGTCTTTTATGATCTGTGGGACGCTCTACATCACTAACTCCCACCTGACCGGTGCCAAGGTGTACTACGCTTACTCCACTAAAACCTCCACATACGAGTATACAGACATTCCCTTTCACAACCAGTACTTCCACATGTCTATGTTGGACTACAATGCCAGGGACCGCACACTCTACGGCTGGAACAACGGCCACCAGGTCCTTTTTAATGTTACACTTTTCCACATCATCAAAACTGAGGACGACTCTTAAGCCGTGGCACATACTGTACAAGTGATAGGAAAACATGGAAAAAATAGATGGTTGCATCTGAATGTTCTAATTAGTGTATTTATTTATTTATTTATCCATTTATTTATCCATTTTTTTATTTATCCATTTATTTATTTATCCATTTATTTATTTATCCATTTATTTATTTATGTAATTTCCCCAATTAGTTTTGGTCATTTTATACTAATTTATTTACCAACATCTTGCAATTTGCTACTTTCATACGAAGAGTTAACTAATTATGATCTTCTCCATGTGGAAACATAGAAGTTTCTCAGTAGAATGCATCTCTGCCAGGTGTGTCTGTAACAACCACTGTTGTATTGTGTGATTGAATGAATACAACTCACCCCCCCCCCCCCCCGTCTAGACACCAATGGGCTGTATGGTGAGACACACTTCATTCAAACTAAAAACAAGCGGTGGTGTATGCAGGCGATCGGCTCAAAGTGATCGCATAAGACACGTCATACAATCTTGCCAAAAACTAAATAAAAATCCTCAAGCTGTCTGTCCACCAGTTGCAGCAAGGTACAGTAGTGAGTGTACTGGTAGTTCTATTAGCTGTTAGCCAAACACACAGTCCATTACAATAACTGTTAACACACCGCTAACCGTTATCCCCTCACTGTGGGCACAGAATAGCGGATGGGGCAGGGTCGCAGATGCTCACAGCTTTGTTATCACCAGTGGCCCCTACCAGCCGGGGGCCGGTTATGCGTAGTGAGTGAGGAGTCCGCAGGCAGTCAATGGCAGTATAAAACAAGTAAAAAAAAAAAAAGGTGTTTTTAAGAAAGTGTGAGTCTTTGCAACCATAAGGTCTTTGAGCATCCAGCCATAACTGGGCACCCAAAATATTATGCAGTTTGCTGCAGCAAAATGCAAGATTAGCCGTGGACAGACACAGGGGTGCACGCTCACTCACATACACAGGCCCTCATGCACACACACTACCAATCGCATGATCCTCCTGGCGGAGATAATAAATGGACGCACAAAATTAAAACATTTAAATGTCCATTATGACACATATTGCAGGTAACACAATTTAATAATGGCACTTTAGTAACTTTTAGAAACACTGAACAATGAACATCCTGTAATTTCTACAGTTCCCCTTTCTCTCTAAAACGAAAGGTTCATTTTAATAATGGTTTTCTCATTCAGTATGGCAAATATTCATGGCCCTAAGTTAGTCATACTTTGACCGTGTTCACTAATTGTTCGTTTTGTTTCCATTCTTTCCTTGCCATTTATTCATCATCGGCCAATTTATTCCTGCCTTTCACTTCCTCCATTTAGCTTTCAATTTATCACTGTACTTTTCCTTTCAAAAGATTTTGCACTTGACCTTGTACAAGACAATAAGAAATGTGGTGAACCATAATGCACCTGTATAGTTACTGTACTTGGCCTTCTTGTGTCTATGAAGATTCTCAGTCATCCAGGTCATAGGATGTCTTGAAGTACTAAGTCAAAGTATTTCAGCAAACGGCAAAACTGGTTGCCTTTAACTTAGTACTTTGAGATATTAGCTTTTTTGTAACTTCAGCAACAGCTTGTATGCCTTATTCAGTGCAGTACGTTCTGTAAACCTAAGGATAAACAGCTCTCGCACATGAATGTTGGCTATCCTAATAGCATTCGCTGTACTGTAACTGTATACCTCTGTATTTTGTATCTGCGCAACATCCCATTCTCCTTTTCTCTAGCTGTATTAATGGTCCATGTATACAGACAGCAGTTGATAACTTTAATAAACATTCATTTGTGTAAATAAGAAGTTACACATAAGCAAAATAAAAATATTGTTTTCATTAAGTCAGTGTTCTGCGTATATTTGTGTTCTCAGGATAACAGCTTAGTAAATTTGTTTTCTGCAACCAAAAGGGAACACTGAAATGCCTCTTGACATGAAGTAGCACTGCAGTATGATTTAATCTGACGTCACTTTAATTATAGACTGACTGCAACAATGCTGTTCTGCCAAAAATGTTATTTCATTGTCCTCTGAAAGGGACAAAGTGGCTGAGGTTATTTCTCATTTCCTGCACTAGCTTACTTATTTTACGTAGCTGTGACTTTTTGTCAGAGCTTTTATCACATTAAGAGATATTGTTCTCCTGGTTACTTTCAGTCCATGGCGGAAGAAGTACTCAGATCTGTTACTTAGGGAAAAGAATCAATACCATAATGTACAAACACTGTTACAAATAAAAAATAGTGCGTCAAAGTACAAAATTATTAGCATCAACTACTTAAAGTACCAAAAGTAAAATCACACATTAGGCAGAATGGACTATTTATAGGTACAATGTACAATATATCATTGCTTTATAAATGTGTAAATCACCTTAATTTTGCAGGTGGTTTGTGTAGCTTGTGAATTTTATCTTAATATATTTTAAAAAAAAACTGTTAATCATATCTTATATTTATTGATCTGAATCGGCAAAGTAAATAGTAACTAAACTTGTGAAATAAACATATTAATAAATTTAAATGTAATTATACTTGATTACAGTGCAAGAGAAAATGTACTTGTATATTTTCCACCACTTCTTTCCGTATGGAAGAGAGCAGCATGTTTGAGCTCCAACAGTCACTTTGTACTTAATGACAACAGCTCATAAAAGCTTCGCTCTTTGGTTTGTTGGCTTGATTGGGTTCTGAGGACTGATTGTAACTTTTTATTTGGTGAAGAACATCTAAATATACTGGCATGTACAGTGAAACAATGCTATAGAGTATATATATATATATTATGTAGTAATATTGATTCCCTCATATTTGAGCCATCATAAAAAGTGAAATGTTGCAGCTGTTGATGTTGACTTCTTTTGGAAGTGCTAAGAAGGAAGGACAAATACACCAAATGGGGCAGTAAAAACTAAATAGTGCAGGTAAAAATGAGTGCATGTACACAGAAAAAAGTATTTGGAGCCCTGCTATTGGTGGCTGACTAACCTCTTCTTAACTCCCCAACTGAAATTTTAACAAAAAAACCCCAACAATAGTTTGTCACTTGATTCTAGAAACGCTCAAGTCAAATAAAACGAGTTCATGTGCTGTGCAGACAAGTGAAATGATCTCACGCCATATCTTGTTCCATCTGTTCTAAAATAAACATGATGATTAATGTAAGATGAAGAGATAGCAAGATACGATTTGGATAATAATAATGTGGTCAACAACGAGATTCTCAAATACAATTTTCTCGAATCCAGCCTTGCTATGCCGAGGAAGTGTGATTGCACAGTGTGTGTGCGTTTGTCATGACCTTGAAGACTTCTTTTAGCCGCTCACTAGCTGCTGCATGCTGAAGGGTCTCTGTCAGCGTTGGACCAAGTGTTTGCGCACACTTTGAACACAGAAGTATGCATGCATTCACACACTTATATGGACAACACTGACCACTCGCAGCTCAATCTCTGACAGGCTCGGTGCTCTCCTCCCAGGTCAGATCAATGCAGGTCAGCCAGACAGGAAGCATCTTAAAAGGTCAGAAAAGTAGCCACAGTAACTCCAGGCCTTTGGAAACACAGTATGGATCTCCTGAGATATTGATCCCTGGAGTGCACCAGTGTCAAAGACCTCCCCATGTATTAACTCATGTGCTTCTTACAGCATTGAGAGGCATTGAATCTGGATTCTATAATTGAAATACTACTAACTTCCAGTCTTGTACAGCATGCCAGCTGTGCAGTAAGATGTCAGGGTTCCGTTAAATCCAGAAAGGAAATTAATCCAATACTGTACAAACTGTATGAAAAGCTCCTTCTGGCTGTAGCTCAATGAGCCACTACCTGCCACTAATCCACTAATCCTGAAGGAAAGCTAAATGGTGGAACGACATCAAACATATGTAATTGGTTACTCATATTGTCTTCATTTGAAATCATGGTTCATGAGCAGACGTATCTTCCAGTACACATGGAATCAAGTGCTGCTTTTCTTACCACTGATCCTCCAACACAGTGTGCAAATTTCACTAAGTAGCACTAAGTTTGCTCAGCAGCTACATCATATTTCTTGTGTAAATGTCTCACAAGCATCAGATATTTGACTCCATTTGCTATGAACAGGTATATTGAACATGATCTGAATATATTTTAGTTAACTCGTCTTCCTCTATGAAACACAGTGAAGCACAGTAAAGATTTTTTTAAGTGTTAAACTTTTTTAATTGATAACTTTCTTTTCTCATCGATCGCAGGTCACTGAATTTAATCAAATCAATGGGGTTTTTTTGGCAGACTTTATGGCATTAGCAAATAGCGTATTGTTTTCCAAGGAATTGATCAAACAATGTATGGTGATGAAACTTGGGATTTACAATCCTAGTTTTGGCAGAAGCGCCCTGAACACTTTGAGCTGAACAAACTGCAACTCAAGAGTAGAAAAGTGTCCAATATCATTTGTCTTTTCCCCCATTTTCCAATCAGCTGAAATGGGAGGGCCGCTAATTTTGTGGTTGCCGCCTAGCAACAATCACAAAAAAAGAAATTCAGCAAGCTGCTCTTTTTTTATGTTTAAATGCTTTGTCTGATCAGGGCCTTACCCATAATCATCCAATGAGTATCCACTGGGTACCTTTGTGTGTCATTGTTATAGTATAAACTCTGACATCTGCTAACCAACAATGTGTACGACTTCGGCTGTCAGTCCAGCTTTGCCCACAAAAAAAGATTCAAATAGAATGATATGTTCAGCACAACGGGAAATGTGAAATATCCTTTTTTCGCTGGAAGTATATTTCTGATCATTTTGATTATAGCATGTGATGCTATGCTACAAATCATCCTGACAGCTGTGAGCTAAAACTCAGAAGTATCACCTTATCACTGTGTGTTAACAATCCTTGCTGTACTCACACAAGCACCAAAGACAGTCAGGAAACAGCAGAAAAGGGGAAAAGAGCAGGGAAACGGGTCTTTCAGCATTATGTTGACAGAAATATGGGGAACAAAGAATGTCAGGTGTTTTCTTATGCAATCGAGGCACGTATGAGGGCGGAAAACAGTTTGAGAACTCAAGATGGAGCCACAAACTGATGTCCGATGTCTCTGAAACAAGTCAACTGTGGTGATTGAACTCATTAAAGTTAACAGCTATTGGTGGCAGGGAGCACTTTAAATTTAAAGCAGGACTATAACAAGAGTTTAGCCTCCATCAAAGGCCTCCCTTTGTATGTCACACTTTATTATTGAGTTTGTTGCAGATGAGTTAAATGGAAATTGTAATGCGATTGCTCAGATACTTTAACAAATGACGTTATTGTTTGCAGTTTGAGAATCAACCAAATCTCTTCACCAAATCTTGCTTCACTGCAACGTTTGTTTGCGGTACATGGTTTGGCTTTTATGAACACACTGTTGGGTAAATAAGTACAGAGGTACCTGGAGACAACATTGTCAAATACTGAATACAATTTAAATTGCAATTATAGGAGCCAAAAATAAGAAGTGATCTAGGTGGAAGCTATGAACTCAAAATCAATCATAATTATTTTTTATATAATGAAGTATATAAATGGCCCATTCTAAGCTAACCAAAGCACAACGATTCGTATACTTGTTAATTTTGTACTTTCTGCCAAAAGATTCCCCTAAATGTAATACACTCGCACTTTAACCGAGCATAGATTTGGGCTTTATCCCAGGTTGTGTCGATTGTATTTATAAAACCCTAAATCCCTAATTTTCATGAAGAATTCCTCTTGGTCAATTAAATGGTGTAAATCTTTACTTTGTGTCAAGTAAGTGGGTTTTCAAGAAGGCCACAATGAAGTTCATGTTCAGTAACTAAGTCGACAATGGTCTTAGCCACTACCAATGATGATGATAAAATGGCCTTATAACAATATCCTTGGTCCATCTTATTTCACTTTTTTTGAGTAGGATAACCTCACCAAGATTAATCTCATTCGGCATATTCCTTCCTTGTATTTTAGACAAACGTGATAGACTCTACAGGAAATCTCCCTGTACTTGTACAAATCGGTCAAGTTCCTCAGGTTTCTGTAAGGTGCTTGCAGTGGTTGTAAATTGAATGACCTTCGCCTACCGGAGCTGAGATTACGTAATCTTGTCCTATACACCCTTGTGATTGAATTTTGGTTTTGAGGGTTATAGTTGTTTCACAGAGACTTTCACGCTGTAGCTAACATCTTTTTTTTTTAAGTATTTATTTCTAACCATGTCTCGGTTGATCTTGTGTACAAATGTGTTTTTTGCACTCGGAGGAACATTGCTTTTTTCAGCAATCCTTAACTTTGAATTGCACGCTTTCAATCCCGACAAACTGTCTTTTTCCGAGCGAGCTTGTCAACAACTTCTAGAAATAGTGCTTTAAAATGGTAACGCGTTGTCTGCTTCTTCTTCTATAACTGCAGGCCAATCCGCTTCGTATAAACAATGATACGATTACAAGTGTTAGAATATTTTGTTTATTATAACAGTTGGAGACAGTTCTATCCGAGATATCAGAGAAAATAGTGTACAACTTTAATGCATGGGTTGGCACAGTGGGTATCAAATCACGAGCCTTTGACATATGCAACAATAGAATGGACACTTCTTGAACAAACAAACATTAGAAAAGGACTCGGCACACTTTCCCTCATGCACAACATTACTCTATAATGTCTTCAAAAATAATTATTGACAAAGACCATGTACTGTACTCGTGAGCAGCATACATGTCACATCCCCTCAAGCTGTTACAGATGATCAAAGCTATACTGTCAAGTCCGGTCTGTCTGTCTACCAAAACCAAATTACTGAACCCAGAGGCAGGAGTTATCGTCTGAGGTTGTCTTAGATATTTCATGGTGGGGTAGTGAAAATATAAGCTAGAATACTTTTCATGAACTCATCAGGTTTTGACAACAACTTTGGTAGAAACATATCATAGTCTGTCGATAGATGGAGATAGATGGAGGCAGATAGCTAACGAGATAGAGTGCAAGAGATTTTGTCATTCCACACCACTTGTGTTAATTTTGAATGTCACTTGCTCCCAGGTTTGCATTTCTGTATTTGGCTGCACTCCTCTGCAATCATCCCTTATCTGTGTGCACAGCAGCTAAGGGGTTGTCTCTCTGAATGAATGGGCTCAATAAACCTGTCACAGGCCCAGACTTGTTGACTGTGCATTGACTCGGGTTACAGTGATCCATCCTTTTTATTAGTTCCAGTATGGCTACAGATTTACAATGTGATGTTCTGCCCACACATGACAATGCCATTACAACACAAAGTCACTTGTTATAGTACATTTGTTCTGCTTCGTTGTTGCTGCTCTCAGTACTTTGAATTGTAGAATACAACAGTACCTTCTTGTATTCATTTTCAAACAGAGTCATTGCCTATTACTGCAGGGTTGTCATCTAATCATCGACCACGCAACTACTGATACTTGAGACCAGTGTAATCGTAGGGGCATATTTAAAAAGGTATCCATGATCTGAATGTACTGTAAACAAAAGATTATTGAACAATGTTGTCACTTCCAAATTGATTGTTTTTGGTCTGTTATACAATATATTAATACAGCTAACTCCCACAGATTCCTTATGACCAAAGCAACAATATAGTCCTTTATATAGACAGCCCTTTGCAGCCTGTGCGTACAGGGGATCAGTATAGCCTCACTAGACTTTAACAGAGAAGAGGACAAAACTCAGATAATTCAACAAATTAATTTGGCTGTAAATAAATAAAAAGAGCTACGGAAACCTCAGCGTGTGGATCAAACAATATTAGGCTACAGAAATTAAATAAGCTAGGCTTTAGTAGTACTTTTTAGTACTGGTTTCCAGTTTTAAGATGTTTACATGCAAGACTTTATAAAATATGATACTTTTTTAATCATATTGTATAACAATATATATAGAAGTAGAGCTGAAACTGTTATTAGTTAATTGACAGAGAATGAATGGCAACTATCTTGATAATGTTTTTTATTTTTTTGGACAATGACAAATATTTCGTTCCGGCTACTCAAATGTCAGGATTTACTGCTTTTCCTAGTAATTATTTTTAATACATTTAGTTTATAATAGTTTCGAGGTTTGGACTGTCGGTTGGATAAAACAAACATTGCGAAATAGTCACTGCTTTCTGAAATTTCTCATTCCTTGACCATTTTCAATGCAGTTTTGTTATTTTGTTGTAGGATTTGGCGACCGTGAATGACCGTGAATGACCGTGAATACCGTTTTTTTCATTACAACATTGTTAGCATTGTTAATTCGACCAGGAAAATAGCACTTTGTATGAGTCACGGATGCAGTAGAAGTTGACAGTGACCTGCAATAAATTGCAGGCAGTCAACCTTATTGTGTTCGACATTGAGTGCTAACAGTGGGGATGGCACCACCTTCATTACACTCAGCTACTGCAGCAGGTTAAGGAGGGGCACATTTGCTGTCAGCTTGCTCTGCGTCAGGACAGATTGAAGCAGACTGTAGATCAGCTGTTTATAAAATCTGTCACTCAGCAACGATCCTGGATTTTGTCTGACTGTAGTCAACTCATGTGATTGAGTGGATGTGTGTATACCTAGTGCTTTTAAAAGTGCACATTTCTTGTTATGACTTTCTCCTGGTCTAAAATTAAATCAATTAGACATTCATGAGATATGCCTTCGCCAGGCAAATTATTCAATTATGTTCTGCAAATGAGGTGTGACTGACCTTTAAAAGCGAACTATTCACAGTTTCCACAATTTCCTTCATGGTTCAGCTCATCTATTTTTCATTTCCTGATGTATCAAATGGGGCTTACAATAGTTGAACATTTCATACGGTGTCATGTAACACCACAATCTCGAAGACTGACCTAATTACTGCACTATAATCTTTAAAACAAGATAGATATGTGTGTTAGGTAGAGCTAAACTCTTCAACTAACCATCGCTGTCTTGATTTGCTTGCTGGGTAATATCTGGTAGAAGATACTGTGACAGCTGCATTTCAATCAGGAGAGACAAGTCAGATGAAGAAAATATAAATGTTTATTATCAACAGATGATATGTGATGATAAAGTCTTGACAGAGTCTTTTGAGCGTGGATTCTACTGGGAGATTTGTGGTGGCTGATGAGGCTGATGAGGCTGATGAGGCTGATGGATCTGCGAAGACCTGGTGGTGATGGGGAGGTGGAGGGGCGCGTAACAGCAACATGAACATACTGAAGGTAGAGAGACAGTAATATTTAAAAAGAGATGACAGCAAGATAATAGACTATATTGGATAGAAGAGACCAGCTGATCACAACAGCTGATATCATGATCGACAGCCCCAAATAATGACAGCAAGGAAATTAAGAGTGAGCGTGCGTGGGAGGAGTGAATGGCAAATGTATGAGAAATAAACTACAGGCCGAGGCATGCAAAGTATAGTCTTCCTGACTAAACTAACGCTTTAGCTTCATCTGTTGCCTTTCACTGATTAATGAATATGAAGCAATTAACAGATGGTATCAGTCATCACAAACTGATGCTGGTGCAGCAAAACACTGTTGAAACACACAACACTATATTTTCAAAATTCTACCCAAAGTTTCCAAAATATAGAAATATTTCGTGATGGATTGGGGGAAATGTGTATAAAACACAGATAAGAATGAGAAGGCAGCAGTGTAGTACAATGATTTAATGGCAATAAAAGCTTACAGAGACCAAAAAATGCAGGTAAAATAAAAAATAAATAAACTAGAATATCAAAACACTGGGAGAAAAACTATCACAAGGGAAAAAACGCAGGAAACACTACCAAGGAAACAGGGGAATCACAGACCAAAGACACAAGGAGAGTGGGGTAATTAGACACAGGTGGGACATATGGGCAGTGCAAACGATCACAAAGATAGGAAAACACAAACCCAGGAAATAAAACAAAACTTGACGAATGAGGAGTGAACCTACAAAATAAAACAGGAAACAGACTAAACTAAATTAATAACATGAGACAAGGAAAAAACAACATCAAACAAAACCTCTAGAACCTCTAGAATGGATCAAATAAAAGCAAAGACAGATAAAGTAATAAGATTATCTTTGCAAAAGTCTGACTGTTACACAGTTAGTTCACCGAGGCAACTTTGTAGACCTCCAGTAAAAATTCTTCATACATTCAATCAATCTCTTAGAGTATTATGTGCGAGCAGAGGAATACTGCATACAGAAATTCTGAGCTGGCACAGGTTTCCATGACACTAGTCTTCACATTTCCCTGACCTGTAGGTGAGACAAAACATTCCCTTTGCCTGTCACCCATTTTTCATAATCATAATCAATAGGCCAAGAATAGCGATTGAAGGTGAGCCGTGTCGATCAATCGTTCTCAATCATCTTTTCCTCCATTACCCCTGAGGTCGATACCACAGCCTTTAGAGGCAACAAAGTTATCCTCACTTCCCCCCCTGGGAGTAAGAGGTGGTGAGAGGAAGCTAATGAATGTATTTGTCATATCTCTAATGGCTCACTATATCACCACAGCACCTTGGCTCGGGATTTATGGCAATCATGACTGCAGAAAAGTTAATGCATTCTGTTTCATTTTTTTTTCTGTTTCTGATGAGACAGCTTGAGAGAACATTGAATTTTTTTTTTCGGAGCCAAACTTGTGAAAACCTTGACAATGTGCCACAGTAAATGATAGCCTAAAACACAGAGTTAGGAAGTTGGAATTCACACCGGCAAGTGTGCAGGAATGGCAAACTAATAAGTCAACTCTGCTATTGATTAGAACCGGCTTATTTTAGTCCCTGAGGCCCACATGAGCCCACACACCCAGACCAACAATATATCAGCCTATACTCTCAAGTTATGTTGAGATGTCGCTCCTGATTAAAACTCCGGAAACTTTTTTATTTTACTTTCCTCTTTTTTTGACTCACAAATCTAATCCAGCAGCAGAACTTCATCTTCTTCCATTAAGTCCCAAGTGACTTCATTTTTATCGACAATATGCACTCAAAATGCAAATGACCAAGTGTCTCGGATTCAGGCGAGTACAGAGCACAACCGAAGAAGTTAAAGGCAAGTGCTCACAAGCGATACAGTACACTAAGATCTATAAAGAAATGATAGTAATTAGTCCACAAATTGATATTTTGCACTGCTCCCCTCTGTGATACATTTTCCCACAAATTCCCAAGGGACATGCGTTGTTCTTCGTTCGTTTGATCAACTCCAGTGGGATTCCGGAAGTGTGAACAAAGCCAGCAGCATTTTTCTTTTACATGTTTTTGGAGTTTCAGGAGAACATTTTATGTTGCATGAATAATGGTGTGTGTGTGTGTGGGTGTGAGAAGGGAAAGAGAGAAATATTTGTTCAAAATTTCTCAAGGGCGGCTCCTGCTGCTTCTGTGGAGACAAGAACACACACGTACGAGGCGAGAAGATGAGGCTGGCTGCACGGTTCTGATGCACTTTAAAAAAGCACACGGATCAGCAATTCCTTCTATGAGCCCACACATCCTTCAGACTTCAAACACACTTCCTGAAGGTTAGGGGCACAGAAGTGAGTAGATAAGTGAGGGATGCCTCTGCAGAGATGCCATACTTTGTTGACTAAAGACATTACCGGGGTATTTTCATAAACCTACTGCCCTCATGTGGTTGCTGCTGGGTCACAAAAGCAGGACAGAAACATTTTCAACAACAACGTAACACTCTGACGACAGTCGTGGAGTGAAATACAGCTCAGTGTGCTCATCACCTACTGGGATCCTGCAGAAAACGAAATGATGGCCGTGCAGCCTTTTCACTGTGAACTATCTACTTTGATTCAGTCAGCGCAGTACCTGATCAATTACCGACAAATGAGTGACGATTCGTGCCTTCTCAGGGAAAACAACGTTATCGAGTTCATTTGGGAAACAGCTGAGCTTTTGTTCAGTGCCGACTTTATCGACAGACATGTTCCTCTCCAAGCTGATTCTACAACACTTGTGGTCCTGCAAGGTTTAGACAGATATTAATACATTCAGCAATCATATACAGTTGGTTTATTCACAATATTTTTTTATCACGGTTTTATGGACGAGTTGGATTCATTTAAAAATAGTAAAAGAAATGTATCAGAAATTCCAGCTATACGCTGCCTGACAGATGGCCAGTCAGGTTTTGCAACAGTATGCTGGTGTCTACTATTTGCAGACTTTGCAATCCAGGATAAGACGAAGAAGAGGAAAAGTATACTTAGCAGAACTGAGTGAACAAACAAGCATTTCCAAGGTTCTCCTTTCATGCTTTTCATCTTTGTCTCAACCGATACCACTGACCACAGAGCAACACTTACAGATGAAGCTGCAGTCATCTATATGACACTGATTAGTACAGTGATAGAATGCTGAATGTGTATTCATCTTGTTCACTGCGATCAAGGCCTTTTGCAATCTATATATCTCTGTCCCACGCATTCCAACCTTAATGCCCTTTCGGCTCATAACTTTGACAGCAACTTTGTCTCTCATCCAAAACTTTATTCTTTGCCTGCTCTCTGTATATATACACAAGTAACCTTTTTGGACTCCATCCCTCAACCATGGCCCCAATTAAACGTATGACCCAAAAATATCCGCCACACTGGCTTACAAGCTAAAAAAAAAAAACTATTAAATTGTGTGACTCAAAAAAGAGTCAAGCATTTTTCCGCCAACTCGTCGCATTAACACCTTGATGCAAACTAAAAACAGAACAATTTCTAATTCATTCCCTGCATGAAATACACTAATTCACATCATTGAACATGATGGAACATTTATTATCATTGCAGCTTCCACTAACACCTCGCACCAACATTATCATAGCTAACATGTTTGACTGATCTCTCCAAATGTTCATCCATTCTTTATAAAGATGGATTTATAGGTCACTTTACAATCAGCAAGCTTGTCTTGTGAACATTAAAGGGTTACTCCAGTGGTTTAGTGTTGTACTTCAATATATTTGGGGTACTTTTTAAAGAGACAAGTTTCAAAAGAATATTCTAAATCAAGGGAGCAGACTGTGGTAAATGGGTCAAGACCCTAAAACCCCGGATCGTATACTTCCCATAATGCAACTTGCTAGCATTTTTTTTTTTTGTAAATCCCTTCATGCTGAAGAAATGTCCTCATCTTTCAACTCCACATCCCCAAGCTAAAACAACATTATACTGTTTTTTCAGGTTAAAAAGTACTCTTCGGGACTAGTACATGTACTTGTGTGTGCCTCTCATTCCATCGTATTAAAAGGCTGATTGACATCATCTCTAGATGTTCTTTTATGGGATCTTAGTAATGCCTTTACAGACATGAATGTGGGTGAGTTCTCCGTGAGGTATTTGTCTAAACAGTAAGTAGAAATCAATACTGTATTATGCCATGTCGGTTATGTTTATACCTCACATTTAATACAGATGCAATGTGTTGTACATGAAAGCGTTTTAGAACATTTTAACTTGAAGCTCAAAAAATGGACCAAGGCAGAGACAAGACAGTTTTATAGCAATCACTGCTGTGTAGAATGGATTTTGCAATAAACACCGTTGATCAAATAGTTAACTTCATGTGTATTGATCTACAGCAGGGCGTCTTGGATGGATTAGCTGTTTGTGATAAGTAGGTGGAGGTACTATCGAGGGTGAGCTGAGGCCCAACATGTTAATTAAGTCTGTGGTCCTGTCAAGTCCTTAGGGATCAGTAGGATGAACTCTTTCTTCTCTCTACATCAAGATACTGGCAACTGTTTGTCTGACTTGTCCCTCACCTTTTACAGCATATGTTTGTGTTTCATATTTGATATTGAATGAGATTGGACCTCTCTTGGTTAATTAAGTTATGTAAGCTAGGCAGTTTTCTGTTCATTTCAAGTCTTCAATTTAAAATTCCCCATTCCCTTAACTTTCCTTTTGCAGCTGTAGTACTGCTCTTTCTTAACAGTCAAGTTGCCATTTCATTAAACGTCATTAAATGAGAGATGCATTAAGCTGACAGAGGTGATGTGATGTGTCAAATGGAGCACTTAGCATATTTAACAACGCTTTTAGTTTATTTATAAATGTGGATGTCGGTTTATCTGGACGCATGCATGAATGTAAATATGCACATATAGTTAATTGGGTTTATACATTTACATGTATGTCTGTACATGTCTATACTTGTTCTCTGTTTCTATCACTGGGTGTTTGAAATGCAAAAATATTAGAAATAATTGCAAATACAGGTTGGACATTTTGTCGATTTACTAATTCCTGACCGTGGCTAGTTGGGCTTTCTCCTCCAGCATCTATAAAGCTTACTTATTAACACTTAATTATTTTGTGTTTAATCTGTACATCAAAAGAAATATAAAGATGACAAGTTGTGGTTTCAGAGAGGAGCTTGTGCATTGTGTCTTTAAGCTAACTTAAGATAATTGCCTCGAGTGGTATCAATTCTCTCTCTCTCTCTCTGGGAAAAAGCAAGCAGGTTTCCCTAAATGTTGAAAGAGGAAATAACACATTCTACCTTTATAAAATGAATTGAAATGTGTTTATGAGAAACCAAATTCAACCTTGTTTAATTCAATCAATATACTCAGATGAACCACTATTGTACAGCTTTGCAAGTGGCCAATGCAAGGTGTGACCAGTAGGCTTGTATATTAATATTAATAAGTCCATGCACTGAGTTTATGATTAAGCTCCACTTGTACATTGTAGAAAAAAAGCACTTTAATATCCCACAATTTTCACTTGAGGTCATGCAAAAATTACAACCGTTTGTGTCGAATCATATATTTGTGTTCAACCTTATCGAACCACGATGGTGTTAATATTTGTGCACATTTACAATACTAATTCAATAGGTTTTGGTTCTGATGAAATGGATAACACAATGTGCTCTAAATTAGCCCAGTATTTAGCAGGATACGGTCACATTTCACAGCCTGTTACAGTGCGACTCCTTTGCTCTCCCACAGCGGCACTATTCATGTTCATCAGCTTTCATCCAGATGACCATATGGGCAGGAGAGGAGCATGAGATTCATACCAGAGAATTCATTAGCAGCCCCTGAATTGCACCCCGCCATCATCCCCTCTGTTTCTTTGAGGTAGCCAATGAAATTCAGGCCAGTGGGCTGCCTGAGGCTATGACACCATCACTTGCGGCAGCACAACAGTAATTGGATCGTATGTCAGAAAAATACAGGTTGTGACAAGCCACTCAGCACAATGTCGCCTTGGCCTCGGTGTGAAGTCACTCCACTGGGCTGCAGTAGCTTTCTTAGCTTTTCATTGGAGGTCAGTGGTGTTATTTCAGGTCATTGGGAGTGAAAAGTCATCAACTCTTCATCTCAATAAATGCAGTAGAATCCAGCAGCTTTATGAGAGAGAGAGGGCTGAATTATTTGAGGAATATATTCAAGAAATATTGCACACATGCATATTACATTAGGAAACTCCGGACTGTTTTATTTGGGAATGATGATGCAGTAACAATCAGCTAGTCAAGAGCATAAAATATGAAGTTTTATTTGGTCAGATACAAAATATAATTCCTCTTTATCTACAGCTATATTTATTTAAATGCCTTTTTTCCCCCCAAATTGGATCCTTCAAGAGGAATATTTTGCACTATTTTGTACTGACACTGGAGAACAACATAACATGTCAATGTATGAAACAGGGCATACAAATAAATACTTAAATGCACAACAGTGGATCACTGAAAAGAAAGGAAGCAACAGTGCATGTGTTTTGGAAAAAACAGACAACCAACATTAAAGGACTTTTGTTTACATGTGTCACGTAAAATTGAGGTGTGCGTTAATGTAAACATTAAAAAAAATACTGCTTCTAAGGTGCTTAAGTATTCATTACACAAAGAGAGAATTATGTACAAAGTTTTACAAGCCAGGCAATCTAAGAAAAAAGTCTCTTTTTAAAAAATATTTTACATGAAGAAGCTGCTGTTTCTGCTGTTAAACACATGTGATTTCAAGTCTAAGTAATGTTTCAGACATACTTGGTTTTTGATGATATCATGGAAGATTAATTCCTGTTTGCAGCCAAAAGGCTTGTAAAGTTTGTCTGTGGCTGGAAACATGAACTGTTCTACCAGTCACTTTGGCAGGTCAACAGGCCAGACCTGTCTCTATTCTAAAATGCAATTCGGCTAGTGAATTATTAAAAGTGGCTTTGAATTGTGTAATGTAGAAAGTTGTATCACTGCCCTTCAGAGTAACACCTTTACATCTGTGCTTCTTTACATTTACAGGACATGTTCATGTCTTCCTCTGCACTGGTGAGATCTTGATGTCTTTTCTTCCACCTGCTGTTCGTCTGTGTAAAGTCATGTCCTCCTCCTCTCCTGTCTGTTGCTTGGCAAAGTTGACAAACACCTGCACAACAGACAAACTGATTCAGTAAAAAAAAAATATATATATATAGCTGCCTCAAGTCAATAAATGACCAGTTCCTGTTTCTTTATTAGGATCCCTATTAGCACTCGGCATAAGCACTGGGGTCCTTCCTGTGGGTCCACACAGATACAGTCAAACACACTATAGCCACATAAACACAACAAACAAAACAGCTCATCTCAATAAATTAACAATCAAGTATGGACGACCAAAACTACATTGTTATTCTTTTCACAAACATTAAGCCAAACACAATAAATCAATCACAACCGCTCAATAATTCATAGCAAACTTCCCCCCCCCTATTCATACTGATGAATAGTATTTTTAATAAAAACAAATCTTTGTATGAATGACTTTAAATTAAATATTCATCATGCGCTCTTACATATTTCAATTCCAAGAAAATAGATAATGAAATACATTTCTCATTCCCGACGACTCGGGGGGGGATTTCTACTTCTCACAGGAGGTTTACATTATATTTCTTACACCATCATTCATAGTCATAATGTTATCAGGACAAATTCCCTTACATGCATTGAACACAGGTTGAGACTGGTTCCTACATACCTGGTCCAGTGTTGTCTGGGAAACAGAGTAGTCTTCGATGCTGAGTCTTTCTTTATTGGCCACCACCAGCTGAAATATCCTGGCTAGGGAGGAGGAGGCGATCTCGTACTGCAGCGTGTTGTGGTGCTTCTCCCTCTGAACGCAGCTCGGAAAGCTGCTCTCTATGAAGCTCTCGACGGGCTCCAGATCCGGGGGCGAGCCCGCTTTAGCTGCCTTGATTTTCATGGTCACTACGTAGCCGTCACCAAATCTGGATGAAGAAAACACAGTGTGAAGATATTAAAACTAATTTCATTGAATTCTCATATACCTTTATTCTACCTCTATTCAACTTTTTATCAATATCCTCAACTTGGACTAGGTGTATTTATCCCCCAAAGTTGTTGCGCAACTTCATATTGTCAGTATTTTCAAAGTCTGAATGGATTTTTACCCGCAGAAAAAGTTCAATTATTTTTGAAAGATACATTTTATGCTTCCTGTTTTCTGCACCATGATGCAGAGAAGCCTTGATTTATTATTTATCAAACCTCTTACTTGTATTTGAGATGCTGAATGGTACCCAGACACTTGAAATTCCCATTGACCATGATGGCAAGTCGAGTGCAGAGGGCCTCGCACTCCTCCATACTGGTGGAAAACAAGCATAATCCATCTTTATTTTCACTGCTGCTATTTCATATGTATGAGCAATGAATCATTATTTATAGATATCTATGGTAAATCTAAGCAAATGCCAATTCAGTCAAGATTTCATTAACAGTTGTTGGCCGAAGAGTTAACACTGTTTGGTCAGCTGCCGTAGCAGATGTATGGATTAATTTCATTATTGAATGTTGAACCTGTGTGATGTTAGCACCACGGCCCTGCCGTCCTGGATGACACTCATGATGGCATTCCACAGGAAGCGTCGAGAATGGGGGTCCATCCCTGTCGTGGGCTCATCCTAAACACACACACAGCGAACACAAACAACAAACTTGACTCTCTGGGCACATAATTCCATATGAACAGAGACCCAAATCCTTATCTCTATCAGCATATGGCAAAGATCTCAGATTTACGCTAGTTTGAATTGAACTGCACAGTTGTCTGCCAATGTATAAAACATTTGAGGCCAGGCTTGACCGAACCCATATGGCTTCACCATCTGGATCCATAAACCATTTCATTGATAAATCCCTGCACAAAGCCCAGAAAGCCAAACAATGGGCTCGTGAGCTCCCCATCATTGGCTAACTCACCAGCAGCACCAGCGCTGGGCAACCAATCATTGCGATAGCTGTGGAGAGTTTGCGCTTGTTGCCTCCACTGTATGTCCCCGCAGAGCGGCCGGCATACTCCGTCAGACCCAGCTTCTGGATGCCCCACTCTGCCACCTACAGGGGGAAGGGGAAGCATGCATATAAAGCTCAGTGCTGAGCCAAACAGCAGAATGAAACATCTTTAGACAGTTGAAGATGTAAAGCAGCTGGAGTCCTACTCACTCTG
This sequence comes from Leptoclinus maculatus, assembly GCA_032191485.1. Lineage (NCBI taxonomy): Eukaryota > Metazoa > Chordata > Actinopteri > Perciformes > Stichaeidae > Leptoclinus > Leptoclinus maculatus. The sequence continues at coordinate 11,208,594 of JAVDOI010000010.1, forward strand.
GGGATCTCTGACTCAGGCACCCCTCTGAGACGAGCGTAGAGGTACAGATGCTCCCTGCCGGTTAGTAGCTCATCGATGGCATCAAACTGAGGGCAGTAACCCATGTTCTGGTGCACGTCCAGAATCTCTGTCCGGATGCTACAAAACAGGACACAAGGTGCCGCTTGCTGCAGTGAGCCAATAGAGCAAATAACATGATAAGGAAAAACTAAAGAGTGGGCTTAGACTGTGTCGTCATTACTTAAAACATTTAATCCAGACCTGAGAGTGTGAGAAGAGAAATGATGTAAAAAATGAACAAAACAACAACAAAAAAAGTGCAAAAACACAATTTATCCTGTTTATTTTTATTCATTCATGTAATGGTCACATTTTTTTATAGTCATAAATTACTGCAGTTCAATTTTAAGGTCAATGATTTCCAACCTGGAGTCTTTCAATAAATCTGTAAAATCAGAAGATATTAACACGATTAGAAAGCAGAAATACTTTCACCTCTTTAGTGTTCGAAAAATAAACCCAGACTTTCATTAATGGGGTTTTGAAAGAGTTTTAGTGTCCAATGATGGTGCACATGCAGTTTAAGGGGCTACCTTCCCTGACAGGGATTCTGACAGAAATGTTCAAATAGTTGGAATGAAAATTGGATTTTTAACAGATGGAATATTATCACCAAAATCACGTTGCAGTAGTTCTACTACAAAAATTTATTTGAGGCTACAAAAGCTAATGCTCGGTTAAGCCCTGGTTCCTAACTTTTTTCCCTACTTAAGAGCACCACACGTGTTGGTTTTATAGTCAGATAGAGTCATCAAACAGAACTGTCAGATTGACCTTTCCCCGTGTTTAAACTTTCTAACTCAACGGACCGTTTCCTGGAACTGCGTGCAGGATAAACCAAGAGCAAAGTTTTGTAAACACAGTTTTGTGTTATATCGACCGGGGACATTTTTGACTGCTCTTTATGTACCTGTAACCAGCCACAGTACCCTCCCCGGAGCTGACATCAGTGTCACCAGTCAGCATCTTGAAGGTCGTCGTCTTTCCGGCTCCATTAACTCCCAAGAGACCAAAGCACTAAACGGGACAAAAGACAATCAGGCTCGCGATGCGAAGACACAAACTGCTGAGACGCACTCACTATTATAGAGAATGACTGCTGATATCCTTTTGAAACTTCAATATTCTATTTGGCCTCATATAACGACTAGAGTTGTCACTTTACATGTAGGTATTAATTAAGAACATGAGAACATTAGAACAGAAATATAACGAACACTTAAAATAAGACCAGCTACACAGTAAATCTACTGCATTAAGGTGGCTAATGATGCTACGATGCAACAGCTGCATATATTCTGCATCTCTAACAGAGTGGATGGCATCGTTATCAGTACTTAGGTTTACTTGAGGAAACACAAAAAGAGAAAACTGTAGTAACATAAATAAATAAATAAATAAATGAATAGGAGTAAAAATAGTAACTTTCAATGTAAATGAACTCGGTGACTTTACCTCCCCCGCGGGGACACCCACACAAATTCGGTCCACAGCTGCCCTCTTCCTGCCCATATACGTCTGTGCACAGAAAGCATGGACACAATTATAACTGACTCCATTTGAGTGGTACTGTTTAAAACAATAGCAAAGAATTAAGAGGTAAAAACAATCTAATATCTTATATCTAAAAATATCTACGTTTTTTTTTCTACAGCATTCATCTGCCTGCGTATTTTGTCTTTAGCATATAAGAATTTGTCTGCACTATGAATTATTTTTGCTGTTACGGACTGTATGAAAACGATTGAAGTGGGAGAGGTTAGATATTTTAGGTAATTTCATAATGAAAACAATGTATGGCTAACCGATGAATAAAAGCAGAAACACAGCCACTCTCTGTTTTGGAGTAAAAGAGCTGCTATTGGTGCTGATGGACTTGAACACATCCATATTTCCACCCCAGAATGAATGATACAAAATACAATTCTGGGATGAGAAGGTTAAAACACCCTTCCCCTACGCTCCCAACAAATACAAACTATTTGCCCTTGAACCAAAATAAAAAATACATAACGCTGCCCTGTTTCTGAACTCTTATTTCAGATGTCATAATAATCCATATTTGACACAAGTACCTTTTCATTCAGAGCGCCTTTGTAGCAGGACTTTTTAAAAAAAATACATATATAGACTTGATATTTAAAAGAAAATCTGTTTCATTAAGACTTGTAGTGAGTTGAAATGTTGCTAATACAATTAAAGTGATGGTATTACAACACACGTTTGAGCCAGTGATGTTTTACCTTAGAGAGATCTCTGATCTGCAGGATGTCTGTCTTGCTCCCTCCATCATAAATCCTCTGCCTCTCTGCTGCCACGTCATCATCCTCATCTCTTACTGAAGTCTGCTTGTAGTCTGATAACCTGAAGGGTGCAAGAAAATCATCTGTGGAGAAAACTCTGGTGCAATCTGGTGCAACACTTGTATCTGTTCAAAGGGTATGTATGAGTTCTGACCCTCTGTGAAAGGATTTTCCTGGTTAAGTTGATATGGAAAGGTCGAAACTTTGGTGTAATGGTTGAGATGTCTGAGTAGGAACACTTGTATGGTCTGTGTATGCCTGGACAGTAACTTACCAGTGGTCCATGAAGAACCGGTACTGGATCAGTACATTGAAAATAAAGTAGACAAAGCCTTCCACTGCCATGAAAGCAATATATTTCCCGAGAAAGTCCCACCGGAAAGGGTCCTGTTTGTACTCTTCACCTGAAAACATATATATGCTGACATTGAACCCTTTGTTCAGTGCAAAGTGAGTATTTGTTATACGTCACAAGCTGTACAGTATTTGCTGGACACAAATATCAACAACAATAATTCAATTAACAGGATTTGATTACATTGTTAGAAATGTTTTAAGTGGTGGGGAATTGTGCACCATATTTTAAAACTAGGATCTTGAACTGTATATCAGCTATAACAGTACTTACCAAATCTGGCATAAACATCAGTAACAGCCTGGCTCATGGCCATGTCTATCAGTCCTCTCCCCAGGCAGAAGTGAGGGAGCACCAGCAGACCTTTCTTTAGCCACTCATTGAACATCAGCAAGGACTGGCAAAACACACAAACACATACACATTTAATACACATTTCACAAGAGTGCAGGTATGAAAAAATAAATTTTAAAAAGCATACCGTCTGCAGTATACACAAATATTCAGCTGATGTAATTCTTACTCAATTAAACTTTCGTTTCAGAAGCTCAGTATTGTCTTGAATATTTTGCATAGTTGCATCATCACCTCAGCATTGTGTTCTCATACAACATTTGCATTGTATCTTATGAAATGTTCTTAATTGCCCTATACCCAGGCTTGAATAGCTCATGCAAACACGTCAAAATTCACGACAGTAAGCTATGTAGTGAGCTGGACAAATAAGAACCTTTACATGAGATGATGCGGTTCTGTGTGCTCGTGCACGCTAAGAATCACCCCGTATGTTACATTCAGCATCATCTCTGTAAAGGCTTTGTCAAGTTGTAACTAATTCATGAAAATGTCCCCTAGACCAACCGGACAAAGTCCAGTTGCTTTAAATGAAGGACTCCACTTGTGTCATGTAAATTAAAGAAGACAGGAGTACCGGTACTCTTTTTTTAAATTATTATTACTGAATTTATTACATTATTCAACTTTTTTTTTGTAATCATTTTCTCAAACAGTAAAGTAATAACTTGTTACATTATGCACAAAACGGTTGCACACTATGGGTTTCTTACATTATGTGTTGATTATTACATAATAAGCTTTTATTACATCTAAATTACCATATTATGAGTTGCTACACAAAAACAAAAAATGATTATTATTTGTTTATAAATGCCCAGACCAATAATTATAGGAGTGAATAAAGTTGTGTTATCCTGTCAGTGACGAAGAAGCACATGTGGACTCTTGGAAGCATCAACATAACAAACATATGGGTCATGCCACCTTCCAGTTGTTCTCTCGTGACTCACCTGTTGAGGGATTGATCAATGAGAGCAGAGAAGTGGAGAGAACCATCTACACCGGTCACCCTGACAGCAGCAGCATCCGTGTCATTTCCCCCTACCTTCTGTTTCCTCCTGCTTCTCAGTTATTTTTATTTTATTAAAAAAACGTTCTGACATGTTCTATCCAGCCATTCCTTCCTCAAGTCTGCACACCTGTGACTCATCTTCAACCCTTCTGCTTCCGCAGCTGCACCACATTATTAATCAGTCTTTGTGTACCTATTTCTTCTTCTATGAAAGGGCCTATTGCCGTTTTTGGGCTTCACTTTGATACTTCAGTTGCCTCTGTCAGTCTGCTTTTACATTAACCTGATGTAGTTCCAAACTATCATATATCTGACTGCTCTCTGGAACCTTTGAGAATAATAGGCTATTTTCACAGCAGCCATTTTGACATGTCATAGCAGGGTAAACACAGATGTAATTGATTTAATTAATTGTCCCATTCTATTTAGTGTGTCAAAACCATTCCGGTGAGTCAGCATGCCCAACACTAGGGCCCTGGCCCACCTAAACGGAACAGGACCAATTAATGATATTACACCTGTGTTTACCCCGCAATGACGTGTCAAAATGGCTGCTGTGAAAATGGCCTGCTGATGTGAACACTTTCTTTCTTTCAATATTTTCTAGTCTATGTGTTCTTACCCGATTGTTTTCAAAGAGCTCCAGGATGAAGGTGATGGCGCTGCTGTTGATGCCTATGAACAGGTTGATGCAGGACAGCGACACATACGCAGTACTTGGGATACTGAATACGTAGGACATGGGGTACATCATGGGCGTCACCGACCACCTATAAGGCAGAGAAAATAAACATTTCAAGAGAAATTCCAGCCATGAAAATGATTATCTGACTCTTGTTTTTTTTCACCTCCCTTTCATGTTATGTATGCATTTTGTCCTCTCACTATAAATGTTCTTGCTGTTGAATTGGGCTGTTATTCAGGTCCTTTTTGTTTTTTTGTTGAGAGGTGAGATATCCTAATAAGGCCCACTGGGTGCTCTCACACTATAACACTAACTCACCTGCACAATCTGAGTTTCCTCTTTGTATTTTATTATTTTTTATGTTTCTAAGGGAAAAACAAAATGGAACTATATTAAACTAAGCGAAGTCTTACCCGTATAGTAGAAGCAGAGTTATTAGTGCTGGCAGGTTGGATGGTGATGTGTAGCACTTTTTGTCGAAAGCCATGAAAATGCCAACCACCATTGCAGTGCTGAGACAGTAGTTAACCTAAGGGGAGAAATGAAGCATTCACACAATAAGATAATGAGCAGAAAAAATGTAAGATACAAATTCACTCAAAGGAACAACCCACAACATATATCCTATGAGTTTGTCCACTAATAAGATATGTAAATAAACGTTTTATTGCTTAAATTATTTAAAAACCGGAAGATTCTATGATGAATTTTAACATTGAGAGGATGCTTTATATTTAGTATTGAAGGCAACCCTGCTTGACGTACCATGTCCCAGAAGAAATTGGCCACCCAGTACACTAAAGGGCTGACCCCACTGACAAACTGCAGGTGCTTGGCCTTGGTCACGCGCTCCTGGATGAGGTAGAGGACGAAGCTCGCAGGGATGAAGGACATGGCGAAAATAACACAGATAGCCACCACAGCGTCTACTGAAGTGGTCAACCTGAGGGGGAAAAGCAGGTAAAGTCTGTACTGTACATTCTGGTAAGGGAATGTATTGTTAATGAAACATTTTATAATTTTCTAAAAGATAAGGTCATGTAAACTTGTTTTTTTATTTTTGGTTTATGATATTATATACAAAAAATAACATAAGAGTAACACTCACACTGTGACTTCGGAGAGCTGCTCTTTGGTGAGGTTCAGGGGGTGGTTGATTGCGGTGATGCCAAACTCGACGGGTTTGGCTGATGGAGGTAGGAAGGCCCGCAGAATGGCGTTATTGGCCACATTCATGAAGGCCACCATGGCGTGCCAGCCTTTGTTATTATACCACACCTGACAGAGAACAGAGTTAATTGAATACAACCTTCTGTGATAATTACAGTCCTGATCTACAATAGAGGGGCTTGAAAGATTGACCTTCCTTATATAAAAACCTTTATTATTTTAAGTGGAAAGCAAAGCTATAAAAGGAAGCATTTACAGCCAGTCAACGTCCTTGTGATATGACAGACATTGTAAACTGTAATACAAAAGCAAAGCACCGAAGGTAGACGTCAAACCAACGAGTTTGCAGAAAACCTCGCTCCTGTGACCTTCCCCTACATACCTTTACATTGAATTCACTTTCCATGTATCGTAAGAAAGGACCAATGTCCCTCAGTGCAAGTCCAGAATAGTAACCCTGTGAAAAGAAAATGCTCTTTATGAACTGGATTTAACACACACACTACACTCATGGCCAAACAAAAAAAGAACAGCGAATACCGCTGTGATGTTGAGCATTCGTCCCAGCTGATTGAAAACATTCTGGATGTCTTTGGGGTTGACGTCCAGGATGGGAAGCTGTCCTCCCACTGACAGACCTCCATATCTGAGGACAGAGAATATTTACACTCAGTATCCCACATCCACTACGCAAGAGGGAGGACTGTGACTGATAACAATAAAACACCTATTATTACCTTTGTTCATTCACCCAGTATTTGCTCTTCAAACTGTGAAATGAAATACAGAATTAACTAAACAGAGAGGTAAATTACGTGACCTTATAATATGTGTATTTTGTTTGCAGCATCATCATCAGCAGAGTTTGAAGAAATATTTTTCTGTCACCTTAAAGAACTTTTTTATTTGGTTTTCGAGGGTTTTAAAACACTTGTAATTCCTCCAGTTTGTATCATTTGAATGCAAAAACCTACCTGGTCCTGATGAGATTGGGGTAGGTTTTAACCAGGTAGTCAGAGATGTTCCTGTCCGTCAGGTCCAGCATCGTGTCCCCCGTGGCCTCCATTCGTTGGCGAGGGGGCGGGCCTCCTGCTCCGATGGGACAGATGGGCATCATGGTGAGCTTCTTACTGGTGCTGCACTGGCAGGAAGGAGACGGGTTTCTCTGGTTCCACTCTGAACTCTGTAAGATGTTGCTGACCACAGGAGAGACGTCAGGATACTCCCACTCTGATGTACTGTTACTACAGGGCATTCTGTGGAGAGATAAGTGGAGAAATGCAAAAAGGTATGCGATGCCTTCATGATAATGTGAAAGTATACTGGACGTTCAAACTTCAGTGTCATTTTCAGATGAGTTTAATGTTAGCAGGTAAGAATTCTGTATTTCTATTTAAACATTCTCGGTCTGCATGAACTCCAAATGTTTGACTGCATGTTGCAGGATTTCTGCACCAGTCATTTTGGATTCTGGAAATGAGATTTTCTTGTGTAATAGTCCTATCAACAGTCCTGATACTCACTCTAGTGGTTCTCCTGCCATGCAGCGTGTCCCCAGGCCTGGTCTGCTCAGTAAACGCTCTGTGAAGCGTTTCATTTTGGGGTCAAATGGTTGCTCGTTACTAAATAGGAATAAAAAAAAATGTACAGAAGAAATTCAAGTTTAAGCCACTGAACTGAAGAACTATAAGCAATAATCACCAACAATCTGTCAGGCACCTCAGTGTTTATGTGATATATATAACAAATGGTTTGTCTAAAGCTAGTGCCTTGGAGAACTGCCTCGGTCTGACCTGAAGAAGGTGAACTGTTGTCCGTACATCCAGGGGGACAGAGTCAGACTTGGATATTCTCCAAACGGAGGGACGATCGTGGTGAAGATCAGAGCTATTAGGACAAAACTGGCAGGAAGGACGATCTGAAATCCCCAAAAATACAAGTCTATCATAAATAAAATATACACAGCTTGAATTATTACTAAAAGTACAATACGTGTACTCACAAATTTGCCATATGTATTGTGTTTTTTACTAGATCTAATAATAAAAATGCAATCAGTCCATACATCACTTAATCCAGATGTCAACACTTCATGTCAACAACATCCATAACCATAACCATCAATCCACTCATCGCTGTGTCCCTTTACCTGTGCCAGGAAGTCTTTCTGGCTTCTTATGGCGTGGTGAAACCTCTTCACCAGCAGCGCATGGAACTGCTTCAGGATCAGAGTGGACCCTTTAATCTGCCTGGAGCCCTTTCCTGCACTGCTGTCTGATGCACCATGGGTAATGCCGTTAGTCCGCATCACACCATTATGTTCTGTGATCAAAGAGAACATAGAGTCAGTTCTGTAAATCATTTTATTTATTTATTTTTTTGTCAGAGAGGCTGTGGTATATTCCACATTTTTGTTTTTACAAGCAGCACATCTGCTGCAGACCTAGATCACTTAAACTGCTTAGAGTACCAGGTGCTTACTACACATAATGCCATTAAATCGGTCACAGAGAAGCATACCTGGTCAAAAAAAGTAACTTTAAATCCAAAAAACTAATTATTCTTGCTTCTACTGATTGACCCAAGTCCAGCAGATTTTAATAAAAAAAAACTTAAATTGCCAAAATTCTGCTTTCAAGTCTCTGACCTTCATCTCCCTCTACACCAACTTTGCCGTTGCTTTTTCTCCGCTGTAACATCCACTGCTCTAGGGGTGGGAGTGCACAGGTGAGACACAAAACACACACACACACACACACACACAAACTAGACAGTTAAAACTGACAAATGATGCATCACACCACATGTAAATACAAGACAAGTAGCTAATGGTAAAGTTAGGGAGTGAACAACAATAACTGCAGCAATAAAAAACAGCTGTGAGACAATACGATTAACTGCATGTTAGACATAAAGGACAGCGGGTCAGAGATTCTATTCCAGGAAAAGGCCATGTGGACTATCAGTGGTGATATTTACCAGGAGTGGTGGCATTATTCGCAGCTTCTCCATCAGCAGTGACCTTTATGAAGATCTGGGAAGAAAAAAACAGAACTTTCAAAACTTTTTCATGCATTAAATATAGAGTTCATCCTTTCAGTTCAGAAGTAATATGATGTCAGTTTATATTTTGACTTTATTAAACTTGAAAATTCTGTTAAAAATCATAACCGTCATCACATATATTATGAGCTTGTTTCACACAGCTATTGTTTTCTTTAAATGACAAAAAAAAAAAATCTGTCAGTTTGGGAAGATAACTTCAACCTGTTTCCAAAACAAATCAACTTGTTTCAAGAATTGCATACAATTGTTTTTAGTGTTATTGTTTCAAAATACTTACTCTCATTTACAGGGAATGTTTTTATCAATTCAGCCTTTTATGAGACAGTGATAGCAGAGAGATAACTGAAAATAAGGGAGAGAGAGCGCTACAACAGTCCTCGGGCAAATTCAAACCAGGACTCTGCAGTTCATTGTGTACATGGAAATGATTTAACAAATTGATCTGTATTTAAAAAAAACTGAAATAACCTTATCGTAGCAGCAGACTTTTTCACCTTTAGCGGTAAAGAAAACAAGACGTAAAGTTAACCTGGCTATGAGTGTTTTCTTGTTAATCATATCAGAATTCACAAAGTTGAAAAATCGATATATTCTGGATGCTTTTATTGACCATCGTTTCATGCAGGGTAAATGCAGCATTAAGGCACCACACAAGTTGTTGGTGATGTCAACAGACGGAGACAGGCGATGTCCCTACCTCTTCTAGCGATGTATCAGAGATGCCAAAGCTGCTGAGGCCCATGTCACCAAGCGTCTCCTCCAGCTCCCTGAACAGACTGGCGTACGCTCGATGTTTGAAGCCCTTATTGGGGAGCAGATAGGTCAACTCCTGGCCGATCATCTCGATCAGCTTGGCTTCGGGAACGTGGTGGTGGATGAGGCTGGTGATGTTGTCTATATCCCCTGGGAAGAAGACAGAAATTCATCATTTTTGGAGCAGGGTAGTTAAGAGGAAAGTGTTCACAAAATAGCAGAAATCATGAAAAAGGACAAAAGAAAGTGCTAACTATGCCAAAAAAACAAAAAACAAACACCATTATTCAAGCACTAAAATAGATGAGTAAAGCTTCTAAAATACAGTGTCCTCAAGCAGATGTAGGAGGAAAAGGCACATGGGTCAATATCACCACTGAATTATAAATGTGAGAAAATAATGTGTTCTGTTTCTGTATCTGTTTTACAACTTGGATAAGTGGGCCAGTCATTAAACTATCAACCAGTGCACACTGACACCCGCACACAGGTTTGTATTGCTATACTTGTGAGGACCTTCATTGACTCAACGGCTCAGAAAAACATTTTTCTCAATTTCCACAAATGCCTCACTCACTGGGTCTAAATCTGAAGTTGTTAGTACAAGAGAACACATGCACACATAAACAGAGGACAGAGGAGACGCTCGGGAGTATGCAGTAACAGTAACAAATAATGCAGTGTTCACTTACCATCCAGAACTCTGTCTAGATGCTGGGACTGCTTCTGAGGCTGATCTTTGCATCCGGTACAGATGGAGCAGGAACAGGAGCAGTCTGAGGCACAGTCGCAATCATTCTGATAGAAAAGCAGCGGAGACAAGAACACTTTTACTAAAGAAAAGTAGGTATTCTTCTTTGTGGGTCTGTGTTTGAAATCGATTGTGAAGAACGAAGAGACAGCTGGGTATATCTGGCTGATTTTGTGTAACAGGTAAAAGCTTACCTCCTTCTTCTTGAGATCCTTCATCTGGCGAACAAGTGTCAAATAGAAGCCAACTCCAAAACAGTTCTTGAGGAAGAGGGGGGATCCGCAGCAGTGGAGTTGTCCTTTGGAGATGATGCCGATGCGGTCACTCAGCAGATCAGCTTCGTCCATGTGATGAGTTGATAGGATCACTGTCCGGCCTGCACAAAGGGTCAAACTTTGAATAAAGTACTTTTTACTGACATGTCATTTGAGTCAAAGGGGCCCATTTTAATAGATAGGAAATCTGAAGTTGTCTCTCCTGTGTTTATGACTTAACTTAGAAAGATTATCTTAGTAAAACCTTTTTTTTTCACATGTTCTTAAGTAATAAACACAACGGAGGGAAAACAATTTAGATCACACATAGAAAACAGATCACCAGAATTTTTCCCAAAAAAAGTTACCATAACTTTAAAGTGCTTTTGCCAACAGATTATTGATTTTGTGACTGCATTTTTTTTCTTCTTCTGCTGTAGCAGTGTAGTTGAATTTTTCCGTTTGATCAGTTGACTACTTAATTCAAGTGCCTTAGGAGAGCTGATAGCTTGTGAAAGGATTTGCTCTCATTCTTCAGTGTCTCCAGAGTACAAATTTGACCTTAACGGACCTTAAGGGTGAGATGTGTACTGGTTAGGGTAAAATGTGGATCTAAAGGGATAAAGTGTTGACCTGGAGGGCTAAAAGGTGGCGCTTCATGGGTTCAATTTGACTTTGCTGCAGTGAGATTTTTTTTACCAGCTCTGTATTTCAGTAGGAGGTCCCAGATAGATCTCCTGGAATAAGGGTCCACTCCCGAGGTGGGTTCGTCCAGGATCACAACCTTTGACCCACCAACGAATGCCATGGCAACTGACAGTTTCCTCTGCATACCGCCTGTAGAGTGTGAGAGGCAACAGTTCAGAGGCAGAAACAATGATGAAGGAATGAATGCAATTCTCGCTCGCTTTCCTTTCACAAACACAGAGAAACAAGCGGTCCACCTGAGAGATTCTGAGCCTCGTCGTCTCTCTTGTGAGGCAGCCCGAGGTCCACCAGCATGTCCTCAACCTCCCTCTCCGCCTCCTCCTGAGTCCGACCTTTCAGCAGTGAGTAGAACAGGATGTGCTCTTCCACTGTGAGACTGGGGAAAAAAACAGGGCAGCGATAATAACGTTTTTTTTTTTTACTTTACTGAGGAAGAGTGTAAAATTGTTGTTTTGACAGTTTTTGGACAGTGTGGTTGCTTTGAAAGCCGGGTAAAGTCTAGATGGGGAAGTGAACTTTCTGATGATCCTGGCTTTCAGAAACTTGCTGTCAAAGCCAATGTGTGAAGAATGTATTGATTTTAACAAAGTCTGTTTCTCACTTTATTAAAAATGAAGACATTCTGAACCTTCAAAGTTCAATTACTGTAGCAACCTTTAACTAAGGGAATGCAATTGACAAGTAATTTAACTTAGTTCTTCAACATAAATAGCTCCTTGATTATTTGACTTTTGTCTGCTGTATATAATGGAAACACTGTATTACATGTAAATGTCTTTGTATTGAAATGGTTCCAGTCCTGTCAGTCTGTAATGGAACTCACTGTTTGAAGAGGATGTTGTACTGCGGGCACATCCCCATGGAGGAGCGAATTGTGTCCATGTCAGTCCTAATGTCGCTTCCATTAATGTAAGCTGTGCCAGATGTAGGAGGGAACATGCCAGTCAGGATGGACCTGGACAGAGCAGAAGCACATACAACACCAATACTATGACCAGGGGGTTGCCAGATTATCACCTTGCAAGTATTAAAAATAGTTTAATAGATATATATGAACTAGCCAACCTCTGAGCCTGCATTAAATCCCTCTTTTGAACTTCTTTAATTAGCTTATTCTATCAGATTTTTTACATCTTTTGAGACTGAGTCTGAGTAATTAAAGACATTTGTAACTTGTGAAATCTGATTCAGTTTACAGAGTGGTGGTTTTTCCAGCCCCGTTGTGACCCAAAAAGGATGTGATCTGGCCTTCATAGAAATTGATGTTGAGACAGTCGACAGCTGGACGACAACTTCCACGATACACCTTCATCAGGTCCTGAACCTGCACCCCCATCACCAGGCCCAATGGTTCAGGCTCAAAGAACAACTGACCTGCAATACAAAAAAGACTGAGTTAACACTTTTCTTTAGATGCAAGATTATATAATGCTTAGCACAATAGAAATTAAAAGAGTGTGAAACAAAAACGCATAAAAAGAAAAAAATGTTTCAGTCCATAAATTTAAGCTAGAATATCACATGCCATTAAATATTTCCTTCCCATCCTTTCACTGGCTTAACTGAGGCCTGCGTCAAGTAACAATATGAAGGCTTGAAGATTTTATCACGTTATTTCCCATTAACATAGAAACTCCTATTTAAATCCTAATAGCGGTCATCTTCTTCATCATTATGAGAATGGGCACAATCACACCTTTGTATTTGTTTTTCCCCTCTAGTATTTCCTTGTCTCCTATCCAGTGTGTGATGTGTTACCCTTTCTGTCCACTAGATGTCCTCAGTGTGTTCCCCCACATTGCAGCTTGGTGTCATTTTCTAATCTCCAGTCAGTCCTTCTTTCACTTACAGCTTTGCCTTTAGGCTTCTGCTTCTGTATTTGAGTCCTCACCTTCCTGACAATCCTCCTGGTTTGGAGTTTCCTCTTGTTGTCTTAGCAGGTCCCTCTCTCTCTCCAGTTGATCCCTCTTACGTTGGTGCTTACAGGCTTTCCTGCCCGCTGAACCATTACAGGTGTATGTCTCCGGTGTTCCCCTGCTATCAGTGTCCTTCTCCACGTTGTCTGTTTCAGGATTCTCTGTGTCTGAAAAAAGACAGATCGCAGAGCCATTTGTCAGTTAGGATGTGTCTGGTGACGTTTTTTCTGTAGCACATGTGAAAAGTTCCCCTCTCACAGTTGACCACATGTACGTTTATGTTGCTAGTGATGGTTAAAAAAAAAAGTGTTTCTTGCACTTTGATGCCAACAGTATGAAATGTTAACCAGAAGAGATTTCTTTAACTTGCAGTTACATGGCTTTGTAGGGGGAGTTACATAGAAGCTTGGACCCTTTGTTGTTGTTTTTATTGATTTGCTGACTGCTTTCTATGAGATGTTTATGAAATATGATACATTCGGATCAAAGGTCGAGAAAACTTGCTCTTTTCTTAATGCGAACATTGTGTTTGCTAGGACGACTTTGGTTTCAGACTCCGTGCTGGCAAGAGTGCGCTCTACTAAACTGCCGTCTACCAAGCTGACTCATTTCCTGCTCCAGGAGTGCTGGAGGAGGCAAGAGAGGAAAATCTTTCTCGTGGGCGACTTTACTCTATTATGAACCTTATATATTGACCTTTCCAACACAATCACAATCTTCCAGCTGAAATTAGAAGCTTTTCTGGGGAGCAATTCTTTTTGGAGCAAAGCTGAGCAAGAGAAACCTCCAGTCGCAGGGCTGCTCCTCACTTGTGAGGCATGTAAGAGATTTTTAGAGTCAGGGACACTTACCTTGATCAGCCATTGCTGTCTGTGAGGGTGCAGGCGTTTGCCAGTAGGAGGGCTGTAATGGGAAGTAGAATGGTCGACCAACGCCGTACTGTCCTGTGAGGGAGAAATGTGATATAATCCTCAGTGTGATAAACTTGTAGTACCTATAAAGCGTGTAAAGTAAACGATGTAGTATATTAGCAGTCCAACCTGGGAAGACGTTATCCAGATACCAGGCCAGGACGGCGTAGAGGACAGCATCAAACACCATCATGAGAATGGAAGTGAGGAAGGAGTAGGTGTCTTTCTCTAACGGGCTGGTCATGATGTTGTCCCACTGCAGACCCAAACCCTGCTCCTCATACCGCGACAGGTACTCTGTCCCGAAGCCAAAGGCCACTGGAGACAACAAGCTCTAGAGAAGCAGAGGGACGTATGAATTACACGATATCTACGTAAAGAAATAACATTGCAAATTGAAATGTCTCAATATTCAAATTGTCAACGTCTGTGATAATAACCTTTGTGACAAATGTACACATATATTCATCAGCCAATGGTGTACATCAGTAATCCTTGCTGCCTGTTTTGTTGCACTTGTAAGAGAAGAGACTTTTGATGAAAGTTTGTTTTATGATAATCTCCCTTAAAAACATGAAATTGTGAATAAATACTCCCTACACTTGCAAATGCTTTTTTTTCTGTATTTGTAAAATAAGTCACACAAGGAAATTTAGACATACAGCAGCCAACTTTATGTTCTTGGTGATGCGGTCCTGCCAGGCAAAGCAGAGGACATGCGGCAGATAGAGGGTGAAGTAGATGATGCCGCTGCAGGCGGCTGCCATGTTGGCCTTGTTGAAGAACACACTCATCAGGAAACACTGCATGATGGTGGCGATGGTGAAAGTCAGCAGGAAAAAGAAGACAAGGATGGGGTTGCTGTAATTCAGCACTTTTCCACCCTGAAAGAAAAAAAAAAAGATATACGTGTGATTATACTGACAAGATTTTCACTAAACCATCGAAACACACCTGTAAACAAGCACAGAGCCCCTGCAACTATTGGCTGCATGAGTAAAACATCTGTCTCCATTAATAAAGCTTTTTAAAATCATCCACAAGAGGACACCATTGCACGCTGCAAAAAATATTAAAACCCTCCAAAATAAAACGTGACCCTAGTTTTTCTATCATCCTCCTCCTTTCCCCTTGTCCACCCTGTTTTTCTTACCATGATGATGGAGGTGAGCAGCGCCGTGCTCGCAGTCATCATGACGAAGCTGTCGATGAAACACGTGTACCAAATGACTCCGTTGGTGACCCCCATGGCTTTGAGAGTCTCCTTGAGGCGCAGCTCCTTCTCCAGCACAATGCTCTTCACGGTCATGGACACAGAGTAGATCCAGGCCAGCACCATGAACATGGGGAAGCAGCGGTTCAGTGTGATCATGAAGCTGGAGCAGAAGAGAGGAGCAGAGAGGGAGAGGAAGTAAGGATGTGGACCCCAACACTTAACTGAGGAATCTCATTGAACCCATGAGAAATATAACATTGCTAACTTTAATAAATATTCCGTTTTATTCGGGATCATTCACGCTAAAAATGTTGTAACGCATCGACCATGTGAACGAGTTACATAAGGTGACCGGTTCACTCACAGGTCATCCACGTAGCACGGATATGGCATCTGTTGGACGTAGACCCCGAGTGGCCAGTCTTGGCCTGTGTGAAGCTTGATGATGCCGTGTTCAATCATGTCCTGCAGGTAAGCAAAGCCTCCCCAGATGTACCTCTGATCTTCCATGGGGTCTGCCCTGGGGCCGGGGTCCCAGTACCTGAGAGGGGAAAAAACAGAGAGTGAATGACAAGTGGCTAGAGGATCTTATTCGTTAAAATGTAGCCACAATATCATTCGTCACACAAACAGTTACACAAACAATATATTTAAGCATTTTTTTGTTGTTGTTTGAAATAATCCCAATAAAACATTTTCATAATACAACATCTTGAAGCCACAGTCTCTAGAGCAACACACACACACACACACACACACACACACTGCTTCTACTTAAGCAGATAAGTCCGAGGCAAAGCTCTCTTACAATCTGATTATTCAATTGTATAGAGGCAGGACTCCCACTGGGTCCATTAGAGCCTGTTGGTGCACTGTCAACAGCTAAAACATTTTGCTCGCCCCGGGGGCTATTGACATACAGTCTGTTTATGAATGGAAGATCAAAGGGAAAGGAAAATGCATGCGAGAGCCTCACATGGGAGGATGAAAGGGCAGGTATCGAGTTAATACGGAACCACCAAGAGACTTTGGAAAACACACTGAGGCCAGCTGGAGAAGCTTCTCTTTTCCTCCTTCGAGGAATGTGACAAATCCATATAAATTGCCTCATTAATGCAGCAGTAACGACGTGGAAAAAAAATGAAGGAACGGTGGGTTGTCAGGGTGATTTGGTTTGTCTAAACTTTACTGGTTGGATCCTTCCCCTGTCTGCTGCAATGAAATGTATAAGAAAGTACCTATGATTAGCCTTTTTTTTTTCTTTGCTAATAAAATGTTTATACCCTACATTTTTGTGCGATAATACCAATGTTTTTGGAAACTGCGTCGCTTAAAAGACTGGGGACTGGTATCTGTGGTCACAGCACAATTGACTGGTTAGGAAAAAAGAAAAATTAGCTCCAAAAATATATGAATATATTTTTTCTTTCCAAGTTGTCAAACAACTTTTCAAATGAAACAATAATATACAGCGTGTGATACGGAGTGGTGGGCAGTCCTGGTGACAAAACATCTGTCCACACAGCTGTTACTGACCTGTCTTTGATCTTGTTGGTTCGCTCCACTGCGTCAATGTCCATGCGGATCTTGTACTTGACATGCGGCGGTACACTTTTGGTCCAGGGATACATGTCCATGAAGACCACGCCGGCCCAAAACTTGTTCTCCTCCAGTAGGTACAAGGCCTGATGGGTCATCTGGGACTCATCTGTGTAAGCCACAAACTTATCCAGGTTGATGCACTATAATCAGGGGAGAAGAGAGCGGTGTGGATTTGATGTTGGGAAGATGTTGTATGCTACCGCAGTTAGTAGAATGCCATTTGCTCTTCCACATGCTGTTTTGTGTATTAGATTAGGTGCATGTGGCATTTGCTCTATGAGGACGCCACTGACCGGTCACGCTGGCTATTTAACAACAATACTTTTTAAGTTCGGACCAAAATGTTTCAGTACTATTTTACAGACGTCAACAAAAGATGGCATTGAATGCTTGGTCAGATGATTTAGCCAAAGTTCTTATATAATTGCAGGATTTTTTTGTAGCCAACAATTTACAGTAATAATAATAATAATCATACCCTTACCATTACTTACTAAAATATACAAATATACTAGTCTGGTGTACACTCTTAGCTTAGACTTGCTGACACTGCTGTGATTAACCTCAGCACGGTCAATTTAACTTTAGGTTTGATTTACCTGCTATTATTTATTTATTTTAATTTCTCTACTTATCTGTACTGCTAATGTCCTGCAACAACTGAATTTTCCCTGCTGGGGATCAAATATAATGTATCTGGTATATAGAATATACTTGTATACATATCAAATGAATCTTTACATTGGACACACTATGCTAATGGATTGTAAAATAGAAGAAATACTTAATGAAAGACAGGTGTAAAAAAATATATATATATATTTATATTCCTCAAACTAGGGTATTAGGGTAATGAAAAAAGTATAATTTGGGGTCTCCCAGGTATTGTATTGGCACCAGAAAAGTTTCAAAAAACACCTCTGTTGGTAATTTTATGTGTAGTTTTGTGAATTTCCATTCGCTCTTAACAGAACCATCTTTCACTGAGGCGATCTGGTGACATGGGAAAATCTGAGCTACTACATTCATTCTACAGCGACAGACACAAACACGCACACACACACACACATGCAGGAAAGCAAACACATGAACACGTGCATCTAAACACACATGAGCACAACTCCATACACCTGCACACAAACAATTAGGTTCACTCTCTCACACGCAAACACGCTCTCTCTCCCAATGAAACACGCATAATCGCCATGTGAACTCCCACCCTACACACACACACACACACACACACACACACACACACACACACACACACACACACACACACACACACACACACACACACACACACACACACACACACACACACACACACACATGGTGCTCTCTAACCCCCCACACCCCTGTGTACACCGTGTCTAATGTCTCCATTCACATTACTGTACAATACCCTGAGAGCGCTCAAAGAAAGAGGAGAGACCACTTCCCATTCATCTTTAAGGGACTATACATTCACAGCACAATAATGTTCACTCAGAGATGGGCTGAGAAGAAAGACCCTCACTGATACACATGTTCCAATGGGATTTCACTGTGAGAAACATACCCCTGATGGAGCGAGAGGACCCAATGCTAACTGCAGCAGTAGTTATCCTATGTGCCCAATGCTGGCTGACAGCTATACCTAATTGGCTAAACTGCCTGGGTTTGTTTGTGGGGCTCTGAAGGGTCTGGATGCTGAACTTGGAGACAAAGGACAGATTGAGATGCCAGCACTGATAGCGCTCTCACCAAAAACCGCAACCCCTGCCCCCTTTAAATCAGTCGCGAGAGGAGAGAGGGAAGGCGTGAAGGATGGATAGAGTGATTTGCCCTCTTTTATTTCGCAGGCGCAGGGGTCTGTTTCAATGCGGGGGCCATGCACTAAAACCGCATTGAGCTCATAGGGGGGTGACTCACTGCCACCTTCTCCCCACTTTATCACTGGCTCCACAATGAGAGCAAAGGAAGGGGGTGACAGCAGGCTTGTTCTCCCCACCTTTCAGCCTACAGGACGGGAGAGCGGCTCTATAGCAGGGCTAAGTGGCCTGATCTGTTTCAAAGGGGCCCGTCTACAATCTCCTGGGAGCAGACCTGGACGACTGATGCACCTGTCTGGAAGGCTGAGAGTTGGTCTTACAAAAACACTGGACACTTAGTCCTGGGAATGTGCAACATTTGGCAAATAGTGACTAGGGCAAAAAAATAAAAACAGACGCATAGATGAATAGATAGATAGACAGATCACAGAGACTATCTTGTGTTTCTTACCTCTCCATACTGGTTGAACATGCGTATGATCTGGTCGGTGATGTTAAAAATATTCCTCCAGTCAAAGTTGGGCATGTCCGCCTCCCTGTATCGCTCTGGACCGTTGAACAGGAAGTTAAGAATGTGTTTGGTGGTAAAGTCAGTGTCCACCAGACTATTGTCCATGAAGTGCGTCACTGTCGGGTTTCTCAACGTGTCCTGCAGCGATTGAGACAGAAATAAAGTTATTGCGTGTAATATAGACAAATTACATATGCAACAACAAGTGACATTCAGTTAGCTGAATATATATTCAGGAAAGTGAACAAAAAATGCCTTTAGGTTTCAAGTCATAAACATTATTATTTTTCAACAAAATTAATGCAATTTCAAAATATCAGCGTATTACATGGTCAAACTGAATGCTAATTGTTTGCCTGCAGTCTTTAAATAGCGCTGCAGCAGACAAGATTCTTCCAAGGATTTGTGGCTCGAATTGAACATAAATCCATCTGATTGATCTTTGTCCATGTGTTTACTATTGGTTGCTTCTAACACTGGTTATGTTATAAGTGAGGCTTATTCTACTTTGGGGCTCATATGTTCTTTTGAATTGGAGAGCATCATAGTACATTTGAAATACTTTCAAAAGGTATGACTGCATCTGTGTGTATGCGCTAGTATTCCTACCCTGATCATGTTCATCTGTAAACTGTTGTCGAAGAAAGTCCAGAGTTGAGGTCCCAACTCCTCCCAGGCCTTGGCCATGTTCTGCAACCTCTCTAACTCCTCGAATGTTGTGTTGGCCTGCAACACACACACAAGCATATACACACACATGAGCACAAATGTTCACTATGTCAAGTCATTTTATGTTGATGTAAAGTTTACAGATTCTATAATTGTAGTACAGCAGCAGTGAAGGAGCACAATCAACACATAACTCTGTTGACGTGTGCTGATAACATTGATATTTTAACTGATTCTGATTATCTTGGTTGACTCAAGATATGTCTATTGCATAAAAATAGTGTCAAACAGATAGCAAGCAGTGAGATCCATGAAACCTGATCTGAGCTCTAAACTGCAATACTCTTTAAACACCATGGGTAGTAAACAAGTAAACAGTCACATTAGGTAATTCTTCTTCTCCGGAGCAGGTCGCTATATTCTCATTAAAAACCACTTTGAGATTTG
Source organism: Leptoclinus maculatus (assembly GCA_032191485.1). Taxonomy (NCBI): domain Eukaryota; kingdom Metazoa; phylum Chordata; class Actinopteri; order Perciformes; family Stichaeidae; genus Leptoclinus; species Leptoclinus maculatus. The sequence continues at coordinate 11,229,154 of JAVDOI010000010.1, forward strand.
TTTTGTGTCCGGAACACTGAATGAGATGTGACAGACTGAAAAACATTCTGTTTTTATGCTTTCATCACTGCACCCTCACATTCAGTTCATTGTTTAATTCTCCCCTCCTCTTCCCTTCCCTCACATTGCAGCAGATCCCCCCCCCCCCTCCTCTGCCTCGGTAGTCAGCTCATTCCTAAGAAGGGTGGGGGCTTTTGGAGTGGACGCATTAAAAACAGATAGAGTGGTGAAAGAAATGGAGAAGGAGAGGAAAAAAAGAGAGTGGAGAGACAGAGAGGTGAGGGGTCGGGCTGGAGGTGGTCTCTCTTACTCTCTTTAATATCTTGTGGACGGCAGGGGAGTCGGGGGTGTACAGGATCTTTCCCATCAGCAGGGGCTTGACTGAATTCCACACAATTTTCGTGACAGGGTTGGACTCCAGGGTCTGCATCAAGGCGTTGCAGGAGGGAGCTAATGGAAGAGCAATTGCAAAAACAGCAAGGTTAGAGGAAGATGAAAATAGATTTAGTAAGAGATATAAAGCATCATATTGAACTTTCTTTTATCCTCCAGACTTTAGTAGCATTCAGATGCTATCAATAAAGTTACAGACAACAGTCAAGTATGCTAAATAAGTTACCCAGCGCTTATCCAACAGCTTTATGGTGATTTCCAGACTCTTATATGTTTTTTTCATACCTCAGATGGATTGCATTGGAAAGTATCACTTGAATCGTGAGAAAAGAAGATCCCACACACTGCTGTGGCTCAGAATTCATTCAAAAAAGTGTATATATATAATCCCACAAAGAAACCATTTATTGAAAACATATTCAAATGGTATTGATACATTGATGACATATTTTGTCTGTTTGATGGATGAACTTGGATGGACTACAAGAATTTACAAGACTTCTCATTGAAAAAAGCTTGTGTTGACCACAGACCTTATTTGAGGCATCTCACCAAAAACCTATTAAAAAAAAAACATTGACTGCTAACTCATTCCTGCACCACTCTAGGTATACAGGATATTAAATTTGCAAACTCTATCCCCCAAAGGATTGAATGATGAGATACCATTGCATGCCATGCTCCTAAAACTCTTATAGACCTTCTTATTGTACGTTCGAGATACAAGCAATGCATACGAGTACACAACTCTGAATGACTTATGAAAGCTGTACGGCCGATGTTTTCCATCATCACAAATGCAATTTCTGGAAATATTATTGTAAATAGATGTAATTATGTATTGTGGTATGTAGCTTGTTTGTTTTACTTCATTTTCCTAAAAATGGATCTTCACGTGGCAGATTGTACACATGCTGCTGTCACTTATTGAGAGAATAATTGGCCCACCTGTGCACACAGAATGGGAGTGTAAAACACTCTTGATAGAGATTCAGAGAGGCTGAAACGCTAGTATGATCAAAAGATTGTGACGCTGAGCGAGAGAAGTGTGCCTGATCTTCTTTTCATACATTGAGACTTTTACAGTTCAACACCTCTTCACTTACTGGCAGTGTTGTCATAGACATAGTCGCGGTTCTTGGTTACATTGACTCCCAGAAACACCTTGTAGTTGTTGTCCTCATACCAGTTGAAGGACAGGACCCTGGAGCCGCCTCCCTCTGGGTATCCACAGAAGAGGCTCGACACACTGGACATCAGCTGGGTGAATGAGGCGGGACTCCCGTTTTGAAACAGAGAGGACACCGCCTTCAGGAGGTCCTGAGAACTCTTCCGTTCCATCAGCTGTAAAAAAAGTCAGAGATGGCCAGTTGAAAGAGAATCTCTGAGAGATCAATGTACCTGTTAAATTGATACCGTTTTAAAACCTTCATTAGATCCAGCTATTGTAGAACAACAGCAGTGTTTCTTTTCAGCTTTGCTTTCTACCTTCATCCTTCATCTACAGCCTGCGGCTATCTGAAGTCGTACTTATGCAGAGCCCATTTTAGTTTAGCATGTTAGCATGAAATAATTGCTAATAAGCTTTGAACACAAAACCACAATTTAGGCTAATGGGATCATCAAGACTTTTACAGGTAAGATTCATCATACGTGGACCCTGAATGTCTTCACCGAATTCCAATCCATCCAATAGTTGCTGAGATATTTCAGTCTGGACCAGAGTGGTGGATCAGACTGACAGACTGACATAGCACGGCTAGAATATCTGTTTCAAACGCATGCTTTTTTGAAATCATATATCAAAAGTACAAAACAATTCCCTGCTCTTTTATTAACTGTCCTGATGTGGTAACACCAAAAAAAAGACAGGAGCTCCCACACACTTTAAAATACAACTCTCAATACTCGCTTCCAAAAAAGCATTTGACCCCAGTCTGATAAACAGTACACACACCCACACTAGTTATTAAGTGCCTTATCTTGCCACCTTAACTTTCTTATTCTTTGACTCACGTCTGGTCATCAACTCTGCCAACCAGGGACAAGACACCATCCTATCTCCAACGGCATATATAAATGTTGAGTATTACTATGAAGCCTAAATCATTAGCTTCAAGCTATTTGACCTCTTGTCAGATAATTATCCACTGTCTAGGGTTATTTATGTCCTTCATATTTGTTCGTACTGTGTGAATAGCATAGCATAAACGATCACTGGTAAACAATAGTTTGAAAGATAAGCAAACATGTTGGACTAAATATCCTCCTATTGATTGAACAAAAATAGCTTCATCCAAGTTTATTTCTCCCCGGTATGCATCATTTCCTTTCTAAAGAAATAGCGAGGGGGGCTGCCAATGATTTAGAGTTTTGTGTTTGAGTTGTTTTTGTCCTCAAATCTGAGAAATGACTGTTGCAAATCTTTAGATAATCTCTGGAGGGATCTGATTTTAGGTGGAGTTGAGTTCTTCCAGTAATATTTGTTCATAAGCCTTCATCTTTATTAGACTAGCTCTATAATCCCCCTTACAATTTGAAATGAAGACGATATCGTAACATTGATAATCAAAGTGGTTTCAGGGGTCAGTGATTAAAATGACTCATTGCCAACAACTCAAAGCATCCTTTTACGGGTGAACATATACATGCACACACACGCATGCTAAAACACACTCCTGATTTATTTCGCTCTCACTCCATTTTCCTCCCTTTTCTTATTTATTATCTCACAGACACACACCCACACACACACACACACACGCACACACACAGTAAATTGAAAGGAAGGAGAGGTGGGTAATGAGAGCATTTGGCTCGCCTTTCTGTCACCACAGTGATACAAAGGACCCACCTACAGGATGTGTCACCTCAGAGGAATGTCTCTCTCTCCCTCGAGCCCCCCACCCCCACCCTGTCTCTCTCTCCCACACCCTGCCTAAGGTGACGATGGGATACACGACCCCCTGGGACATCCAGTGAACGTGCTGAAACACACAACACAATCCCAGTCATTCTGTCTCTGTTCTCGTGTCTGTATGTGTGCTCGTCTTAATTAGTATGTAACAATACCAACTGGTAGAAGTGCAATTTATAAAAGCACATACCAAGATTAGTGGGAAAAAGTATCTATTTTATTCTATTTTTTTACAATGTCTATTCAGTTCTATTCTATCCTGTTCTGTAAAATATGCTAGATTACATAATATCTATCATATGTCTATGCAATATCTGTTCAATTCTTTATTCCGACATTATATATATATATATATTATATATTATATATTCTGTTCTATATGTCTATTCAATTCTGTTTTATTGATCTACAATATCTATTCTTTTCTATTTATCTATATCTATTCTATTCATCTGCAATATCTATATGGTTCTATTATCTTCTGTTATTGTATATCTAAAATAATTAGCAATAACATCTATTCTATTATCTGTCAAATCTATTCTATTCTATTTATCTACAATATTTGTTTACATTATATAAAATTCCTCTACAGTATCTGCTGTATTCTCTTTTATCATATTTAATTTCTGTTCTATTTGATTCAGATTTATTAAATAATAAATGTATGTAATAAATAAATAAAGTGATAAAAATACATGCACAACTATACACGTGAGACACAATCTGTATGTGCTAGCACACACACACGCACACACGCACACACACACACACATAGATACACACAAATATGTATGGTTATAAACATGACGCACATACACATGTCCTTACACACATATCACATGAGCGTACAATGACACATCAGCGCTTGTACAGTTCACATGAAGGTTGTTAACACACACACACACACACACATGTACACCCCACATTGTTGAGCCCATCACTCAGCCTCCTCTGTGAGCAATTCTCAAACTGGGAGCAGCGGAAGAGACGAGTTTCCTGCCGGGCTAAAAATATTGGTGCCTCTGATCCTGCAGGACTGAGTAGCCAGGAGTAAAAATGGATTGATGGTCTTTGGAGCACTTACAACTTGGATCTTCTCCGACGTCTCCTTCAGAACCCGACCCCAGAGGTGCAGGTCAATCCCCTCGGAGCTGCTGTACAAAACCTGAGGCATCTGGGCAAACAAAGTCACAAGACGTGTCAGTCAAGTGAACAATATTCATACAGTGTTTTAAAAAATAAATAGAAGAGGTTGAACACAATTTGCTCTTTGTTCTTTTGTATCATAAACATCACTGCTCTGTTTAAGTAATGTCCCATGATCGCCTTAGACGGATAAACATTGATATCTTTCAAGAAACCTGTGAAACAGCAACCCTAAAGTCCTGGAAACCGAGTTTCAAGAAATGTTTGTTGCAAAGAAGAATCCATTTTTTTGCACATTTTCTTTACCCAGACAGTACAACCAGCCACACCACACTATCCATTCTGCCTTCTTTTTTTGTCACACAATTTAGGTGTTGTCTGTATTTATTGAGGAAATGAACCTGTTTCAAACTTCAACCGTATCAGTTGTTCGATATCGAAAAACATACTTCCGCTAAAACTCCTTCAATGATTGTATCTTGAGAAACCATTAGCAGTAGGCGTTAGAAAAGGCCTGGTCAGAGCAGAGTGGTGAGGGCTACGGAAACCCCGAATGCAAAGACAAACACGCACATGTGATATCCTTCCTCCAGCATTCCTCGCGCTTGCATTTCAATGAACGAAGGAAGGAGGGCGGCGGTGCAGGGGGGGGGGGGAAGAGAGAAAGCTGAGGGAATAGAAAGGGAGCGTGTTGAGAGGCGGATGGGAGAAGGGAGTCGTGAGCGTAACAAGTTGTTTCAAGGCAGAGGTCACTGTGGTAATGGGCTTTAAACTTAACAGAGGTAATGGGTTAAATGCATAGATCCCCACTAAGATGCTACCGTAGTACAAACTAATTAGTACTGGACATGTTTGGTATAAGAGTCAAAGAAACTTGTATGAATTGTCATATTTCTCTCATATTCACAGAAAATGTTAGCAACATGTGCACAGTGAATAAAAGATGGAATAACAATACCTCAATAATATTGCTAACTACAGCCTCAAAAACACAGTTTAATACTGCATGTATGGTAGTGTTGCCTCATAGCTATTGTGCTGGATTTCATTATATTGTGATGGTGTGTGATGTATATTTTACACCCAAGATGTCCGACACAAATGTACAATTTTCTACCAAAGTTCCAGTTCAAAGTGGGCGGGGTTCCATTGGAAAAAGGGGATGTTACATAACTCGCCAATCAAAGGGTTAGCAACACATCTAAATGAGAATCTGATGACAGTTGGTAGGTTTAGTGGTTGTCAAACCATACCTACACGGTCCTAATCAAGCGGTTTCTGACAATGTTTTTTTTGTTTAGCATTAGAGGCCACGTTTTCAGGAGCTTTAAGTTTCCTTATATCAGTTGTAAAAGTACAGTACTGTTCTGGGGAAGTACTGTTTAACTGCAAAAAACATTTAAAATATGTTTCAGCACAAGATCATTTCCAATTGCAAGTACATTTTTTCAATATAATATATTTTATATTGATTAATATTGTATAGGCTTTAGCCCCCAGTGACCCTAGAGAGGATAAGCAGGTACAAATAATGAATAAATGGATATTACAGAAGAAAACAGACAAAAAGGAACATATGAAAAAATTAATCTCAGAAAAGATGGTTTCGTGAGATGTCAAGTACTAAATTAAAAATGGTAATAAAAATATTACCAAAAAGAGACGAGAAATAAATAATAAAAAAAAATACAGAATGAAAATTGATTAAATAACTTCATAGTCATGCTAATAAAATCGTCAATCAATGTTGATCATTTAGTCTATCCATCCAACATCCATGACATCAATCAAGACTGTGTCTCTTTTATGCAACTCCTGCAACTGCTCGTCTATTTACCTCCAAAAAGAGGTGATGTAAGACACTGCATTCCTTCCATGCTCTTACTGATTTAGCCAGGCTCTCTTACTACCCGATAACCAGGTGCGCTCTTCAGACTAACACATGTTGGTAATGCATTTATACAAGAAGCAGCATCACGTCTTACAGAATAACTCACAGAATGTAGGCGGGGTCTAAGCTAAGCCCATTAGAAAAACAGGCCAAGAGGGATAATGCCATCAGCTTTCACCTGACTCACCTGACATATATAGAAGAAATTAGAGGGTGTGAAGGGGAAACAAGTTTAACATAGTACGGTTTGATGATGCATCTCATTTTCATAATGCTACTTTTATTTGCTTTACTGTTCTATAAAGATAAATCTACTTCTGAAAGGGGATTATACGTTACAAATACATTAAATAAATAAATAAAAATGTTTTTTTCTTTCATTAAAAGAATGATCTGTGACTTGTGGTGCCACTCTGTTGTACTGCCTCCTCTATGTGTCTTGCTTTTCGTAAACATATTTGTAACCATTTGAAACCAATTTAGTCCCAAAATGAAGCCAGTGACAGGTCTGGCAGAGCTAGCTAGAATCAGCCACTTGGCCTCACATGCCGTCCTGGCATCACCAGCAGCTCTACAATGGAACAATGAGCTACCAACACATTTGAGGTCACAAGAAAGTACACAATCCAGAATGTTTGGTCGCGCTGTTATGGAAACAATATCACAGCGTCAACCTGACTACACTATTTTACTAGAGGGGGAGAAGCAGTTCTATGAAGGTGATGGGGAATGTAAATGTACCTGGTGACACAGCGTCTAAAAAAAACATGAAGGGACTTCCAAGTCTTGTGATGATTCACAATGTTCTTATAGTCAACAAATCCCATTAAAAAGACCAAAACCAACAATGACTTTTCTGTGTATCCAAAGACAGATATACGCATCTTATTGCACTGTGCCATGGTAGCTTGATTGTTGTCCAAAAATCATTTTAAAAACTGGGTGAGCACACACACACTCTAGTGTATTCTTACTCAATCCCACATACACTACACCGTCCTGCTGCCAGGAGTACTAGCTAGTACACCATATATGTATCAATTTGAATCAAATGCATCCTTCAGAGGATCCTCTGGCCAGAAAGAATGACTACCATGTCAACAAGGAAAGTAAAAACAGGGAGGAAACAACATCCACTTTACAGCAGGAAGCAATGAAGAGCATCAGAAATACAGGATAATGTAGAAACATTTGACTGACAGTTATAATATGAATATACAATTCATTCATGACATACCACTGTATATTTATTCATTTGACTCTGACATAAACAAATGTTCTTTTCAAAGCACAACTCACCAGTTTGAAGATTTTGAAGAAGTCCAGGTTAGCATAGAGGATGTCCTCTATCTCCTGCAGGCTTTGCTGGCTGAGGGCGCACATGGCGTTGCGAACCCCGTGGAGCCCCATGCGACTGGGGAAGATGATGAAGCGCTCCAGCAGAGCCTGGCTGCAGGCTATGCTTTTCAGCTGCAGGTCTGGGATACCAAAGGCGAACTGGAGAAACATGAAAACAAAAAGGAATGCTTGATTTATTGTGGGATATATCTGAAAGAATCCTCACTTATTATTGATTTTAAACCACAGAAAGATATTCAAGCTGTTCGATATGGTTTTGATATAGGCCAAGAGGACCTAATATCAGTCAAAGCTTCAACTTGTCCCATTCATCCCTCCAAACGGCACCTGTTCTAGTCGTATTTCTGCATTGACGAGCTGGTAGACTATAGACTCGGAGAGGCCAGCGTTTCGCAAAAGGAAAGCCGTCAGAACCTCGTCATCCTTCAGAATATCATTTATCTTCAGCCCACGGCCTACAAAAAAAACATCGAAAGCAGAGGTAGTGAAAGGTTAGAACCACTACAGACCACATTGACCTGACCAGCATTGGACTACACAGAGGAAATGATTCACAGCGAGAAAGATTGGCAGCGATTTTCAGGATGTTTCAGGGAAAGTCCAGTGAGCAAGAGGATGTGGGGTTTGTACGCACATCCCTGCCAATAAATGAATAAATTGAAATTGAAGTAATATTAAAAACAACCTTCATAATGTGAGCCTTCAGGCCAAGTCATGACCAATCCTGTGCATATGAGTGACCACAATAACGGGAATATGACCAGGGAACGAGAAGTCCAACAGAATAACAGGGAAAACAGAGATGTTACACCTCTATCCTGGATAAGTCTTTGTATAGCAGTCACATGCTTTTTAGTGGTTACCCGAAAACAATAATACAAAATGTATTAAGTTCGATCACCAGTTCATCCAGATCCATAATCTGACAACTCAAGTAATGGTGAAAGATTAATGCCAATGTAAAGAAAGTAATTTAGCTAAATGCGTCATAGAAATGAGACATTTAAAGTCAAAGGGGTTTTTTTTTAAAACGGATGAGAAAGGTGGTGCTCTGACAAACACTAACAGAAAGAGGATGTGCAGAAAACAACAAGATCTAAAGGTTAAGATCAAAGTGCTGCTACTGTTTCCTGAGAGGGTATGGTAAGAGTTTGTAATAACTTTAAAAGAAAATCACCCTTTTAAAGGAAAGGTATGTCCACATTTGGTTTCAAAATCTTGTCCAGAAAGCTACAATCAAAGACTGATTACAGTGTTGAGAGAGAGAGAAAAGAAACTACTAACTTTTACTCGCCATTTCACTTGAAAGGGAAGTGCTGCTGTCTGAACCATCTCTCACATTTGCGCTTTACCTGACACCACAGACGGGTTGTTGCGTAATGTCTCCATGAAGTTTGAGAAGGACGACATATCGCGCCAAAGACGGCCGAGCTGCTGGACCTCTGCCTCGTTGAGCAGAAGCTCCTGGGCATCAACATAGAACCGGGCCAATCTAGAGCAAGCCAAAAAAAACACACTGAATTAGTCTCATTTATTAAGTTATTACATGTATTTATTAACACAATGTAATTCTGTATTATCTAATTATCAAATCAACTGTCATCTGCACTTTAGCATAAATGTGAAAATAATTCAAATGATTATTAAACATAAGTAAATGAAGTTGTATGAGGTTTTGGCACTGTGGGAGGGTTACAAGGTTAGAGGGCTATGGTTAGGCTTACACCGAGTTATTATAGTTGGAAACAACGCCTGGAGACTCTCCTCTGGTTTGATATCTGAAGCAGGGGTTGTTGACGTTGCAGAAGATGCCCTGGATCCAGGGCAGAATCCCTGCTGAAGGCATGGCCTTGTTGGGGAAATGACCTGAAGAAACATCACAATTATGTGAATGTGAGGGCCGGTGAAGTGAATTTAAAAGAGCTGCCAAATATAAAGGTGTGTTATTCTCCCCATGACAGGAAAAGCTCACTCTAGGAGGCCCGTTTTTAATTCAGTTTTACAGAATTTCATTAAACCGATAACTAAAATAGCTTGATATTGAAGAGTTCTTGTTACATTCATGTTGTTGGTACAGTGGATTGGCCTTCCTCAGCCACACCAGACCAATGAATAACAAAACCGGCCAGCAGATCTCAACCAGGAAGCGGACCTGGAGAGAAACAAGTGGGAGTTACCGTACGTACACAAAGACAAATTGGAACACTTGTACAATGTAGTCGGACACAACGGCCCTGGAACAAATCCTACCAGTCTGAAGACTTTATTATAAAGGCTGTTGGAAGGTGTTATTTGTTTTGCATTATGCTGAATAGTGTTTCTAAGGTCATGAAAATGATAATACCTTCTGTCTCTTGCGGAGGGTCCAGTTTTTCCACAGTAACAGGCGGATTTGAGAGCCTGTCTTCATTGCTCCGCAGCTTTACCCCTGGAAGGGGTCATCAGACTGTGACAAACCTGCAGATACGCGACTCCATCAGTGGCACTCACAGAGACACTGGACCATCTACGGTCCAGGTACGATTATTGAGCCAGGACTACAGGTATTGGGTCTGGTATCGAGACCACTTGAATTTTGTTTTGGACCTGACTTTTGCTTAATTTTCTGAAACATGTAAACATGTAATATTTTCCACGGTCGACCAGTTTGTTTTTGTTTTGTTGTTGCTTTTTTTTTAGTCTGTTTTCACAGTTTCCAAAAAAAACTTGTGCTTTTATGATTTTAATGTAACGGCATATCTACATATCTATAGACCAAGCCGATGATCTATGAAAACTCTTTTCTCAGACACATACATCATTGCTGATCTTCAAATGCACTGACTTTGCTCTGGCTTTGACCCGAGCTCGACTGTACCTGGTCTCGGTATCAACTTGGATTTGTGGATTTATGTAAGGTGGTCTTAACTACAACCTTGGAAAGACCATCTTTCAAACCACTTGGAAAGCGTACACCCAGCTGTAATGCTCCTGAGCGAAGCACCAACAGCTTTAAGGTTTGTTGTGTAGGCATGTTGACAAAAGGACACTGACATACACGTTGGTAAAACACCGTCACAAATATTAAAATATATCGTCCAACAACGCTCTTAACATATAAACACAAGTTGGTATGTGATTGATGAATCCAATTTGTACCTGCTCTATCATACAAGCTTAATTCCAAAAGACAAAAATCATTTTGGAACTGAACACTGATAAAAAAAACAACAACCCATAAACACATCATGTGCAGACGAGCTCAGAGAATGTCGGACATGAGTAATTTGCTCAGAGTGACATGTCCAATAGATTACCTCAGACTGGCCGACTGAGGATGCAGGGACATAAATACTTGTCTAGAACAACAAGAGGACAAAGACTGTGCGACTAAAACAGGAGACTGAAGGGGTATCATTACGTCGGACTTCTCTGAAATCACCTTATTGCTCAAACAGTAATTACACACAGCAGGACTTCCTTCCAGAAACGTGGAGAAATGTGTTTCGCATTGAAAAACTGCTGCCATGTTTAAGTAACAGATACAAGAAGCCATGAGGGTAAAAACATTACAAAGAGCATCTACCAGGACACCTTCACATTGTTTGACTCCGAGCATTAGGAGAAACAGTAATTAGCAACCACATACCTGTCAGCTCTTACATGATCTTACAACACATCCTGTCTTGTCAACAAAAAGAACAAAGCAGTTCCTTACCTCTTATGGAATGATATAAAAGTCGTACGACATCGAGAGAAACAGGTTCACAGACCAGCTGAAGTAGTGGAAACACATTTAAGTAAGGTAGAAGAGGTCCGTATGAGTCCTCGCTGCCCACTCTCTCTCTCTCTCCCCCCTGCCTGCAGGTCAGCAGCACTCCTAATCTGATTGCTCTAATCTCCCAGCTCAACATGGGCAAGCAGAAAAAAAGACAACAGTCAACCATTTTGAGGCAGAATTAGGGGCTAGAGAGGATACATGGTGGAGAGAAAGGCCGTCCTGCGGTGGAGAGGGGTCACAGGTTTGATCACAATAGGAGCCAAAAACGAACGTCAAAGTGTCCATGAGCAGGATTCATCGGTTATTGTCACTCTGCAAGACAAGTCTTTGAGCTCAACACCTACAACATAAATCAGAGTTTTGACTTAGTCACATACGAGTACGTACGCACTGTCGTTCGTGTCTGAAACGCCTCACGCCTCTGGGCAGCTCGACGGGGTGGAGCAGGTGACATGGGTAATCACGTTTGGAGAATTTGAAGCCTTGACAGTTGTGACATTAAACCCACTTAAACCTGCTGTGAGCGGTGTGCACACCAGGACGCAGCTAGCTTACCCTACAACGAACCTTCACAAACATGGTGGCGTAGGTAGCTTGGTGTTTACCAATGTCACACAACTCCAATGTCCAAATACATCAAAGTATAGTATTCTGAGTGGATTCATAGTAGGAATACACAAAATGTCACAGGTTATATAAATAACACACAAAGTAAACTCCAGAAATAAAAAATAAAATAAAAAAATTCAGACATAACCCTAATTCTCTGACTGAACAAACATTGGAGTAGTTGATGGGCAGGAACTTGTTGGCAAATAATCCATTGTTCATTTTTCTAACAAAAATCTGTTTCCAGATTCTTAAATATGCTAATTTTCTTTCGTTATCATTGGGTTCTAGAGGTTGGCCAGACAAAACAAGTCATTTGTAGATGTCTCCTTCGGCTCTAGGAAACTGTGATGGATTATCTGGCATGAATCCATAATTAAGAAACTAATAATTGGAAGTTGCAGCCTTAGCGTCTTTCCCCCCCAACTTGTCCCATGCAGCAACAAAACAGCCACAAATCAAATGCGTTGAAATACACAAAAGGCTGCAATTTAAAAAGTGACACAGTGATTAGTTCAGTAGCATGAATAACAAACGTGTATAACCCTTGTTCTATGAGGCACTGAAGGGAAATCCAAAAAAAAAAAACTCAATTGGAACAGAAGTAAAAGTTTAAACTACATTTTTTTAATTTGCAGCAACCACTGTCGCATGTCATTTTTCTTCTGTATAGTCACAATAATGCGATGAGACAAAATGACTGTGACGAACATGCAGTATGTATGAATGAGTATAAAAAACGTAAACAGATACATAAGGTTTACATACTGAGAAAAGATGTACCAATCACAGGCAACAAAGGACAAATTGAAAAGGTAAAAATGTTGAAACTCTTTTGAATTGTTTAAAAAATACCTCCATCCGTTCCTTGTGGAATAAAATACAAAATGAAGCAAATTTTAACATTAAAAGGCAACATTAGAATTTGAACCTGCGTTAAGTGCATTGTGTGATTACAATAAAGTATCATTTCATAACAAATCAAACGTTGTACAGGAACTTATAGGTTCAATTCAAACAAGGAAAGACAGGACTGCTCTTTACAGACGGATAAATCAATTTGTGGTTGGCAAATTCATGTTTTTGTTATCTTGTTAACGTCGGCAGTATTTGTTTGCTTTGAATGTGTGGGAGACCAACCACTGTTGACATTTTGACTTGAACATGTAAAATACAATATATTAGTACGTATAACACTTTCATGGTTTAATTTCACAGGCCTACATCTTCTCCCACTCTCAGCTTGTATGATAAAAAAAAAATGTTTCCCACAGTATACACTATGGCACAGATACATTACTATTTACAGATATAATGTTTTTGTTTTTTTTGGCGTCAGACGAAATGGGCCTCTCTGTGCTCAAGCTCCTGCAGCCGCCGAGGTCGCAGTCTTTGGTAGACGGGTTTAGTCTCGCTGGGGCTGAGGTCGTCGGGGCTGCTCGGGGGCGGGGACTGTGGGGGCGAAAGGGTAGCGAAGGTCGAGACCCCGGGGTCGGTGGCGCCGTCAGTGGAGTCCTGTGTCTGGAGCCGTGTCTGTGGGGGGCTTGCTAGGGCAGAGGACAGGGTGACTACCTGGGCAGAGTTGGTGGGGGCGAGCGACGAGGTGGTGGTGGTGGTGGTGGTAACAGTTGTAGTCCAGTTTGGAAGCGTCCTAGCTCTGCTGTTAATGGACAAAGGGGGCTTATAGAACGTTCCGGGAGGAGGCTGCAGAGTTCTTGGTGCCCTGAGCGTCAACAGAAGGTTTGGTGAGCTGCTAGACTCACTGACTGAACTATCTGCGTCATTCTCCCTTTTAGAAGTCCAGCCAGGCTTGACTGACACCGTGTAGGGGTTGTTGGAGAAAACGGAGCTCGCACTACATGCGGTGGGGACCACAGACGCGCTGGTTGTTGTGACAGGCACGGTTGCCTTCACAGGTTGTACTCCAGAGAAGGCAGACGGCAGGTTGGCCACAATCTTAGCAGTCCTGGGTGTAACATCATAGTGCTTGTACTTCCTGTCCCACGTTCTCCTCTGCATTGTCTGTGTGTCAATGAAAGGGGTGATGTAGTAGGTGCTAACCCTTGATGAGCCACTCTGGCGAGCCTTTTCTGGCTCTGGTATCTCAGGTATAGTTTCAGAGATTGGGTCCCGCTCAGCAGAACTTGCGTCATCTTTAGCAGCACTGTTACGGTAATTCCTCTCGCTGATCTGGGCGGGGTTGGGCAGGCGTTCTAGCGGCATGCTGATCGGTCGAGACACATGTCTGGCGCGCTGGGTGCGTAGCTGGACCTTTGCCGCCACAGCGGTGGTGGAGGGAATGGTGGTGCTGGGGCGGCCGAACACTAAGGTCGACCTCTGGACTTCGCCTTCACTAGACGCCTGGATGCCGTTGAGTCTGTCCAGGGCTGAGACCTCTGTTCGGTCTGCTCCTGGCTGGACCTCCTGAACCTCATCCATGATGTGCGAGGATGGGATTACTGAGGAGTATCTTTTGTACACTTTGGCACTCTGAAAGGACATAATAAACATTTGGATTACAATCTCTGAACATCACATTTGTACTCAATGAATTTAACCTTGCTTTAATAATAATTTCTCGCACCCTTACATCCGTCCTCACCTCTTTGATGTCCATCATTGAGGTGGAGTGTCTGCTGAGCCGCTGCAGCTTCTCTAGGGGGGTGAGTCTGGGGGACGCCTGGCCAGCCGTGGTGATGTCAGGGCCGGACAACAACGATGCATCAAAGACCGTTTGAAAGTGTCGCACCAGCAACTCCACCATCAGGGCCTGGTAGGGGTAGTCTACCAGCGAGGAAAGGGACACCTCGGCGTCCGTCTGCCGTGGCTTGACCAGTGTGGGGCCGAAGATAATGCCCAGGTTACTCGCAGTCATCTTGTTCTCCTCGGCCTGCTCGGTCACTCTGTGGTAGTAAAGGAGTGATGAGGAGGTTAATTAATAAAAGACATATTTCAGGTATTGTTCAAGTATGTCAGTGTTTCCCATAAGATGAGAGTACAGGTTTCACTGAACAAGCTTCAGTGACGATAGTCTAAAAAATGAAACCTGCCTCAAGAGGCTGCTAAGAATCCAAAGCATTTCTTTGACACGACATGATCGAAAAATCTCTGCAATTACTTCTGCAAATACAATAACACCACTAAATACTTGTACCTTCTACGCTGGAAAACCACGACATTCAAATAAAGGACATAGGCTAAGAATGTTCATTCTAAAAATATTGGTGTTGGTGTCACCATGAATAGAGTTTTATGTACTTTGTGCTACTTCCTCAGTGCTATAGGGAAGTCTCCGTTTCCCCTTTGTGTGTCATGAGGAAGTTTGAGTGTCAGTGTATTTGTGCGACAGACAGAAATCCTTACAATGGACTAGCTCTGGGTGTTGGCTTACCGCCCTTACCTGTTCAGGTGTGCAATAAGGAAACGCAGAGTCCTGTAATTGGCTGTCGGCAGCTGTCGGAGAAGGTCTCTGATCTTGAAAATGACTCGGTTGAGCTGAACGCTAGCCCCCCCCTTCTCTCCTGTCTGGGTGCTCTGAGATTTATCAGCCTCCTCCACAATCACTCTCTGGCACTCTTTGGACAAGCCGATAATGTCGTTGTAGTATCGATACAGGATCAATGGCTCTGGTAACTGTACACAAAAGGGCAACAGTGATATGTTTTATATTCTTAGCAATGGAAACTGTTCCAGTGTATGTTTACTGAATACAATGTTTATTTAAAGAGGTACAAATAAAAAGAGTAAAAGCCAAAAGCTCACCAACTATATCACACATTTAAGCATTCAGGACTTCTCACATTAACATAAGTTACCCACTCATTTTCGATTAACCTTTTCAGTGTTCAGTAAGAATGTAACACCCACCTGTCTCAGGTAGAGTTTGAGGACATTGCTGATGTCGTGAGGCGAGACGTCCGACAGCTCCACCAAGTCCTTCCCATTTTCAAACGCCTGGCAAAGCTTCTCGACGCGTGACTTGGCACCATTCACACGATAAATCCCCTGTGAGGAAAAAAAGACAGGTGCACGGATTGGTACATTTCTACTGTAACAGATAATCACAGCATATCAAAGACGTGAGCCTCCAAAGTGTATCGCTTGAAAAAGTACAGCAATCCAAGTTGCAACAATAAACATTAAATTAAGTTTTACCTTGATGTTGAGGGCTCGACACTCAATCTCAGACGCGCACTTCTTGATGATGAAAGGGACACCATCTGGGCTGTTCTTTGCTGCTTGGGCAAAGTCGATACCAAACAGCTGTAGTCTGCCTTGCAGCTTTTTATGGCCACACTGGATAGCAAGCGTCTCCAGACACTTCTTATGGCAGGCCAGGGAGCACTGGTAACGAAACAGAGACAGTTAAATAAAAGAAATAGCAAGTGGCCGATTGATTGATACTTAAAACATTTGCATACCCGCATTACAAAGCTGGTTGAAAATTGGCAACGTTTTTTGTTTAAGAAAGAGTATATGTACTGTACCTCCTCACACTCCGCTCCATGGAAAACCACCAAACTGTCGCACTCTCTGCACTTAGACGGGGCGCGTAGTTTTCTCAGCTTATGGGTTTGAGCAGCTTTGGACATCTGAGCATTTCGGAAGGGACCCGGAGAACTGGCCGTCTCTGTCACCATCTCTGCCAGACCTGAAAATCAGAGCCACTGATGAGGGAACTTAAAAAAAGGACAGGCGGCTTCATGCCGAGTTCCTGTTTGTTCAAAGCAGAAAAAAACTGAACCTCTGTGAGGGCAATTTAAAAAGTGACGAGTCTTTGTTGATATCACGTCACAACATAAATGGTGTAAAAAAAAAAAAAAAAGACGCATCAGAAAAGATTAAATTAAGATATGATAATCATGATAATAGAATACATCTGGGCATATAAAAGTATTTTTTTTCTTTTTAATTAAGTCAGTAGAAAAGGGTTTGCTGCTTCAATCCTCGATGAGAAAACAAACTGTCTAGAAGAGCACCGCATAGATACAGGAAGTGTAAGCTTAGGCCGTACGCCAAAACTAACATGACCCCAATCTGTGCAGCTCTGTCAAGTGTAACAATATTTGATGCAAGCGAAACCCACCACAGAGTCAGGCCCATAAAAAAAAGCACTATACGAGGTGTGCAGTGGTCTCTCTCTCTTTCCTTGACTTCCCTGTCAGATAAATGGACACATTGACCGGCTGCGTTACTGCAGATATAAGCCCAAAATTGGTATACACATTAGCATCCATCTGCTTGAGGAGAAGGGGACAACACACACACACACACACACACAAGCGTTACCATTGTCCGAGGGTGGCTCTCTCTCATCCAAGTCATCAGCAGAAGACATGGTCCCAGTGGAGGGAGTCCTTGGCAGCCGTCGTTTGAAGTCACCTGCACACATATATATACTTATATATATACTTAGCTCACAGCAAGTAGTTTCAGCTGTAAAGGGAAGTGCACTCAGAGGAGTAGTGCGTGGCTCTGGTGTACAATAAGGAAGTTACACGAAAACGATTATAAGAAGAAGAAATACATCATGAGCACCTTCATCCTCCTTTAGTGTGGTTGTGATTTTCGCTTTTTTATTTTCTCACTGTCTTTATCAGTCGCACTTAAAATGTGTCACTTAAAATCCTCTTTTAAGTGAGATGATTTGGGTGGTTTTTTCCATTACGATTTCTTGATCTTATCTGCACAATTGTGCATTTGCATGTGCAAATACCCTGAAGACCTTTTATAAATTAAGAAAAAAGGTTTAATGAAAAAAAATCCTCTTACCTGGACTGGCAGTGGGGGAGTCCATGGACCTCGACTCGCTGCTGCCTCCCGCACTCTCCGAGTCACTGCACATCCCGCCCTGGCTCCCCTGACTACTGGAGGCCCAGGCTCTCAGCGTGGCCGGGCCTCTCAGCGCTGCATGAAAACATACAGAACCACCAGTCACACACACAAACAGAATAACAACAAAGAAACACGGCTGAACGGCAGCTTCCCGTTTAGTGATATTCTTAGCATTAGTTTCAGTTATTTTCAGAGACATGTGGTCACAAAGATATTCTCAGACTCATGACGAGTAGGCAGCACACAACTGTTTTGGATTTTAGTAATGAAAACATTTCCATGACTCAGAACAGGCAGGCACAACTTCCACAGATCTGACCCACAGACAGCCTGCCAGCTTCAGCTGTCCAACCTTCAGCAACGATTATTTTGGGCTTGGGAATCATCCAGTTTCTAAAATACTGTACATTCATGTCGGGGGGGGGGAAAAGCATTACCGAAGTAGGCATCAAATGGGATCTTCTCTGAAGTCTGCTGGTATTCATAGAACTTGTAAATACATAAGCCATCAGTGTTTGGACTTGTGGTGCTTTGAATTCACATGAGAAGCCTTAACCACCTTGTATGTCCGTGCTGCTGTTGGACCTCCGCTCGCTGATCTTTGCCGGCCGGTGAAGGGGACTGTCCACTTCGTCTCCGCTCAACACATCGCCGGAGTTGATGGATGCCTGAGACAGGTTGCCATGGGAGGAATGAGTGCTGCCCACTGACCTTTTGTTGAACACAAACCTGGGGAAAATAAAGTCAGCATTTAAGGTTACGTGTGATGAAGGTTCATATTAACCTGTATTATTAATTTACACAGTGCTCTCTGTGGGGGTTTGACAAGATTATTGAACATGAACTCAACCATTACTTCACCAGGCACCGAGACTCAGAACTTTCCGGCATGTAAAACCCAGTGGCATGAATAAGCAAGGATGTACTTTAAAGAGCTTTATATAACCTCCTCGCAACACACCTGTATGATCTCTGCTGTACTTAACCAGCCTATTCATTTCATTGGAAATAAAACGTGCCATGTATTAGGGTGTAGGTCTGTCCACAACAGGCTAACCTAAAAAGTTCTGGAGACCCAACAAAGTCCACTTTATTTGGTACGAGTCATTTCAAAGAGTTTTCAGTAACGGAAGTTGTGCTTCAGGCATAACTCAGACTGAAAGAGAGGATTAGGAACAGAAAGCAGACCACTGCAACATACAATGTTATGTCAAAAACGGAAGTGCAAACTTGTCTCAAGCACTAAATTTACATTCTAAGCCACAAAGGGTTTTTCAATCAATGTCAACATGTGTAGTTTTGGTTTCACTGTAACTAATAGAGCTACAACAACATCATTGCTCTTACAATTAACATTAACCTTAAACTAAGAAAGTGAAACTTTCCTTATTTTCTTAGTGGTAATGTGTGTGTGTGTGTGTGGGGGGGGGGGGGGGGCTGCTCTGCCACTGCTTTGACAATCTAAGCAGTCTTAGGGACAGCTCTAACCCAGAGCCAAACTCTCACGCTCACAATCTCCCCTGCTGCATTCAGCCTACGCCACAGATATTTCCTGAGGAAGAGCAACAAATTCAACACGCATTCTGTCTCTCCTTGATTCTCTCTCTCTCGCTTCCTCCAACTCTGACTCACTGATACCTTTAGTGAAACAAGAACTAGACAATGAACAACTTCTAAATGGGCAGGAGTTACTTGAAAAGATTTTTGAAACACTCTCCTCTAAAACTGACGGTTAATCCTGCAAATATAGTCTCAGCTGGGCTCATTTAACATTGGCTGTTTAATGTTATGGCCTGTAATGACTGTGTTTAAACTACAATGTACGATTAATAAAAGATTGCAGCAAGCTGATTTTATAAATACAGAGACCATTTCCAGAATCTTCGTGTGCATCTACAGTACAGTACCTGGTATTGTCAGAGGAGGTGGAGTCTAAGTGCACACGTTCTTTAGGCAGATTTCTGGGCAGATTCCGGACGAACTCAGCGTAGCATTCACCCGGTTCGTACAACTTGGCGCTCTCGCTCAGGCCCTGGTAGTGGGGGGGGAGCGACACAGTCTGCGCCTGCTGCATCTGAAACCAGTTCACTGTCACCTGAAGAAGGACAGATAATTCAAAGTTGAGTGACTCACTAATTATAAAAGGCAAATGAGTAAATAGACAGAACAACAAACATACAGGCAAACAATCATTCTTTCATGTTTAATAGTTTCTATTCTTCCCATTCAATATCAACAATTAGGTATTCCGTGTAAACTTTCAGGAACAGAGATTTCTGAAATCTGTGTTCCTTAATCAATTCTGTGGACACAAGTTTACGAACCACTCCAATCTTAAAAATGCATAGAGTGCATGTCAAATGGCTTGGTTCATGATAGCATTGGTATGGGGTTTTTTTCAGCCTATAAATGCCTTGAACTTGGCTGATCCGAGCACATTTTTTACTTGACCTTCTGTACAATCTGAAAAATTCAAGCAATCTGAAAAATATTTTTTTGCCAACAAAGTTGCCAAACACAAGAAGCACAGCACATAGTACAAGTAACACATTAGGCTACCGGCCCAACATTAGTCATTTTGTGATCATATAAACAGAAATTTGTGCTTCTTAACTGATTCTAATTTTAAATATGGAGCTTTGATCAGAATCAGCTTTGGTATGTGAAGACATACAAGGTATTTTACTTTTTCATTGTTCTCAATGTACTTACCAAGAAATAAACAAGCTAAAGACAAGGACAGCAAATCTCGGCAGAGGTGACACATAAACATTTAACTACCAGTAGCAACATAGTAACGTAGATTTAGTGGTGCCGTTAAGTGTTAGTCCTCGTATTAAATTATCTTTGAAGTTTTAGTCTTGTGTTTTTGTGGCGCTACTAATTTGTTTACTATTCATCATGCATTACTTATAAGATATTCATTTAAAAGAACAATATGTTATTGGACAACCCAGTTTCCTCTCTCAGTTCAGTGGCTTAGCTGACTGCTAATATTACGTCCGGTCCACTCACAGCTTTTAGCGTGAGGTCACACTGGAAGACCATCTCTCGGATTTGCGTGAGGATGGTGCTCTTGGCGTTGGCCAGATCCATTCTCCTGACGCCTGCGTCAGCCATACAGCTCTGGTACTGGTCCTGGGCCTCCTCCGCCTGAACAATGGAAACAGAGAATAGCGTGAGGACGTGGATGAAATGCTAAAAGGCTAAAAGTACAATGAGTGTGCAGGAATTCAACTGCAGTGCACTGCCACAAAGACAGATTTTGGCAAACAAGGTGACAGAAACCCAAGCCCATATGAATTGTCCTGGTGTGGTAAAACCTCACCTATCGAGTGAGAAAGCTGAAAATGTTTCATATCAATTATTTCCCCATATCCTCTCCCTTGCCTACCTTCTGCAGAGCCTCCTCCTCCAGCTTCCTCTTCTTCTCCAGCTGTTTGTTACCAGCATTAGCCTGCTCCTCCTGGGAGCGGTTGGTAGATGAATGGGCTTTCTGGTACTCCTCTCTCCTCTGGGCCTTCAGCACTCGTGCCTTACGCAAGGTTGCATTGGCCTCTTGCTGCCAAAACCACGCAGATTAACCACAAAAAAAGCCCATGTGATCAAAATGTGACATATCATGAATACAATCAGGTTATCATGTTAATAAACCTTGCATGTGAAGTGACACAGTAAAATATGCCAACAGCCGATAGCGTGCATCTAGTAGTGTGCACTGCATACCATTTTCTTTTGCTCCCTCTGCCACTGCTCCTTTAAGTCTTTCCTAGACTTGTCAAGATCATTTTTACGGGCCAGGAGAGGCTGAGAGGAAAGGGAAGGTCAACAATTACACTGAGGCACACAATTTCAAAATGCCTTTTCCCTGAAGGGAAGTTTATTCTCAAAAGTTTGACATTAAAAGATAAGACATACAAATGTTAACTATATCAGAGACGCTCGTTTCCTGATCAGCACATACTGTTGCAGTACTGTAAGAGTGCCAGATTTAGCTCTGCTACTCATAACGTTTTTTGATTATGCTGGGTGTGTCCGCTTGAGATTCAGAAGCCACAGGGACACCCGATCACACCCGTGGCTGCCATGTGTGCTACAGTCGTCTTATTCTTCTTACTCTTACCTGTATGAACTTATTCGTCTGAAGAGCCATCGCAGTTTGAATAAGCAGCTGTTTGTATTCAATGTCGTTCTTGAATGTAGAAATGTAGACATCACTGAATGGCATGTATACCTTGGACAAATGAAATAAAGAAATGAACATCGGGAAAAACACTTTTATACGTTTTTTTTTTATTTGAACAAAGACAGGAGGTAACAATTCTATACTAATTACACATTACAAATGAATATTCGTATGAAAAGGCTCTTCTGTTACCTGTTGACTGACCAGTGTCTTAGCAGACTCGGCCATCTTTGCATAGCTTTTGGCATACTCGATATCTGAAAGACAAAAAGTTTGACGAAACCAAAAGGAATTCAGTAATTTACAGATTTTTAAACTGCACTGCAGCACAGAATGAGGTGCATTTCTGACGCTGTTCAGAAGTTATCAATCATCACATTCTTTCCCATAATATCTTGGATGTCCTAATGCAGTAACCCAGTGCACTGTCAATGTCTCACCCATAGCCAGTCGCTTCTCCATCCAGGCCAGAAGGTCTTTGATATACTTGGACCAGGCCTTGGCGTAGAGTAGAGCAGACTCCACGCCGCTGTCATTCTTCAGCAGGGTCAAGTCAACTTCTTCCTCCCGCGTCAGCGGCACCTCTGGGCCTGGAGAGTCAGCAGAGGAGACTCACATCTCAAAACACAAGTAAATCGAAAAACAAATGGTATCAACGCAAAGCGCCGGATTGATGCGTCTCAGATCTACTATCCCAACAGTGTGGGAGGTAAATGGAAAAAACAGGTTCAGGTTAAAAGTTGACAGCGTAGGAGGATATGAAAGTGCCGGGCATCTTTTCAAATAGTCCAACAGCGTTATTTTCTTTTACTGGTCACACTGTGGTGCACATCTCTCCCAGCCACCCGCCATCTGATTTAACACAAACCCCATGTGTTTCCCATCCCACACGGAACTACTCCTAAACAGGCAAGGAATGTCAGATATGTGTCCAGAGAGGGGAAAACGAGCAGCTTGCAGAAAAAAAAAAAAAAAAGCAGCAGAAATAACAGGGGTGGAAGCAGAGGCTTAGGGTGGGTCTACCTCAGGCATTCAAGAGTCCAGAGCCTAAAACACTTGGCCAAATCACAAGCTGACACTCTTGGCCGCCCCTGGGCTACAAAGCAAACCATTAAATGCTTTGTAAAGCAGCCATTAATAGCTATTACATTTCAGGATCCATTTATTTCACACCCACGACGCTCAGAGGTAATTAACAGACTGTGAATAACACTTACCCACAAGATCATTCTTCTCTGAAGCGTATCCCTCAGGATCCACAGAGAGATTGTCAGAAGACTGTGAAAAAGGACATTTCAGATTATAAGGAGGCAATAAGCAGACATGCAATCAAAGTCAGACATCAGAAGCAGCAGGATTTTCAACACCCCAATTAAGTACAGAAAGAAAGTCTTTGAGGCTTTTTTTAAATGGAGGCGTGGTGAAATTGCTGCTTTAAATGCACCCTTTTGAAAACTATCACGTTTAAAACAAAGCTGGCCCCAAAGCTGAGAAAAGAAAAGATTGCGCCTCACCCTGCTTCTCCTGGTCTGGGGGATCCCCAACCCTGAGCCACTGTCCACATCTCCCATAAGGAAGTCAGAAACTCTGAGGGGGAAGATGTGTAGATGTAGATGTAAGTCAAAAGTACAGTGTGATATGGGTCGAAATGGCAATCTAGCAACTAATGAAGGGCTTCGGGAAGTGTTCGCTCTCATTGAGAAACAAAAAGCAGATCTACAATTCAAAACAAAAGGACAGAGAGATAAACTAAAGATCCAAGATTGGCTGAAGTCAGCAGTGCTTTTCTAGTGGTGTTGAAAAGGTATACAAACATTGTACTCACACATTGCCGAATGTGAATGCCAAAGTGTCAATGGATGTGTGTATCTCGCCAAATGTAGCTTTTGTGTTTTCTTGGTTCTCTTCCTTGAAGTTAATGCCTGTGGAGAGCGACAAAACACACAAGAACCTCAGACAAAATTAAATTGCATTACAAACCAGCTTATGTATACTCAATCATTCAACAAATGCATCAACACAACAAGGCCTGTATGAATTACAAATACACATGGACAATAGATCAAATACATTTAAAAACAAACAACTATGTATTGAATGCAGATGAAATTCATGCAATTGGCCTCAGAGCATTGTTGTTGGTTTTTTTCAAGTAAGTGTTGACAGATAAAAAGTTACACAGGGTGTGGTTACGCAGGGTCAAGAGTTTTAAAGACAACTCTATGAAAACCACAAACGTTAGTGCAGAAGTGGTGGAAGGGCAAGGACATGTACACATGTACGTCTTCCCATCCAATGAGAAATGTCTTCACGGATGGGAATTCAAGGAATATTCAGAAACAATCCCAAAGTCTCCCTCTTTTGTTCCAGTGTGTTATGATCCCATGAGCCATCTTCCATGTCGATAATGCACAGAAAAGGTAATTAATCAAACACATTCTTTACTTCGAGATCTATTGACAGAAAGATGTCCACTTGTTTCAGAACCAGGCCACCGAAGCTTGACAAATCTTGGCGAATGTGTGCACAGACCTTTCACTGTCAGGGAACAGTTTGTCTCAGCAAGAAGACATTTGCAAGAGAGCAATCAGAGGAGCAAAAGACCCGAGTGAAATCCAACTAAGCCGAGTACTTCCTGTCTGCCCGCAACAGGAAACACTCACACAGCTTGAGTTCTGTGACATGTAATACTACACCTAGCTGACACAGCGCTTACCTTTCCTCTCTCTCACGCGGCATCGTTGTCTTGCAACTGGTACCGGAAAGAAAAAAATAAAGAAAAAAAAGCTCTAAGAAGTTCCATTTTCCAGTCGGCTTTCTAGCTTTTGTGCTTCCATTTCCTCTTCATGAGAGCAAATTCGATCCATGTCAGTGGTGGTTGGGTAATCGTAAATGTCCAACCGTTGACGAAGCACAGAAGGGTCATGGCATGCTGCGATGGGGAGGAAACCCCGCGATCCAGAGAGACTCCTGAGGACACGAAAAGAGGGGAGCCAGCGAGGCACAAGCCTCCCTGTCGTGCACCTCCCTGGCCATGAATGCTAGCGTACAACTCTGCGCTGACTTCTTTCTTCCTCAGGACATCCTGTGGGTCTCATAACAATGATTCCAGAGCTCTGCCCCCCCTTGTCACGATTGAAATATGGAAACTGCATCATTCAAGAGCAGGGGCCATTGTCTTCTTTCGGGTTGAGCCATAACGGGGATAATTAGCTCCTGAAAAATGTCTTTAGTGAGTTAAAACCATATCTTATGATATTATTATAATTCTGGCTTGACATACCTTAAAATCGCTGCTGTGATATGCTATTAAAAACACTAAAACATCAAAGATTTGTTATTAAGAAAAACTAAAAACTATTGTATGCAGAAAATAGTGTCCATTATTATTATTATATAACAGCATTCTTTTCATAGATTCATTAAATTAATCTACAATAGGTTTATCTGATAGGGACAGAAAATAAAAACCTCTCTCATGAAACCCTCTGCATCATACAGAGAGGAGCAGATCATGTTCTTTACATTTTCCGGTTAATTAAAAAGTCAGGTGAAAAAAACAAAAACAATAACAGGTGAATAGTTTGAGTAGATAACATCTACCAGGGGCTGACATTGATGCTTGCCCAAGGCAAGTCAAGTCTGTGTTCGAACAAGTGGAATGCCTCATGCATCCAAGTGAAAAATAAATTAGGGGCCAATATTAATTAAATAGATATGCGCCAGGAGGCTTGCATTAATGATTTCTAGTCAGTTAATATCGGTAAGAGTGGAGTTAGTTATCGTTAGCTGTTGGCAGCACAGTCCCCGCTTGGCTAAATAACGGAGCTAACAGCATAGCAACATTTGGAACAACTAACTTAAATCAGATACATAGACCAATTATATTGTAATATATTCCCATGCATGCTGCACAGACAGAGCGGGGGTCTCTCCCCTACTACTGTCCTGCTTAGAACAGAGCTAACAGCTGTTATCGGAGGCTCCAAACAGTAAAATTACAACGCTTACATGATGTAAAACTTGAATAAATACAGTTGTTTAAAAGAGATGTTTATAAGCAATAAAATAGATATTAGAGAAGGAATTATAAGCTGTTTAACATCCTAGTTTAACACTAGCTCTAGCGCTTTGTCCAATTGTCCGAAAGCCCTTTTGAGATAATTATTTATATTTAATAGTTCAGCTATCGGTAGTAAACTCATAAGTAAACATCTCAGAAAAAGACAAACAGAAAAAGCTTCACGTTAAGCCCAGATGCATATATAAATGGCATTTAAAACTGGTTAGACAACCATGTGTTTGGAGAGGGAGGTTTTCTTTCCAGTAAATTCTGGCAGCTCCTCTCGCCCCAGGTGTCACGAGCATCAAAGAGCAACGTGAGTGAAGAGACGACACACTTTGAAGACACTGAGACGCACGAGGCCTGTTATCATCCAAACCTTTGAGTCCTCATCTCTGATGTCTCGCCGATTCATTCCTCTTTCAGTCCTCCTCTGGCTCGCTGTCTGCATCAATATTGTGTTACCTACTGGCCATTAGGGAGAGTCCAGCGCAGCATGTGTGTTGATGTAAGGCCCCCCCCTTGTGGACAGGCACATTTCCAGGTTTCCACTTGTCAACTAGATATGCAACTACTGTATTTACTGCAAGATTACGTGACAGGGCTTTCCTTGAAAACAGGAACAACGGCACACTGCACCACCATGCTGTGCCGTGGTGTCATTTTTCTCCCCCGTCACTGTCAGTCCAGTAATTAGTCTCAATAATGCCAATAATTCTTTGGCTGATCCAACACGGGATCTCTTTCGTTTCCTTCGTGCATTCTAAACATTGTCGAAGCACTACTCAACGGACTACAGATGCAGACATGCATTCTTAAGCATTCCTAAGGAGTAGGTCACAACTCAAGATATTGAGATAGGGCAGGTTAGCCGTCAGGCAACCACACACACCCCATGAAGCTTGGAAAAAGAATGAAGACGCACGGATGTGCTTGACCGACAAGCAGCCTGCCAGGGGGGGCCTCCGCGGTCGCTGAAATATGGAATGCAAATTACAGCCGTGTAGTCTCTGCTGTAGAGATCCTTGTGTGCAAGTTAGGTTTAAGAAATACCCTTGCAGTGGATCACGTTTCCGGCTGGACTTGTGGGTTGAGATCCGTTTTCTTTTGTATTCATTCAGGAGACGGGATAGAGATCTGTCGCTGAAGGAGTAATCATTTCTCATACTGTGACCTTTCAGAAACAAATCTCCAAGACTGACGTAGGCTTTTAGCCTGAACCAGTAATGCAACAAAGAGATTTCAAGCAAAGATACTTGAGCATCATCTTGGTGCCCGAGTGCTTTTACACCGTATGTCTGTGTGCCTCCATGCATGCTTTGTGAGTAATTACCGACCTTTCACCTTGGCAATGACTGTGCCAGCCGCTCCCAGGATGTCCACCGAGTTGAGGGTCTGGTGTTTGCTGATGATGGCCTTGAGGACGCGGAGTAACTCTGCCAAACGTTCCTGCACCACTCCCTGAAGACCTTCCAGATTCTCTGAGAAAAAACGGGAGAATAAGCAAAGTAATTAAGTGGTGAGGTTAAGTCATGTTGGTATCAAGACCTTGACGAGACCAACAAAAGCTTAATTCAATCTGAAACACACAACTACCATCTATTTGTCAAAGACACCACCATCACACTACACTACGAGTCACAGGTTAGCCAGTGTCAAATGAATTCCTGCCATTCCTTTTGTCTTAGCACACACGATTCACACACGATTCACTTGGCAAATACTTTGTGGTTTCCAATTATGAAACTTACACGTCATCTTTTATCTCACCCAGACAGTTTCCCTTAGGGCAACTAATACAGTGCATCGTCTGTGACTCCAGATATAAAGTGGAGGACAGACGGGGTTGAGCGACAGTGACTAACTCCTGTGATGCAACTTCTTTTCTGCTTCCTCCAGGCAGACAGTAACACCACGTACAACGGAAAAGGCACGCGTCTATGTAAACGGGTCACGCTCTGTCAGTCGCAGTTATAACATTCTCACACAGGTGGAGTTGATGAATACAGAAACGATTACATGCTTTCTGAGGTTTTCGTGCGCCCAAGTGAGGTCCAAGTCAAACTCGTACTTAAGAGAAACATCCCAGTTAACAAAGCCACAGACTGCATCTCTGCAACAGCCACGGTGTCTTTCAACATCCTTTACAAGCTAAATGAGACCTTTATTTATTCAGCTCTTTACTGCTGAATAAATACAACTGTGGTGTCTGAGTTTATGTATAACACAATAAAAAAGGGGCACTCACACTACATTAGGGTGAAGAAATAACATGTTGGAGTCGACTGAAGTGGCACACATGGTAGCTATTATGTACTTTTTCTGCAGCAATCAGGAGAAAGTGTGAAAAAGATCTTGCATTTTTCTACATTACCAGTGGAGGTTTCTGAAGAGGACACCGGAGGAGGAACAGAATGTACAGAATGCTTTTAGATTACCTCTATCCTGTTATTTTCACTCTGAAGGGTATGCCTTTCCTATAGAACCAACCAAAACGGTGAGGGGGTAGTACACCATGTATTCTGTATTTAATGTATTTGAAAGAAGGCTCTTCAAATCAGTGTCACAGTGTGTTTCACAGACAATACAACGCTTTGGGGGAAATAAAAAACGTGACACACGATGAATCTTGTCCAAACACAACAGGAGGGGAAGATGGTCTCTGTCCCGCTCCGATGCAGGCTCATCAACGGAGGCTCTGCAAGTTGGCACCAGACAATAGGTGAGTTCATGTCCAACTCACTGTTTTGGAAGGAGCAGGAACACTGTCTGGAAGTAGTCTGTTTTTCATCAAGACCCCCCCACCAGGCAGTAGCATGAGATGAGAGACTGAATTTATTGGAACGTTAAAAGGAATTACAGAGGGTGTGAAAATGAGAGCCTGTGTGTGTGTGTGTGTGTGTGTGTGTGTGTGTGGCCCATTTGACTCCTCTCTTATTCAAAAGCACACACACAAACAAACACGCACACACACACTCATTTGGCTTGTATAAAAACATGGTAGAAGACACATAATCCGCAACTGAGACATAGGGTCTTGGCCATCTGTGACACTATTTAGAAAGAACAGCAGGAGAGATCGACAATAATATGACACCAGGCAAGAAAAAGATTTTCACAATGAATCACTAGGGAACATAACATAAAGAAGACTTGAAGACACTCCACATATACACACAATTACAGGACACAAGAGCAACACTAGGGTCAATCTAGCTGATTAGAAGCTAACCAAACTCTGTCCCTAACCCCCACCCCCCAGGATTAGAGAAAATGTGTCCTGTAGAGTAGGGGAGTGGGGGGGGGGGGAAGAGGTCCCTGAACCTGTAACACACACTTCAAGGTACCCCTCCCTACTGACAATGACAATGGGCCTCCATTAAGTACCCTCCCCTTCCCTTCCCTTTATCACTCAGTTGTGGTCATTGAGGTATTTTTTGCTTAGCTCAGCGACGTTTGAAGATGTTATTATCAAAGACCTGTGTGGTTTTGACCGTTAAGCATGCGAGAGCCAGTCCTAACAAGGTCCACACCTGAGAATGTTCTCTTAGCGTGAGAGAAGCAGAGCATTACTGGAGGAATCACAGCAGTAACGTTGGTTTAGGATCACCCATTTCCCTTTCCTTTGAAAAGAGGAGGATTTAATTGGACTAATGTGTTCTTCAGAGAAGCGATGGGCGTGCAATTGTGAGGAAATATCAATAGCTGTGATGTTGTGGCAACAGAGACAGAGGGGGTGTCTGCTGGATTGGAACAGAAGCCAATAAGGGCCTTTTTTTTTTTTTTTTTTACGGATTGGTATTGGCTGTATTCTTTGTTTACCGTCATCCACTGCCAGCTGTCAAAAAGATCCACTGTGCAGAGTTAAAACAATGCAGTGGCAAAAAAACAAACAAATAGCAGCCAGCAATTTCAATTAATGATATACTGACAGCGAGCTTCAGCAAACAGAGACCATGTCCATCATACTAATGAGAGCGGAGCTCGTTTGGGTGTTAAAAACAGGATCTGTCATGCATCGACTCTAGCGACATTTTTGCTCAACACCTCAAAAGAAGTGGAGAAGGGAGGCACACTTGAAGCAGAGTGTATTTTGTATGCAGTTAAACATAGTCCTAGTCCTAACATAGACTTACTTAGGCTAATTATGGACTTTGCTGCTTTTATATGAAGGAAAATAGAAATGGACCATGATCAAAATCACATTTTAAGTTTCTTTATTTGTATTTCAACCATTTCATGAGGGTGAAAATGTTGATTACCTTTTAGTCAAATACAAATGTGCATGTCACATGACCTCCACATTGTGCATGTGAATGTCAGCACAGTCAATGTGAAATCAGGCTGTTAATTCCTCACCCTACGAGACCCATATTAAAAAAAAAATAAACAAAGGAATTGTATTTAACAATCAGAAATGTGAATAAAGCTATCAAAACAAGGTCAGATTTTGGTGTGACAGCTCGTACCGACCACCACCATTGTTGCCCTTTGAATTGTGTGAGAGGATCTGTGCTCACCGCAGCGTGAGACAGCTGAGAGAGAGCTGGTAAAAAAAAAGAAATCAGTGGTGAGTGGTTTTGTCACAACAATGGCATCAAAAAGCCCACTAGAAATTTGCAGCCAATTGTGGGGGGCCATGCCATTGTTTTGGTAGCGATAACAGCACTGAGGCAAAGAGTGGGGCCGTATTGTTTAAGAGGAGGGACCCCCTGCCAACGCCGACGCAGCTCAAGGCTGCCTCCGCTTTCTTTACAGCGGTGGGATGAGCTAGCGTCCCCCGGCCACGCTTCACGCTCGGCCTGCTTCATTTATTCTCTGCAACGTCAAGACCTCTTTCCCCTTTTCAGGAAACAAAAGTCACGATGAAAAATAGTTCTCGTATTTGACCGTTTGAGACCGCTGCCTAACAACACATTTAATACAGTAGAACAGGCAAATGTTTTTTTTTACTCATAAACACAGATTGTGTTTGGAGTGTGACTTTTAAGCAGGTGATTAAGTGGTGATTCAACTTCAGCACAATACAGAAGCTCAAACAATTGCCTTTTTAAAATGAATGTCTCCCCCTTTTGTGGTTGTGTGTGTGGGGGGGGGTCCCATTGTGTCTAGCGAAGCTCATTGTGTGTCTGGTGCAGAGATTGACCAATCTAATCCAAATCTTCAGGTGGCCTGACAGAGGTTACAGCCTTTACTCTCCCCTCGCCCCCCCCGCCCCACCCCCCACTGATAACAACAGGTAATCAACTGGCCTGTCACACACGCGATTTGCTCGACACGAAACAAGCCCGGGCAGCTCTGGTAACACAGTGCGGCTTGGGAAACAGCCGCAGGGCTTTACTCAAAGGCCAAGGAGGCCATGGTTCCCCATCAGCATCACCACCTCCTCCTCCTCCTCCTCCTCCTCCTCCTCTTCTCTGGAAGGAGGGAGGGTGACGGATTTACATCCGCACCAGCAAATTATTTTCAGGTTTTCTTTTTAGATGTGTATCCGTCTACCTCATTCCAGGATAGTGACACATTGCTCCAAGTGGTGACTCAGCCATTACCCCCAAATCCTCCCCTACAAAAGGAAATGGAGAGAGACACACCTGGGCTAAATAAAACTACACTCAGATTATCCAAAGCCAGAAAACATTAAAACGCTCACTGTGACAGACTCGGCATGAATTGTTGAGCTGCCTGCAACCTGATCTGCAACAGGTGGAATTGTTTGGTCAGGAAACTATCTCCAAACACTAATGCCCCCCCCCCTGTCCAAACAAACATAGCATTGCTGGGTGCCTCTCTGTCCTTGTTTGGAGACAAAGTAGGCCCCAGACATCACACAGACAGTAAACAGCAGGCACTCCATAAACAAGTTACCTGCTCTCAAGCCTATTAGCGAACTACACTCTGTGAGGTCTGGGCTTCACAGTCAGGCTGACACTCTTTTGACACTTCATTACATGTTTGGAGGGGCACCATACAGCAGGTGCATGATAAGACTGCATTCTTGAAATCAGCACACAGTCTGTCACAGGGTATCAGGTGAGACAAAGCAGAAAAAAAGGGAAAACAGGAAATAAAACCTTGTGCGCATTTAATCACTGCTTAAAGATTACAGCCCAAAATCAAGAGTATTAGACCATGAAGAAAGTAGCTAATCTACTTTGAAGGCTCATTTTACTCATACACAATAATAATCAGTTGTGAATGTTGTGTTGTAATGGCACTGGTAACAAAGAAAGGCTGGTACTGTTAGCCAGTTTTATTACCCAGATGTCCCGTGAGCATCTCGGGATGACTTCATGATGAATCTCCTACCTGAAGCAATGATGTCACTTTACTACAGCATGGGAATGTGTGTTGGAGACTACTGTATTGGGAAACGGAAATGACTCATTCATTCCAGACGTGTGAAACAAGGGATCTAAGAATGAGTTGAGTGAGGCATAATTGGGGTTCTTGTGTGTCTCTCAATTCAAAGCTGAGCAAGCATAACATTGGCTGTTTTTGGTACGCAACAAAAAAAAAAAAAAAAAGTCCGACTCACGAAACAGCTCCACCACCAAGCCTCAGCCCCGTCTCCGCTCAGGCCTGATCTGCCGTTGTACATATCAGCAGGTCGGCCCCCAAACGCCAGCAGTGACTCCCCCCCCCCCCCCCCCTGCTAGCAGGAACTCCACTGGCCTATCCACCCCTCGCCATGACCAATCTCCTACACAAACATCCAGAGCCCATAACCATAAATCCCACCCCAGGAAACACACACCCCCGACCACAAGCTTGCAAAAAAACATCCTTCAGCATCACAGGAGAAAGTTACTGCCCAACAAATCTCTCCTTTCTTTCTCCGAAGAGCAGCGGGCCATTAAACTGTTATGTGCTTGAATTTGTCTTTTCTTTCGATTTGAAGGCACCACCCGCAAGTGTCCACTTCAGTTGGCAAAGGGGCACTTGTGTGAGAAGGGGAGATATTTGTGGTAGCTGGATATGTTTTTAAGAGGAGGGTGTGGTGGCCAGTACATAAGGTTTGAAGTCGGTTACATGTTGAAAGAACAGGATAGACGGAATCTAATGCCACGTACAAACCTCTCCGAGCAGAAAGAAAAAACAAGTCCATGAGTAAACAACAGGTAGCAAGGTAAACGAGTCCCTGTGAGATACAAGCAAACTCTTCATCATATACCTCTCAAAAGAAAAAGAGACACAGATACAGACTGTTACTGTTGAAATGCAGAACAATGCAGTTTAACTGGAGATCAGCCAGATCTTATCAGAGTGTCATGATGACACCAAAAACAAAAAGCCACAGTTTTCATAGTGACTTCTGCATCAGCTGCAGACATTTAATACCTCACCTCACATAGCACTGCACTGTATGCAGAACATGTTCTGTTTATCTGCGGGAAATAAGCTTTAAACCTCGTGCTCTGCAGCTCCTGCAGTGAGCCGCTTGTTCAACCCTGAAGTGGAACTGTAAAAGACCTGGTGTGAAGCACTTTTCTCTTTCTTTTCCTCCCGAAGCGGAAAGGCTTAAATAAGTAGTAAAAGAATATTCAAGGAAATAGAAATCTATATAGTTTCCCCGATCTGTTGTTGTAACAAAAGCCATTTAAAAAGTTAAAACCTCATCCTCTTGGCCTGAACACTCTCCATAACTTCCAACAGACCTTTCTCAACATACATTCCTTTTGTTTGGTTTCAGCACATTTGTAACATACAAGACATCTCGGAGTGAAATGTACACTTGTTCTGTTCTTGTGTGGTTACATAAAGAAAAGCAAAACAAGGATGTCAAATTATGGCGAAACAGGGCTTGTGTACAAGAGCTTGCGCAACAGTAGCTTTTTGGTGAAATGACTCTTCGTGACTATCACAAAACATGTTGTGATCAGGTTCTAAATATTGAGTCAATACTCAGAAATATGATGCCATATTTAATCTGTTACAGGGACTGCAACTGGGAGATATTTCCCTTTGGATCCCATAAAAATTGGTATCAAATGTCTACTTTTCCCCAGACATGAGAATTACAAATAAATAACAACCTTGGCTGTGTTGGCCTCTGGTGAGTTGTATTTATGACCACAAATCTTATTTTTAAGAGAGTTTTCATAGTCAATCTGCCTCACACCTAGCATTAGTCTATTGAAGGCTCTAAAGCTACAAGTGAACATTTGTTCTAAAGGAATGCCGAGTATGCAGGAGAGTGGGGGGATGGGAGGGGGACAGCAGCTCGGCTGCGTGTAGACGACTCCTTTTTCAACCTGATTAAAACCATTAACCAAGCGGTCTTCTGCAAAGCAACACAATGTCGGAATTAAGACAACAATATGACATTTTTTCATTCTTTTTTCTCTTTTCTCATATTGGCCCCCCGGTGCTGTTCAAAATACCAGTCACTGTCAAATGTTTGTTATTCCAATAGAAGAAAAAGGTTTGACTACACTGGTGACAACAATCACATACTGATAGCACAAGAATTCACTGAGAGCTTCGATGCACCACTATAGGATTGTGTGTGCTTTCAGTTTTTGAAAGTAGACATTTTAGGGGAACTGGAAAATGTTTCAGGTCCATTTTGTGACTACAAGCTGTTAACAAATTGACACGTTAACATTTTGCTATTTACAAATTTTGGGTCAATTTAAAATGAAATGTTATGGATAAACAACTGAATAAAAATGTTGAGTTGTGATCCAGCGGCGTGTGTTGTAATGTGCGAGTCATGGATGTATAAAGAGAACTGGATCCAGCGCCCCATTTATTCCTATGAAAGTTGCACAGTGGCGCATGAAGAAGAAAAAAAAAAAGGTTCTGATTAAATTACCCAGATCTTCTGGCCAACTACCACATCCATGGGCCCATAGAGCGTGCGCACTAACGTTTCCTTTAATTACGCCAGCCAGCCCTCGGTCCAGCCTCGTCCTCGGGCTCACGAGGATTTGGGTATAAGTGCATTTGGCAACTTTAAGGCCCTAATCATTTAAATACGGACTATGCAAGTGTTTATAAGTTGATTCACCTGATGGGGGGGGGGCGTCACGTGACAGATGCGGAAATATTAATTCCACCGTTTGGTCACTTTGTAAAAGTTGCTTCAAAGCCCGGCGCTCTTCCTGGAGGGGCTTGGTGCGACGGACAAAATTCATCTCGGGACAGTGTGGGGACAGAGGTCACCTACTCAGTCAAAAGTCATACAGCCTCGCATTCTTTTCTTGGGTTACATTCTTTGACTGCTTGACTATTGTTGGGCAACAATTCTGGCAAGCACAGCGACTGAGCTCCCAGTTATGAGAAACAGTGTAAATCTACACCACCATCTGACCCTGGGGGGGGGGGGGGGGGGATCTAGACGTGTGATGTTGTGGGTGTGTGAACGTGGTGGGGTCTAGTCAACTCAAGCGTATGGTCACTTATGGAGTTCCCCCTGTGGGTTTCTGTCAAGCGAACATGCTGCGTGCATGGGCCTCCAGCTAAAGAACTGGCAGGTGTCCAAAGAGGAAAAATAAGCATCTCCCGAGCTAAGCTCTCCGAGTTTTCTTTGTACGAGGAGCTATGAGACAGACACACTGCGAGGAGGACAAAGCTGCCACATCCTTACAGGCGTACGCATTGTGTCGGTTTCACACTGTACTCCAGTGACAGACCTTTCCAAATATGAAAAGAATAACACGAGATCTGGCATGCGCCTCGCTAACCTCATTACCTTATTCCTGCAGCTTTCCTCAACCACATACTGAGAGCCGCTGCTTATCTTCTTTTAGGGAACACATTTTACATCTCTATTATGCTACTATGGAGTCATTAAAAAGAGGAACAACCATTATGGTGGTCACTTATGTAAAATGCAGCTTTTTAAATGAAAATTAAACAAAATGTCTTAGACACCTATAAGCTAAATGTAATTGCCATACATTACATTTATTTAATTTAACAAAGAAGAAGCATTTTTCATGTGAATTTGAGTTTATTTAGAATTTTGACTCCCTTTTAAGTTCGTAATATGGACAATGCAATAGAGTGCTATGGATGATATTATCTAATGTGCTTTTACCAAAATAGGGACATAGCCTGTTTTAAATCAATAGAAAGCAGACTTTGACTGTTGCTCTTCCCAGACTGTGTAACCTCCCTGACCCCTTAGATGAAAACAGTAAAATCATTAATCCAATCTAATTATGGATGTATAAACACACACATATTTCAGGTTTGGTTTACTGTTGCAGATCACTGTATATTTAAAGCTAGGAAGTTTGATTTAAACTGTGACCATCTTCCACCAGTCTTTGTTACAAATGAGTAATGCAAATGACTCAATGTTTACTATTGACTGGAAGGCAAACCACAATAGCAGCGTCTTGTGTGAGCTGTTGCACCAAGATGCTTGTGTCTCCGAGAAAATAAAAATAAACCACTGGTCCAAATCACAAAGAGCTGAATGACATTATAGGGTCATGTGGTATGATGTCATCCCCACCTGCTCAATAAGAGCGGTTGTTTAAGGGGAGGCGAATATCCCAAATGTTTTTGTGATGGCTCAGAGCAACACTCAGCACGACGCAAGCCTGGGCTCACTCACAGGGGCCTCACTCCTCCAGCTACAGGAATGGCTAAACAACTCCCTCCCACTACCAGACCTGCAGTGGGAGCCCAGCATGTGTGAATCCGTGTGGAGGCATGTGTCTTTTAGCAGAATAGCAGGAGTAGTAATAGTGGAAGCCTCACATTATTGATTCCAGACAGAAGGAAATACCTCTGCCGGTGATACAGCTAGAGTAATACAGACAACAAAATGCTAAATCAGAGGGTGTGTCTTGCTCACAATGGCAATAAATGATAACAAACGTATTACATTAGTTTTCAAAGGATTAAGTTAATTAAAAATCTTACGGTTTCCAAGTGGACAAAACAAAAACGTTGTTCTGGGATCCCTATTTTTTGAATAAATGATTAATGAATTAAAAACGACACTGCTTATGTGATAACAGTAAGTTTGTTACTATCAGTAAATGCTTCTGTGGA
Organism: Leptoclinus maculatus; assembly: GCA_032191485.1. Lineage (NCBI taxonomy): Eukaryota > Metazoa > Chordata > Actinopteri > Perciformes > Stichaeidae > Leptoclinus > Leptoclinus maculatus. The sequence goes on from JAVDOI010000010.1 coordinate 11,266,326, forward strand.
GCCTTGTTAAAACACTATGTGAGCATTTTGTGTGGGTGGAGTTTTTGAGTGCGTCTGCAAACAAGAGCAAAGCCATGTGAGAAAAACAGAGAGAGAGTAACCTATGTCTGCTGTGGTGTCTGCCGCGCTAACGCGTAGCAGTGTGTGGGTTTGTGTAGATGTTAAGAGGCCAACAACATTTGCAAGTGCTCCAGCATGTTAGCGGCGAGGCCCCGTTATCACACTGTGAACTGACACTACACAGGTGGTGCTGGCCGTCTGTCACGATGGCAAACGTTGGGCTTTTACTTATCTATCTGTAACACTGCAAAAACACACAACAGCCTTCCTGGACGTTTAATCCTTTACACTGCCATGATTGTGTTGTGTGGGTGTTAGTTGAGAAGGCATCAAAGCAGAACAGGGACGGTGTGTCTCTGTGATACATACTACCTACGAGTGAAAGGAAATGTTCACTGGTACACTGTTTAAAAAGTGTGTTGGTGAGTTTTGCAACTGCGATTCCTGTGGACAACTGTCCAAACAAAGACAACACGAATGCTTGTCAATACATCTCACAGTGTATCTACAATGGAATTTGCTGGCAGAGAATTTTAGCTATCTATAGCATCCATGGCTCCTTTCTAGAAAAAAAAAATGGTCAGCGATTACACAAGTAGAAATCCGTAGCCTCTCCTCTAAGTTAAGGATTTACTCAAGTGGGACAAGTATTGCCGTTATCACGATATTGCTCCCTCGACCATCACCTTAATGCAACATGTTCACCCAAACTATCTGGGGTTCAATGAAAGAATATCTAAGATGTGTAAGAATTCCAGACTTAAGTAAAAGTAGGCAAGTGGAATGTGATGCAAAAAAAATCTCATAAGCTTATAACCCCTAAATCCCACTGAACATGCAACATTGATTATGAGTCACAAGTATCCGAATGTGGATTTTCATTCTTCAACTAAGTCACTTTATGGTACTCTACTTCCCTTGACCTCTACAGCTCCTGCACAATCACCTCCGCATTCCAGCTCGCCCTGAAGCTGGACTCACCTGGACACTGGAACGCCTCCTTGAGGTTGAGCAGCACATCGGCGAACCCTCGTACATCATTCACCAGATGCATTACGTACTCCGGATCCACTCCCGGTGCCCCCACCAGGCGGGACGTCAGCCCCATGCTGCTCAGAGGATTTGGGTTCTTGGAGCTGCGGCCCATGTCCCAGGTCTTGGTGGATCCAGCAGACAGAGATCCTACGTGAGGCTTGGAGTGATGTCGTGGCAGACCCTGGGTATGCTTAGTCCCACCGCCACCACCACCACCACTACTGCTGCTGCTCTTCCGTAGCATCCCAATAGCCACTCCAGCTGCCACCCTTCACAAGGGGGACAGCAGGCCAGCTAGCCTCTGAACTTAACACGCTGCCCCTGGTCCTTGGCTGAAAGACAGAGAATTATGGGTCAAATTGTGTGTCTGAGGGTCTCCTTCCTAAACTCATGAATCTACTGGATTGTTAAAGTCCTGTTAACTTACACATAAAGTAATAACAGAGGACCAAAAGTAGATACTCAAAATAAAAAATCGAATCAAAACAGCAACTGTTAACGTTAGTTCACTTCAACATTCGTACAGATACTCACGTGACTTATCTGTTTTTGATAGAAACTTTAGAGTTTACAAAAAGCATTATTTACTCTTTTAAGGTCCGTTTTGTCATTTAGTGTCTTTGAATGTTATTTCGTGTGACGAATATGAGTTTCCTTTTAACGTTTCAATAGTTAGAACAGTAGCTTGTTTGTAAAATAACGTTATCTGTAAATACATAAAAGCATTGCCACACAATGTAATAAAAAGTAAATACTAACAAAAATAAACACATTTAAAAAAACAAAAACAAAGAAAAGCCTCGTGAATTAATTACAAAACCAGTAAAAGGTTTTTTTTCAAAACAACCTCAAACTTGTCTTTTTCCGGACAGTTTACAGTGAAAAAGTGATGCTGTCGACCGGGGTCATAAACTGCTTTGCTGGCAAAGCTAAAAATCGCTACTTTACACTCACCTGCTCTGCAGTTTTTTGACATAATGGCGACGATATCCGAACAAAACTTTACTTAATGGACACCGTGAAAACGCAGAAGCATTTCCGTTAGAAAAAAAAACAAAACTCCAAGAACGGTTAACCCGCTTTGAGTGACTGTACATCGGAGAGTAGCCTACAATCAGCAACTCTCAACTCAATCGTAATTTAGTAGTCGGTTTGTCACGTGACGGCACAGACGCGTTGTGATTGGCCAGATCTTCTAAAAGGAATGGAGCCGTGATGCCTTCCGGTGCGGGCGGACGTTTGGGAAACTCATCGAACTGGATTAGTTAACATTAATTTGCCGAGAAAGTTTATTGGATTTTTATTGAATGTGTCTTTAACTTGAGAGGACACTAACTGTAATGTTCTATCTCGCCTAAAAATATGTAACATTAAGAGGCAAACCATGTCAACTGAAATTGGATTGTTCAAAAAACCACATATATTTTGAAATATGTAGTCAAACCTTTGGACGAACATAGTGCTGGTTTACAGCTAAATAAATCAGCATTTCACATTTGTGTGACAAATCTGCCACACCTTTCATTGGTCTTGTAATATACACTAGCGCCCACTTGGATTACCTTTTGTTTCAATGGCAGCATTCTTTGACAAAAAGAGCAGGTATGTTAAGCATTCACCATTTCTTAGCTGAAATAGATCCTTTTCTCATCTGTTAAAAACAAGCCTCCAATGCTGTAGTACAGTCAATTCATTGTCATTAGTAGTAGCCTAAACTACATAGGCTACTAATATATGTACCATATTACCTTTGACATATAATTTCTGTATATTCAAACTGGGCACAATTTGAATGTATGGAATATATTTGTTCTGTTCTGCAATAATAGTGACATGTTTGACTCACATGCGCAAGTCTTGGCAACAATTGTAGAATATATATTAGACCCAACAAGTAAATAACATCACTACTGGTTAGTTTTGATCAATGTCTGTTTTTTTTGTCTGGTACAATACCAATTGATCAGTTTTGATGAATGGGTATTGTCCCAGACAAAAAAAATGTACTTAACCAAACTACTGGCACCACTGCTGCCATCTAGTGTCTATATGTAACCATAGAACACTACTGTAGAATTCTATGCAGAACAGACACAAAACATGCTCTTACAAAGGTTTTGCATTAAACATTATGTTGAGGTAAAGTTACGCATGTAAACATGGTGAAACTGATGTGAACTGAACAAAAACAACTTCCATTTGCATGGTTAATCAGTGTTTGTCTTTATTTCAATATACAAAAAGATGGATGTATTCTCATCTAGTTTATATTTCTAAGCATTTCAACACACAGATAAAGTTACCATTCGTACTGTTTTAGTGAAACCAACCAACATACACCCACACACGCCGCGCACACACACACACACACACACAGTTCACATAAACAAGGAAGGTCGCACTATTCAGTCAAACACCCATTCACACAATGACAAATGAGCAATATGTTGACTGCAAATAAAAATAAAAAAAATGTTTTTGATTCACACATGAAAAGGAAGAAACCCTTTACATTTGTCAAGTTAATATATACACAATCATTTTTTTTTTCTTTCCTTTTTTTTGTTTTGAAGATGAGACTGACTCCTTGTTAGTGGTACTAACGAGGTACTGCACGAGGTAACAGGTTTTTCTGTTCAGAAGAGCTGGGTGTAAGACAGCATTTGGAGGTAACGAACGGTCACGGCAGATTTTCCTTCGTGATCGTTGTTTTTCTGGCACAATATGTGAAAGCACCTGGGTCACGTTCAGCGGTCACAGAAATTAAACCCACAGCATTTATTCTATCGAGAGGTTTCAACGTGCGTCTTCATCAGAACATGATCCAGGTGTGATGAGATGCACTTTATTGATCCACAAAAGAAAACCGCTAAGTCACATCTGAGTTTAACTACTTAAACTACGATATTCAAGTGACTATTGCTGTATAATAAATATTGCTGGACTCTTGGACCACGCACATGCCACTGTTTACATGAATCGCAATGGGGATGCATTATCAATCAATCACAGAGTTGATGATTCTATATATAATAGTCGGTATGGATTGATGGTTTTTCTCCCTCCCCCCACCCACCCACAAGTTCTTTACCAAAACTGCACAGGAGCAAGCGTCACAGAGCACTGTTAAAATCACCATCTTTCACAACACCAATCAAAGCACAACAGATGAGCCTGTGTGTCGTCCAACGTGGTTTAACTATCACCAAACAGGTCTGAACATCACATCAGCGGGTTAATTATTGAGGTAATACTGTAAAAACGGGCATTTCTAACAAGTGGCCAATCACAGAAGCCGCCAGCACCTAACCATCAGGGATTTTTTTGTTGTTGATATATATATATATACACACACTAAGCTTTCTAATGCAAGTGCTACCTACACAGCTTCTGATTCAGAGGAACTGATACCATTATTAATAGAAATCAGCAACACAACCACCATTCTTGGAAAAAAAATAATATATATATATATATAAAATATCACAGGGCTGGTTGTCAAAAGGACTTTTAAATATGTAGAGGTGGAACTGAGAAATCCCTTTCCGTTTCTGTGAAATGAAAACAATAATGCCCTGCTTTTGTATTTAAAAAAAAAAACAGATTAGTGTTCGGCAACTGTGTGAACAGGTCTATTTACAAGAATCTGCCTCTTCTTTTTAGGTTTGTACAGCATTAACACCGTGACAACTGGTCAGGCTCTTTAAAAAGAATAAAAATAAGAACAGACAAAGAGGCCCAACCGGCAATAAAATATCTCAACTACTAAAACACAATAAAATACATAACACAACTTGATATACATGTAGAAAAAGCCTGAGGTACTTGTCAGAATATCTGAGGTCAGTCTGGAGGAGTAAGCAGCTGAGGGCTTACCCAGTCAAAAAAACAAAAAACACACAAAAACAGAATATTAGCCTCACATAATATCATTAGCGTTATATCAACAAAGAATACATGTACATCTACAAATCCTTGAGTATCCTGGAATAGTCACAGCAGCATAACGGACATTCAATGTATGGTATTCGTGTTATGGTACAACTATGGCATTGCATTTGAGACAAAGGCAACCATTTGAGCTCTCCTTGCATGATGTACAGTGACTTGAGGTATCTGGGGACTGGTGTCTGACTGAGTCTATTGAAGAAACACTCGTGAAAATGAAAAACAGACATGTTGCTTACTCAAGTATGGCCCTCGCAAGGATAAACCCCAACTATCTGTCCATGCTTCTTACTTTAAAAACACGCTCTATCCATCTCGCATCATTTAGTCTTCAAATTCTCACACACAATCATTCTCTCACATACACACACACACACACACACACACACACACACACACACACACACAGACTGTTAAAATCAAGAATGTGTAACATTGGAACTCCAGACAGCATCCATCAATGCCCCTGGCACTGGCAAAGGAGTAACTCTGAATTTCTACAATTAAAAAACAAAATAAAATCCAGGAATATGTCCATGATAGCTAGCTGGATAGCTTGGCTCTCAACTTAGAGAAAATGTTCCAAAGAAGCCTACTGGATACCTGAGAGGTAGTTCCCCGGGGACAAGAGGATCGTCCCAAATCTTCAAAAAGTCGCAAATGTCCAATATTACTGCTCAGCTCCCATTTGAGCTCCTCCCTCGCGATAAACACATCTGTGCTCCGATGTTTTAAAATCCTTTTTTTTTTTTTTCATTCTGAGGCATTCACAGGTTTAAAATAAGGGAGCACACTCGAGTTTAAAAATCAAGAAGCTTCGACCCCTGAGGAAGATGAATATATTTTGTCTAACAGTCTCAAAACGGTTCCTCCGAGGTGTGCAGCACGTCGTCCGAGGTTTTGGAGCAAAAGTTCATTGAATTTGGCCGACGACGATCATGACCAAGACAGGAAAACGACCAAGATAACAACTTATGAGGTAATAAAAAATATACTAACACGAAAAAAATACATGAGGTAATGACGACATTTAAGATTCGACACACGGGTGTTATCAGATGTGCCCATCGCATAACTTATTACTACTTCAAAACTACAGCAGATGGATGTGTTAGTAAGATCTGACTTTAAACATCCAAAAAAAAAAAAAAAAAAAAAAAGAATTACCAGTGTGGGATAAAATAGCAGCTGCATTCAAGTTGCTAGTTGTTGTTTTTAAAAAAAATGCTTTTAAATATTCACGGAGATCCGGCGAGTTTGGATTTGAAAAATAAAAAGTCAGGAGCTCAGATGAAGGATGGTGGTCCCCCGTTCAGGTGCTGGACTCTTTGGGAGGTAGGTCCTCGTTGGTGAGCGACATCACGATGCACACGGGGCTGTCTGAGGTAGTGCTGCTGATCGTCCTGGCGATCTGGCCGATGCGCTCCTCGACGCAACCGGCAGACAATCGCGCCTCCGCGTCGTGGTCCCAGCATTCTTCGATGGTCTCGCACATCTGGCTCAGACCCTGTAAGCCAACGAAGCAGACGTTTTAGCACAGGAAGTCTGTGGTTCTTTTTTCTTACTTTATTAAAAAGGGCACTTCTTTTTGTCATAGGACAGAAATCTCTCACTTTTCCTGTGACCGTAAGGTGCAGATATAAGATACAGCAACAACAAAAACATAACTAATTCAGAGAACTGACTACGACCTCAGATGATCGAGGATGCATGATATCCTGGCATTGCTGTTGAAACTGCGGGAGCTATTCTTCCACCGTTACTCACAGGATGTTTGAGCCAGCAGTCCTTGATGGCTGGACGCATCTTCTTGTGCACGACCACATCCTGCAGATCCTCCAGGGAGGGATGCTGGCCTATTTCATCCTCAAACGGCAGCATGTATTCGCCAACTGTACCTGAAGAGGAGGGGGGGGGCCAGTAAGGGGCACAGGATGGAAATCGTCACACAAGAGAAGCTAAGAAAATAGTGCAGCATCTGGATTTTAAAACGCTGAAACTTGCACTCTGTTTAAACTACCCCACAATACACCTTTTAACCTAGATCGGATGGCTTTCCCAGGCAAAATGAAAACTAATCCTTTGTTTATTAGGTCAGCCTGAAGCAGTGACCTTTCAACCTGTGGGCCAAGCAGCATTCCTGCACCGTTTGACTCACCGTCTGTCTCCGTGCAGCGAGTCACCAGCTCCCACAGCACCAAGCCCATGGCATACATGTCTATCCTCAGGAAGGAGTCTCGCTGGAAGTTGATGGCTCCCTCCAGCACCTCTGGAGCCATGTAACGCCTCGTACCCACCTGGCAGGACAAATGGATTCAAGTATACGTGAGTATGGGCATGAATGGTGTTTCTGAAGAGTACTTGTGCCACTCGGCCAATATGTGTGTGTTTTCAAATGACGTGTTCACACACACACACACACACACACACACACACACACACACACACACACACACACACACACACACACACACACACACACACACACACACACACACACACACACACACACACACACACACACACACACACACACACACACACACACACACACACACACACACACACACACACACACACACAGTTATGGTACGTTGTTTTCATTCATTGAAACTGTGCTGTTAACTATTAGGTAGCAGAGAGCTCATGGTTTTAAGGTCATGGTTCGGGGTGTTAAGCTAACGTTAGTACTCTTTCGGTGGTTGCCTAGTAACAACAATAAAAAAAGAAGTTGCAGCAAACTGCAAAACACTCCGTCTGATCAGGCCCTTACTGTTGCCAACCATGCCAGTTAAAGCAACACAAACCAATGCTTTAGTATCAAACAGCACCCTGCTCCGCTGCTGGGTAAACTGGCTCTACTTAAAGCAGCAATCTCCAAACTTATCAAGTTATTCTGCAGCCAGAATAAACACTTTTGAATTATTTTTATATGACGTATTACTACCATTTCTCAATGTCAAACCCTTCAATGGGAAACTGCCTCTATGAGCTATATTCTTAACTTCCCTTGTAATCACAGTGGGTTATTGAAGATACATTTTGTTTACACTGATCAACAGAAGAAACATTTTATGTCAAAATGAAAAACCTCTACAAACTAAATATAGTATAAATATGAAACACAGTAACCCATAGGAGTCCTTTCTGAACATTTCAGAGAAATCAGGTGACAATTACTCAGACTTGCATCAGAGAGCCAATGTGGAAATCAAAACCAGTGGAGAAGAGATACCTGGCCATGAGTGTCTCCTGGAGGTTTTCCTGGTTCAAATCGTACAGCGAGCCCAAAGTCTCCAATGATTGCAGTCAGATCATCTCGTACCATCACATTCTTACTCTTGAAGTCCCTGGAAAATTCATTTCAGGACAAGTTTAGTCTTAGCATATTAATCCATGGATTTTAAGGGCAAAATTACTAAATCATGCACAAGCAGAAGACAGCAGTACTAAAATCAAAACGCATGTTTTAGCGTTTAGAGGTTCAGGAAAGCCCGGAGCAGTTTGTGTTCTCTACCTGTGTGCAATGGTGGGTTTGGGCCCCTCTCCCTTGTAGCTGGGAATGTCCTCATGGAGGTAAGCCAAGCCGCGGGACATGGTCTCTGCTATGTGACACAGTTCACCCCAGGTCACATTGTTACCCTTCAGGTGGTCTGTCAATGAGCCCTGCACACACACAGACACACACATAAACACAATTCAGGAACAAGGAATAATAACTGCACAACAATCTAATTGAATACATTTCTCAGAAGATCTGCTGCTAGCGTCCAAAGAGTTAGCCGACCAGAACACTGGAATAGATTGTTTTTGGTCCTGCGTTTCATTTCATTTGCCAGCCGAGTAGCGTAGTCTGGAAGAATTACCAGAGGCGTCTAGATTCAAACAATATAGCTTAAATTATCATTAAAAAAACACAGCAAACAGATGACACATGCACAGATGGCACCGAGACAATTACCGGAACTAAATATGTTTGTGCCGCTGCCATGAATAGAAGGTGCTTCGAGGACAAGCCGTGAATGTCATTACACAAATGCTTCATTTGTGGTTATGGTAATTATTGTTTAATCCTGTTTTGATGTATTAATACCTTTGTTGTGAAAACCAATGAAGAATATATTCTGGTAGCCTGGAGGTGTTTATTCATACAGTATCATCACAGTACTACTGTCATTTTGAATGCTAGTAGTAGTCAACATAATTACCTGTATTATTTTCACACGACATGCTGAAGTAATACACTGTATACATCTAAGCAACACAACTATATCACTTTAAGGTATACTGGGTATTGCAGACCTGCCATAAGTAATAATATCCACTTTATTAAAAGCTGTGATGCTCTTCTGTTCAGCAGTTCTAGTAAACACAGACGCCCTATACACCTCACCATGAATTTGCTATATGTGGGTATATATATATATATATATATATATATATATATATATATATATATATATATATATATATATATATATATATATATATATATATGGGAAGATGTGCACTCACCCTCTCATGAAACTCTGTGATAAGCCACAGCTCCGCCTCCAGGTTGGTGCCGTGCTTCTCTGCAGCGATGTAGCGCAAGAGGTTTTCATGACGCATCCCCGGAGTCACGAATATGTCCCGCTCGTTTTGCCACGACTGCTTATCCTATACGAACACACAAGAAAGTGTTTAGGTCTTCGTGATTTGCAGAAAGCACTTTGGAAAATAATGGGGTCCTTTTCTTAGATGTTAAAACAAAGCCCTAGTCGGTGCCTCTCGTGCGTGAACATCACATTCAAGTCCCAGTGCTAAGCATCTGATTTCCGACCCCCCTTAGCGCATGCAGGCACTACACAAAGGTGAAACGTCAAGTGTGTGGTGGTGGTGACTGCCTGACAACTGCATTGAAAGAAAAAGGAAGCAGGGCTGGTCGAAGGGGGTTCCGTTACAGTAGAGACGCAATGGTAGTTGTACTTCTGTTCCCAACAAAGACGGTAGCTAGAAATGACATAACTCCTTTCACAATTTGTACATTTTGAACCAAAAATCTTAAATATCAGTTATATTGGTATATTGGTATGTGTATATCTTGGATTATTCTCTTCAATGTCTAACCTGCAGCCAGAAACCTGGGTGTGATATTTGACAGCTACCGTTCTTTTGAAAAACTAAATTACAGTCATGTTTGCATCCATTTAAAGGAGAATCTTAAAGACCAGGCCGTTCCCTCTGGACTCTCCAGAAGGTCATCCATGCTTTTTTTCTCTTCTCATTTTAGACTATTGTAACTATAAGTTATATTGCACCTTCAGCAGGTACAAATGCAGCTGCTCGGCTTTCAACAAATAGATGAAGATCATATAAGCCCTGTTCAAGCCTCACTTCCCTGGTTGATGGTTCAGCCCTTAGCTACAACGCTGAATTTCTGCTCTGAGCCGGGACGCAGCCTCAGAGTGTTTTACTGTCTTATTTGTTTATTTGCTATAATAGCTATTGTGTTAATGTTACTGTCCAATATCTTATATTTTCATACACATGTATATTTTGCGGGGACATTTGACATTAAGAGTACCGGGATTTGGCAATACAAATCCCAACTTGAGTAATTGGTTAAATAAATGTTATATTGTGCAACGGGCAGGATATTTATTCATCCTGATGGTTAGGAGTCTTAGTGGGGAAAAAACTAACTGGATGCTCGGCACGGTGACTCAAATCTAATGTTAATACACAAGCTGGAGCTACAAAGCAGCAGTCCGCAATATCAAAACGTACACAAACGCTTTGAATTAATTGACATACCTGCACAGGGAAGACCTTGACAGCAACATATTCGTTCATCAACTGGGCCTTCCAAACACAACCAAAGCGCCCCCTAGCTTTGATTTCCAGCAGCTTCAGTGGTTTCAGACCCACTGAGGGGGATGGAGGAGTCGCTCCAGGATCCTGAATGACAGACAAAGGAAAGCCAGTTAAGTCCTGTTCTTTTCTGCTGAATCGATCTGAAAGATGTCGGCACTTCTCTTGCCCTGAGTGCAGAATATTTTACGGGAATGTAACAGAGGAGGAGTAGCAGCGCAGAAACAAACATGCGGGGGAAAGACTGATCTCTCGGCGCCACCAGATTACCACTTTAAATGAGAGTCAGGGCTGGGGTACATGGCCCCTCTCACCTCGCTCAGGTCCACATGGCCGTAGGGAGGCTTGCGGTGGCGGTACATCCACAAGGCCAGAACGAGGGCCAGGGACAGCACGCAGAGAGGCAGCAGGGAGTACACCAGCACGTTGAGCAGGGACGGCACTCGGGGTGGAGGCCGGATTTTCACTGTCGGGGCGGAACAGAATAATTACAGCACGTCAGCTTTATGGCATTGTAGGTTGTATGCAGTATTACGGACGTCCCTCACGGACTGTAAGACCTGATTTTAAAAGAGACGTGTAACATTTTATCTAGATTTTCCAGCCTCGATCATAACTGACTGAGTCACTGTACAGGAAAGTAAATATAAAAACAAATAGGCAAGATATAATGGATTTAAAGTCTTTCTGTCACCTTCTAGTCAGCTGAAAATCAGTATTGGACTTTGCAAAAAAAGATTATTAGTCTATTGAAAAGGCATTTTAAAGAAAAGTAAAATGTCAAGAAGGTAAATGAACACATTTCTTATAACCAAGCATCATTTAAAAAGGAAAAATAAATCCTAAAGGCTGCGTAACATGCATCAGTGTGATACACATGATGCTTTTTTTTACTGCTAGATGCAGGGCTCAGCTTCACTCACACTAATCGGAGGGGGAAAGCAAAGACCTATTTTTCGCTTGTACTATATGTGGGATGCATTTGCGGCTCACCTCGGTTGCCACTGCCAATCATGTCAGGAAGGTGGGTGAATCGTTCGTTGCAGTAGTTGCCCTCGCAGCAGCAGAAGAAGACCTGAGGGTTTTCCTCCATGGAGACGCACTCTTGCCTAAAGAAAAGCAGATGACAAAGATGTCAAGCAGTTTCAATAATTAACAATAGGGCTAAAACATCATGATAGTAAAACTTAAGTAGCATTTTGTGACTTAGGACATCAAGAACCAAGCAGGTGAGCGTCTGAATCTTGTATCAAAGAAAGATATTTGTCCTGTGTATTGTCAGGACTCTGGCTTTAACCCACGCACTCCTTGGTAGCGGATACTGGTAATGTTGCCAGTGTATCAAGCAACAAAGACTTCTTTGGGTACTTAAACAAGCACAGTCTCTTTCAATGGGAATATGTTATCTTATTAATTATGAACATACAGAACACTTAAGGAACTGTCAGACCATGGAGCGTTTCACTCAGAGCAGCGCAGCGGTTTAGTCCCTTCTGCAATAGCAGCCCTGAACATACGGCCTTGTTGACATAGTCGTGAGCTGGGATGGATGAACGCATACATGAAGACTTTGTGGACTAATGTCTTTATCTGTATGTTTTGGTGTTAAACTGGCTTTGAAAACAAATCTCCCTCTGGGACAATAAACACTCATAATAGTGCTCATATTTATCCTGACATTCTCAAAAAAAAAAACTGCAGGTCAATTTTAGAACTACCTTAGCAAATAGAAGAAAATAGAAAGGATAAAACACATGGCAAAAAAAAACATATGTATTCTATTGGCGGCTAATGGTTAATTCCTTGTACGCACAGATGTGTAATCTGGGGCCGATTATTCGAGTTAAGTTTTCTCCAGCTTGCCTACATGAGCCACCAGAGGTCTCCAGCTTGTTTAATATTCATGCCACAGCATTTTGGAGACTAAAAAGTTTGATCATGCCACACAGCTCTGCACCGGCTGCTGATAAAGCCAGTTTAAAATTCTCCTCCTGACTTACAAATCCTGAGTGGCCCGGTGCCACCATATCTATCCGCCATCATCAGGCTGTGGACACTGAGCTGTACTCTGCACCGTCCATGTCCAGATGCAGACTATCTGGTTACTCCCAGAAAGAATGAATGTGAGCTCTGCTGGTTGCAGAGCATTTACCAAACAGCAATTCAGAAATGTGGAAATCACTTCCCCCCCATCTAATAGTCTGGTTCTATATCAAGATTGGAAAATTGAATTTTCATACCTCAACCTGTTTGGCTGGCCTTACATTTTGTTTACCGGGAAATATATTAAATAATTTCCATTCGACAGGCTGTGCTGTGTATTCTGTGTGTGGATTCAGGAGGCGATGTGCCTCCCAGTTTGCCTCTGGTTTTATCATGTCGTCGATTGATTACTTTAATTAATTGAGAGCTCACTTGTTTGTTATTTACAAGAACACATTTTATACATCTGCTGTTATCAGCTACTTAAATGTGTATATTTTCTGCTTTTCTCTGTTTTACATTATTGAAGGTTGAATATCTGCGAGGTTGAAAAAAACAAGGTATTTGAATATGCTACTTTGGACTCTGAGAAACTGCAATGGGCATTTTTTTTATTTTTTTAAAATGAAGTGTCAATTACAGCCCTATAGCAATCTAATATTAGCGTCGTGTGCAGTGCGTACGTGTGCAGTATCCGCAGACGTGTCTTTGTTTGCCAACTTGTGTAATGTGTGCTGTGACTTACACTCGGTTGCCAGTTTATTAGGTACACCTACCCAAAGATAAAGCAGTCTAATACGACAACAGTCTTTCAATAAATCCTGTGTTCTGTTTTGCTTGAAACCGTTTGAAAGAGGCGTTGATTCAACTGTATGATCCTTTTGGAGGATGTAATTTGTGGCGCTGTTGAACTGTATCGCATTATACTGACAGGCGGTTCTATTATTTTGTCCACCCCATTTATATCAATGAGGGTCGGTTATACAGCAGACACACCTCTCTGTATAATAAACTGGCAACCGAGTGCATGTAATGTGTGTTGAGATGTATACTGGCGATAAAGCAATGCAAATACTTTAAAAAAAAAGAACAAACAAATCTATATGCAAATGGACCACAGTTACCGTGGTAATATATCCAGGATAGCTACATTTTATGTCATGTTTTATGTGAAGTTTGCATGTTTCTGTGTGGCAACTGATGATTTCCCACACTGATGAATCTGTTGATCGGTCAATTACTCTCTAAAATGTCAGTTTAAAAAGAAAAATGCCCTTCAAAATGTTACCAACGCGTGAGATGTCATTGTAACTACTTGTTTTGATGAGATGACATCTTTAAATTCCTTGTTTTGTCCGACCACAAGGCTAAAGCCCAAACACATTCCATTTACAGAGATATTTAAAAAAAAAAGAGAGGAGAAAAACGGCCAATCTTCACATTGGAGAGGCCAAAACCAGCAAATATTTGCAATATTTTCAGTTCATTGGCTTATTGACAAATAGTTTCGTCATTCGATGATTCATTTCTGTGGCTAATGGTCCCCGGTCTAAGAACTATAGATGTATTGAACTAGAGATGGGCACTGAGGCAGATATTTGTGTTGTACTCGCTGCCAGTCGCTCTGAGTGCGAGACAGGTGCCTACAATATAAATGGAAGTGCACGATGACCCCGCTCGGTGATCCGACCTGTCATAGCAGTTGAAGTCGTCCAGCCAGCAGCCTTTCTTCACCAGCTTGATGGTCCCGGAGGAGTTGAGCCAGGAGGCATAACAGTGCAGTCGCTTGTCCTTCTCGCCCTCGCAGCGCTCGAAGCCGCTCTGGTTGGTCCTCTCCGTACGCCAGTTATCATTGTAGTACACACACTCCCGGGTCTCTGCTTCGCCCAGACTGTACCCTGAGAAGGACAGAAGGCCTCAGTCAGCTCAACATCGTAATGAATTGAAAATCAACAGCGGAAGCACAGACATATGGCGAAGGATCCGCTCGATGCCACGAAGAAACATCTCTGAGCAAAGCCTCGATCATCACTCTGGCACGCGGCCAAGTTTGGGAGCTCTCTGTAGTAAGAAGGGAGTTTCCTCTGGGCTAAGAAATTGTTGCTGAATAGTAGTTCTGCGTAATCCCATTCACCAAACGATCTTTTCAGCGAGTAACAACTAAAAAAGGAGGGGGAAAAATGACAGAATTTAATTAGCTATAGAAAGACAATGGTATGCCCTCGTGTGATATAGAAGCACGCCGCACACACCAGGATGCTACTTCCATAGATAAAGACTCTTGTATCCTGCTGGAGTGCGACACATCTGGAGAGACAGATAACACCTTCTCCTTTAAGGGCTTTTACTGTCATTTAACAGGAAATAGTTTCCCTCACCAAGCCTGAGATACAACAAAAGCTGTCAGTCTCCTGCGGTTACACAATTGAAAAAAGGGGTTTTATCATTCCTCTTTGTGGATTTAACATTGGACACACTCAAGGCAACACACGCAAGACGTGTTTTTGATGAATACTGAAGCAGATAGCATGCTGTACATGTCGTTCACAGTGTGGCTTGGACGTTCATGCCTAATCTTTGTTCACAGAAAAAATAGTGCATGTCTCTTTAAATCCCTGCCTATAGGAGGCCGCCCATCCCCCAGTGTTACCCCACCAACCCATTACAGGCGCGCGCGCGCGCACACACACACACGTACACACTCACTCAGGCACGCATGCACTTACACATACATGTATCTAGTTGTCCAGAAGCATACAATGGATTTCACTATAGCATATAGGGATGCATGCAATGACCAAACATCATGGTCATTATTAAGGATGGAAGGAAGGAAGGTGGTAAGGACAAACGTATACACACACACATGCACAGCAGCAGTGATGTTCAATGTTCCATTGAGCAGAGATGGCATTTCTGATATCTGTGGTCACATGATCCGGGAGGACTTTTACTACAAGATCATTCCCCAACCCACTCCCTCTGTCACTTACCGAGGCTTACACCATAACAACATGAATTCTGGAGAAGCAGCTTACAATACACTCCGAGCCCTAATCTATAAACTATAAAGGCATTAGCTACAGCGCTATTCGGCACACACGAGACAGCTCTGCCTCGATAAAAGAAAACGGTATAGCAGTTCGTGGAAAAACTAAAAGTTGAGGGGGGGAAGGTGGCTATTGTTGTTGTCGAAGCAACTATAAGGGCTATCTAGCTTGGGGGGAGGTTAACCTGTTAGGGACTCACAATAAAACCTCTCGTACGAGTTGCAAACGCAGGCAAAAAAAAAAAAGCCAAACAAAAGAAAAACAACCCTCATGCTCAATTTCACGTGGTAGCAACCCACTGGAGCTGTGTAACAGTAACCTCGATTCAGGACAACAGCTGCTGGCTCATCAAATCCAACGCACATTGATTTAAAAAAAATCATTTTCAGACAGAAGTGTGTTTTCAAATCAAGGCTGTAACCACAAACAGACCCGAGATGCAAGCCTATAAGGTTTCAGGATGTTGGTGCAGCTGCTGCCTTCTATTCCTGCCACCGTTAAGAAGGGCGAGGGGGACGCAACAGATTTAAATTTGGATATATTTTGGGGGAAATAAACCAACATAAAAGGCTTTATTCAATTTAATTTCTTTTTTTTTTTAAATCAGAAACTTACAGCTATTGCCTTAGTAATTCCCGTGTATGAAATAGATTTGTGGAGGCAAACAGAGAAAGGGAGATTATGTGTAAGAGAATAAAATCCCCACAGCTGACCCGACAGTATTCACTGCCAACAAAAGTTTCAACAACTAAAACGCGTAAACTCGCTCACTGGTCGACATTTTAAACTCGTATAATTACACACACGCGCAAAAAAAAAATGATTGTCTGCCTCCGACTCGGGGAGAAAAAAAACTGTTGCAAATTTCGGAACCAACAATAGCAGCTTACCTGCGCATAAAGTTCCCAGAAGAAGTGAACAAGTCAGCCATGAAAAAGACATGTTCCGTTTTGAATACAGGACAGATATTTCCCCCCGCTTTCCGTCGCGAACATTAAAACTCAGGTTGTCCAAAACATCCGTCCAGGATCAAAACGACCACAGGCCTCCGGTCCCTCCAGCAGCCTTAACCACCACCACCACCACCACAACTCGTGTCAATAGCCGCGACGCCGCAACAATGTTGCAAGAAAAAAAAGAAAGATAGGAGCGATTAACTGACTGCCAGACTGTTTAGTCCGTCAAAAGGTGCAGCGTTTCGCATCGGAAGTGGATCAAAAAACCGAACGGGAAGCCGCTAAACCGCCCGAGACGAAAGCTCAGCGCTCTTTTTTGAGGTTATTCACTTGAATAGTAGCACCGCTGCATCGGGAGGTCGGTCGGGGTTTACATGCATGTTACTGATCTGTGTCCAAAATGGCTTCTAAATGGGGGAATGGGCTGCAAACAGGGAAACCCGGATGTGTAAACACAAAGAGGGGAATTCAGGCAGCCAGCGTGTGACCTTAACACGACTCCGTAGATAGACACCTGAAATGACTTTGTTGTCGACACGTATGGATGGTTATCACGGGGTTTTTTTTTAATTAAAAAAATAGCACAATGGAAGGAAAACGAGGCGTTTGTGGAATATGTTTGCTTTCCACGTTGGTATTTGTCCCGGTTCCAGCTGATAGTAACACTTGCACTTTCTGTGGTCACAGTTGGTATTTCTTATAGTCTACTATACTACTATTTTTATTATTTAAACCGGGTTTTAAACTCAATCGTCAGGTAATGTCTACCGATTTTACTGTTCACGCGTAAAGGACCGAGCAATATGTGTTAGCTTCTTTTAAGTGTTATTGAAGTGTTTGAGTATTTTAACTGAAACTATCACCAGATATAAAGTCATCCATAGTCCTTATTTTCATTTCATTTGCACTATACCAACACAATTGGCATGTACGCACAAATTTGAACATGGTATTTTTTATATACTATGGACATAATAGAGTATATCTTTGTCCGTGTCAATTTGAAAATAGGTCTTTCAGCCCCGCAAATAGTTGAATAAATTCTTGGGATTTCTATCTGAACGATCTTTTATGCATAAGTGGCATGCTAAAAATAGCTGACCCAATTTGAAGTAACAAGATACAATAAATGCTATTTAAAATGTGTTCGTCCGCCAGCAGTGTTAAATATAAAATACATATCACACAGCAAAACCAAAAATAGAGCCACTGTTCATAATGAATCACTACGCCTTTTTTATTATTATCACAAAAAAGTGTGTGACAACTATCTTCCCAAACATGATATTCTTTTAATAGCGTTTTTTCATAATTGCTTCATAAATTGTGACATGACTTTTTTTCTTCTTCTTTTTTTCAGCCTGCCCACTCACCACGTCTCCCAGACAACAGACAATCACTGTTATAATTATTTCCCTCAAAAAGGTTAAGTTTCAAGTCATTATCCTCTGACTAATAATTGAGTATGCTTCTCTTTTGTAATCTCCCCACTTAAGAATAAACTCGTCCACTAGAACATATAATCAAGGCTTGTTAATGAAATAAAATAGATATATTATTAATAATAATACAATATCACTGCTTTTCACAATCTTTTAACAAATTTCCCCCTGGGGATAAATAAAGTTTATATCTATCTATCTATCTATCTAGTTTCCTTTGTTTAGCATTTAAACGCTCTTTCAAAACGGAAATCCTTTGTGTAAAATAATAAATCCCAGCAGTGACATTGTTAAAATGTCATTAAGCTTTGCTCACAGTTTCCCTCTCTCTTTCTCGTCTTTGACATTCAGACTAATGGCATGCTAGTGACACCCAGACAATTCATGCAGCAAATGGCCCAGGAACGAGGTTAGCTATAGGTAATCGCCCTCAAACTAGTGCCACTGAGTGTAACTCAAGACCAAGCATTTCCTCATTAAGCTATCCTATATTGACCCCGTAACTTGATAGAGGCCAAGAGCGAAACCTTGTAAAGATAGGTGTTCTGTTGTCATGACAGTTGGAAGAGAAAGCACACGAGTGCTCATTATTAAAGGTCCACTGGACACAGCCACGGTGTGACATTCCTAAAAGAATGAGCACTGGGGTGGAAATGATGCAGTGGTGCATAAAAAACATGAACGTATGAGCTAATGATGTTGTAAAATGCCGTCAAATACAACGTTAAATACATGTTGTGTGCATGATATCATAAAAGCTTGGTTGAGAAACTGAATTCAGATGGATAGATCCTGAATGGACAACATTCACTGATATTCAGAATTAGTGTTTCTGGTCTTTGGTTTTCTTTTGTTATTCAAGAATGAATCCCCCCCCCCCAACAAATCCACATGTTTTTCATGCGTTTGTGTCACTGCTGTTGAAAATCCCCGTTGTGATCACTTTGAAAACCCTGAGGTGAACGTCACGACTTCACAGTAAAAATAGATGAATGACACTAGGTGGTAGCAGAGCTCTCGGGACACGTGCGGATACTGCTTCAACCTATGTGAAGTGCCTCTCATTTTACACTGTGTGTGTAGGGAGGACACACAGTTTCTATTGTTTACTGCTGACTGTCAGACATTCACGTGTATGATGGCTGAGTGACTGCTTTCTTCTTTCTTTGTACGTTTTATTTCCCCAAAAATGTTATTAAAAAAATACCCGAGTATATCATGGTAATGGATCCATTAGTATGAGGGAAAGGTTTCGTAGTTATGGCGTATAAGAGAGAGCAATAACCTGAATCATAGCCTGGAGCCATTTCTACAATGCAATGTGGTTGTTAAGTTTAGAGTTCCACACTGAGTGAGCATAAAAGGAGGAAAGAAAAATAAGATTGAAGGTTTTGTAGGATCACTACTTTATTATCAGCCTTTTGAAGTATTCCGTACAAAAATAAAACAACAAGCAATGTTAAACATGTGCTTTATCTTTTATTATTTTATAGCCCCACAGAGTCAGCGTGCGATGACTTGACAGTGTGGTGTGTTTTTCCTTTGGTGGATGACTTCATCTCTGCTGGCACATTGCCTGTGACGGTGAGATGGTTTAGAAATAGTTTGCCACCCTGCGAATAGACTGGATGTTGGGGTTCTCCGCCTGCCACTCCATGTGGGTGCAGTAGTTTCCTCTCTCCACGATGTACATGCGGCCACGGTAGTTAGGCTCCTCATACAGCACCCAGCTGTTTGGGAAAATAAATGGATAACATTAAAACAACATTATCATTACATTATTCTTCTTGTATTGTATTGTGATGAAGGCCAAGATCTTACACGTGGACATCTATGTCAAGTCTTCAACAAACAAACAAACAAACTACAAGTGGATGCATGTTATCCCCTCTCTTTCTCCTCTAATGTCTCCTGTTCTGTCTACAGTCTCCGGACAATGAAGGCTTCAATTCCCAAAAAAAAGGAAAAAAAAATCTTTCAAAAATACGTTTTTTGGGTGAACTGACCCTTTAAAAATGTAGACATATAGTTCAATCAATTTCACAGAAGTCCGTCATTGAAGTAAAATAGCCTACAACATTCTAACACATGTTATTGCTTATGTGCCCTAAGCAGATCAAATGTAACTAAATGTTCCCCTGCTGTAGAGATACTTACGCTCCATCTCCATAAACCTTGAGGGAGTTGATGCAGCTCTTGGTCAGGCCTCGTGCTTGCAGGAACGGACAGTCGTCGCACAGCTCCACACACTGGCCTGAGAATTTGTCTCCCTCGAACAGCTCCATCCTGTAGTGCTCTCCATGCTGGGGGAGGATAACGACAAATCCTCTCGTTGAGTTACAGTAAACATGTTCGCCTTCAACTCATCCAAGGTCTTCTCTTACAGGCATTGTATTGAGTGCACTAAAAGTTGCGCCTATTGAAATCTAAAGGTAAAATGTTCTTCGAGGGCGATATGTATAGCCCACAGTCTACAAAGTATGTCTCAAGTGCTTTTAGTGATTTTCTTTCAGCTAATGGCATCAGTATGTGATGTTAAAACCCGTAAGCTGTTAATATGCCTCCGCACTGCAAGAGCAATTTGTGCATTATTACAAACTAAAGTTATGAGAATGATTCTTTGATTTATCTGTAAAAACAGATGTGAACAAATGAGCTCACAAATATGCCAATCTGCCAGGCTTCTTTTCTTCTTCTTTTTTAACAACCAAATATTTGTCTGTCCCTGGGGTCTCTCTCTCTCTCTCTCTCACACAAACACTC
The DNA here is from genome assembly GCA_032191485.1 of Leptoclinus maculatus. NCBI lineage: Eukaryota > Metazoa > Chordata > Actinopteri > Perciformes > Stichaeidae > Leptoclinus > Leptoclinus maculatus. The sequence continues at coordinate 11,287,416 of JAVDOI010000010.1, forward strand.
TTACCATCCTGACTGGCCTGCAGGAGCCCATGTGATCGTTATGGGCATTCCAGCGCTGGAATTCGGGGTACTCTCCATGCTCCAGAATGTACTGTTGGCCCTTGAAGTCTGGGTGGTCAAAGCAGATGTAGGCCCCGCTCTCCACACGGACAGAGTTCACCCTGTTCATGAAGCCACGGTCCTGGAAGTTGTCGCAGTCACTGCAGATCTCCAGTTTCCTCCCGGTGAAACATTTCCCCTCGTAGAACACGATCTGTTTTTTTTTTTGGGAAAGGGGGGGGAAGGGGGGGTTTGCCACAACAACGAAGAGTCAAATACGTTCCTACTAACAAATACTTGTATGGAAAGTGCTGCAAACAGTCAGAAAGATGCCACTCAACACTGTTAAAAGTTGGACCAGTCAGCTACATTAATGCCTTTTGAGGCTGACATTTGTTTGGGATTCACAGGATTAAGTTTGGGAAGGCCCAACCCTTGTTGTAGTACTCACCTTTCCTGAGTACTGAGACATTTTTCCACTGTTAGCTGTTCCAAACACAGTCTAAGAGTGGAAAAATGTGGATACCCAGATATATATGGCCGATAGACAGGGTGGTGGTATCGCGAGGCAGAGGCAACAAAAGAACAACAATGGGGGGTTTAGACATTCTGCCACATGGACACTTTCCCTTACATGTGCCAGTGCTGATATTGGAGTTTGGCTCGGGAGGGGGGCAAAACAATAGAGGGGAGAGAGATTTTGCCACGATTGGGCTTTGGGAGTGATGTTGCACTGAGTTGGGGTTTGCGGAATACTATTGTGGTGGTGTCCAGACAAGGGGAGGCAAGACAGGCAAATCAACAGAAAAGGAAAGTTTAAGCAGAGGTGACAAGGACATGTATGACCCAGTGCCAACAAGAAATCTGTCTTCTGACAAGCTGGGCAAGTGGGAAAATGTAGAAAAAACGAGGTGTTCCCAGTCCATGTTTGAGTTTTGATGGTTGCAGGATGACCAGAGCAGCACAGATGTCCTACTCCAAAGCAGATTTCCTTCCAGATTTTTCTTTTTACGGATCACTCTCTGTTGTAGTTTCTCTGATGCTGATCCAGATGAGATCCCCTGGATCTTCTTAAAACCAATGGAAATTTCCCTCAGTTGCAACATCAAAGACCACCAGTTTTAAGGCTAGGCAGGTG